>OX940963.1:15666870-16285331 GCA_954870475.1 Euphrasia confusa | reverse complement strand
AATTGCACTCCCAATATTAAACCATATTATATCAAATAATATTTCTCCGGTAGTATTATTTATTCCGTGTATTTAAGATATAAATATCCATGAATAAAATTAATTTATTGCTAATTAATTTATTCATCTCTTGTATCCGAGACTAGTACCATTCAACCTTAATTATTATGCGGAACAAATCCACCTGCAGGGTTTACATAATAATTCCTTATGAACTCATCTCGGGGATATTATAAACCCTTACGGGATACACTTTCCCATCAAGTATTCACGGCATGTCATATATAAAATATAGTGACCCAACTTAACCGGTAATTAACCCAATAAATAAATCGATTAATTCCTTTGGTAAATCAAAGTCACTTATATTAAATATACACACCCGCAATAGTATCGGGGATTAAGAATAAAATACTCTGAGACTTGAATAAATTATCAAAGGCAATCCTAATTGATAAGTCTCAAGCGATCCGCTCAATACACCAAGTGTACAAGTGTGATAAAATAATCAAGACAGATTATTTTCTCTCTCACACAACGACTATACCGATGGATTGGTCCGTGTCCATCTAGGTCGTGAGCAACTGTTCGATTAAATACGAGTAACCGATAGTATGATCTTCTGTGTGGGCCCGACACACCATACTAACTACAACGTATAGAATCCAGGACTTTAATTTGCATTTATTTAATTATAAATAATTAAACGCAAATAATTGTTTATTCCATTAAATAGATTAGTGGCAATGGATCGTGAGTTTCCGTTACTTAAATCTAGACATTAAGTACACAACTCCAACACTTAGATGCCACAAGTATAATTGATTCATCTTAGAAGGTTCCTTTCTCTTATTGGTGTTTGTGGATGTGTTATTACTCTCGGTTAGTTGCATCTGGTTAGACTCAGGATTTAGTACATACAAATCGTCTTTTAATGTACCAGAACAGATAATTTCACTATTTCTTCTTATGATCACGGAGTGATCAAAAGAAACAGAATACCCATTCATGATTAACTTAGAAACCGAAATCAAATTCTTTCTAAAGTTTGGTACATAAAGACAATTTTGTAAAACTAAAACCCTATCACTACTAAAATGTAAGTGAACGTCTCCCACTGCAACAGCCGCCACCTTTGCAGCATTACCCATGTAGACCACGATCTCTCCCTCTCTAAGTCTCCGGGTTTCCTGGAACCCCTGCAATGAATTGCAGACATGATCAGTGGCCCCCGTATCTACACACCAGGTGCTGGTAGATATCACCACTGACAATGTTTCGGTGACTAAGGAAAATTTCGTACCTTTCATGAGAGGACAATCAGACTTCCAGTGCCCAGACTGCTTGCATCGAAAGCACTTGCCTCGCGGCTTGCTCTTCCCAATCCGTGGTTCGAAACCACTGGGCTTCTTTGCTTGCACTTCCAACTTGGCCACAAGAGCTTGTGATTCTCTGATCATACTTATCAGTTCCATTCTTTTGAAATCGTTTTTAAGCGATTCCTCAAGAGGACTGAACTTAATGAGTATGTCAATCACCACTATGTCCTAACATCTCCTTGAGGTCATTTTCAATGTCCTCATCAGCTGGGACAGTAGTGGATTCGGAAGATTCAACAGTCTGAACATTGTCCAGATTTCTTTTCCAATCATTACTATATGGAACCAGTGAGTTTTCATCCTTAAGTATATCACAAAGTGGGGTCACAGTCATTCTTAACCTATAAGCACATAAAACAAACAAACAATTTAATATCCGATATTATCTCCCTTTAATAATATCATTAAATCACTAATCACCTCTAAAATCCCATCAGGTAAGGCAAGTCACGTGGTGTGGACGTTTACCCACCCAAATGATTCAGCAATTAGATTTGCTTTGGTCATACATCACTTATAGCGTAACCTCGTGGGTGCTGGAATTCGATATCCCGGGCCATTAAAATTGCGGAATATAATAACCCGACCGAAATCCTCCCGCCGGAAACCGATCACGAACACCACGAAGAACCGGGCTCAACAAGAGCATCGCCGCGGGATGAACCCGCGGCTAAACCCTAGCCGAACCCCACCGTGGGGTTCGCGATCGCACGGATGCGATCGCTGGGGCTGCTCCGGCAGCCCCGGGCGGTGAGTCCGGCGACTCACCGCCACCGCCCGAGGAGGGCGGTTCGCCCAGCGGCGAACCCGCCGCGGCTCCAGCCGCGGCTGCCCGGCGATCGACCACCACGGTCGATCGCCCACCCCGGCTCCCATCCGGGGTTCCTCGCGTGCACACGATCGAACCCTCGGGTTCGATCGACTCCCTCGGCTCCCAGCCGAGGGTTCGTCTTGATCTTCGCCGGGGATCTCGAATCCCCGTCCCCAAAGTTCATACGTATTCCCGGATCGTGCGTTCATGTATGTATCACAATCAATTCACATAAAATCATAAAAGAGAGTATATGATTTTACCTTTTAATTTGTTGTGCGGAGAAACGAATCTAAGTTGATGACCTTACGATCTTCCCACGTATTCCTTGCACTAGCTTGAACGTCGGGTGGGCGACGATCCTCCAAGCTTATGGATCCTCTTCTCTCTCTATCTACTTTCTCTCTCTAGAAGAATTATGATCTTCAAGTTATGATGTGTGTATTTAGAAAAGAGAAGACCATGTAGTGCTTTTATAGGCTACGTAGGGGATCTAAAGGAGGTGGAATATTGGGCTTCCAATATTAATGATTAAATTGAGCCCAAGCCCAAATCTATTAATCTCCCATCAATATTAATTAATTTATTTTCCACTATATAAATTAATTGCACTCCCAATATTAAACCATATTATATCAAATAATATTTCTCCGGTAGTATTATTTATTCCGTGTATTTAAGATTTAAATATCCATGAATAAAATTAATTTATTGCTAATTAATTTATTCATCTCTTGAATCCGAGACTAGTACCATTCAACCTTAATTATTGTGCGGAACGAATCCACTCATGAGGTTTACACAATAATTCCTTATGAACTCATCTCGGGGATATTATCAACCCTTCCGGGATACACTGTCCGGTCAATCATTCACGGCATGCCATATATAAAATATAGTGACCCAACTTAACTGGTAATTAACCCAATAATTAAATCGGTTAATTCCTTTGGTAAATCAAAGTCACTTATATTAAATATACACACCCGCAACAATATCGGGGATTAAGAATAAAATACTCTGAGACTCGAATCGATTATCGCCGGCAATCCTAATCGATGAATCTCAACGATCCGCTCAATACACCAAGTGTACAAGTGTGATAAAATAATTAAGAAAAATTATTTTCTCTCTCACACAACGACTATACCGATGGATTGGTCCGGATCCATCTAGGTCGTGAGCCACTGTTTGATTAAATACGAGTAACCGATAGTATGATCTTCTGTGTGCCCATGCAACACCATACAAACTACAACGTATTAAATCTAGGATTATAATTTGCATATATTTAATTAAAATAATTAAAAGCAAACAATTGTTTATTAATTAAATAGATTAAATGCTATGATCGGGAGTTTACCGTTACTTAAATCTAGACATTAAGTACACAACTCCAACAATCTCCCACTTGTACTAAGGTCTAGTCATTTCCTCCAAACTCTCGGTTCCCATACTCATCACGTGCTTAAGGTGTACTTTCGAGAAGTACTATGTGAGTGAGCAATCTAGGTTGCCGCTCTGAAGTTCTCTTGGTGACTACTACGTCGTCTCCCTCGACGATCACTCGTATCAGGTGGTACTTGCTCTATGTGTTAACATCACTTTTGACTTATGACCTCTTCCAGTTTACTTTGCACCGCTATCCAATAGCCTTTGGTAAACTAGGAGTCATATCCAAGTCAAGAGGTTATCCCGGAACCTAACCAAAACTTCCGCTGCCTCTGAGGCTGCTATTCGGTTATGAGAGAGTCTGAAAAACGTCCTGCTTTTCACTCTTTTATGGTTCCACCTCTTTCTAAAAGTGAACACATAGCCTGATATCGACTTACACTGGTCCTTTCTTTGATTTTTAGGATCTGAGAATTTGTAATCAAAGAAGATTTCGTCTTGCTTACAGCATTCGTAAAATTTCTTTTCTAGATCACTTTGATATCCTCCCACTACGCAAACCGCATAGTTGATATCAGGTCCTTGTTTTACAACATTGCATCTACAAAGCTTTCCATACTCAAAGTATAGGAAACTGCTTTGTCCTCATCTATCTCCTTCATGTGTTCAAACACATACCCTTTAGATAGATGTATATTCTGTCTCTGAAAGGCAATAACCTTTCTCAGAAGTATGCATGTTTAAAACAAACCTTAATCGTATAAGATGTCTAGGAGAAGTACAATGTTCTTATCTCTAGATCATAAGATCTTAAGAACATGCTCTAACTTCTTCTTAATCTTATATCTCGATTCATTTAGACAACCATTATTTTATGTCTGACAACACTTTTACATTGTTGCCAATGATGAAATGTTATCTACATAAAATCTCCGAGAAACACCACCTTGTCTCCATTACGTCTTCAATACACCTTTCGTCTATGCCTTTTGATGAATCCATCAAATGGATTATCCCATCAATTCGCAAGCTATACGACTCATAGCTTTATTTCAATCCATAAATGGATTTACTAAGCTTGTATTCCAAATGATCTAGCCTCTCAACAATAATCCTTATTGTTCCAAGCAGGCACATTTAGATCTAGTACTGCCCTTATGCAGAGCTAGGGGTCGATTTCATCTTTACTAGATCCAGAGTCCGAACTCTTCTAGTCTTATGAACATCCCTGGTTGTCCAACAACCTCCCACTGCAATGGCGTCCCGGTGTATAACAGTAATAACAATAGGTGCAGTATGTGGTGTACTTCTACTCGGTTTGGCTGGTTCCCAGTCTTTTGTCCTTCTTCTCATTTCAAGGCATTTCGTCAATTTAGGCTTTGTGGTTCATCTAATAGTCTTCTTCCATGAACCGGACAAGACGTCCCTCTGGTTCATAGTACTATAGAACACACAATACTTCGTTCATCTAGGATATCCTACAACCATATTCAATATGCCGTTGTATCTAGGAATATCCATAGAACATAGGTAGTTTCGTACAACTTGCTCTATTTACTATTAGATTTCCATTTCTTATTTACAGCGCACCATCTCTACACGTAAGTGTATGGCGCGCCCCTTTGGGATTGAATCCCAATCTTTGATTATGCTATGTTTAATTCAGATAGGTGATGGCCTCCGCGACCGAGTCACAGCCTTCCAATGGATATACTTTGATGGTTCCCCATAATCGCTTTGTGTCCATTGACTAGTCAAAACACTTTGCTTTTATGGCACATCAAGCATTCTAATCCATTACTTGAGTATTCTTAAAAGAATTACTCGTACCTTTCTTATATACACATATGTCTGCATATCTAATCATTTCCAATACTTGTTTGAATTCTATCCTTTTCTAGAAAGGTTTGCTTAGACGTATTATCCTCCAAATTTAATCCTTAGGTCGGAAGGTCCATTCCTTCAACTATAATTGATCAAATCAATTTCGACCATTTGAATCTCATTTGAAAAATACTACTAAGTATAAGATTTCACAAGTATAATGATAAAGAAATATCTAATAAGTAAAACAAGTTATAGAACGGTTCGTTGCAATTGGGGTAGACTTAGGATCTATCATTCATATATTGCTATCTAATGTACCAGAATAGATAATGCCATTATTTCTTATCAAAATCATCCAATGATTAAAGAAATAAAATATCCATTCATAAATAATAGAAATCCAGAACAAAACGTTCTTTCTAAAATAAAGGGGTACATAAAGCAATAACTTTGAAATGAAATCCTATTTAACTACTAAAGCAGATAAATGTCTTCCACCGCAACCGCTGCCTCCTCTACAGCTTTGCCCGTATAGACTCGAACTCTTCCTCTCTAAGTCGCCGGGTTTTCTGGAACCCCTTTGAGAGGACATTCAGACTTCCAGTGTCCCATCTTGTTGCATCGGAAGCACTTGCCCTTTGGCTTTGCAGCCCCCATTCGTGGTACAGTCCTCTTGACACCACTGGGTTTCCAGGCTTGCTTCCTCTTCTTGCCCCTACCTCCACCAGGCTTAAAGCCTTTGGACTTGGTAGCTACAAGCGTTTGAGACTTGCCCTTCTTGTAGATCCCCTCTGCCGCCTTTAGTTCAGTCAGGAGTTGCGCAAGAGTATAAGATAGTTTACCCATATTATAGCTCATACGAAACTGCTCAAAACTAGGGGCCAGAGACTGGAGTATGATGTCGACTTGCGTCTCAGCATCAATAGAAGCTCCTAGGACCTCAAGTTCATTCAACAAACTCATCATCTTAAGAACGTGCTCCCCAACGGGCGTTCCTTCAGATTGAGTAGTCGACATGAGGACTCTCATGGCTTCTTGCCTTGCCACACGATCTTGCTCCCCAAACATCTCCTTGAGGTTAAACATCATATCATAGGCAGTGTCCATCGACTCATGTTGGGTTTGGAGTACATTTGACATGGAAGCCAAAATATAACACCTAGCCATTTCATCAGCCTTTTTCCACTTCCGATATGTCAGTTTTTCCTCATCAGTTGAGGCAGCCGTGGGCTCAGCAGGGCATACTTCATGGAGTACAAACTTGTACTCCTCCGAAGTTAGGACAATGTCTAAATTTCTCTTCCAATCAATATAGTTGGGGCCAGTGAGCTTATGCTCCTTGAGTATCATAGAAAGTGGGTTCATAGCTATTCTCTAAACCTATAAGCACATTTAAACAAACAATTAATTTAATATCCGATATTATCTCCCTTAAATAATATCATTAAATTACTAATCACATCTAAAATCCCATCAGGTAAGGCAAGCCACGTTGTGTGGACGTTTACCCACCCAAATGATTTAGCAATTAGATTTTCTTCGGTCATACATCGCTTCTAGCGGAACCTCGGTGGGAGGAATACTACAAGGCGTATCTAAGTGTAAACCATTACTCAGCACCAAAGTAAATCGTTTGGAATTGCTACATCACCGCAAGCCACGTTGTGTGGACGTTTACTACACTAAGAGACTTTTATAATTGACTCCCAGTTACAAGATCCATTCAATTTCGTAAATCAGGACGCGGAGAATCATAAGTGAAACTCGAAGTTTCTAACCAGTGATTCACCATGCGAACAACCCTATCTCTCATTAAATGAGGGAGCCGAGCAGACAATCGATCCATCTATCAAAGAATGGTACGACTGTCTCTAATTTGTGTCATCCACATGACCAAGTGGCTTTGGCTCCATTCCACTCCCCGCTCCCACTTAGCTTTTTATAACAAAGGGATACGCTATCTAATGCATAATTAAACACATAAGCATGCATACAAGTAATAAAGCACATAGCACATAGTCAAAATAATGCTAGAAAAATTATTTTCCGACTATCATGGCTTTATTCCATCTCCGTATGCGTCTTCTAGTCTTCAGTCTTCGTTCTTGAATGCTCCATGTGACGAGAATATTAATCCCAATATTTAAATCTATTTATTTTTAATAAATCCAAAAGATACTTAATTCGAAAATTAAGTCAATCGAATAAATCAAAAATAAAATTAAATATTATTAATATTTTTTATTTATTTATTTTCCTATCTAATTCTATTAAATCTCTAGAATAATCTATCCAAGTCAAACTTGGAATATTCTAGAAGACTTCTATAATAGAATAAGGAAATAAAATAAATTAGGACTCTTCTACTTTCCAAGATTAATTTATTTCCATTACTATGAAAATTCCCATAAAATAGGAATAATCAATTAGGAAATAAATCAATCCTAAATTAACTTTTATTCCTTTCCAATTCTATTAAATCTCTAGGATCCTATTCCAAGTAGAACTCGGAATACTCTAAAAGACTTCCATAATAGAATAAGGAATAAAATTAATTCCAATTAATTCTTTTCCTATTTCCATGAGAGTTCCCAAAGTTAGGAATACTCAAAATAGGAAAACTTGAATTAATTAGGTAAGTAGTATCTTGGTAGGAGTAGGAGTAGCACGGGTTGGGGATCCCCGCACCACCACCACCACCGACCGCCGCCACCACCGGAGAGGGCACCGCCGCCGCCTCCCCAGCCGGCCGGCCACCACCTTGCCGGCGGCAGCCCCAGCCGAGGGGCGATCGACCCCTCCCCATGGCTTCGGTCATGGGGTCGATCATGGGGTTGATCGACCCCCCGGTCCTTAATCCTCTTCGTCTTCTTCGTCACACGAGATCTCCGGCGGTCGTCTCGGCATTGATCCAACGTAAATAAATTACAAGAAATAAATTTACAATTCCGGTATCGATTCTATACATGAAATCGACCCTATACACTTTCCGGAAAACATAGAACGTAATAATAAATCCTAAATTCGGTCAACCCCCGAATTTTTACTATTACAAGCATTCATCCACACAAAACGAATCTCGACATGTCCGAGAGTTTAATAAACGAACAATCATGGTAAATTAAATAGCAATTAATTAAACCAATAATTAAAAATTAATTAAACCATGATAGTCGGAATCCCTGCAAGGTAGAACACAATTGAACACATACATGAACACGAAACCAAACGCTCTGATACCAATTGCTGGAATTCGATATCCCGGGCCATTAAAATTGCGGAATATAATAACCCGACCGAAATCCTCCCGCCGGAAACCGATCACGAACACCACGAAGAACCGGGCTCAACAAGAGCATCGCCGCGGGATGAACCCGCGGCTAAACCCTAGCCGAACCCCACCATGGGGTTCGCGATCGCACGGATGCGATCGCTGGGGCTGCTCCGGCAGCCCCGGGCGGTGAGTCCGGCGACTCACCGCCACCGCCCGAGGAGGGCGGTTCGCCCAGCGGCGAACCCGCCGCGGCTCCAGCCGCGGCTGCCCGGCGATCGACCACCACGGTCGATCGCCCACCCCGGCTCCCAGCCGGGGTTCCTCGCGTGCACACGATCGAACCCTCGGGTTCGATCGACTCCCTCGGCTCCCAGCCGAGGGTTCGTCTTGATCTTCGCCGGGGATCTCGAATCCCCGTCCCCGAAGTTCATACGTATTCCCGGATCGTGCGTTCATGTATGTATCACAATCAATTCACATAAAATCATAGAAGAGAGTATATGATTTTACCTTTTAATTCGTTGTGCGGAGAAACGAATCTAAGTTGATGACCTTACGATCTTCCCACGTATTCCTTGCACTAGCTTGAACGTCGGGTGGGCGACGATCCTCCAAGCTTATGGATCCTCTTCTATCTCTCTCTACTTTCTCTCTCTAGAAGAATTATGATCTTCAAGTTATGATGTGTGTATTTAGAAAAGAGAAGACCATGTAGTGCTTTTATAGGCTACGTAGGGGATCTAAAGGAGGTGGAATATTGGGCTTCCAATATTAATGATTAAATTGAGCCCAAGCCCAAATCTATTAATCTCCCATCAATATTAATTAATTTATTTTCCACTATATAAATTAATTGCACTCCCAATATTAAACCATATTATATCAAATAATATTTCTCCGGTAGTATTATTTATTCCGTGTATTTAAGATTTAAATATCCATGAATAAAATTAATTTATTGCTAATTAATTTATTCATCTCTTGAATCCGAGACTAGTACCATTCAACCTTAATTATTGTGCGGAACGAATCCACTCATGAGGTTTACACAATAATTCCTTATGAACTCATCTCGGGGATATTATCAACCCTTCCGGGATACACTGTCCGGTCAATCATTCACGGCATGCCATATATAAAATATAGTGACCCAACTTAACCGGTAATTAACCCAATAATTAAATCGGTTAATTCCTTTGGTAAATCAAAGTCACTTATATTAAATATACACACCCGCAACAATATCGGGGATTAAGAATAAAATACTCTGAGACTCGAATCGATTATCGCTGGCAATCCTAATCGATGAATCTCAACGATCCGCTCAATACACCAAGTGTACAAGTGTGATAAAATAATTAAGATAAATTATTTTCTCTCTCACACAACGACTATACCGATGGATTGGTCCGGATCCATCTAGGTCGTGAGCCACTGTTTGATTAAATACGAGTAACCGATAGTATGATCTTCTGTGTGCCCATGCAATACCATACTAACTACAACGTATTAAATCTAGGACTATAATTTGCATATATTTAATTAAAATAATTAAAAGCAAACAATTGTTTATTAATTAAATAGATTAAATGCTATGATCGGGAGTTTACCGTTACTTAAATCTAGACATTAAGTACACAACTCCAACAGTGGGGAGGAATACTATAATGCGTATCTAAGTGTAAACCATTACTCAGTACTAAAGTAAATCGACCGGAATTGCTACATTACCGCAAGCCACGTGGTGTGGACGTTTACGACAACTTCACAACTCTTCACAATTCCTTATAACTGTCTACATCAATTAATCCAAAATCCGTTAGTATAGCAAGCCACGTGGTGTGGACGTTTACTACACCAAGAGATCTTTATAATTGACTCCCAATTACTTGATCCATTCGACCTTGTAAATCAAGACGCGGAGAATCATAAGTGAAACTCGAAGTTTCTTACCAGTGATTCACCATGCGAACAACCCTATCTCTCATAAATGAGGGAGCCGAGCAGACAATCGATCCACCTTCAAAAAGATGGTACGAAGGTCTCTAATTTGTGTCCTCGACATGACCAAGTGACTTTGGCTCCATTCCACTCCCCGGGGTGAGAATGAGTCGACTTGAAATCAGTTTTGGAAAGACAAATTAGGCATTGTTTGATGAACTTAATCAATGTTTCTCGTAAGAGGAATTACAAGAACTCTCCTCCAATGACTTGTCTATATAAACTTCAAAAGTTTATAAAAGTCACCAAGAGAGCAACAATGGAGACCATGGGTATGTTTCCATACCCTCTCCCACTTAGCTTTTTACAATAAAGGGATACGCTATCTAGTGCATAAAGTAAACACATATAGCGTGCATACATGTAATAAAGCACATAGTATTATCACATAGTCAAAATAATACTAGAATATTATTTTCCGACTATTATGGCTTTATCGCATCCCCGTACGCATCTTCTAGTCTTTAGTCTTCGTTCTTGAATGCTCCATGTGACGAGAACATTAATTCCAATATTTAAATCTATTTATTTTTAATAAATCCAAAAGATACTTAATTAATAATTAAGTCAATCGCGTAAATAAAAAATAAAATTAAATATTATTAATATTTTTATTTATTTTATTTTCCTTTTCTACTTCATTAAATCTCTAGAATATTCTATCCAAGACCCACTTGGAATATTCTAGAAGACTTCCATAATGAAATAAGGAAATAAAATAATTTAAGACTCTTCTACTTTCCATATTAATTAGATTCCTAATACATGAATATTTCCATAAAATAGAAATAATCAATGAGGAATCCTAATTAATTCCAAATTGATTCTTTTCCTATTCCATGAGAGTTCCCAAAAATAGGAATACTCAAAATAGGAAAACCCGAATCAATTAGGAAAGCAAATCACCGGACCGGGGTCGCATGGGGTGGGGATCCCCACGCCACCGTCGACCGCCGCCTAGGAGGTGGCCGGCCACCGTCGCCGGCAGCCCCTCCATGCAGGGTCGATCGATCCTCATGGATCGACCATGGGGATGGTTGATCCTTGCCCTAATCCCTCACGATCATCTCCTTCGTCACACACGTCTTCTCCGGCGGTCGTTTCGGCATCGATCCAACGCAAAAAAATTACAAATTTAATTTTACACTATCCGGTATCGATTCTATACATGAAATCGACCCTATACAATTTCCGGAAAAAACGTAGAACAATAATAATAAACCTAAATTCGGTCAACCCCCGAATTTTTACTATTACAAGCATTCACCACCAAAAACGAATCTCGACATGTCCGAGAGTTTAATCAATCCAACAATCATGACAAAATAAATTAAATGAATAATAAATTAAGCCATAATAGTCGGAACCCTGCAAGGTAGAACAATTTTATCGAAAATACCGCAAACGTAAACCACGCTCTGATACCAATTGTTGGAATTCGATATCCCGGGCTATTAAAATTTGCGGAAACCATAGCCCGATCAAAAACCCTTCGCCGGAGATCACACGAACGCCGACGAACGCGCTGGAGTCCAGCCGAGGAAACCATGCACCCGAAGGCACACGGCTGCCCCCAGCCGAACCTACGCTGTCGCGGGGTTGTGAGATCTCACGCCGATCGCATCAAGCGATCGGCCGGGGCTGCCTAGCAGCCCCCCCACGGCGAGTCCGGCGACTCGCCGCCGTCTGGAGGAGCCCCACCGTCGCGGTGGGGTCGGGCACGGCACCAGCCCGTGCCCAGCGATCGATCATCATGATCGATCGCATGCCCTCGGTCCAGCCGAGGGTCGATCCCCCGCATGCCGCGAAACCCTAGCCGGGCGATCCCACGCGGTCTGGTGGTTTCACCACCACCGCGTGATCGTCCGTCTAATCCGGGGTTCGATCTTCGGATCTTCGTTCTACGGTATTTCACGATAATCCAAATCAAATAAAATCAAGGGCGTTTAGATTTTATACCTTCGATTCATTGGTCGGAGAAACGAAATCAAGATGACCTTTGAATCTTCCCACGTATTCCTTGCACTAGCTTGAACGTCGGGTGGGCGACGATCCTCCAAGCTTATGGATCTCCTTCACGAACTCTCTAGACTAATCAAGTATGATTATCTTGTCTTTTTTTAATTGTGAAGACCATGTAGTGCTTTTATAGGCTACGTAGGGGATCTAAAGGAGGTGGAATATTTGGCTTCCAATATTAATGATTAAATTGAGCCCAAGCCCAAATCTATTAATCCCATTAATATTAATTAATTTATTTTCCACTATATAAATTAATTGCACTCCCAATATTAAACCATATTATATCCAATAATATTTCTCCGGTAGTATTTATTTATTCCGTGTATTTAAGATTTAAATATCCATGAATAAAATTTATTTATTGCTTAATAAATTTATTCATCTCTTTTATCCGAGACTAGTACCACTCAACCTTATTTATTATGCGGGAACAAATCCACTCGCGAGGTTTACATAATAAATCCTTATGAGCTCATCTCGGGGATATTATCAACCCTTCCGGGATACACTGTCCCGTCATCAATTAACGGCATGCCATATATAAAATATAGTGACCCAACTTAACCGGTAATTGACCCAATAATTAAACCGGTCAATTCCTTTGGAAAATCAAAGTCACTTATATTAAATATACACACCCGCAATTGTATCAGGGATTAAGAATAAAATACACTGAGACTTAAATCAATTATCACAGAGCAATCGTAATTGATAAGTCTCAATCGATCCGCTCAATACACCTAGTGTACAAGTGTGATAAAATAATCAAGACAGATTATTTTCTCACCCACACAACGACTATACCGATGGATTGGTCCGTGTCCATCTAGGTCGTGAGAAACTGTTTGATTAAATACGAGTAACCGATAGTATGATCTTCTGTGTGGGCCCGCACACCATACTAACTACAACGTATATAATCCAGGACTATAATTTGCATATATTTAATTAACAATAATTAAAAGCAAATGAATGTTCATTATTAATAGGTAAATGAAAGTGCACAAGGAGTTCAAAATACTCAAATCTAGACATTAAGTATACTACTCCAACAATCTCCCACTTATACTAAGGTCTAGTCTTTTCTTCCAAACTTGTGATTCCCAAACCCTCCAAGTGCTTGAAATATACTTCCTTAGGAAGTATCTTGGTGAAAGGGTCCGCTAGGTTGTCCTCTGAAGCTATCTTGGTGACTATCCCATCGCCTCTCCTGACGATGTCTCGAATCAGGTGGTACTTGCGCTCTATGTGTTTCGTAGCACTATGGGACCGTGGTTCCTTGCTGTTTGCCACTGCACCGCTATTATCACAATAAATTGTCATAGCTTTGGGCAAACTCGGAATCACATCTAAGTCCTGGAGGAAATTAAGGAACCAAACTGACTCTTTCGCTGCCTCTGAGGCTGCAACATATTCAGCTTCCATGGTAGAGTCCGAAATGCACTTTTGCTTAACACTCTTCCATGATACGGCTCCACCTCCCAAAGTGTACACATAGCCTGATGTCGACTTACGCCGGTCCTTATCAGCTTGGAAATCCGAATCCGCTTAACCCAAAGGAATCAGATTTTCTGCCCCGTAACTTAGAACATAATCCTTAGTATTTCGCAAATACTTGAAAATGCTCTTTACGGCAGTCCAATGAGCCTTTCCAGGATTACTCTGATATCTCGCTACTATGCCAACTGCATAGCAGATATCAGGCCTCGTGCATAACATTGCATACATCAAGCTTCCCACAGCCGAAGCGTAGGGAACTGCTTTCATTTCATCTTTCTCCTTTTGTGTCTGAGGACACATCTCCTTAGAAAGATAAGTTCCTTTACTGAAGGGTAGTTCACCCTTCTTGGAATCTTGCATGTTAAAGCGAGCCAGAATCGTGTCTATGTAAGATTGCTGGGAAAGGTACAATGTTCTATTCCGGCGATCCCTTATAACCTTGATCCCTAGAACATGTCCAACTTCTCCCAAATCTTTCATATCGAATTGTCTAGACAACCATCCCTTTATGTCTGATAACATTTTCACACTGTTGCCAATGAGAAGAATGTCGTCTACATAAAGCACGAGAAACAGCACCTTCTTTCCATCACGTTTCCAATACACACACGATTCGTCCATGCTTTGAATGAATCCAAAAGATTGGACTACTTCATCAAACCGCAGGTTCCACTATCTCGAGGTTTGTTTCAATCCATAAATGGATCGATTAAGCTTGCACACTAGATGATCTCGCCCCTTAGCAATGAAACCTTCTGGTTGTTTCATATAAATCGTCTCGTCAAGACTTCCATTCAGGAAAGCTGTCTTGACATCCATTTGCCACACCTCATAATCCATATGAGCTGCTATGGATAAGTGAATCCGGATCGACTTTATCTTGGCTACCGGCGAAAAGGTCTCCTCATAATCGATTCCCTCTTTCTAAGTATAGCCTTTCACAACAAGCCGAGCTTTAAAGGTTTCAACCTTTCCGTCAGATCCTCTCATTCTCTTGTAGACCCATTTACACCCAATTGGCTTTACGCCGCTTGGTGGTTCTACAAGATCCCAGACTTTATTAGAATCCATAGATTCAATTTCGGATTTCATTGCTTTCTTCCAAGAAGGCGCATATATATCTTGTACCGCCTCATCATAGGTCCAGGGATCGATTTCATGAACTACAGGTCCAGAGTCCGAAGACTCACCCAGTCCAATCCATCTTTCTGGTTGTTTAACAACCCTCCCACTACGACGGCGTTCCGGTGTATTAACAGTGATAGTAGGTGCAGGTTCTAGTGGTGTATCACTACTCGGTTCGGCTGTATCTAAGTCTTTCTCGTTACCTCTCAACTCATCAAGTATTATGTCACTTGTGGGCTTGTGGTCCATGACATAGTCTTCTTCTAAGAACCGAGCGTGAGTACTTATAACGATCTTCTGGTCCGTAGGACTATAGAACATGCCACCTTTAGTTCCTTTCGGGTATCCTACAAACAGCCGTAATTCTGATCTAGGTTCTAACTTATCGGCCCCTTGTCTCAACACATGTGCTGGACATCCCCAGATCCGAATGTGTTTTAAGTTAGGCTTGCGCCCACTCCACAATTCCATGAGTGTAATTGGTACCGTTTTGGTTGGAACCCTGTTCAAAATATACGCCGCTGTTTCCAAGGCATGTCCCCAGAACATAATAGGTAAATCCGAGTAACTCATCATTGATCGCACCATCTCCATAAGAGTCCTATTCCTTCTTTCTGACACACCATTCTGCTGGGGAGTATATGGTGAAGTCAGTTGGGATTCAATCCCATTCTCTGCCAAGTATGCCTTGAATTCTCCAGACAGGTACTCGCCTCCGCGATCAGATCGCAGGCATTTTATGGATTTACCACGAAGGTTCTCCACAAGAGCCTTGAATTCTTTGAACTTGTCAAAAGATTCGCTCTTGCGGCGCATCAGGTATATATATCCATATCTTGAGTAATCATCTGTGAAAGTGATGAAATACGCGTACCCTCCCCTTGCCTGAGTAGACATAGGTCCGCATACATCAGAGTGAATCAAATCCAATACATGTTCAGCTCTACGTCCTTTACCAGAAAAAGGACGCTTGGTCATTTTACCCTCCAAACAGGATTCGCAGGTTGGAAGGTCCACTCCTTCAACATTGCTGATTAAACCATCATCTTTCAACCTTTGAAGCGTATTTGAGTTTATATGACCTAGCCTTAGATGCCACAAGTATAATTGATTCATCTTAGAAGGTTCCTTTCTCTTATTAGTGTTTGTGGATGTGTTATTACTCTCGGTTAGTTGCATCGTGTTAGACTCAGGATTTAGTGCATACAAATCGTCTATCAATGTACCAGAACAGATAATTTCACTATTTCTTCTTATGATCACGGAGTGATCAAAAGAAACAGAATACCCATTCATGATTAACTTAGAAACTGAAATCAAATTCTTTCTAAAGTTTGGTACATAAAGACAATTTTGTAAAACTAAAACCCTATCACTACTAAAATGTAAGTGAACGTCTCCCACTGCAACAGCCGCCATCTTTGCAGCAGTGCCCATGTAGACCACGATCTCTCCCTCTCTAAGTCTCCGGGTTTCCTGGAACCCCTGCAATGAATTGCAGACATGATCAGTGGCCCCCGTATCTACACACCAGGTGCTGGTAGATATCACCACTGACAATGTTTCGGTGACTAAGGAAAATTTCGTACCTTTGATGAGAGGACAATCAGACTTCCAGTGCCCAGACTGCTTGCATCGAAAGCACTTGCCTCGCGGCTTGCTCTTCCCAATCCGTGGTTCGAAACCACTGGGATTCTTTGCTTGCACTTCCAACTTGGCCACAAGAGCTTGTGATTCTCTGATCATACTTATCAGTTCCATTCTCCTCTCAGTTGAGTTTGAGAGCTTGTGCCCCTCTACTGCAAAGGATTGATGCTAGACTTGGTTGTTGGACCTCTCGTACACTATCTTATGCAGGACGTCTACAGTTGATCAGATCAGTACTTGGTACGCTACATATCTACTGGGCCAGTGTGTTCATACTCCCCCAGGGTATTATCGAGGAGATTGAGAAGCGGCTGCGGAGATTTCTTTGGTTTGGGCTGGGTGAAAAGGGGTACACCAAGGTCAGATGGGTTGATATTTGTCGGCCTGCTAGTGAGGGTGGACTGGGTATACGTGACCTCACTGCCCAGAATCGAGCCCTTATGACCAGACACATCTGGGCTATTTTGATTCAGGATCCGGAATCTGTTTGGGTCAGTTGGATTCAGGAGAATAGATTGAGGAGGCATTCCTTTTGGAGTGCTAAGGTGCCGAGGGCATGCTCTTGGACCTGGCGTCAGCTTCTTAAGCTACGTCCAGCCGTGTTACCAGCTATACAGATGCGGGTTGGGGATGGAGAGCAGTTTTACCTCTGGAGGGACCCGTGGCATCCTCTAGGCCGATTGGAGGAGGTGTGTCAACTGGGACCTTGGCTTAGGAGGCTTCCTAGAGCTGCGTCGTTGAGTATGGTCATAGTTGATGGAATGTGGAGATGGCCAGTAGACTTTGCAGCGGAGTTCGTTGATCTTATGGATGGATTGCCGAGCATAGAGGTTAGGACAGATACTGTGCGGTGGACAATACATCGATCAGGGGCATACACCTCTTCATCATCATATACCCTTTTTTGTTCGGAGGGTCCTAGGGTGCCGTGGGCTGCACTTTTGACAGGCCCAGGACGTATCCCACGACATTGCTTCATTCTATGGATGGCTATCCGAGGTCGGCTGCCGACTCGAGATAAGCATTGGATTGGTCGGGGGGACGACTCGTGTGTATTATGTGGTGGGGAGAGTGTGGAGAGTCATTCTCACCTTTTCTTTGAGTGCCCCTTCTCATGGGAGTGCTTGCAGAGGCTCAAGGTGGAGGTGGGATTTCTATGGCCACGTGGTAGTTGGCATAGTGCTATTTTACGAGCTTCTAGTCGATGGCGTGGGAAGCACTTGATATCCTGCGCATATCGTGGACTTCTCGATGCTCTGATCTACTTCATTTGGCTCGAGAGGAACAAGAGGATTCACGAGGCTCGTTCGGTTTCGCCCGTAGTGGTGGCCTCTCAGGCGATCTCTATCATACAGGAGAGGATACGCACGTTACGGCTCCCTGACTCACTTCAGGCACGAGCGCTAAAGAGGGTTTGGCATATAGCTTGGTAATCATATTTGTGGCTTCTTTTTGTACTATATGTTTAGTTGGTAGGTTGGAGAGCTAGTCTGTTAGCTCGGTGATGCGGTAGGAATTTCATTCCCTATGCGTTGTTCTGTATCATACTTTTTTTCCTTTATATGTGATTGACCTTTACCAAAAAAAAAAAATATCCATAAAGGAATAATTAAATAAGGAAAAATTAATTAAGGATTCTTAAAACTTTCCAAATTAATTATTTTCCTAATCCATTAAAAATTCCATAAAGGAATAATTAAATAGGAAAAATAAATTAATTATAAATTTATTCCTTTTCCTATTCCATGAATATTCTCATGAATAGGAATAATCAACAAGGAAAAAGAAATTTATTATAAATTTATTCTTTTCCTATTCCATGAAAATTCCCAGAAATAGGAATGCTCAAAATAGGAAAACCGAATAATTTAGGAAAGTAAATCTCGGCCGGAGAACCACGGGTTGGGGATCCCCGGGCTCCCCGACCGATCAACCACCACCGAGGAGGAGCACCGCCGCCAGTTCCAGCCGGCGCGCCACCACCACCGGTGGCTAGGCGCGGCCGAGAGCCTCCCGTGGCTGCCCTCTCTCTTGGGTCGATCCTCCATGGATCGATCATGGGACGATCGATCCGAGTCCTCCCTCTCGTTCGTCTCCTCCGTCACACGTCTTCTCCGGCGGTCGTTTCGGCATCGATCCAACATAGAATAAATTACAAAATAAATTCTATACTATCCGGTATCGATTCTATACATGAAATCGACCCTATACAATTTCCGGAAAAAGTAGAACGTAATAATAAATTCTAAATTCGGTCAACCCCCGAATTTTTACTATTACAAGCATTCACCACACATAAAACGAATCTCGACATGTTCGAGAGTTTAATAATCAAACCATTACGACAAAATAATTTAACGAATATTTATTAACAAGCCATAATAGTCGGAAACCCTGCAAGGTAGAACAATTTATCGCATATACACATGAACTAGAACCTCGCTCTGATACCAATTGTTGGAAATCGATATTCTGGAGTCGACGGAATTGCGGAATCACGACTCCGACCGAAATCCCTTCGCCGGAAACCACCGCGAACCACCGTACGCGAACCGAGGCTCGACCGAACACCCGCCGCGGGATAAACCCGCGACTGTTCAGCCGAGCCCCTACGAGGGAGCTCGCGATCGCGGTTCGCGATCGCATGGGGATGCAAACGCATCCCCCGGGGCTACTCGTAGCAGAACCCGGCGGTGAGTCCGGCGACTCACCGCCACCGCCATCGAGGAGGGGGGCGCCTGCCGCGGCACCAGCCCGCGGCTGCCCCCAGCGATCGACTCAAAGTCGATCGCACGCCCCGGCGTCCAGCCGGGGCTCCTCCCTCTTGCGCGCGTCCGGCGATCGAACCCTAGGGTTTCGATCGCCACCCTCGGCGTCCAGCCGAGGGGTTTTGCTTCATGCGATCCCCGCCGAGGATCTCTCGGCCTCCGCGGTCCGGTGATCTTCGATCACCACCGCGAGGTCGATCCTTGTCCACGGGGTTCGTCCCTCGGATCTTGGTTCATCTATATACGCGAATAAAAGATTAAAATCATCGAGGGGGTTTTCATGATCTTACCTTTGTTCTCGTTGTGCGGAGAAACGAGATCTTTGAAGACCTTTGAATCTTCCCACATATTCCTTGCACTCGTTCGAACGTCGGGTGAGCGACGATCCTCCGAACTCTATGGATCTCCCTCTCTACTTTCTCTCTCTAGAATTGTGATCTTCAAGTTATGAGAATAGAGAAGACCATGTAGTGCTTTTATAGGCTACATAGGGGATCTAAAGGAGGTGGAATATTGGGCTTCCAATATTAATGATTAAATTGAGCCAAAGCCCAAATCTATTAATCCATTAATATTAATTATATTTATTTTCCACTATATAAATATAATTGCACTCCCAATATTATACCATATTATATCAAATAATATTATCTCTCCGATAGTATTATTTATTCCGTGCGTTTAAGATAGAAATGTCCATGACTAAAATTAATTCATTGCTAATTAATTTATTCATCTCTTGTGACCGAGAATAGTACCATTCAACCTTAATTATTATGCGGAACAAATCCACCTGCAGGGTTTACATAATAATTCCTAATGAACTCATTTCGGGGACATTATCAACCCTTATCGGGACACACTTTCCCATCAAGAATTCACAGCATGTCATACATAAAATACAGTGACCCAACATAACCGGTAATTGACCCAATATACTAACCGGTCAGTTACTTTGGAAAATCAAAGTCACTAATATTAAATGCACACACCCGCAATAATATTAGGGATTAAGAATAAAATACTCTGAGATTTAAATCGATTATCTAAGGCAATCCTAATCGATAAATCTAAAGCGATCCGCCCAATACACCAAGTGTACAAGTATGATAAAATAATTAAGACAAATTATTTTCTCTCTCATACAACGACTATACCGATGGATTGGTCCTTGTCCATCTAGGTCGTGAGCAACTGTTCGATTATATACGAGTAACCGATAGTATGATCTTCCGTGTGACGTCGCACACCATACTAACTACAACGTATATAATCTAGGACTATAATTTGAATATATTTAATTATCAATAATTAAATGCAAAATAATTGTTTATTTAATTAAATAGATTAGTGGCAATGGATCGGGAGTTAATATCACTTAAATCTAGACATTAAGTATACAACTCCAAAACTAGGGTGTTCCCCGATGCTATCTAGGTAAAGACTATATCGCCTCGCTGACGATACCTCGAATCAGGTAGTACTTGCTCTATGTGTTATCTCACACTATGGACTTGTGGTTCCTTTGAGTTTGTCACAGCACCGCTATTGTCACAATAGCTTGGGTCAAACCGAGGTACCACGTCTAAGTCCTGGAGGAATCTCCGGAGTCACACTGATCCTTTAGCTGCCTCAAAGGCCGCTACCTATTCGGTTTCCGTGGTAGAGTCCGTAATGCACTGCATTACACTCCTCCATGTGAGATCTCCATTTCTTAGTATGAACTGTTGGAATTCGATATCCTGGGCTATTAAAATTTGCGGAAATCATAGCCCGATCAAAAACCCATCGCCGGAGATCACATGAACGCCGACTCATCCGCCGGAGTCCGGCCTTTGGAGACCACGCGCCTGAAGACACGCAGCCCGCCCCCAGCCGAACCCCCGCGAGCCGGGGTTCACGCGATCGAAGGATCGCGTCTCACGCGATTGGGTGGGGCTGCATCGGCAGCCCCCGCGGCGAGTCCGGCGACTCGCCGCCGCCTGGAGGTCCCCACCGTCGAGGTGGGGTGGGGTGCGGCTCCAGCCCGCGCCCCGGCGGTCGATCACCGTGATCGACCGCGTGCCCTCGGCCCAGCCGAGGGTCGCCTCCTCCGCGCCCGCCGAACCCTAGGCGGGTCGATCCCACGCGGTCCGGTGGCTTCGCCACCACCGCGTGATCGTCCGTCTACTCCGGGTCCGAACTTTCGGATCTTTGTTCTACGGTATTTTCAATAAACAAAATCGAATAATATCAAGTTAGTTAAGATATCATACCTACGATTCGTTGTTCGGAGAAACGAAATCAAGATGAACTTTGAATCTTCCCACGTATTCCTTGCACTCCGTTCGAACGTCGGGTGGGCGACGATCTATCGAACTCCTATGGATCTCCTTCAACTCTCTAGAATATCAAGTATGATAATCTTGTCTTATGATTTATGAAGGCCATGTAGTGCTTTGATAGGCTACGTAGGGGATCTAAAGGAGGTGGAATATTGGGCTTCCAATATTGAAGATTAAATTGAGCCCACTGCTCAAGTCCATTAATCCTTATCAATATTAATTAAATTTATTTTCCACTATATAAATTAATTGCACTCCCAATATTAAACCATATTATATCCAAATAATATTTCTCCGGTAGTGTTATTTATTCCGTGTATTTAAGATATAATTATCCATGAATAAAATTTATTTATTGCTTAATAAATTTATTCATCTCTTTTATCCGAGACTAGTACCACTCAACCTTATTTATTATGCGGAATTAAATCCACTCGCGAGGTTTACATAATAAATCCTTATGAGCTCATCTCGGGGATATTATCAACCCTTCCGGGATACACTGTCCCGTCAAGAATTCACGGCATGCCATATATAAAATATAGTGACCCAACTTAACCGGTAATTGACCCAATAATTAAACCGGTCAATTCCTTTGGAAAATCAAAGTCACTTATACTAAATATACACACCCGCAATTGTATCGGGGATTAAGAATAAAATACACTGAGTCTCAAATCAATTATCGCCGAGCAAACCTAATTGATGAGTCTCAATCGATCCGCTCAATACAACAAGTGTACAAGTGTGATAAAATAATTAAGATAAATTATTTTCTCTCTCACACAACGACTATACCGATGGATTGGTCCGTGTCCATCTAGGTCGTGAGCATCTGTTCGATTAAATACGAGTAACCGATAGTCTGATCTTCTGTGCGCCCATGCGCACCATACTAACTACAACGTATAAAATCCAGGACTATAATTTGCATATATTTAATTAACAATAATTAAAAGCAAATGAATGTTTGTATTTAATAGGTAAATGAAAGTGTACAAGGAGTTCATAATACTCAAATCTAGACATTAAGTATACTACTCCAACAATCTCCCACTTATACTAAGGTCTAGTCTTATCTCCCAAACTTCTGACTTCCAAACCCTCCAAGTGCTTGAAATATACTTCCTTAGGAAGTATCTTGGTGAAAGGGTCCGCTAGGTTGTCCTCCGAAGCTATCTTGGTGACTATCGCATCGCCCCTCTTGAGGATGACTCGAATCAGGTGGTACTTGCGCTCTGTGTTATCTTACACTCATGGACTCGTGATCTCTTAAAGTTTGCCACAGCACCGCTATTTGCATAGCCTTTGGTAAACTAAGAATCACATCTAAGTCCCAGAGGTAATACTGGAGCCATACCAAATCTTCCGCTGCCTCTGAGGCCGCTATTTGGTTACCCATGGGAGAGTCCGAAAAGCATCGTGCTTATCACTCTTTCATGTTAAAACTCCTCCTCCTTTAATAGTGAAACACATAGCCTGATTACGACTTACACTGGTCCTTATCAGCTTGGAAATCCGAATCTGTATAACCCAAAGGAACCAGATTGTCTGCCCCGTAACTTAGAACATAATCCCTAGTATTTCGCAAATACTTGAAAATGCTCTTTACGGCAGTCCAATGAGCCTTTCCAGGGTTACTCTGATATCTCGCTACTACGCCGACTGCATAGCAGATATCAGGCCTCGTGCATAACATTGCATACATCAAGCTTCCCACAGCCGAAGCGTAGGGAACTGCTTTCATTTCATCTTTCTCCTTTTGTGTCTGAGGACACATCTCCTTAGAAAGATAAGTTCCTTTACTGAAGGGCAGCTCACCCTTCTTGGAATCTTGCATGTTAAAACGAGCCAGAATCGTGTCTATGTAAGATTGCTGGGATAGGTACAATGTTCTATTCCGGCGATCCATTATAACCTTGATCCCTAGAACATGCCCGACTTCTCCCAAATCTTTCATATCGAATTGTCTAGACAACCATCCCTTTATGTCTGATAACCTTTTCACACTGTTGCCAATGAGAAGAATGTCGTCTACATAAAGCACGAGAAACACCACCTTTTTCCCATCACGTTTCCAATACACACAAGATTCGTCCATGCTTTGACTGAATCCAAAATATTGGACTACTTCGTCAAACCGCAGGTTCCACGATCTCGAGGCTTGTTTCAATCCATAGATGGATCGATTAAGCTTGCACACTAGATGATCTCGCCCCTTAGCAATGAATCCTTCTGGTTGTTTCATATAAATCGTCTCGTCAAGACTTCCATTTAGGAAAGCTGTCTTGACATCCATTTGCCACACCTCATAATCCATATGAGCTGCTATGGATAAGAGAATCCGGATCGACTTTATCTTGGCTACCGGCGAGAAGGTCTCTTCATAATCGATTCCCTCTTTCTGAGTATATCCTTTCGCAACAAGCCGAACTTTAAAGGTTTCAACCTTTCCGTCAGATCCTCTCTTTCTCTTGTAGACCCATTTACACCCAATTGGCTTTACGCCGTTTGGTGGTTCTACAAGATCCCAGACTTTATTAGAATCCATAGATTCTATTTCGGATTTCATCGCTTTCTTCCAAGAAGGCGCATCTATATCTTGTACCGCATCATCATAGGTCCAGGGATCAATTTCATGAACTCCAGGTCCAGAGTCCGAAGACTCACCCAGTCCAATCCATCTTTCTGGTTGTTTAACAACCCTCCCACTACGACGGCGCTCCGGTGTATTAACAGTGACAGTAGGTGCAGGTTCTAGTGGTGTATTACTACTCGGATCGGATGTATCTAAGTCTTCCTTGTCACCTCTCATCTCATCAAATATTATGTCACTTTAGGGCTTGTGGTCCATGACATAGTCTTCCTCTAAGAACTGAGCGTTAGTACTTATAACGATCTTCTGGTACGTAGGACTATAGAACATGCCACCTTTAGTTCCTTTCGGGTATCCTACAAACAGCCGTAATTCTGATCTAGGTTCTAACTTATCGGCACCTTGTCGCAACACATGTGCTGGACAACCCCAGATCCGAATGTGTTTCAAGTTAGGCTTGCGCCCACTCCACAATTCCATGGGTGTTGTGGGTACCGTTTTGGTTGGAACCCTATTCAAGATATACGCCACTGTTTCCAAGGCATGTCCCCAGAACATAACAGGTAAGTCCGAGTAACTCATCATTGATCGCACCATTTCCATAAGAGTCCTATTCCTTCTTTCTGACACACCATTCTGCTGAGGAGTATATGGTGATGTCATTTGGGAATCAATCCCATTCTCTGCCAAGTATGCCTTGAATTCTCCAGACAGGTACTCGCCTCCGCGATCAGATCGCAGGCATTTAATAGATTTATTTTGAAGGTTCTCCACAAAAGCCTTGAACTCCTTGAACTTGTCAAAGGATTCGCTCTTGCGGTGCATCAAATATACAAATCCATACCTTGAGTAATCATCAGTGAAAGTGATGAAATACTCGTACCCTCCCCTTGCCTGAGTAGACATAGGTCCGCATACATCAGAGTGAATCAAATCCAATACTTGTTCAGCTCTCCGTCCTTTACCAGAAAAAGAACGCTTGGTCATTTTACCCTCTAAACAGGATTCGCAGGTCGAAAGGTCCTCTCCTTCAACATCGCTGATTAGTCCATCAGCTTTCAACCTTTGAAGCCTATTCGAGTTTATATGACCTAGCCTTAGATGCCACAAGTATAATTGATTCATCTTAGAAGGTTCCTTTCTCTTATTGGTGTTCGTAGATGTGTTATTACTCTCGGTTAGTTGCATCGTGTTAGACTCAGGATTTAGCACATACAAATCGTCCACCAATGTACCAGAACAGATAATCTTACTGTTTCTTCTTATGATCACAGAGTGGTCAAAAGAGACAGAATATCCATTCATTATAAGTTTAGAAACCGAAATTAAATTCTTTCTAAAATTGGGTACATAAAGACAATTATGTAAAACTAAAACCCTATCACTACTAAAGCGTAAGTGAACGTCTCCCACTGCAACGGCCGCTACCCTTGCGGCATTGCCCATGTAGACCACGATCTCTCCCTCTCTAAGTCTCCGGGTTTCCTGGAACCCCTGCAATGAATTGCAGACATGATCAGTGGCCCCCGTATCTACACACCAGGTGCTGGTAGATAACACCACTGACAATGTTTCAGTGACTAAGGAAAATTTCGTACCTTTGATGAGAGGACAATCATGCTGGAATTCGATATCCCGGGCCATCAAAATTGCGGAAACCGACAACCCGACCGAAATCCCGTCGTCGGAGATCCAACCGCGAACCACCGTACGAGCCGGAGCTCAACCGAGCACCACCACGGTTCCGCCCGTGGTGCCCAGCCGAGCCCCCGCACGGGGCTCGCGATCGATCGATCGCGTGGGGCTGCTCCGGCAGCCCCGGGCGGTGAGTCCGGCGACTCACCGCCACCACCGAGGGGAGGGGGGGACCACCAGCCGCGGCGCGAAGCCGCGACGGTCCCCGGCGATCGAACTAGGGTTCGATCGCCCCTAGCCGCGGCGTCCAGCCGCGGCCTTCCCTTGGTGCTCGCCGGCGGTCGTGCCCTAGGCCGACCGCCACCCCCTCGGCTCCCAGCCGAGGGTCCTTCGAACCTTCGCCGGGGATCTCGAATCCCCGTCCCCGAAGTTCGTCGTTTTCCCGGATCGTGCGTTCATGTATGTATCACAATCAATTCACATAAAATCATAGAAGAGAGTATATGATTTTACCTTTTAATTCATTGTGCGGAGAAACGAATCTAAGTTGATGACCTTACGATCTTCCCACGTATTCCTTGCACTAGCTTGAACGTCGGGTGGGCGACGATCCTCCAAGCTTATGGATCCTCTTCTCTCTCTCTACTTTCTCTCTCTAGAAGAATTATGATCTTCAAGTTATGATGTGTGTGTGTAGAAAAGAGAAGACCATGTAGTGCTTTTATAGGCTACGTAGGGGATCTAAAGGAGGTGGAATATTGGGCTTCCAATATTGATGATTAAATTGAGCCCAAGCCCAAATCTATTAATCTCCCATCAATATTAATTAATTTATTTTCCACTATATAAATTAATTGCACTCCCAATATTAAACCATATTATATCAAATAATATTTCTCCGGTAGTATTATTTATTCCGTGTATTTAAGATTTAAATATCCATGAATAAAATTAATTTATTGCTAATTAATTTATTCATCTCTTGAATCCGAGACTAGTACCATTCAACCTTAATTATTGTGCGGAACGAATCCACTCATGAGGTTTACACGATAATTCCTTATGAACTCATCTCGGGGATATTATCAACCCTTCCGGGGTACACTGTCCGGTCAATCATTCACGGCATGCCATATATAAAATATAGTGACCCAACTTAACCGGTAATTAACCCAATAATTAAATCGGTTAATTCCTTTGGTAAATCAAAGTCACTTATATTAAATATACACACCCGCAACAATATCGGGGATTAAGAATAAAATACACTGAGACTCGAATCGATTATCGCCGGCAATCCTAATCGATGAATCTCAACGATCCGCTCAATACACCAAGTGTACAAGTGTGATAAAATAATTAAGATAAATTATTTTCTCTCTCACACAACGACTATACCGATGGATTGGTCCGGGTCCATCTAGGTCGTGAGCTACTGTTTGATTTAATACGAGTAACCGATAGTATGATCTTCTGTGTGCCCATGCAACACCATACTAACTACAACGTATAAAATCTAGGACTATGATTTGCATATATTTAATTAAAATATTAAAAGCAAACAATTGTTTATTAATTAAATAGATTAAATGCTATGATCGGGAGTTTACCGTTACTTAAATCTAGACATTAAGTACACAACTCCAACAATCTCCCACTTGTACTAAGGTCTAGTCATTTCCTCCAAACTCCCGGTTCCCATACTCATCACGCGCTTAAGATGTACTTCCAAGAAGTACTATGTGAGTGAGCAATCTAGGTTGCCGCTCTGAAGTTATCTTGGTGACTACTACGTCGTCTCCCTCGACGATGACTCGTATCAGGTGGTACTTGCTCTATGTGTTATCATCACTTTTGACTTATGACCTCTTCCAGTTCACCGTGCACCGCTATCCAATAGCCTTTGGTGAACTAAGAGTCATATCCAAGTCAAGAGGTTATCCCGGAACCTAACCAAAACTTCCGCTGCCTCTGAGGCTGCTATTCGGTTATGAGAGAGTCTGAGAAGCGTACTGCTTATCACTCTTTCATTTCATGGTTCCACCTCTTTCTAAAAGTGAACACATAGCCTGATATCGACTTTCACTGGTCCTTTCTTTGATTTTTGGATCTGAGAATTTGTAATCAAAGAAGATTTCGTCTTGCTTAATAATCCAGTACTTTGCAAGTACTATTACAGCATCCGAAAATCTCTTGTCTAGATCACCTTGATATCCTCCCACTACGCAAACCGCATAGTTGATATCAGGTTCTTGTTTTACAACATTGCATCTACAAAGCTTTCCATACTCAAAGTATAGGAAACTGCTTTGTCCTCATCTATCTTCTTCATGTGTTCAAACACATGCCCTTTAGGTAGATGTATATTCTGTCTCTGAAAGGCAATAACCTTTCTCAGAAGTATGCGTGTTTAAAACAAACCTTAATCGTATAAGATTTCTAGGAGAAGTACAATGTTCTTATCTCTAGATCATAAGATCTTAAGAACATGCTCTAACTTCTTCTTAATCTTATATCTCGATTCATTTAGACAACCACTATTTTATGTCTGACAACACTTTTACATTGTTGCCAATGATGAAATGTTATCTACATAAAATCTCCGAGAAACACCACCTTGTCTCCATTACGTCTTCAATACACCTTTCGTCTATGCCTTCTGATGAATCCATCAAATGGATTATCCCATCAATTCGCAAGCTCTACGACTCATAGCTTTATTTCAATCCATAAATGGATTTACTAAGCTTGTATTCTAAATGATTTAGCCTCTCAACAATAATCCTTATTGTTCCAAGCAGGCACATTTAGATCTAGTACTGCCCTTATGCAGAGCTAGGGGTCGATTTCATCTTTACTAGATCCAGAGTCCGAACTCTTCTAGTCTTATGAACATCCCTGGTTGTCCAACAACCTCCCACTGCAATGGCGTCCCGGTGTATAACAGTAATAACAATAGGTGCAGTATGTGGTGTACTTCTACTCGGTTTGGCTGGTTCCCAGTCTTTTGTCCTTCTTCTCATTTCAAGGCATTTCGTCAATTTAGGCTTTGTGGTTCATCTAATAGTCTTCTTCCATGAACCGGACAAGACGTCCCTCTGGTTCATAGTACTATAGAACACACAATACTTCGTTCATCTAGGATATCCTACAACCATATTCAATATGCCGTTGTATCTAGGAATATCCATAGAACATAGGTAGTTCCGTACAACTTGCTCTATTTACTATTAGATTTCCATTTATTATTTACAGCGCACCATCTCTACACGTAAGTGTATGGCGCGCCCCTTTGGGATTGAATCCCAATCTTTGATTATGCTATGTGTTATTCAGATAGGTGATGGCCTCCGCGACCGAGTCACAGCCTTCCAATGGATATACTTTGATGGTTCCCCATAATCGCTTTGTGTCCATTGACTAGTCAAAACACTTTGCTTTTATGGCACATCAAGCATTCTAATCCATTACTTGAGTATTCTTAAAAGAATTACTCGTACCTTTCTTATATACACATATGTCTGCATATCTAATCATTTCCAATACTTGTTTGAATTCTATCCTTTTCTAGAAAGGTTTGCTTAGACGTATTATCCTCCAAATTTAATCCTTAGGTCGGAAGGTCCATTCCTTCAACTATAATTGATCAAATCAATTTCGACCATTTGAATCTCATTTGAAAAATACTACTAAGTATAAGATTTCACAAGTATAATGATAAAGAAATATCTAATAAGTAAAACAAGTTATAGAACGGTTCGTTGCAATTGGGGTAGACTTAGGATCTATCATTCATATATTGCTATCTAATGTACCAGAATAGATAATGGCATTATTTCTTATCAAAATCCAATGATTAAAGAAATAAAATATCCATTCATAAATAATAGAAATCCAGAACAAAACGTTCTTTCTAAAATAAAGGGGTACATAAAGCAATAACTTTGAAATGAAATCCTATTTAACTACTAAAGCAGATAAATGTCTTCCACCGCAACCGCTGCCTCCTCTACAGCTTTGCCGGTGTAGACTCGAACTCTTCCTCTCTAAGTCGCCGGGTTTTCTGGAACCCCTGCATTCAAAAATGCACATACCGTCAGTGGTTCCATATCTACACACCAGAATTCTGGTAGATAATACCGCTGACTATGTTTTTACGACTAAAGAAAAATTCGTACCTTTGAGAGGACATTCAGACTTCCAGTGTCCCATCTTGTTGCATCGGAAGCACTTGCCCTTTGGCTTTGCAGCCCCCATTCGTGGTACAGTCCTCTTGACACCACTGGGTTTCCAGGCTTGCTTCCTCTTCTTGCCCCTACCTCCACCAGGCTTAAAGCCTTTGGACTTGGTAGCTACAAGCGCTTGAGACTTGCCCTTCTTGTAGATCCCCTCTGCCGCCTTTAGTTCAGTCAGGAGTTGCGCAAGAGTATAAGATAGTTTACCCATATTATAGCTCATACGAAACTGCTCAAAACTAGGGGCCAGAGACTGGAGTATGATGTCGACTTGCGTCTCAGCATCAATAGAAGCTCCTAGGACCTCAAGTTCATTCAACAAACTCATCATCTTAAGAACGTGCTCCCCAACGGGCGTTCCCTCAGATTGAGTAGTCGACATGAGGACTCTCATGGCTTCTTGCCTTGCCGCACGATCTTGCTCCCCAAACATCTCCTTGAGGTTAAACATCATATCATAGGCAGTGTCCATCGACTGATGTTGGGTTTGGAGTACATTTGACATGGAAGCCAAAATATAGCACCTAGCCATTTCATCAGCCTTTTTCCACTTCCGATATGTCAGTTTTTCCTCATCAGTTGAGGCAGTCGTGGGCTCAGCAGGGCATACTTCATGGAGTACAAACTTGTACTCCTCCGAAGTTAGGACAATGTCTAAATTTCTCTTCCAATCAATATAGTTGGGGCCAGTGAGCTTATGCTCCTTGAGTATCATAGAAAGTGGGTTCATAGCTATTCTCTAAATCTATAAGCACATTTAAACAAACAATTAATTTAATATCCGATATTATCTCCCTCAAATAATATCATTAAATTACTAATCACATCTAAAATCCCATCAGGTAAGGCAAGCCACGTTGTGTGGACGTTTACCCACCCAAATGATTTAGCAATTAGATTTTCTTCGGTCATACATCGCTTATAGCGGAACCTCGGTGGGAGGAATACTATAAGGCGTATCTAAGTGTAAACCATTACTCATCACCAAAGTAAATCGTTTGGAATTGCTACATCACCGCAAGCCACGTTGTGTGGACGTTTACGACAACTTCACAACTCTTCAAAATTTATTACAACTGTCTACATCAATTAATCCAAAATCCGTCAGTGAAGCAAGCCACGTTGTGTGGACGTTTACTACACTAAGAGACTTTTATAATTGACTCCCAGTTACAAGATCCATTTGATTTCGTAAATCAGGACGCGGAGAATCATAAGTGAAACTCGAAGTTTCTAACTAGTGATTCACCATGCGAACAACCCTATCTCTCATTAAATGAGGGAGCCGAGCAGACAATCGATCCATCTATCAAAGAATGGTACGACTGCCTCTAATTTGTGTCCTCGACATGACCAAGTGGCTTTGGCTCCATTCCACTCCCCGGGGTGAGAATGAGTCGACTTGAAGTCAGTTTTAGAAAGACAAATTAGGCATTGTTTGATAAACTTAATCAATGTCACTTGTAAAAGGAATTACAAGAATTCTCCTCCAATGACACATCTATACGAACTTCAAAAGTCCATAAGAGTCACCAAGAGAACAGTAATGGAGACCATGGGAATGTTTCCATCCCCGCTCCCACTTAGCTTATTATAACAAAGGGATACGCTATTTAATGCATAATTAAACACATAAGCATGCATACAAGTAATAAAGCACATAGCACATAGTCAAAATAATGCTAGAAAAATTATTTTCCGACTATCATGGCTTTATTCCATCTCCGTATGCGTCTTCTAGTCTTCAGTCTTCGTTCTTGAATGCTCCATGTGACGAGAATATTAATCCCAATATTTAAATCTATTTATTTTTAATAAATCCAAAAGATACTTAATTCGAAAATTAAGTCAATCGAATAAATCAAAAATAAAATTAAATATTATTAATATTTTTATTTATTTATTTTCCTATCCAATTCTATTAAATCTCTAGAATAATCTATCCAAGTCAAACTTGGAATATTCTAGAAGACTTCTATAATAGAATAAGGAAATAAAATAAATTAGGACTCTTCTACTTTCCAAGATTAATTAATTTCCATTACTATGAAAATTCCCATAAAATAGGAATAATCAATTAGGAAATAAATCAATCCTAAATTAACTTTTATTCCTTTCCAATTCTATTAAATCTCTAGGATCCTATTCCAAGTAGAACTCGGAATACTCTAGAAGACTTCCATAGTAGAATAAGGAATAAAAATAATTCCAATTAATTCTTTTCCTATTTCCATGAGAGTTCCCAAAGTTAGGAATACTCAAAATAGGAAAACTTGAATTAATTAGGTAAGTAGTATCTTGGTAGGAGTAGGAGTAGCACGGGTTTGGGATCCCCGCACCACCACCACCACCACCGACCGCCGCCACCACCGGAGAGGGCACCGCCGCCGCCTCCCCAGCCGGCCGGCCACCACCTTGCCGGCGGCAGCCCCAGCCGAGGGGCGATCGACCCCTCCCCATGGCTTCGGTCATGGGGTCGATCATGGGGTTGATCGACCCCCCGGTTCTTCGTCCTCTTCGTCTTCTTCGTCTCATGAGTTCTCCGGCGGTCGTCTCGGCATTGATCCAACGTAAATAAATTACAAGAAATAAATTTACAATTCCGGTATCGATTCTATACATGAAATCGACCCTATACACTTTCCGGAAAACATAGAACAATAATAATAAATCTAAATTCGGTCAACCCCCGAATTTTTACTATTACAAGCATTCATCCACACAAAACGAATCTCGACATGTCCGAGAGTTTAATAAACGAACAATCATGGTAAATTAAATAGCAATTAATTAAACCAATAATTAACAATTAATTAAACCATGATAGTCGGAATCCCTGCAAGGTAGAACACAATTGAACACATACATGAACACGAAACCAAACGCTCTGATACCAGTTGCTGGAATTCGATATCCCGGGCCATCAAAATTGCGGAAACCGACAACCCGACCGAAATCCCGTCGCCGGAGATCCAACCGCGAACCACCGTACGAGCCGGAGCTCAACCGAGCACAACCACGGTTCCGCCCGTGGTGCCCAGCCGAGCCCCCGCACGGGGCTCGCGATCGATCGATCGCGTGGGGCTGCTCCGGCAGCCCCGAGCGGTGAGTCCGGCGACTCACCGCCACCACCGAGGGGAGGGGGGGACCACCAGCCGCGGCGCGAAGCCGCGACGGTCCCCGGCGATCGAACTAGGGTTCGATCGCCCCTAGCCGCGGCGTCCAGCCGCGGCCTTCCCTTGGTGATCGCCGGCGGTCGTGACCTAGGCCGACCGCCACCCCCTCGGCTCCCAGCCGAGGGTCCTTCGAACCTTCGCCGGGGATCTCGAATCCCCGTCCCCGAAGTTCGTCGTTTTCTCGGATCGTGCGTTCATGTATGTATCACAATCAATTCACATAAAATCATAGAAGAGAGTATATGATTTTACCTTTTAATTCGTTGTGCGGAGAAACGAATCTAAGTTGATGACCTTACGATCTTCCCACGTATTCCTTGCACTAGCTTGAACGTCGGGTGGGCGACGATCCTCCAAGCTTATGGATCCTCTTCTCTCTCTCTCTATTTTCTCTCTCTAGAAGAATTATGATCTTCAAGTTATGATGTGTGTGTGTAGAAAAGAGAAGACCATGCAGTGCTTTTATAGGCTACGTAGGGGATCTAAAGGAGGTGGAATATTGGGCTTCCAATATTGATGATTAAATTGAGCCCAAGCCCAAATCTATTAATCTCCCATCAATATTAATTAATTTATTTTCCACTATATAAATTAATTGCACTCCCAATATTAAACCATATTATATCAAATAATATTTCTCCGGTAGTATTATTTATTCCGTGTATTTAAGATTTAAATATCCATGAATAAAATTAATTTATTGCTAATTAATTTATTCATCTCTTGAATCCGAGACTAGTACCATTCAACCTTAATTATTGTGCGGAACGAATCCACTCATGAGGTTTACACAATAATTCCTTATGAACTCATCTCGGGGATATTATCAACCCTTCCGGGATACACTGTCCGGTCAATCATTCACGGCATGCCATATATAAAATATAGTGACCCAACTTAACCGGTAATTAACCCAATAATTAAATCGGTTAATTCCTTTGATAAATCAAAGTCACTTATATTAAATATACACACCCGCAACAATATCGGGGATTAAGAATAAAATACACTGAGACTCGAATCGATTATCGCCGGCAATCCTAATCGATGAATCTCAACGATCCGCTCAATACACCAAGTGTACAAGTGTGATAAAATAATTAAGATAAATTATTTTCTCTCTCACACAACGACTATACCGATGGATTGGTCCGGGTCCATCTAGGTCGTGAGCCACTGTTTGATTTAATACGAGTAACCGATAGTATGATCTTCTGTGTGCCCATGCAACACCATACTAACTACAACGTATAAAATCTAGGACTATGATTTGCATATATTTAATTAAAATAATTAAAAGCAAACAATTGTTTATTAATTAAATAGATTAAATGCTATGATCGGGAGTTTACCGTTACTTAAATGTAGACATTAAGTACACAACTCCAACAAATCAGACCTCCAGTGCCCAGACTGCTTGCATCGATAGCACTTGCCTTGCGGCTTGCTTTTCCCATTCCGTGGTTTGGAACCACTGGGCTTCTTTGCTTGCACTTCCATCTTAGCCACAAGAGCTTGTGATTTTCTGACCATACTTATAAGTTCCGCTCTTTTGAAATCGTTTTTAAGCGACTCCTCAAGAGGACTGAATTTATAGAGTATGTCAATCACTTCTTGTCCGGCTTCCACACTATGTTTCAACATCATTCTGAGGTCATTCCAAATGTCCTCATGAGTTGGGACAACAGCAGATATAGAAGGCTCAACAGTCTGGACAATGTCCAGATTTCTTTTCCAATCAGTACTATATGGAACCAGTGAGTTTTCATCTTTAAGTATATCACAAAGTGGGGTCACAGTCATTCTTAACCTATAAGCACATAAAACAAACAAACAATTTAATATCCGATATTATCTCCCTTAAATAATATAATTAAATCACTAATCACATCTAAAATCCCATCAGGTAAGGCAAGCCACGGTGTGTGGACGTTTACCCACCCAAACGACTTAGCAATTAGATTTCCTTCGGTCATACATCACTTATAGCGGAACCTCGGTGGGAGGAATACTATAAGGCGTATCTAAGTGTAAACCATTACTCAGCACCAAAGTAAATCGTTTGGAATTGCTACATCACCGCAAGCCACGTTGTGTGGACGTTTACGATAACTTCACAACTCTTCACAATTTCTTACAACTGTCTACATCAATTAATCCAAAATCCGTCAGTATAGCAAGCCACGTTGTGTGGACGTTTACTACACTAAGAGATCTTTATAATTGACTCCCAATTACTTGATCCATTCGATTTTGTAAATCAAGACGCGGAGAATCATAAGTGAAACTCGAAGTTTCTAACCAGTGATCCACCATGCGAACAACCCTATCTCTCATAAATGAGGGAGCCGAGCAGACAATCGATCCATCTTTAAAAGAATGGTACGAAGGTCTCTAATTTGTGTCCTCGACCTGACCAAGTGGCTCTGGCTCCATTCTACTCCCCGGGGTAAGAATGAGTCGACTTGAAATCAGTTTTGGAAAGACAAATTAGGCATTGTTTGATGAACTTAATCAATGTTTCTCGTAAGAGGAATTACAAGAACTCTCCTCCAATGACCTATCTATATAAACTTCAAAAGTTTATAAAAGTCACCAAGAGAGCAGCAATGGAGACCATGGGTATGTTTCCATACCCTCTCCCACTTAGCTTTTTACAATAAAGGGATACGCTATCTAGTGCATAAAAGTAAACACATATAGCATGCATACAAGTAATAAAGCACATAGTATTATCACATAGTCAAAATAATTACTAGAATATTATTTTCCGACTATTATGGCTTTACTCCATCTCCGTACGCATCTTCTAGTCTTTAGTCTTCGTTCTTGAATGCTCAATGTGACGAGAATATTAATTTCCAATATTTAAATCTATTTATTTTTAATAAATCCAAAAGATACTTAATTAATAATAATTAAGTCAATCGAATAAATCAAAAATAAAATTAAATATTATTAATATTTTTATTTATTTTATCTTCCCTTTCTACTTCATTAAATCTCTAGAATAATATATCCAAGAACCACTTGGAATATTCTAGATGATTTCCATAATGAAATAAGGAAATAAAATAATTTAGGACTCTTCTACTTTCCAAATTAATTAGATTCCTAATCCATGAATATTTCCATAAAATAGAAATAATCAATTTAGGAATCCTAATTAATTCCAATTGATTCTTTTCCTAATCCATGAGAGTTCCCAAAAATAGGAACACTCAAATAGGAAAAACCCAAACCAATTAGGAAAGTGAATTACCGGACCGGGATAGCACGGGGTAGGGATCCCCGCGCCACCCCTCGACCGCCGCCTTCGAGCCGCCGCCGTCCAGCCCACGCGCCACCTCCCTTGGTGGCCGGCGTGGCCGGAGCTCCCGCGGGCAGCCCCTTTGGGCGTGGGTCGATCGTCCTCGTGGGATCGACCATGGGGCGGTCAATCCGAGCCCTTCACCCTCACGATCATCTCCTTCGTCACGCGTCTTCTCCAGCGGTCGTTTCGGTATCGATCCAACGCAAAATAAATTACAAAATTAATTTTACACTATCCGGTATCGATTCTATACATGAAATCGACCCTATACAATTTCCGGAAAAGCATAGAACGTAATAATAAATCCTAAATTCGGTCAACCCCCGAATTTATACTATTACAAGCATTCACCACCAAAAACGAATCTCGACATGTCCGAGAGTTTAATCAAACCAACAATCATGACAAAATAAATTAACAAAAATTAATTAAGCCATAATAGTCGGAAACCCTGCAAGGTAGAACAATATTATCGAAAATACCGCGAACGTAAACCACGCTCTGATACCAATTGTTGGAATTCGATATCCCGGGCTATTAAAATTTGCGGAAATCATAGCCCGATCAAAAACCCATCGCCGGAGATCACATGAACGCCGACTCATCCGCCGGAGTCCGGCCTTTGGAGACCACGCGCCTGAAGACACGCAGCCCGCCCCCAGCCGAACCCCCGCGAGCCGGGGTTCACGCGATCGAAGGATCGCGTCTCACACGATTGGGTGGGGCTGCATCGGCAGCCCCCGCGGCGAGTCTGGCGACTCGCCGCCGCCTGTAGGTCCCCACCGTCGAGGTGGGGTGGGGTGCGGCTCCAGCCCGCGCCCCGGCGGTCGATCACCGTGATCGACCGCGCGCCCTCGGCCCAGCCGAGGGTCGCCTCCTCCGCGCCCGCCGAACCCTAGGCGGGTCGATCCCACGCGGTCCGGTGGCTTCGCCACCACCGCGTGATCGTCCGTCTACTCCGGGTCCGAACTTTCGGATCTTTGTTCTACGGTATTTTCAATAAACAAAATCGAATATTATCAAGTTAGTTTAGATATCATACCTACGATTCGTTGTTCGGAGAAACGAAATCAAGATGACCTTTGAATCTTCCCACGTATTCCTTGCACTCCGTTCGAACGTCGGGTGGGCGACGATCTATCGAACTCCTATGGATCTCCTTCAACTCTCTAGAATATCAAGTATGATAATCTTGTCTTATGATTTATGAAGGCCATGTAGTGCTTTTATAGGCTACGTAGGGGATCCAAAGGAGGTGGAATATTGGGCTTCCAATATTGAAGATTAAATTGAGCCCACTGCTCAAGTCCATTAATCCTTATCAATATTAATTAAATTTATTTTCCACTATATAAATTAATTGCACTCCCAATATTAAACCATATTATATCCAAATAATATTTCTCCGGTAGTATTATTTATTCCGTGTATTTAAGATATAAATATCCATGAATAAAATTTATTTATTGCTTAATAAATTTATTCATCTCTTTTATCCGAGACTAGTACCACTCAACCTTATTTATTATGCGGAATTAAATCCACTCGCGAGGTTTACATAATAAATCCTTATGAGCTCATCTCGGGGATATTATCAACCCTTCCGGGATACACTGTCCCGTCAAGAATTCACGGCATGCCATATATAAAATATAGTGACCCAACTTAACCGGTAATTGACCCAATAATTAAACCGGTCAATTCCTTTGGAAAATCAAAGTCACTTATACTAAATATACACACCCGCAATTGTATCGGGGATTAAGAATAAAATACACTGAGTCTCAAATCAATTATCGCCGAGCAAACCTAATTGATGAGTCTCAATCGATCCGCTCAATACACCAAGTGTACAAGTGTGATAAAATAATTAAGATAAATTATTTTCTCTCTCACACAACGACTATACCGATGGATTGGTCCGTGTCCATCTAGGTCGTGAGCATCTGTTCGATTAAATACGAGTAACCGATAGTATGATCTTCTGTGCGCCCATGCGCACCATACTAACTACAACGTATAAAATCCAGGACTATAATTTGCATATATTTAATTAACAATAATTAAAAGCAAATGAATGTTTGTATTTAATAGGTAAATGAAAGTGTACAAGGAGTTCATAATACTCAAATCTAGACATTAAGTATACTACTCCAACATGAACACATAGCCTGACTTCGACTTTCAACTTTCCCTCTGCGATAAGAAATCTGAATCTGTATAACCCACAGGAAATTGCTCGACTGCTCACAGTAGTCCAATGTTCCTTTCCAGGGTTACTCTGATATCTCGCCACTATGCTCCCGGCATAGCAGATATCAGGTCTCGTGCATAACATGTTGGAAATCGATATCCCGGAATTAATAAATTTAAATAAATAAATTATCTAATTAATTCCGACCGAAATCCTTTGGAGATCGAATATCCGGGGTTGTCAAATTGCGGAACGACAATTCCAATCGAAATCCCGGTTGCCGGAAACCCGCCACGAACCACCACGAAGGCCGGCTCAACCAAAACCCTAACCGCGGGGATAGCCCGCGGCGGTTTCGGTCGAGCCCCCGCATGGGGCTCGCGGCTGTTCGTAGCAGCCGCCTAGGGCTGCCCTTGGCAGCCCTTGGCACGCCCTAGCTGCCCCACGGTGATCGCACGCCCAGCCACGGCGAACCGTGGCTAGCGATCACCGCCAGCCGCCGCCGCGCGAGCGGCGGTCCAGCCGCGCGAGCGGGGCTGCTCCAGCAGCCCGCTGGAGTCTCGTGCGTGCGTACGGGGAATAGAGCTCGCCCTCGATTGAGTCTCGGCGTCCAGCCGAGGCTCGCCCCTCTCGACCCTCTCTTGTTCGAGCCGTTGAGCCGCCGGCGGTCCGGTGATCTTTGATCACCACTGCCCGGTTCAACCTCGACAAAGGTCGCGTTCTTGGATCTTGGTTCAAGTTATTTTTACGATAATTAACCGATAACATCATAAAGAGGGTTTTACGATTTACCTCGTTCTCGTTGTTCGGAAAAACGAAGAACTCAATTTGACGACCTTGAGATCTTCCCACGTATTCCTTGCACTAGCTCGGACGTCGTGTGGGCGACGATCTACCGAACTCCATGGATCTCCCTCTCTACTTTCTCTCTCTAGAATTGTGATCTTCAAGTTATGAACTTATGAGAATAGAGAAGACTATGTAGTGCTTTTATAGGCTACGTAGGGGATCTTAAGGAGGTGGAATATTGGGCTTCCAATAATAGTGATTAAATTGAGCCCAAGCCCAAATCTATTAATCATTACTATTATTAATTAATTCTATTTTCCACTATATAAAATTAATTGCACTCCCAATATTAAACCATATTATATCAAATAATATTTCTCCGGTAGTATTATTTATTCCGTGTATTTAAGATATAAATATCCATGAATAAAATTAATTTATTGCTAATTAATTTATTCATCTCTAATATCCGAGACTAGTACCATTCAACCTTAATTATTATGCGGAACGAATCCACCTGCAGGGTTTACATAATAATTCCTTATGAACTCATCTCGGGGATATTATCCACCCTTACGGGATATACTTTCCCGTCAAGTATTCACGGCATGTCATATATAAAATATAGTGACCCAACTTAACCGGTACTTAACCCAATAATTAAATCGGTTAATTCCTTTGGTAAATCAAAGTCACTTATATTAAATATACACACCCGCAATAATATTGGGGATTAAGAATAAAATACTCAGAGATTTAAATCGATTATCGCCGGCAATCCTAATCGATAAATCTCAAGCAGATCCGCTCAATACACCAAGTGTACAAGTGTGATAAAATAATCAAGACAGATTATTTTCTCTCTCACACAACGACTATACCGATGGATTGGTCCGTGTCCATCTAGGTCGTGAGCAACTGTTCGATTAAATACGAGTAACCGATAGTATGATCTTCTGTGTGTCCATACACACCATACTAACTACAACGTATAAAATCCAGGACTATAATTTGCATATATATTTAATTATAAATAAGTAAACGCAAATAATTGTTTATTTAATTAAATAGATTAGTGGCAATGGATCGTGAGTTTCCGTTACTAAAATCTAGACATTAAGTACACAACTCCAACAATCTCCCACTTGTACTAAGGTCTAGTCATTTCCTCCAAACTCCCGACTCCCATACTCATCACGTGCTTAGGTTGTACTTCCAAGAAGTACTATGTGAATGAGCACTCTAGGTTGCCGCTCTGAAGTTATCTTGGTGACTTCAGCGTCGTCTCCCTCGACGATGACTCGTATCAGGTGGTACTTGCACTATGTGTTATCTTACACTTATGGACTTGTGATCTCTTACCATTTGCCATCGCACCGCTATTTACATAGCCTTTGGAAAATTAAGAATCACATCTAAGTCCCAGATATTATCCCGGAGTTATACCAAAACTTCCGCTGCCTCTGAGGCCGCTATTTGGTTACCCATGGCAGAGTCTGAAAAGCATCGTGCTTATCACTCTTCCATGTTAAAACTCCTTCTCCTTCAATAGTGAAACACATAGCCTGATATCGACTTACACCGGTCCTCATTTGATTAGAAATCTAAGAGAATGTAATCCAAAGGAAAAGCTTGTTTGCTCCGTAATCCAGAACATAGTTTCCAGTACTTCGAAAGTACTTAAAATGTTCATTACAGCAGTCAAGTATTCCTTTCCAGGATTACCTTGATATCCTCCTACTATGCTAACCGCATAGCCGATATCAGGTTCTTGTTTTCAACAATGCATTTATTAAGCTTTCCACACTCAAAGTGTAGGAAACTGCTTTCATTGCTTCTATCTCCTTTTGTGTTCCCAAAACACATTTCCTTAGATAGATGCATTCCGTATCTGAAAGGTAACGAACCTTTCTCGGAATCTTGCATGTTAAAACGAACCATAATCGTACAAGATATCTAGAGAAGTACAATGTTCTTTTCTTGAGATCCTAGATCTTAAGAACATGCTCTAACTTCTTCTTTATCTCATATATCGATTTTTCTAGACAACCATCATTTTATGTCTGACAACATCTTTACATTGTTACCAATGATAAGAATGTTCTCTAAATAAAACCCGAGAAACACCACCTTATTCCATCACGTTTCCAATACACACGATTCGTCTATGCTTTGATGTATCCATAAAATGGACTATCTCATCAATTTGCAAGTACCACGAACTCAATGCTTTGTTTCAATCCATAAATGGATCAATAAAGCTTGTACTCTAAATGATCTTGCCTCTTAGCAATAATCCTTATTGGTTTCCAAGAAGGCACATTTAGATCCAGTACTGCCTCCATGTAGATCCAGGGATCGATTTCATGTATACTAGGTCTAGAGTCTGAAGACTCACCCAGTCTTATGAATGTCTCTGGTTGACCCACAACCTCCCACTACAACAGCATTCCGGCGTATAAACAGTAATAACAGTAGGTGCAGTTAGTGGTGTACCGCTACTCGGTTCGGCTGGTTCTCAGTCCTTATTGTTTTCTCTTATTTCAAAGTATCACGTCACTTTGGGCTTGTGGTTCATCATATAGTCTTTCTCTAAGAACCGGGCGTTAGAACTTATAACGTCCTTCTGGTTCATAGTACTATTGAACACACATCTTTTGTTCTTCCAGGATATTCTACAACCGCATTTGAATGCGCCGTTGTTTCCAGACATATCCATAGAACACAGGTAGTTCCGTATAACTCATGCTTTTACTATTTCTATAAGAGTTCCATTTCTTATTTCCGACACACCATTTCTACACAACAGTGTATGGTGTAGTCATTTGGGATCAAATCCCAACCTCTGATCAGTATGCTATGCATTCTTCAGACAGGTACTTGCCTCCGCGATCAAATCGCAGGCTACAAATGGATATACCTTGATGGTTCTCCACAATTGCTTAGTGTCCATTGACTTGTCAAAACACTTGCTTTTGTGGCACATCAGGTATTCTAATCCATTTCTCGAGTAATAATTAAATGAAGTACTCGTACCTTATTGTCTGAGTAGACATAGGTCTGCATACATCAGAGTCAATCAATTCTTATACTTGTTTGGATCTTTATATCTTATATCCATAAAGGATTGCTTAGTCATTTTATCTTCCAAATTAGATTCATAGGTCGGAAGGTCCATTCCTTCAACTTAATTGATCAAATATCAATTTTCGACCTTTGAACTTCTTATTTGAATAAACATGACTTAGCATAAGAATCCACAAGTATAATTGATAAAGAAATCTCTTATTAGTAAAACGAGTTTCATACTACGGTTCGTTGCATCGTGGTGGACTCAGGATTCTTCATTTATATATTGCTAGCTAATGTACCAGAATAGATAATATCTTTATTTCTTCTTATAACCATCAAATGATTAAAAGAAATAAAATATTCATTCATTAAATTTCAGAAATCCAGAACAGAGTTCTTTCTAAAATTAAAGGTACATAAAAGCAATAACTCAAAATGAAATCCTATAAAATGTCCTCCACTGCAACAACTGCCTCCTCCACAGCATTGCCCATGTAGACTACGATTTCTTCTTTTCCAAGTCGTCGGGTTTCCTGGAACCCTTGCATTTAAAATGCACATACCGTCGGTGGTTCCATATCTACACACCAGGTTCCGGTAGATAATACCACTGACTATGTTTTACGACTAAAGAAAATTTTGTACTTTCTTTGAGAGGATAATCAGACTTCCAGTACCCAGACTGTTTGCATCGAGAACATGCTTTCTCGTCCCATCTCGTGGTCCAAGTAACTTAGGACCACTGGGTTTCTTTGCTTGCTTTTCCTTTCCCCCGATTTTACCTTTAGGTGCAAACCTATGGCATTGGCTACAAGAGCTTGCGATTTCCGTCTCAACTCGTCTAAAAGGTCAACCATCTCAAAAACGTGTTTAAGTGTTTCCTCGAAGTGACTGGCCTTTATGAGTATCCTCATCGCTTCTTGTCTAGCTGCCTATGTCAATAGGCACGGGAGGACAAAGCTCACTGAGTACAACCTTGTACTCTTCAACAGTTTGGGTAATGTCTAGATCTCTATTCCAATCATTACATTTAAGGACCAGTGAGTTTAAAATCCTTACGTATCACAGAATGTGGGTTCAAAGCCATCTCTTAATCTATGAGCACATATAACAACAAACAATCGATTTAATCTCCGATATTATCTCCCTTAAATAATATCATTAAATCACTAATCACATCTAAAATCCCATCAGATATGGCAAGCCACGTTGTGTGGACGTTTACCTATCCAAATGATTTAGCAATTAGATTTGCTTCGGTCGTACATCAATTATAGCGTAACTTCGTTGGGAAGGATACTATAAAGCGTACCTAAGTGTAAACCATTACTCAGTACTAAGGTGAGTCATTTGGAACCGCAACATCACCGCAAGCCACGTTGTGTGGACGTTTACGATAACTCACAATCCTTCACAACTCCCTATAACTGTCTACATCAATTAATCCAAAATCCGTCGATATAGCAAGCCACGTTGTGTGGACGTTTACTACACCAAGAGACTTTTATAATTGACTCCCAATTACTTGATCCATTCGATCTTGTAAATCAAGACGCGGAGAATCATAAGTGAAACTCAAAGTTTCTAACAAGTGATTCACCATGCGAACAACCCTATCTCTCATAAATGAGGTAGCCGAGCAGACAATCGATCCACCTTCAAAAGGATGGTACGATGGTCTCTAATTTGTGTCCTCGACATGACCAAGTGGCTTTGGCTCCATTCCACTCCCCGGGGTGAGAATGAGTCGACTTGAAATCAGTTTTGGAAAGACAAATTAGGCATTGTTTGATAAACTTAATCAATGTTTCTCGTAAGAGGAATTACAAGAATTCTCCTCCAATGGATTATCTATATGAACTTCGAAAGTTCATAAAAGTCACCAAGAGAACAGCAATGGAGACCATGGCATTGTTTTCAATCCCTCTCCCACTTAGCTTTTTATAATAAAGGGATACGCTATCTAATGCATAATTAAATACACATAAGCATGCATACATGAAATAAAGCACATAGAATATTATCACATAATCAAAATAATACTAGAATATTATTTTCCGACTATTATGGCTTTATCGCATCTCCGTATGCTTCTTCTAGTCTTTAGTCTTCGTTCTTGAATGCTCCATGTGACGGGAATATTAATTCCAATATTTAAATCTATTTATTTTCAATTAATCCAAAAGTTACTTAATTCGAAAATTAAGTCAATCGAATATATCAAAAATAAAATTAAATATTATTAATATTTTTATTATTTTTATTTTCCTTTTCTAATTCCATTAAATCTTTAGAATCCTATCCAAGACCCACTTGGAATATTCTAGAAGATTTCCATAATGAAATAAGGAAATAAAATAATTTAGGACTCCTAATCCTTCCAAATTAATTCCTTTCCTTTTTCTATTAAAATTCCATAAAGGAATAATTAAATAAGGAAAAATTAATTAAGGACTCTTAAAACTTTCCAAATTAATTATTTTCCTAATCCATTAAAAATTCCATAAAGGAATAATTAAATAGGAAAAATAAATTAATTCTAAATTTATTCCTTTTCCTATTCCATGAAAATTCCCAAGAATAGGAATAATAAATAAGGAAAAATAAATTTATTCTAAATTTGTTCTTTTCCTATTCCATGAGAATTCCCAAAAATAGGAATACTCAAAATAGGAAAACCGAATAATTTAGGAAAGTGAATCTTGGCGGGAGAGCACGGGTTGGGGATCCCCGCGCCCCCCACGATCGACCACCGCGGCTAAGGAGCACCGCCACCGCCGCCCTCAACCGGCCAGCCACCGCCGCCGGCAACTAGGCGCGGCCAAGAGCTCATGGGCAGCCCCCGTACGCACGGTCGATCGAGCCTCCAAGGGGTTCGATCATGGGGTTGATCGATCCCGAAATCCTCCCTCTCATCTTCTCCTCCGTCACACTTTTCCGGTCGTCGTTTCGTCCTCGATCCAACGTAAAATAAATTACAAATTTATTACTACGCTATCCGGTATCGATTCTCTACAAAACGACCTTAAACAATTTCCGGAAAAATAATAAAAAGCATTCACCACACAAGAACAAATATTGACATCACCGAGAGTTTAATAATCAAGAACATTATTATGATATTAATTAACAAAAATTAAATCTAGCCATAATAATCGGAAACCCTGCAAGGTAGAACAATTTATCGAAAAATACCATGAACTAAAACCAACGCTCTGATACCAATTGTTGGAAATCGATATCCCGGAATTAATAAATTTAAATAAATAAATTATCTAATTAATTCCGACCGAAATCCTTTGGAGATCGAATATCCGGGGTTGTCAAATTGCGAAACGACAACTCCAATCGAAATCCCGGTTGCCGGAAACCCGCCACGAACCACCACGAAGGCCGGCTCAACCAAAACCCTAACCGCGGGGATAGCCCGCGGCTGTTTCGGTCGAGCCCCCGCATGGGGCTCGCGGCTGTTCGTAGCAGCCGCCTAGGGCTGCCCTTGGTAGCCCCTTGGCACGCCCTAGCTGCCCCACGGTGATCGCACGCCCAGCCACGGCGAACCGTGGCTAGCGATCACCGCCAGCCGCCGCCGCGCGAGCGGCGGTCCAGCCGCGCGAGCGGGGCTGCTCCAGCAGCCCGCTGGAGTCTCGTGCGTGCGTACGGGGAATCGAGCTCGCCCTCGATTGAGTCTCGGCGTCCAGCCGAGGCTCGCCCCTCTCGACCCTCTCTTGTTCGAGCCGTTGAGCCGCCGGCGGTCCGGTGATCTTTGATCACCACCGCCCGGTTCAACCTCGACAAAGGTCGCGTTCTTGGATCTTGGTTCAAGATATTTTTACGATAATTAAACGATAAAATCATAAAGAGGGTTTTACGATTTACCTCGTTCTCGTTGTTCGGAAAAACGAAGAACTCAATTTGACGACCTTGAGATCTTCCCACGTATTCCTTGCACTAGCTCGGACGTCGTGTGGGCGACGATCTACCGAACTCCATGGATCTCCCTCTCTACTTTCTCTCTCTAGAATTGTGATCTTCAAGTTATGAACTTATGAGAATAGAGAAGACCATGTAGTGCTTTTATAGGCTACGTAGGGGATCTTAAGGAGGTGGAATATTGGGCTTCCAATAATAGTGATTAAGTTGAGCCCAAGCCCAAATCTATTAATCCTTACTATTATTAATTAATTCTATTTTCCACTATATAAAATTAATTGCACTCCCAATATTAAACCATATTATATCAAATAATATTTCTCCGGTAGTATTATTTATTACGTGTATTTAAGATATAAATATCCATGAATAAAATTAATTTATTGCTAATTAATTTATTCATCTCTTATATCCGAGACTAGTACCATTCAACCTTAATTATTATGCGGAACGAATCCACCTGCAGGGTTTACATAATAATTCCTTATGAACTCATCTCGGGGATATTATCAACCCTTACGGGATACACTTTCCCGTCAAGTATTCACGGCATGTCATATATAAAATATAGTGACCCAACTTAACCGGTAATTAACCCAATAATTAAATCGGTTAATTCCTTTGGTAAATCAAAGTCACTTATATTAAATATACACACCCGCAATAATATCGGGGATTAAGAATAAAATACTCAGAGATTTAAATCGATTATCGCCGGCAATCCTAATCGATAAATCTCAAGCAGAACCGCTCAATACACCAAGTGTACAAGTGTGATAAAATAATCAAGACAGATTATTTTCTCTCTCACACAACGACTATACCGATGGATTGGTCCGTGTCCATCTAGGTCGTGAGCAACTGTTCGATTAAATACGAGTAACCGATAGTATGATCTTCTGTGTGTCCATACACACCATACTAACTACAACGTATAAAATCCAGGACTATAATTTTCATATATATTTAATTATAAATAATTAAACGCAAATAATTGTTAATTTAATTAAATAGATTAGTGGCAATGGATCGTGAGTTTCCGTTACTTAAATCTAGACATTAAGTACACAACTCCAACATAACATACATTAAGCTTCCATAGCCGAGGCGTAGGGAACTGCTTTCTTTCTTCTATCTCCTTTTGGTCTCAAGACACATATCTTTAGATAGATAGATTCCATATCTGGAAGGTAAAAACCTTTCTAGGAATCTTGTATGTTAAACGAGTCAGAATCGTGTCTATGTATGAAGCTTGGGATAGGTACAATGTTCTTCTCTTGTGATCCCTCATAACTTTGATCACAAGAACATGTCCAACCTCTCCTAAGTCCTTCATATCGAATTGTCTAGAACAACCATCCCTTTATGTCCAATAACATTTTCACATTGTTGGCAATTAGAAAATATCGTCTACATAAAGCACGAGAAACCACTTTGTTTCCATCACGTTTCCAATACACACACGATTCGTCCATGCTTTGAAGGAATCCATATAACTGGACTATCAAATCGCATGTTCCACGATCTTGTAGCTTGCTTCAATCCATAAATGGGTCGACTGAGCTTGTACACTAAATGCTCTCGCCCCTTAGCAATGAATCCTGCTGGTTATATAAATGGTTCCGTCAAGTCTTCCATTTAAGGAAAGCTGTATCGATAACCATTTTACCACACCTCATAATCCATATAAGATGCTAAGAGAATCCGTATTGACTTTTAGCATTGCTACCGGCGAAAGGTCTCCTCAAACTCGATCCATTTCTTTCTGAGTATATCCTTTCACAATAAGCTTTGCTTTGAAGGTTTCGACCTTCCCGTCATATTCTCTCTTTGTCTTGTAGACCCATTTACACCCGATTGGCTTCATGCCTTTTTGGTGGTTCTACAAGATCCCAGATATTATTAGAATCCTGAGATTCCATTTCGGATTTCATCGCCTTACCCAAGAAGGCGCATTTTGATCTTGTACTGCCTCATCATAGGTCCAGGGATCGATTTCATGTACTCCAGGTGCCGAGTCCGAAGACTCACCCAGTCCCATGAATCTTTCCGGTTGCCTCACAACCCTCCCACTACGACGGCATTCCAGTGTATTAACAGTGATAACAGGTGCAGGTTCTAGTGGTGTACTACTCGGTTCGGATGGTTCTAAGTCTCGATCATTCTCTCTCATTTCATCAAGTATCACATCAGTTTTTGACTTGTGGTTCATCACATAGCCTTTTGGAAATCGATATCCCGGGGTCGTCGGAATTGCGGAATACACGACCCCGATCAAAATCCCTTCGCCGGAAACCACCTCGAACCACCACACGAGCCGGAGCCCGACAAAGGTAGCCGCCGTGGGGTGAACCCATGGCAAACCCTAGCCGAGCCCCCGCATGGGGCTCGCGATCGCGCCATGCGATCGCCGGGGCTGCTCGTAGCAGCCCCCCCGGCGGTGAATCCGGCGACTCACCGCCACCGCCGTCGGAGGAGGGGCGCCTGCCGCGGCACCAGCCCGCGGCTGCCCCCTGCGATCGACCAAGGTTCGATCACACGCCCCGGCGTCACGCCGGGGCTCCCTTCCTTGCGCGCTGCCGGCGATCGAGCCCTAGGGCTTCGATCGCCAACCCTCGGCGTCCAGCCGAGGGTTCTACATGCGATCCCCACCGGGGATCCGTCGATCGCGGTGGTCCGGTGGTCATCGACCACCACCACGCGTTCGACCCTCGGTCCGGGGCTCGTCCCTCGTATCTTCGTTCATATGCATATACGAATTACCTTTGTTCTCTTTGTACGGAGAAACGAGATCTTTGAAGTCCTTTGAATCTTCCCACGTATTCCTTGCACTCGTTCGAACGTTGGGTGGGCGACGATCCTCCGAACTCTATGGATCTCACTCTCTACTTTCTCTCTCTAGATTTGTGATCTTCAAGTTATGAGAATAGAGAATACCATGTAGTGCTTTTATAGGCTACGTAGGAAGGAGGTGGAATATTGGATTTCCAATATTAATGATTAAATTGAGCCCAAGCCCAAATCTATTAATTCATTAATATTAATTATATTTATTTTCCACTATATAAATATAATTGCACTCCCAATATTATACCATATTATATCAAATAATATTATATCTCCGGTAGTATTATTTATTCCGTGCGTTTAAGATAGAAATGTCCATGAATAAATTATATTTATTGCTAATTAATTTATTCATCTCTTGAATCCGAGAATAGTACCATTCAACTTTAATTATTATGCGGAACAAATCCACCTGCAGGGTTTACATAATAATTCCTTATGAACTCATCTCGGGGTCATTATCAACCCTTATCGGGACACACTTTTCCGTCAAGAATTCACGGCATGTCATACATAAAATACCGTGACCTTACTTTACCGGTAATTGACTGGTTATTCTAATCAGTCAATTCCTTTGGAAAATCAAAGTCACTAATATTAAATGCACACACCCGCAATAATATCAGGGATTAAGAATATAATACATAGAGATTTAAATCGATTATCTGAGGCAATCCTAATCGATAAATCTCAAGCGATCCGCCCAATACACCAAGTGTACAAGTATGATAAAATAATCAAGACCAATTATTTTCTCACTCATACAACGACTATACTGATGGATTGGTCCTTGTCCATCTAGGTCGTGAGCAACTGTTCGATTATATACGAGTAACCGATAGTATGATCTTTCGTGTGACGACGCACACCATACTAACTACAACGTATATAATTTAGGACTATAATTTGCATATATTTAATTATAAATAATTAGACGCAAATAATTGTTTATTTAATTAAATAGATTAGTGGCAATGGATCGTAAGTTAATATCAATTAAATCTAGACATTAAGTATACAACTCCAACAATCTCCCACTTATACTAAGGTCTAGTCTTTTCTTCCAAATTCTCGACTCCCATACTCTTCACGTGCTTAAAATGTACTTCCAAGAAGTGCCTTGTGTAAGAGCAATCTAGATTGCGTTCTGAAGTTATCTTGGTGACTACAGCGTCGTCTTCCCTGACGATGACTCGTATCAGGTGGTATTTGCTCTATGTGTTATCTTACACTTATGGACTTGTGATTTCTTACGTTTGCCACTGCACCGCTATTCATAATAGCCTTTGGTAAACTAAGAATCACATCTAAGTCCTAGAGGTTATCCCAGAGCATTACCAGAACATCCGCTGCCTCTGAGGCCGCTATTCTTGGTTACCCATGGCAGAGTCTGAAAAGCATCGTGCTTATCACTCTTCCATGTTAAAACTCCTCCTCCTTTAATAGTGAAACATATAGCCTGATATCGACTTACATCGTTTCTTATTTGATTAGAAATCTAAGAAAATGTAATCCAAAGGAAAAGCTCGTCTGCTCCGTAATCCAGAACATAATTTTTAGTACTTCGAAAGTACTTTAAATGTTCTTTACAGCAGTCGAATATTCCTTTCCAGGACTACCTTGATATCCTCCCACTATACTAGCCGCATAGCCGATATCAGGTTCTCGTTTTCAACATTGCATTTATTAAGCTTTCCACACTCAAAGTGTAGGAGTTGCTTTCATTGCTTCTATCTCCTTTTGTGTTTTCCAAACACATGTCCTTAGATAGATGCATTCCGTGTCTGAAAGGTAACGAACCTTTCTCGGAATCTTGCATGTTAAAACGAACCATAATCATATATATGTAAGATGTCCAGGAGAAGTACAATGTTCTTTCCTGGAGATCCAAGATCTCAAGAACATGTCCAACTTCTCCCTATATCTTTCATATTGATTTATCTAGACAACCATCATTTTTTGTCTTGACAACATCTTTACATTGTTACCAATGATAAGAATGTTCTCTACATAAAACCCGAGAAACACCACCTTGTTCCATCAAGTCTCCAATACACACGATTCGTCTATGCTTTGATGAATCCATAAAATGGACTATCTCATCAAATCGCAAGTTCCACGATCTTTAAGCTTTCCTTCAATCCATCAATGGATTAACTAAGCTTGTACTCTAAATGATCTTGCCTCTTAGCAATAATCCTTTGGATTCCATTTCTTTCTAAGAAGGCACATTTAGAACTAGTACTGCCTCCATGTAGATCCAGGGATCGATTTCATGTATACTAGGTCCAGAGTCCGAAGACTCTCCTAGTCTTATGAATATCTCCGGTTGTCACACAACCTCCCACTACAACGGCATTCCGGTGTATTAACAGTAATAACAGTAGGTGCAGTTGGTGGTGTACCGCTACTCGGTTCGGCTGGTTTCCAGTCTTCTTCGTTCTCTCTCATTTCAAAGTATCATGTCTGATGGAGTTGTATTCTAAATGTCTAGTTTAGTGCAAATACAGAACTCCTTATCTATACATTAATTCAAGATATGATTCAAGCATGATTGCATTTAATGCAATAGTCCTTGATGTATACGTTGTAGACAGTATGGCGTGAGGACACACGCGGAAATCATACTGTCGGTTACTCGTATACTATCGAACAGTAGCTCAAGACTTAGATGGACAGGGACAATCCATCGGTACGTCGTAGTGTGACTGGTAGATAGTCGGTCTTGACTATCATGTTACACTCGTACACTTGGTGTATTGAGCAGGACCACGGGAGGGCGTTCGATTTATACTAATCGCAGTAATCGAACTAGACCTCAGATATTACGGGTATACGAATTCCTAATCCCTATATAATTATAGGTGCGTGTGTCCAATTCTCGGTTCTTTAATATGCCAATGAGTGAGACTAATTGATTAGTCGAGATTCTCGGTAAATCGGGAATCGTAATTGTACACACGGCATGCTGTAGATTATAGACAGGAAACCGTGTCCCGTTTATCGGGTTGATGATGTCCCCGAGATGAGCTCATAAAGTTTATCATGTAAACCCTGCAGGTGGATTTGTTCCACATGATAATAAGGATGAGTGGTACTAGTCTCGGATAATAAGAAACGAATTAATTTAATTATTAGTAATTGAAATTAATTCGTGGACATTCGATATCTTAAACACGGGGAAAGTCGTATATGTAATTTCGGCGGAAATATTATTGGTAAAATAATATGGATTAATTAATTGGGAATTCAATTATAATTTTATAGTGGAATTAATTATAATTAAAATTGGATTTAATTAAAGGTTTTCTTTTAAGGACACCGGTTTAATTAAATTACAATTTAGCCTAATTAATTAATTAACCTAAGGTCCCTAGTGTGGCCTATTTAAACCCCTCCCCCTCTCTTCTCTAGACCTAACATTCGCAGTCTTTTATTTTTCTTTTCTTTTCTGCGTAAGAAAGAAATAAAAACAAAAGAGCGTAAAGAGGGTTCGAGAGGGAAGAAAAAGAGGAGACTTCCGGTGGATCGTTGCCCACACAACGTCTGGAGTCGAGGGCTAGGATACACACTAGAAGATCAGAGGGGTTCGCCTATTCGGCTTCTCCGAATCACGCATCAAAGGTAAAGAATCGAAAACCCTATTCCGCATCTTTTTCGATTCTTCTCGTACGTAATCATACAACAAACCACGATTGGGTTCCAAGGACCGTGGTTTATGTTCTCAGATCATTGGGCGGTCTCTGGCAAAGTGTGCAAATAGTAATAAGATGGGCAAGCATCTCCCCAGACTCAATACTCCGACTCCAAACGATGTTGGCGCACCTTCCCACATACACACTTTGCCTTGGGCAAAGTGTGCAAATAAGGAGGTCGACCCCATCGACCAAGGTCTTCAGACTCAAATAAAAATATGTCAATGGGATGAACGCATTCAAGAGGAGAGATCAGCAAGGTACCTTTGCCCAGTGTGGGCATTGTGTGCAGGAAATACCTCTGGTCTCAGTCAAGGCCCTTCCCAAAATCTTTAATTTGACCTCAGCTGGCTTGCCATACGATTCTATCTTTTCTGGTCATGGCAGTTGCCCAAGGTCTCTGTTCTTGCTCAACACGCATCTTCCTCCTCTAGCTTTGGCTCCTTGCCCATGATCTGCAACACAAAACACACTACCTTTCGAGGAGAACACTGCTCAAGGCTTATTTATTGAATAAAACTAAAAAGGGAAAAGATACTACCAGGTTGCCTCCTGGCCAGCGCCTTAGTTAGCGTCATGGGCATGACGTTTGTTTTTGGGTTGCACGTGCTGTTTACCTTGCTCTCCCTGTTCTGCCCTCAATTGTCCTGTATGGTCAAGCTAAAGGAAAACAAAAATCACAAGTCAAATAGCACGGAGAAAGTAACTGGAATTTAAACTCCCCGGCAACGGCGCCAATTTTGACGACGACGCGTGTTTGTCGTGGAACAAACGCCGGTCAAAATAAATTTGTAAGTTTCCTAGACCTTTCACCAACAACGAGTATTAGTGGCAAGTATAGGGTCGATCCCACGAGGAGTTTATTGTTACTTTCCCCCGGCTTTGCCCAAAGGGTTGTCACGTTTAAAAAGGGTTTTGTGTTCGCTGTGGGCACAGCGGTTCCGTGATCTCCTTGCTACCTTGACTGAAATAAAACAAAAACAAAATAAAAACGAATTAAAAACATTTGGGCAAGTCGTTACCTTGATCACACTGGCCAAGTGTTTACTGTTCACTGGCACATATATCATTTTGCTAACATCTTCATCTTCCGGTTATAGGCCCAAAATATTAACGTCCCTATGATGTCACGCACGCCAATACCCCTGACCCTCATTCGCTCTTATGTTTAAAGTCCTATTAGATCTCTCTCAATAGGTCTCCTGACATTGACCAATTCGACACTATGTGACCGCATGAGTCTAAGTTGATCAAGCCGCTTTCATCCTCTAAGCAAACCCAGAATGGCCAATAGCATGCCTGGACAGACCCAAGTCATACGACCACATCTCCAGCAACATGTTGTACTTCGCGGACGCCCAGTCTCCCGGTCGCGTTGATCCACGTACTTGTGTGTTAGGCAAGTCGGGGTTCCCACTGGTCATTGTAGGATTTCCCAAGTCCCTAACATCCTCGATATACTACCCTGTTGAATCGGGAACAAAGCTAAGCTAGTTGCTGTCATCAAGAAGCCTCACAGTATTTTACACAGCAGCCTGATCAGGATCAGAACTTGACCAAACGATGTTCATTCACCAATACATAATTAAAATAAATAACGAAAGCAAAAACGAAATTAAATAACTGAAACAAAAGGGAATTAAATTAAAGAAAAACATAATATACAATTTCGCCCAAACGGGCTGCCCAAAAGGGCGGTGTTCCTCCTCACTTGACTCTCAAAACAAATACATATAAACTCTCATGAATTTTGTGTTGTTTTGTGGAGCTCGGGTTGTGTGTTGTTGCGTTCGACTCTTCTTTTTCGTGGCTTTATTTCGTGTCTCCTTGTGTTCTTCACGTCCTCATATATTTATAGATGATAGGAGTCTTGGGAAGCAAGTAAAAATCGCTGATCTTGATTGGATAAGGATTCTCTTGAAGACTCCTAGATTTTCAGGATTCTGGACAGTTGTCTGCCCATGCTGATGTCTTGACAGACTCGTGTGTATATAGGACTCTGATTTGATAGAGACGTGTTGGACAATGACTCTAAGGTTGGATGAGAGTCCTTCTTTGATACTTCTCTGAATCTGGTCGCCTTTGAGGACTCCATGATTCCCAGGACTCTTTCGTACACTACTTGCTCAATGTCCGTCTCTGATCAATTGTCGCTCTTGCCCAATTGATTTATCTTCGATAGCCTTCTTTACGAGGTAGCAGATCATGCGCGGTACTTGGTCGTGCATCGGTCTTGCTCCACTTTCTGACTCTGTCCCAACTTGCTCAACGGGACCTGGATGTTCCAGTCAGACCAGCTTGCTCAACATGCACCCTTGACCACAAAGGTGATTTCCTTGCCTCTTTTACGCCTCGGTCTTTTCTTTGCCTTGGTTAAGTCATGGATCACGTGTGAGACTTTAGAAGTTCCGAATCTCCGCAAAGTGCCTTCGCCCATAATGGTTGCTTGCCCAAGTAGGCCCAAGTGTGTGAGTCACTGTTGCTTTGATTCCTTGATTTTGGTCCAAGGGACTGGTTCCCTTCATGCATGCGGTGTATGCTCATAGTGGCTGCTTGCTCAACTGTCGGTGATCAGTCGAAAGTGAGTGTTTTGCCCACAGTGGGTGATCAGGCCAATGTAGGTGTTATGCCCAAACCGCCAGCTTGTGCTGTCTTTTACCCAATTGTCAGGACTTCTTCATCTTTCACGTAATTCACTCCAATTATGCCCAAGGTGTCACCTGCTATGCCCTGCATCACTCTTACTCCAAATGTGTCCTCCCAGACATAATAAAATAATATAAAGAAAACAAAGACTCGATTACTTGACTCAAAAGAACAAAAAATGAGACAAAAAATATGGCTCATCACACACACACACTTTACTACGCTTGTCCTCAAGCGTGCGATATGAATTGCCTGCTCAATTAGAAATCAAAGGGAGGTAGAGATAGAAAAAAAAACAGAAGACTCAAGCATGCTTATCAAAATACAGAAGTTGATCAAGTGAACAGACAGTCAAAATCACAGTCAATGTAATGCATAAAAAACGGTCAAGAGTTTGCAACAGGATTTTGGGTATTCTCTCCAAGTGTTTCTCTCTATAGTGTATGGGAAGTGTTTCGCTCAATGCTGTTTTATAAAGAAGCTTTGCTTTGGGCTTGACCAAGTTCTATCCTGTGAAATTTTCAGTTGAGTTGGGCAATATCTTTAGGGCTTTCTGGGGTTGACTGTATAGGCTATCTTGGGCAATGCCCAGAATTGATCTCAGGTAGGGTTGCGTTTTACTTAGCAACTTTTTCCTCCTAATCTCTTCTCATTATCTCACGGGCCTTAGCACACCTTTTTATTCATGGATCTATTTTTTTTTTTGCCCTCTTTTTTTTTTTTTTTTTTTTTTGTAGAGAAGACTTTACCCTGACCTGCCCATTTTATGGACTTGGGCGTTTTTGCAGGTTGGCCAGGGCAGTGGGAGTTTTCCCCAGGTGATCAAGAAAATAAGCTCGGCTCAAGGGGCTAACAAGGATCTTCTTTTTATTTATAGTACAGAACAAAATGCCTAAATCATTTACTACCTTAACTCAATTTCAATTATCACAATGGTCAGAACATGGGCAAGCTTCAGCATTACAAACTTTTTAAACAGCTACTCTCAAGAAAGAAATATATCACACAAATGTAGGCTCAAATCCTCACAGCTTACCTAGTTGCAATTCCATCGTCCCTAATATTTTTCATGCATAGACTATTAATTTTGAAAACTGTTCAAATTGACCAAGTATTTATCAAGCATGCGACTCGACCAGACTATGGGGTTGCTCTTGCCGTTCCCCCACTCACACACTTTGCCTCCGGCAAAGTGTGCAAATAGTAATAAGATGGGCAAGCATCTCCCCAGACTCAATATACTCCGACTCCAAACGATGTTGGCGCACCTTCCCACATACACACTTTGCCTTGGGCAAAGTGTGCAAATAAGGAGGTCGACCCCATCGACCAAGGTCTTCAGACTCAAATAAAAATATGTCAATGGGATGAACGCATTCAAGAGGAGAGATCAGCAAGGTACCTTTGCCCAGTGTGGGCATTGTGTGCAGGAAATACCTCTGGTCTCAGTCAAGGCCCTTCCCAAAATCTTTAATTTGACCTCAGCTGGCTTGCCATACGATTCTATCTTTTCTGGTCATGGCAGTTGCCCAAGGTCTCTGTTCTTGCTCAACACGCATCTTCCTCCTCCAGCTTTGGCTCCTTGCCCATGATCTGCAACACAAAACACACTACCTTTCGAGGAGAACACTGCTCAAGGCTTATTTATTGAATAAAACTAAAAAGGGAAAAGATACTACCAGGTTGCCTCCTGGCCAGCGCCTTAGTTAGCGTCATGGGCATGACGTTTGTTTTTGGGTTGCACGTGCTGTTTACCTTGCTCTCCCTGTTCTTCCCTCAATTGTCCTGTATGGTCAAGCTAAAGCAAAACAAAAATCACAAGTCAAATAGCACGGAGAAAGTAACTGGAATTTAAACTCCCCGGCAACGGCGCCAATTTTGACGACGACGCGTGTTTGTCGTGGAACAAACGCCGGTCAAAATAAATTTGTAAGTTTCCTAGACCTTTCACCAACAACGAGTATTAGTGGCAAGTATAGGGTCGATCCCACGAGGAGTTTATTGTTACTTTCCCCCGGCTTTGCCCAAAGGGTTGTCACGTTTAAAAAGGGTTTTGTGTTCGCTGTGGGCACAGCGGTTCCGTGATCTCCTTGCTACCTTGACTGAAATAAAACAAAAACAAAATAAAAACGAATTAAAAACATTTGGGCAAGTCGTTACCTTGATCACACTGGCCAAGTGTTTACTGTTCACTGGCACATATATCATTTTGCTAACAGCTTCATCTTCCGGTTATAGGCCCAAAATATTAACGTCCCTATGATGTCACGCACGCCAATACCCCTGACCCTCATTCGCTCTTATGTTTAAAGTCCTATTAGATCTCTCTCAATAGGTCTCCTGACATTGACCAATTCGACATTATGTGACCGCATGAGTTCAAGTTGATCAAGCCGCTTTCATCCTCTAAGCAAACCCAGAATGGCCAATAGCATGCCTGGACAGACCCAAGTCATACGACCACATCTCCAGCAACATGTTGTACTTCGCGGACGCCCAGTCTCCCGGTCGCGTTGATCCACGTACTTGTGTGTTAGGCAAGTCGGGGTTCCCACTGGTCATTGTAGGATTGCCCAAGTCCCTAACATCCTCGATATACTACCCTGTTGAATCGGGAACAAAGCTAAGCTAGTTGCTATCATCAAGAAGCCTCACAGTATTTTACACAGCAGCCTGATCAGGATCAGAACTTGACCAAACGATGTTCATTCACCAATACATAATTAAAATAAATAACGAAAGCAAAAACGAAATTAAATAACTGAAACAAAAGGGAATTAAATTAAAGAAAAACATAATATACAATTTCGCCCAAACGGGCTGCCCAAAAGGGCGGTGTTCCTCCTCACTCGACTCTCAAAACAAATACATATAAACTCTCATGAATTTTGTGTTGTTTTGTGGAGCTCGGGTTGTGTGTTGTTGCGTTCGACTCTTCTTTTTCGTGGCTTTATTTCGTGTCTCCTTGTGTTCTTCACGTCCTCATATATTTATAGATGATAGGAGTCTTGGGAAGCAAGTAAAAATCGCTGATCTTGATTGGATAAGGATTCTCTTGAAGACTCCTAGATTTTCAGGATTCTGGACAGTTGTCTGCCCATGCTGACGTCTTGACAGACTCGTGTGTATATAGGACTCTGATTTGATAGAGACGTGTTGGACAATGACTCTAAGGTTGGATGAGAGTCCTTCTTTGATACTTCTCTGAATCTGGTCGCCTTTGAGGACTCTATGATTCCCAGGACTCTTTCGTACACTACTTGCTCAACGTCCGTCTCTAATCAATTGTCGCTCTTGCCCAATTGATTTATCTTCGATAGCCTTCTTTACGAGGTAGCAGATCATGCGCGGTACTTGGTCGTGCATCGGTCTTGCTCCACTTTCTGACTCTGTCCCAACTTGCTCAACGGGACCTGGATGTTCCAGTCAGACCAGCTTGCTCAACATGCACCCTTGACCACGAAGGTGATTTCCTTGCCTCTTTTACGCCTCGGTCTTTTCTTTGCCTTGGTTAAGTCATGGATCACGTGTGAGACTTTAGAAGTTCCGAATCTCCGCAAAGTGCCTTCGCCCATAATGGTTGCTTGCCCAAGTAGGCCCAAGTGTGTGAGTCACTGTTGCTTTGATTCCTTGATTTTGGTCCAAGGGACTGGTTCCCTTCATGCATGCGGTGTATGCTCATAGTGGCTGCTTGCTCAACTGTCGGTGATCAGTCGAAAGTGAGTGTTTTGCCCACAGTGGGTGATCAGGCCAATGTAGGTGTTATGCCCAAACCGCCAGCTTGTGCTGTCTTTTACCCAATTGTCAGGACTTCTTCATCTTTCACGTAATTCACTCCAATTATGCCCAAGGTGTCACCTGCTATGCCCTGCATCACTCTTACTCCAAATGTGTCCTCCCAGACATAATAAAATAATATAAAGAAAACAAAGACTCGATTACTTGACTCAAAAGAACAAAAAATGAGCCAAAAAATATGGCTCATCAGTAACCCAGGTTGATTTTGTGCTCCAGTCTCTGCCGAGAAGTTTTGAGCAGTTCCGCCTAAACTAAAATATGAATAAGGGGTCTTATTCATTGACGGAGCTCCTGATTGAACTTCAAGCGGCTGAGGGAATCTTTAAGGGCTCTCAAAACACTTGTGGCTGAGAAATTGGCTCTTCCTAGGCCTTCGGGTGGCAAAAGGAAGAAGAAGCAAATACGGAAACCCAGTGGGCCTAATATATCTGGACCACGGAATGGGACAAGCAAGCCCAAGGGGCAAGTGCTTCCGTTGTTTGGATACTGGGAGTTTTAATTGTCCTCTCAAGCAACAAGAAGTTGACTCTTACTTAGTCACCGAAACATGTTTAGTGGTGTTATCTACCAGTACCTGGTGTGTGGATACGGGAACCACTAATCATGTCTGCACTTAAATGCGGGGGTTCCAGGAAACCCGGAGACTTAGAAAGTAAGAGGTAATAACCTACATGGGCAATATTGTTAAGGTAACAGCCGTTGCAGTGGGAGATGTTAAATGGTTTTAACCGAAGGATCTTAGTTCTAATAAATTGTTTTTATGTGCCGCATTTAGAAAGAAATTTCATTTCGGATTTCTAAATTGGCTTAGAATGGATTTTCCGTTTCTTAGGAAACGGGGATATTATCTATTCTGGTACATTGATAAACAATTTAATACTAAATCCGTGTTCTTCCACGATGCAACAGACCGGAACTAATAACACATTGTCGAACCCCAATAAGAGTAAAGATCCTTCTAGGATGAATCAAATGTACTTATGGAATCTTAGGCTAAATCATTTTAACTTAAGTACGATTCAAAGGATGAAGCTGATGGACCACTCAGCTAGGTTGAAGGAAAGGACCTTCCAACCTTAGAATCATACTTGGAAGTTTTAATGACCGAGCAACCCTTTACGGTTAAAGGGAAAAGATGCAAGAAAGTACTAGAGTTGATTCGTTCTGATATATGCAGACCTCTTTGAGGAGTAAGACATACTTATCAGAAAATGGGATTAACTACCAACAGAATACACCATTTATGCCTCGGCAAAATAATGTGTTGTAAAGAAGGAATAGGACTCTTATAGATATGGGAAAGTAGACAATAAGTTATTCAGAGTTACCTAATTCGTTTTTGGGATATGGCTTGGAAACAGCAGCGTTTATCCTGAACTTGATTCTTTTGGAAACTTGTACAGATATTCGGCTGTTTATAAGATACCCTAAGAAAACGAATTGAGATATGTAATATAGTCCAAAGGACCAGATGTTCGTTGATTGAATCAACGTTCGGTTCTTAGACATGGACTATATGTATATGCAAGATAACAAGCCCAAGAGTAGGGTAATACTTAAAGTGCTTAGAGGGACTGATCAAGACTTAGAACCAGCCTAACTGAGTAGTTCACTACTGTAATCTTTAGTCACTAAAGACACATCGGAGCGTCGTCGTAGTGGGAGGGTTGTTAGACAACCCGACAGGTTCATGTTTATAGGAGAGTCTTCGGACTTGTTACCTGGAGAACATGAAGCCGACCCCTGGATCTATGACGAGACGCTGAAAGATCAAGATGCTCAGTCTTGGTAAAAGACGATGAAATATGAGATTGAATCTTTGGATTCTGTTGGAAATCGACTACCCGGGATGCGTTCGTTCGATCGTTCGAACATCCGAACCATCCCAGTCGACATCCGAAGTCACTACTTCGTTCGCTTGAACAGCCCTTTTCCCGAATCACGCCCAGCCATCGCCCCGGAGGACAACCGCGCGAAACGGGGCTGGTCTGCACCCAATCAGCGCCCGCTGATTGCAGACCAGCGGTCGCTGGTGGAGCTGCAAACAGCGGTCGCTGTTTGCCCACCAGCGGGCGCTGTTCGTTCGCGAACAGTAACGCGACGTTGCTGTTCCGGGCTCGTTTCCGGGTCGTTTTTCCTCATCCGACTACCGTTCCGGAGGTCCTAGAACCCCCAGTAGTCGAGGAATACGATCCACGACCCCGGAACCCGATCCACGTTCATGTATGTTCAACGAGATAAAACGAGATCGAATAATTGCGGAATAAAAGTTCCGATCTCATACCTCTCGGTCGATTGTTGAGACCTTAGATACTTCTAACGTATGCCTCAGATCCCCTTCTCCAACCGTTGTGTGGGCAACGATCCGCTGGAGTTCTCCCGTCTATACTCTCTCTATCAACAGCAGCGTTAATATATCTTTTTCTCTCTGAGAGAAAAATATTAGCGCAAACTAATTTAATTTTACAGAGAAAAATAATAATTTCGTTAACGCAATTGTTTTTCTCAGCAAAATGAAATAGCGGCGAATGTTAGGTTTTAGGAGAGTACGGGAGGGGGTTTATATAGAGTTACGTTAGGGACCTTAGGATAAATTAATTAAGGGCTAAATTGAAATATTAATTAACTTGGAATACGTAAACGCAATTCCTTAATTAATCGATTTCAATTTTAATTATTATTAACTCCACTATAAAATAATAATTGAATTCCCGAAATTAATTTTAATATTATTTCAACAATAATAATTCCGCCGAAATTACATAAACGACCTTCCCCGTGTTTAAGATATCGTATGTCCACGAATTAATTTTATTACTAATAATTAAATTAATTCGTCTCTTATTATCCGAGACTAGTACCACTCAACCTTATTATCATGTGGAACAAATACACCTGCAGGGTTTACATGATAAACTTTATGAGCTCATCTCGGGGACATCATCAACCCGATAAACGGGACACGGTTTCCTGTCTATAATCTATAGCATGTCGTGTGTACAATTTCGATTCCAAATTTACCGAGTATCTCGACTAATCAAATAGTCTCACTCATTGGCAAGTTAAAGAACCGAGAATTGGACAAACGCACCTATAATTATATAGGGATTAGGAATTCGTTTATCCGTAATATCTGAGGTCTAGTTCGATTACGTCGATTAGTATAAATCGAACGCCCTCCCGTGGTCCTGCTCAATACACCAAGTGTACTAGTGTAACATAATAGTCAAGACCAACTATTACCCAGTCACACTACGACGTACCGATGGATTGTCCCTGTCCATCTAAGTCGTGAGCTTCTGTTCGATAGAATACGAGTAACCGACAGTATGATCTTCCGCGTGTCTCCTCACGCCATACTGTCTACAACGTATATATCTAGGACTATTGCATTCAAGTACATGATAGACAAAATGCCGACAGTTTGATTAATAGATAATGTAAAACACAGATAAGGAGTTCCATATTGTCACTAAACTAGACATTTAGAATATAACTCCATCAATCTCCCACTTATACTAAATCTCTAGTTGCCCTCTACCATACATCCGATACCCATCCCCTTCACGTGTCTCTTGAACGCTTCCGCTGGAAGTGCCTTCGTAAAGGGGTCTGCCAGGTTATCCGCTGATGCAATATTGGTGACAACTGCATCGCCTCTCCTGACGATGTCTCTAATCAGGTGGTACTTGCGATCTATGTGTTTACTCGCATTGTGGGCTCGTGGTTCCTTTGCATTTGCCACTGCACCGCTATTGTCACAATAAATTGTGATAGCTCTAGGCATTTTAGGAACCACATCCAAGTCCATAAGGAAATTCCGGAGCCACACCGATTCTTTAGCTGCCTCAGAGGCTGCTACATATTCGGCTTCCATGGTAGAGTCCGAAATGCATTTCTGCTTAACACTCTTCCATGAGACTGCTCCACCTCCCAATGTGAAGACATAGCCTGATGTAGACTTTCGCTGATCCTTATCAGATTGGAAATCCGAGTCTCTGTAACCAATAGGAATCAACTCGGACGCTTTGTAACTCAGAACATAATTCCTAGTCCTTCGCAGGTACTTAAGTATGTTCTTTACAGCAGTCCAGTGACCCTGTCCAGGGTTACTCTGATATCTAGCTACCATGCCCACGGCATAGCAGATATCAGGTCTCGTACACAACATGGCATACATTAGACTTCCTACTGCCGAAGCATAAGGAACCTTCTTCATGTAATCTATCTCCTTTTGTGTTTTGGGACACATGTCTTTAGATAGATGAATTCCATGGCAGAAAGGTTGAGCACCTCTCTTGGAATTCTGCATGTTGAAACGAGCCAGAATCGTATCAATATATGAAGCCTGGGACAAGCTTAATGTTCTTTTCCGGCGATCCCTTATAACCTTGATCCCAAGAACATGCCCAACTTGTCCTAAGTCTTTCATATCGAATTGCTTGGACAACCATCCCTTTATGTCCGACAACATCTTCACATTGTTGTCAATTAGAAGGATGTCGTCTACATAAAGCACGAGAAACGCCACACTGTTTCCGTCACTTCTCCGGTATACACACGACTCGTCCATGCTTTGAATGAATCCACAAGAGTTCTCGATGCAAACAGTCTGGGTACTGGAAGTCTGATTATCCTCTCAAAGAAAGTACGAAATTCTTCTTTAGTCGTAAAACATAGTCAGTGGTATTATCTACCGGAACCTGGTGTGTAGATATGGAACCACTGACGGTATGTGCATTTTAAATGCAAAGGTTCCAGGAAACCTAACGACTTGGAAAAGAAGAAATCGTAGTCTACATGGGAAATGCTGTAGAGGAGGCAGCAGTTGCAATGGAGGACATTTTATAGGATTTCATTTTGAGTTATTGCTTTTATGTACCTTTCATATTAGAAAGAACTTTGTTCTGGATTTCTAATAAATGGATATTTTATTTCTTTTAATCATTTGATGGTTATAAGAAGAAATAATGATATTATCTATTTTGGTACATTGGCTAGCAATATATAAATGATGAATCCTGAGTCCACCACGATGCAACGAACCGTAGTATGAAACTCGTTTTACTAATAAGAGATTTCTTTATCAATTATACTTGTGGATTCTTATACTGAGTCATGTTTATTCAAATAAGAAGTTCAAAGGTCGAAAATTGATATTTGATCAATTAAGTTGAGGGAGTGGACCTTCCGACCTAAGAATCTAATTTGGAAGATAATATGACTAAGCAATCCTTTATGGATATAAGATGTAAGATCCGGACAAGTATAAGAATTGATTGACTCTGATGTATGCAGACCTATGCCTACTCAGACAATAAGGTACGAGTACTTCATTTTATGATTACTCGAAAAATGGATTAGAATACCTGATGTGCCACAAAAGCAAGTGTTTTGACAAGTCAATGGACACTAAGCAATTGTGGAGAGCCATCAAGGTATATCCATTTGTAGCCTGCGATTTGATCGCGAAGGCAAGTACCTGTCTGAGGAATGCATGGCATACTAATCAGAAATTGGGATTTGATCCCAAATGACTACACCATACACTTTAGTGTAGAAATGGTGTGTCGTAAACAAGAAATGGAACTCTTATAGAAATAGTAAAATTATGAGTTATACGGAACTACCTATGTTCTATGGATATGTCTGGAAACTACGGCGCATTCAAATGCGGTTGTAGAATATCCTAGAAGAACAAAAGATGTGTGTTCAATAGTACTGTGAACCAGAAGGACGTTATAAGTTCTAACGCCCGGTTCTTAGAGAAAGACTATATGATGAACCACAAGCCCCAAGTGACATGATACTTTGAAATGAGAGAGAAAGATTAAGACTTAGAACCAGCCGAACCGAGTAGCGGTACACCACTAACTGCACCTACTGTTATTACTGTTTATACACCGGAATGCCGTTGTAGTGGGAGGTTGTGTGACAACCAGAGATATTCATAAGACTAGGTGAGTCTTCGGACTCTGGACCTAGTATACATGAAATCAATCCCTTGATCTACATGAAGGCAGTACTAGATCTAAATGTGCCTTCTTGGAAAGCAATAAGGATTATTGCTAAGAGGCAAGATCATTTAGAGTACAAGCTTAGTTGATCCATTTATGGATTGGAACAAAGCATTGAATTCGTGGTACTTGCAAATTGATGAGATAGTCCATTTTATGGATTCATCAAAGCATAGACGAATAGTGTGTATTGGAAACGTGATGGAAACAAGGTGGTGTTTCTCGGGTTTTATGTAGATAACCTTTTATCATTGGCAACAATGTAAAGATGTTGTCAAGACATAAAATGATGGTTGTCTAGAAAAATCGATATATGAGATAAAGAAGAAGTTAGAGCATGTTCTTAAGATCAAGAAAAGAACATTGTGTTGGAAATCGACTACCCGGGATGTGTTCGTTCGATCACTCGAACATCCGAACACTCCCAGTCGACCTCCGGAAGCGTTGCTCCGTTCACGTAACAGCCCGTGTGCCAAATCACGCCCAGCCATTGCCTTGAAGGACAACCGCGTGACAAGGCCGCTGCTCTGTCTCAGGCAGCGGGCGCTGCCCACAAAACAGCGGGCGCTGTTTAGGCATAAAATGGCGGTCGCCGTTTGCCTTTCAGCGGGCGCTGTTCGTCCGCGAACAGCAGCGCGTTCTGCTGTTCCGGGCTCGTTTCCGGTCCGTTTTTCCTCTTCCGACTACCGATCCGAAGGTCCTTGAACCCCCAGTAGTCGAGGAACACGTACCACGACTCCCGGAACCCGATCGTTCGTCCGATGTATTTTTAACGAATTTAGAGATCGAAAATTGCGGAAAAAGGTTCGATCTCATACCTTTGTCGCGTGATTCGGAGGAGCCGAATTGTTGAGACCTTAGCGATTGCTAGCGTATGCCTCTTCCCGACTCCAACCGTTGTGTGGGCAACGATCCGTTGGGTCTCCCTTTTCTGCTCTCCCCTTTCTCAAACCAGCGTTATAAATTATTCTCTGAGAATAATTTTATTTGCGTTAACAAATTAATTTTAACAGAGAAAAATCTTAATTGCGCTAACGCAATTATTTTCTCTGCTGAAATTAATTGTTGCGGCGTTCTGTAGGTTTAGGAGAGGGCAAGGGGGGGGTTTAAATAGAGTTACGCTAGGGACCTCTTAGGTAAATTAATTAGGGGCTAAAATGAAATATTAATTAACTTGGAATACTTAAAAGCAATTCCTTAATTAATCGATTTCAAATTTAATTATTATTAACTCCACTATAAAATAATAATTGAATTCCCGAAATTAATTTAATATTATATCAACAATAATATTTCCGCCGAAATTAGATATACGACTTTCCCCGTGTTTAAGATATCGAATGTCCACGAATTAACTTTAATTACTAATAATTAAATTAATTCGTTTCTTATTATCCGAGACTAGTACCACTCATCCTTATTATCATGTGGAACGAATCCACCTGCAGGGTTTACATGATAAACTTTATGAGCTCATCTCGGGGACATCATCAACCCGATAAACGGGACACGGTTTCCTGTCTATAATCTATAGCATGCCGTGTGTACAATTCCGATTCCCAATTTACCGAGAATATTGACTAATCAATTAGTCTCACTCATTGGTAGATTAAAGAACCGAGAATTGGACACACGCACCTATAATTATATAGGGATTAGGAATTCGCATATCCGCAATATCTGAGGTCTAGTTCGATTACTTCGATTAGTATAAATCGAACGCCCTCCCGTGGTCCTGCTCAATACACCAAGTGTACGAGTGTAACATGATAGTCAAGACCGACTATCTACCAGTCACACTACGACGTACCGATGGATTGTCCCTGTCCATCTAAGTCGTGAGCTACTGTTCGATAGTATACGAGTAACCGACAGTATGATCTTCCGCGTGTCTCCTCACGCCATACTGTCTACAACGTATACATCAAGGACTATTGCATCAAATGCAATTATGCTTGAATCATATCTCGAATTAAGGTATAGATAAGGAGTTCTGTATTTACACTAAACTAGACATTTAGAATACAACTCCATCAATCTCCCACTTATACTAAAAGTCTAGTCGCCCTTTCCCAAACATCAGATTCCCATAACCTCATCACGCCTACCCAACGCTTTCGCTGGAAGTGCCTCTGTGAACGGGTTTTACCAGGCAATCCTTTCGATGCTATCTAGGTGGCAACTGCATCGTCTTATTAGACGATCTCTCGAATCAGGTGGTACTTGCTCTCTACGTGTTATCTCCCACTGTGGACTCGTGGCATTTCAAGTTTGCCAATACCGCTATTCAAAATAGCTTTGGATAAACTAGAAACCACATCTAAGTCCCTCAGGAAGTTCTGGAGCCACACTGACCTTTTAACTGCCTCAGAGGCCGTTATCCTTTCAGTTTCCATGGTAGAATCCGTAATGCATCGCTGCTTTACATTCTTCCATGTGACTGCTCCACTTCACAGTGAGAACACATAGCCTGACTTCGACTTTCGACTGTCCCTGTTTGATTGGAAATTCAATTCTATGTAGTCCAAAGGAAACAACTTGACTGCTTTGTAACTCAGAACATAATTCCTGGTCCTCTGCAGGAGCCTAAACATGTTCTTTACATCAGTCAAGTGATCCTTCCAAGGATTACTATGATATCTCACCACCATGCCCACGGCATAGTAGATATCAGTCTCGTGTATCGCATTTCATACATTAAGCTTCCCACCATTAAGGTGCAGGGAACTGCTTACTCTTCATCTATCTCCTTTATTGTGTCAGACACAAAACCTTAGATAGATGAATTCCACATCTAAAAGGTGAAGACCTTTCTTGGAATTCTGTATGCTGCAACGAGTAAGAATTGTATTTAAGTATGAGACTCGAGATAAGTTCTATGTTCTTTTCTGGCGATCATTTATAACTTTGATCCCAAGAACATTCCCGACTTCTCCTAAGTCTCTTACATTGAATTACTCGGACAACCATCCCTTTATGTCCGATAACATCTTTCATATTGTTGCCAATTTAGAAGGATGTCGTCTACATAAAGAATGAGAAAACACCACATCTTTTCTGTCACTTCTTTATTACACAGGACCTAAACATGCCTTGAATGAATCCATGAAATGGATTTTCTCATAGGTCCGCATGTGTCCAAGATCTTGAAGCTTCCTTCAATCTTAAGATTGATTAAGCTTGCTTACCGAATGCTCTTGGCTCTTTTCGATGAATCTTTCTGGCTGTCCCACACAGATGGCCCCGTCAAGACTTCGATTTAGGAAATCTGTCTTGACTTCCATCTTCCATGTGAAGACAAAAGAATCCGGATCGACTTTTGCCAAGACTGAGCATCTTGATCTTTCAGCGTCTCGTCATAGATCCAGGGTTCGGCTTCATGTTCTCCAGGTAACAAGTCCGAAGACTCACCTATAAACATGAACCTGTTGGGTTGTCTAACAACCCTCCCACTACTACGACGCTCCGGTGTATCTTTAGTGACTAAAGATTATAGTAGTGAACTACTCAGTTAGGCTGGTTCTAAGTCTTAATCAGTCCCTCTAAGCACATTTAAGTATTACTCTACTTTTGGGCTTGCGATATTGCATATACATATAGTCCATGTCTAAGAACCGAATCGTTGATTCAATCAACGAACATCTGGTCCTTTGGACTATATTACATATCTCAATTCATTTTCTTAGGGTATCTTATAAACAGCCGAATATCTGTACAAGTTTCCAAAGGAATCAAGTTCAGGATAAACGCCGCTGTTTCCAAGCCATATCCCAAAAACGAATTAGGTAACTCCGAATAACTTATTGTTTACTTTCCCATATCTATAAGAGTCCTATTCCTTCTTTACAGCACATTATTTTGCCGAGGCATAAATGGTGTAGTCTGTTGGGAGTTAATCCCATTTTCTGATAAGCATGCCTTACTCCTCAAAGAGGTCTGCATATATCAGATCGAATCAACTCTAGTACTTTCTTGGATCTTTTCCCTTTAACCGTAAAGGGTTGCTTGGTCATTAAAACTTCCAAGTATGATTCGAAGGTTGGAAAATCCTTTCCTTCAACCTAGCTGAGTAGTCCATCAGCTTTCACCCTTTGAATCGTACTCAAGTTAAAACGATCTAGCCTAAGATTCCATAAGTACATTTGATTCATACTAGAAGGATCTTTACTCTTATTGGGGTTCGACAATGTGTTATTAGCTCCGGTGTGTTGCATCGTGGAAGAACACGGATTCAGTATTAAATTGTCTATCAATGTACCAGAATAGATAATATCCCCGTATCAGAAGAAACGGAATATCCATTCTAAGCCAATTTAGAAATCCGAAATGAAAATTCTTTCTAAATACCGGCACATAAAGACAATTTATTAGAACTAAAATCCTACCGTTAAAACATTTAACATCTCCCACTGCAATGGCTGTTACCTTAACAGTATTGCCCATGTAGATTATAATTTCTTCCTTTCTAAGTCTCCGGGTTTCCTGGAACCCCCGCATTTAGGTGCAGACATGATTAGTGGTTTCCGTATCCACACACCAGGTACTGGTAGATAACACCACTAAACATGTTTCGGTGACTAAGGAGGAGTTAACTTCTAGTTGCTTTGAGAGGACAATCAAAACTCCCAGTATCCAAACTGCTTACAACGGAAGCACTTGCCCCTTGGGCTTGCTTGTCCCATTCCGTGGTCCAGATATATTAGGCCCACTGGGTTTCCGTATTTGCTTCTTCTTCCTTTTGCCGCCCGAAGGCTTAGGAAGAGCCAATTTATCAGCCACAAGTGTTTTGAGAGCCCATAAAGATTCCCTCAGCCGCTTTGAAGTTCAACTAGGAGCTCCGCCAATGAATAAGACCCCTTATTCATTTTATAGTTTAGGCGGAACTGCTCAAAACTTCTCGGCAGAGACTGGAGCACAAAATCAATCTGGGTTACCCCTTTGATAATTTCTCCCAGAACCTCTATCTCATTACGATAGCCCATCATTCTAAGAACGTGATCCCTTACGGGCGTTCTTTCCGACATGATGGCCGTTATGAGTTGCCTCATTTCACTTTGCCCGGCTGTCCTGTCCTGATAACCAAAACTTCTTGAGGTTAAGCATCATATCATAGGTAATGGTCATGGCATGATCCCGATGTCGCAGCACTTTTGACATGAAAGTCATAATGTTGCTCCGCGTCATCTCATAGCCTTGATCCATTTCCAATGAGCTTCCTTTCCTCAGTAGTGGAAGTATCATTTGGTTCAGCAGGTCAATTGACTTGGAGTACATATTTGTACTCCTCTGCAGTTAGGACAATGTCCAAGTTTCTTTTCCAATCCATACAATCAGATTCAGTGAGTTTGTTGACTTTTAATGGGAATAATACCATATAAAACAAACAATGAGTTCAATTCGATATCATTTCCCTCAAGTGATATCATTAAACTACCAATCATTTCCAAAATCCCATCAGACATAGCAAGCCACGTTCTTGTGGACGTTTACCAGTCCAAATGATTTTATGATTGGATTTCACTTCGGTCGTACATCATTATAGCAGTGACTCCGATGGGGAGGATACTATAAAGCGTACCTAAGTGTGTACCATTTCTCAGTACTAAGTCCACCGCTCGGGAACCACATGTCCACCGCAAGCCACGTTCTTGTGGACGTTTACGTTGACATGCGGTCCTCCACGACTTTCTATAACTGTCGAGCCTCAATTAATCCCAAAATTCCGTTTCCATTTAGCAAGCCACGTTCTTGTGGACGTTTACTAAAACAAACAACTTTATTAATTGAATCTCACTTATTTAAATGTCATAGAATCTTAATTAACCCAAAGTACCGTTTCCATTTAGCAAGCCACGTTCTTGTGGACGTTTACTAAAACAAACAACTTTGTTAATTGACTCTTACATTTATTAAATTTCACAATTTTATTAATCAAAGCTTGATATCTCGTAAGTGAAACTCGAAGTTTCTAACCAGCGATCAATCATGCAATTGAGCCCTATCTCTCACTAGGTGAGGGAGCCAACCAGACAATCGATCTAGTCATCGAATGACTCGAATGTCTCTAATCTGTGTCATCGACATAACCAAGCGCTTTGGCTCCATTCCACTCCCCGGGGTGAGAATGAGTCGAGTTGAAATTAGTCTTTGAATGACAGATTAGGCATTGCTTTTGAGAAATATAATTGTTCAATTTTATAAGTGGATTTTAAATTCGAATTTTGATCCAGTGATATCCGTGTGTCGACTTTATCCGATAGGGAGGATGACACTAAAGCCAACTCGTAAGTGACACACATCACTATCAAAACAGAGAATGGAGACCGCGGGATTGTTTCCAATCCCTCTCCCACTTAGTATTTTACGAAAGGGATAACATGCACAAATAAATAAAGCATAATAAAAGCACGTTAACACACAAAAAGCATTTAACGTGGCCCCGATTATTATGGCCTTTAAATATCTTCCATGCACGTCTTCTCGGATCTTCGTCTCGTTGCTCGTCTCGGTCTCGGTCCACCACCGACTCGTCTAAGTGCCAAGAGACGAACCCCTCCCACTGGAGTATCATCCCGTGCAAAGACGAGCGTTCCGTGATGTCCATCGATCCCCCGATCCGCTGCTGCCAACCCTAGGGCAGCGGGCGCTGCCCTATATTCAGCGCTCGCTGGAGGAGCTGCAAACGGCGACCGCCGTTTGCCCTCCAGCGGGCGCCGTTTGTGCACAGCAGCCGCGGGTTCGACTTCTCGACCCTCGTTCGTCCGGCCTTCGATCTTCTCTCGATTCACCAAGTAGCAGCAACATTACATAGGTAAGACTAACTACTTCCGGCATCGATCCTATACAGGTTGATCGATCCTATACAATCCGGATAAAATGAAAAACCGTAATAAAACCTAAACGACTCAACCCGTCGTTTTAACTATTACAAACATGCAATGATTATAAAACAAAGATCTCGACAAGCCCGAGAGTTTAACAAACCACAAACATACAGTCCAATCACATGACCATAATAATCGGGTTCAAACCTGCAACATAATTCTCGCAAAAATACAACGAACGTACAAAAACCGGCTCTGATACCAATTGTTGGAAATCGACTACCCGGGATGTGTTCGTTCGATCACTCGAACATCCGAACACTCCCAGTCGACCTCCGGAAGCATTGCTCCGTTCACGTAACAGCCCGTGTGCCAAATCACGCCCAGCCATTGCCTTGAAGGACAACCGCGTGACAAGGCCGCTGCTCTGTCTCAGGCAGCGGGCGCTGCCCACAAAACAGCGGGCGCTGTTTAGGCATAAAACGGCGGTCGCCGTTTGCCTTTCAGCGGGCGCTGTTCGTCCGCGAACAGCAGCGCGTTCTGCTGTTCCGGGCTCGTTTCCGGTCCGTTTTTCCTCTTCCGACTACCGATCCGAAGGTCCTTGAACCCCCAGTAGTCGAGGAACACGTACCACGACTCCCGGAACCCGATCGTTCGTCCGATGTATTTTTAACGAATTTAGAGATCGAAAATTGCGGAAAAAGGTTCGATCTCATACCTTTGTCGCGTGATTCGGAGGAGCCGAATTGTTGAGACCTTAGCGATTGCTAGCGTATGCCTCTTCCCGACTCCAACCGTTGTGTGGGCAACGATCCGTTGGGTCTCCCTTTTCTGCTCTCCCCTTTCTCAAACCAGCGTTATAAATTATTCTCTGAGAATAATTTTATTTGCGTTAACAAATTAATTTTAACAGAGAAAAATCTTAATTGCGCTAACGCAATTATTTTCTCTGCTGAAATTAATTGTTGCGGCGTTCTGTAGGTTTAGGAGAGGGCAAGGGGGGGGTTTAAATAGAGTTACGCTAGGGACCTCTTAGGTAAATTAATTAGGGGCTAAAATGAAATATTAATTAACTTGGAATACTTAAAAGCAATTCCTTAATTAATCGATTTCAAATTTAATTATTATTAACTCCACTATAAAATAATAATTGAATTCCGAAATTAATTTAATATTATATCAACAATAATATTTCCGCCGAAATTACATATACGACTTTCCCCGTGTTTAAGATATCGAATGTCCACGAATTAACTTTAATTACTAATAATTAAATTAATTCGTTTCTTATTATCCGAGACTAGTACCACTCATCCTTATTATCATGTGGAACGAATCCACCTGCAGGGTTTACATGATAAACTTTATGAGCTCATCTCGGGGACATCATCAACCCGATAAACGGGACACGGTTTCCTGTCTATAATCTATAGCATGCCGTGTGTACAATTCCGATTCCCAATTTACCGAGAATATTGACTAATCAATTAGTCTCACTCATTGGTAGATTAAAGAACCGAGAATTGGACACACGCACCTATAATTATATAGGGATTAGGAATTCGCATATCCGCAATATCTGAGGTCTAGTTCGATTACTTCGATTAGTATAAATCGAACGCCCTCCCGTGGTCCTGCTCAATACACCAAGTGTACGAGTGTAACATGATAGTCAAAACCGACTATCTACCAGTCACACTACGACGTACCGATGGATTGTCCCTGTCCATCTAAGTCGTGAGCTACTGTTCGATAGTATACGAGTAACCGACAGTATGATCTTCCGCGTGTCTCCTCACGCCATACTGTCTACAACGTATACATCAAGGACTATTGCATCAAATGCAATTATGCTTGAATCATATCTCGAATTAAGGTATAGATAAGGAGTTCTGTATTTACACTAAACTAGACATTTAGAATACAACTCCATCACATTGTACTTCTCTAGATATTTTATACGATTATGGTTCGTTTTAACATGCAAGATTCCGAGAAAGGTTCGTTACCTTTCAGAAACGGAATGCATCTATCTAAGGATATGTGTTTTGGAACACAAAAGGAGATAGAAGCAATGAAAGCAGATTCCTACACTTCGAGTGTAGAAAGCTTAATAAATGCGATGTTGAAAACAAGAACCTGATATCGGCTATGCGGTTAGCATAGTGGGAGGATATCAAGGTAATCCTGGAAAGGAATACTTGACTGCTGTAATGAACATTTTAAGTACTTTCGAAGTACTGGAGACTATGTTCTGGATTACGGAGCAAGCAAGCATTTCCTTTGGATTACATTCTCTTAGATTTCTAATCGAATAAGGACCGGTGTAAGTCGGTATCAGGCTATGTGTTTCACTATTAAAGGAGAAGGAGTTTTAACATGGAAGAGTGATAAGCACGATGCTTTTCGGACTCCGCCATGGGTAACCAAATAGCGGCCTCAGAGGCAGCGGAAGTTTTGGTATAACTCCGGGATAATCTCTGGGACTTAGATGTGATTCTTAATTTGCCAAAGGCTATGTAAATAGCGGTGCGATGGCAAATGGTAAGAAATCACAAGTCCATAAGTGTAAGATAACACATAGTGCAAGTACCACCTGATACGAGTCATCGTCGAGGGAGACGACGCTGTAGTCACCAAGATAACTTCAGAGCGGCAACCTAGAGTGCTCATTCACATAGTACTTCTTGGAAGTACAACTTAAGCACGTGATGAGTATGGGAGTCGGGAGTTTGGAGGAAATGACTAGACCTTAGTACAAGTGGGAGATTGTTGGAGTTGTGTACTTAATGTCTAGATTTAAGTAACGGAAACTCACGATCCATTGCCATTAATCTATTTAATTAAATAAACAATTATTTGCGTTTAATTATTTATAATTAAATATATGCAAATCATAGTCCTGGATTTTATACGTTGTAGTTAGTATGGTGTTGCATGGGCGCACAGAAGATCATACTATCGGTTACTCGTATTTAATCGAACAGTTGCTCACGACCTAGATGGACACGGACCAATCCATCGGTATAGTCGTTGTGTGAGAGAGAAAATAATTTATCTTAATTATTTTATCACACTTGTACACTTGGTGTATTGAGCGGATCTGCTTGAGATTTATCGATTAGGATTGCCGGCGATAATCGATTTAAGTCTCAGTGTATTTTATTCTTAATCCCTGATATTATTGCGGGTGTGTATATTTAATATAAGTGACTTTGATTTACCAAAGGAATTAACCGATTTAATTATTGGGTTAATTACCGGTTAAGTTGGGTCACTATATTTTATATATGACATGCCGTGAATACTTGACGGGAAAGTGTATCCCGTAAGGGTTGATAATATCCCCGAGATGAGTTCATAAGGAATTATTATGTAAACCCTGCAGGTGGATTTGTTCCGCATAATAATTAAGGTTGAATGGTACTAATCTCGGATATAAGAGATGAATAAATTAATTAGCAATAAATTAATTTTATTCATGGATATTTATATCTTAAATACACGGAATAAATAATACTACCGGAGAAATATTATTTGATATAATATGGTTTAATATTGGGAGTGCAATTAATTTTATATAGTGGAAAATAGAATTAATTAATATTGATAAGGATTAATGGACTTGAGCATTGGGCTCAATTTAATCTTCAATATTGGAAGCCCAATATTCCACCTCCTTAAGATCCCCTACGTAGCCTATAAAAGCACTACATGGTCTTCTCTATTCTCATAACTTGAAGATCACAATTCTAGAGAGAGAAAGTAGAGAGGAGGATCCATGGAGTTCGGTAGATCGTCGCCCACACGACGTCCGAGCTAGTGCAAGGAATACGCGGGAAGATCTCCAGGTCGTCAAATTGAGTTCTTCGTTTTTCCGAACAACGAGAACGAGGTAAATCGTAAAACCCTCTTTATGATTTAATCGTCTAATTATCGTGAAAATATCATGAACAAGATCCGAGGGATGAACTCAAAGGCGAGGACAAATCGGGCGATGGTGGTTGGACCACCGGACCGCCGGCGGTTTGTGGATCCCCGCCCAAGAGGGGCTGCCGGGCGTGAGCCTCGGCTGGAGCCGAGGGCTCGATCGAGCTAGGCTCGATCTCCCCGTACAGCGTCGCCGCGAGCTACGGGAGTTCCCGTAGCGGGCACGCGGGCGACGCGAGTCGCGTACGGGGCGTGCCCAGCGGGCTGCTGGGAGCAGCCCGTGCGACTCGTACGGGGCAGCCACCTCCCGTGAGCAGCGAGTCGAGGACTCGCTGCGGGGCTGCTACGAGCAGCCCCAGCGGTTGCCGTGAGCAACCGCGAGCCCCTCGTGGGGGCTCGGCTGGACACACGCGGGCTTGCTCGCGTGTGGTGTTCGGTTGAGCCCGGCTCCTCGTGGCGTGCTCGTGCTTTCTCCGGCGGTCGGGATTTCGATTGGGTTGTCGGTTCCGCAATTTCGACAATCCGGATATTCGATCTCCGAAGGATTTCGGTCGGAATTAATTAGATAATTTATTTATTTAAATTTATTAATTCCGGGATATCGATTTCCAACACCAGTCACACTACGACGTACCGATGGATTGTCCCTGTCCATCTAAGTCGTGAGCTACTGTTCGATAGTATACGAGTAACCGTTAGTATGATCTTCCGCGTGTCTCCTCACGCCATACTATCTATTACGTATACATCAAGGACTATTGCATTAAATGCAATCATGTTTGAATTATGTATAGACTAAGGCATAGATAAGGAGTTCCGTATTTGCACTAAACTAGACATTTAGAATACAACTCCATCAATCTCCCACTTATACTAAAAGTCTTGTCGCCCTCTCCCAAACATCAGATTCCCATAACCTTATCACGCCTATCCAACGCTTTCGCTGGAAGAGCCTCTGTGAACGGTTTTACCAGGCAATCCTCTCGATGCTATCTAGGTGACAACTGTATCGTCTTACTAGACGATCTCTCGAATCAGGTGCTACTTGCGCTCTAGTGTTATCTTCCACTGTGGACTCGTGGCATTTCAAGTTTTCCAATATACCGCTATTCAAAATAGCTTTGGGCAAACTAGAAACCACATCTAAGTCTCTTAGGAAGTTCTGGAGCCACACCGACCTTTTAACTGCCTCAGAGGCCGTTACCTTTTCGGCTTCCATGGTAGAGTCCGTAATGCATCGCTGTAATACATTCTTCCATGTGACTGCTCCACTTCACAGTGAGAACACATAGCCTGACTTCGACTTTCAACTATCCCTGTTTGATTGGAAATTCAATTCTCTGTAATCCAAAGGAAAAAACTTGACTGGTTTGTAACTTTAGAACATATTATCTTTGTCCTTTACAGGTGCCTAAACATGTTCTTTACATCAGTCGAGTGATCCTTTCCAGGATTACTATGATATCTCACCACCATGCCCACGACATAGTAGATACCAGTCTCGTGCACAACACTGCATACATTAAGCTTCCCACCGTTAAGTTGTAGGGAACTGCTTACTTTTCATTTATCTCCTTATTGTGTCAACCACAAAACTTTAGATAAATTATTCCACATCTAAAAGGTGAAAACCTTTCTTGGAATTCTGCATGCTAAAACGAGCAAGAATTTTATTTATGTATGAGGCTTGGGATAAGTACTATGTTCTTTCCTGGCGATCCCTTATAACTTTGATGCCAAGAACATGCCTAACTTATCCTAAGTCCTTTCATATCGAATTGCTCGGAGAACCATCCTTTTATGTCTGATAACATTTTCATATTGTTGCCAATTAGAAGAATGTTGTCTACACAAAGAATGAGATAACACCACATATTTTCCGTCACTTCTTTGTTACACACAAGACCCTAACATGCCTTGAAAGAATCCATAAAATGGATTTTCTCATAGATCCACATGTGTCCAAGATCTTTGAAGCTTCCTTCAATCCAAAGATCGATTAAGCTTGCTTACTAAATGCTCTTAGCTCTTTTCGATAAATCCCTCTGGCTGTCCCACACAGATGGTCCCGTCAAGACTTCGATTTAGGAAATCCGTCTTGACTTCCATCTTCCATGTGAAGACAAAAGAATCCGGATCGACTTTAGCATAGCTACCGGCAAAAAGGTTTCCTCATAATCGATCCTCCTCTTTCTGAGTGTACCCTTTCGCAACAAGCCTAGCCTTGAAGGTTTCCACCTTCCCATCAGACCCTCTTTTCCCCTTGTACACGCACTAGCAACCAATAGCTTTTACACCTTTGGGCGGTGCTACAAGATCCCAGACATAATTTGAATCCAAAGATTCAATCTCAAATTTCATCGCCTTTTGCCAAGACTGAGCATTTTGATCTTTCAGCGTCTCGTCATAGGTCCAGGGGTCGGCTTCATGTTCTCCAGGTAACAAGTCCGAAGACTCACCTATAAACATGAACCTGTCGGGTTGTCTAACAACCCTCCCACTACGACGACGCTCCGGTGTATCTTTAGTGACTAAATATTATAGTAGTGAACTACTCAGTTTGGATGGTTCTAAGTCTTGATCAGTCCCTCTAAGCTCATTAAGTATTACTCTACTCTTGGGCTTGTGATCTTGCATATATAGTCCATGTCTAAGAACCAAAAGTTGATGCAATCAACGAATTCCTGGTCCTTTGGACTATATATCTCAATTCGTTTTCTTAGGGTATCCTATAAACAACCGAATATCAGTACATGTTTCCAATGGAATCAAGTTCAGGATAAACGCCGCTGTTTCCAAGGCATATCCCAAAACCGAATTAGGTAACTCCGAATAACTCATTGTCTACTTTTCCATTTCTATAAGAGTCCTATTCCTTCTTACTAACACATCATTTTTGCCGAGGCATGAATGGTGTAGTCAATTGGGAGTTAATCCCATTAATCTGATAAGTATGCCTTGAACTCCATAAAGATGTTCACATACATCAGAGCGAATCAAGTCTAGTACTTTCTTGGATCTTTGCCCTTTAACCGTAAAGGGTTGCTTGGTCATTTAAACTTCCAAGTATGATTCGAAGGTTGGAAGGTCCTTTCCTTCAACCTAGCCGAGCAGTCCATCAGCTTTCACCCTTTGAATCGTACTCAAGTTAAAAATGATCTAGCCTAAGATGCCATAAGTACATTTGATTCATCCTAGAAGGATCTTTACTCTTATTTGAGTTCGACAGTGTGTTATTAGCTCCGGTCTGTTGCATCGTGAAAGAATATGGATTTAGTATTAAATTGTCTGTCAATGTACCAGAATAGATAATATCCCCGTTTCCTACTCTGATAAGTATGAAACTATCCAAGGAAACGGAATATCCATTCTAAGCCAATTTAGAAATCCGAAATGAAAATTCTTTCTAAATGCCGGCACATAAAGACAATTTATTAGAACTAAAATCCTGTCGTTAAAACATTTAACATCTCCCACTGCAACAGCAATTACCTTAACAGTATTGCCCATGTAGGTTATTACTTCTTCCTTTCTAAGTCTTCGGGTTTCCTGGAACCCCTGCATTTGAGTGCAGACATGATTAGTGGTTCCCGTATCCACACACCAGGTACTGGCAGATAACACCACTGAACATGTTTCGGTGACTAAGGATGAGTCAACTTCTTATTGCTTGAGAGGACAATTAAAACTCCCAGTATCCAGACTGCTTACAACGGAAGCACTTGCCCTTTGGCTTGCTTGTCCTATTCCGTGGTCCAGATATATTAGGCCCACTGGGTTTCCGTCTTTGCTTCTTCTTCCTTTTGCCGCCCGGAGGCCTAGGAAGAGCCAATTTCTCAGCCACAAGTGCTTGAGAGCCCTTAAAGATTCCCTAAGCCGCTTGAAGTTCAATCAGGAGTTCCGCCAATGAGTAAGACCCCTTATTCATATTATGGTTCAGGCGGAACTGCTCAAAACTTCTCGGCAGAGACTGGAGCACAATATCGACTTGGGTTACCCCATCGATAACTGATCCTAGAATCTCTATCTCATTCAGATATCACATCATCTTAAGAACGTGATCCCTCACGGGCGTTCCTTCGGACGCGATGGCCGTCATGAGTTGCCTCATTGCATTTTGTTGGAGTTGTGTACTTAATGTCTAGATTTAAGTATCGGTAAACTCCCGGTCATAGCATTTAGCCTATTTAATTAATAAACAATTATTTGCATTTAATTATTATTAATTAATTATGCAAAATATAGTCCTGGATTTTATACGTTGTAGTTAGTATGGTGTTGCATGGGCACACAGAAGATCATACTATCGGTTACTCGTATTTAATCAAAAAGTTGCTCACGACCTAGGTGGACATGGACCAATCCATCGGTATAGTCGTTGTGTGAGAGAGAAAATAATTTATCTTAATTATTTTATCACACTTGTACACTTAGTGTATTGGGCGGATCGCTTGAGATTTATTGATTAGGATTGCCTTGGATAATCAATTTAAATCTCAGAGTATTTTATTCTTAATCCCCGATATTATTACGGGTGTGTATATTTAATATAAGTGACTTTGATTTTCCAAAGGAATTAACCGATTTAGTTATTGGGTTAATTACCGGTTAAGTTGGGTCACTATATTTTATATATGACATGCCGTGAATATTTGACGGGAAAGTGTATCCCGGAAGGGTTGATAATATCCCCGAGATGAGTTCATAAGGAATTATTATGTAAACCCTGCAGGTGGATTTAATCCGCATAATAATTAAGGATGAACGATACTAGTCTCGTATATAAGAGATGAATAAATTAATTAGCAATAAATTAATTTTATTCATGGATATTTAAATCTTAAATATACGGAATAAATAATACTACCGGAGAAATATTATTTGATATAATATGGTTTAATATTGGGAGTGCAATTAATTTATATAGTGGAAAATAAATTAATTAATATTGATAAGGATTAATGGACTTGAGCATTGGGCTCAATTTAATCTTCAATATTGGAAGCCCAATATTCCACCTCCTTTAGATCCCCTACGTAGCCTATAAAAGCACTACATGACCTTCATAAATCATAAGAAAAGAATATCAATAGTTGATAGTTCTAGAGAGTTGAAGGAGATCCATAGGAGTTCGATAGATCGTCGCCCACACGACGTTCGAACGGAGTGCAAGGAATACGTAGGAAGATTCGAAGGTCTTCAAAGGTGTTTGATTTCGTTTCTCCGAACAACGAATCAAAGGTAAAATCATAAACCCTCTCTATGATTTTATGTGATGTTAATTGTAGCATATACATGAACACACGATCCGGGTAAACGTACGAACTTCGGGGACGGGGATTCGAGATCCCCGGCGAAGATCGAGGAACCCTCGATGGGATCGAGGGTGGCGGCCGAACCCTAGGGTTCGACCGCCGGTGCGCGGACGAAGGGAGGAGCCCCGGCTGGACGCCGGGGCACGAGATCGACCGAGGGTCGATCGCCGGGGTTCGCCGTGGGCTGGTGCCATTGCGGGAGAACCCCAGCCCTCCTCGACCGGCGGCGTCGCGGGCTGAAGCCCTCGGCTGGAGCCGAGGGGGCGATCGAACCTAGGGTTCGATCGCCGGGTGAGCTGCGGGTTTACCCGCAGCGCCTCGTATCAAGCTGCGGGTTTTCCCGCAGCGGCGATGCGGGGAGGATCGAACCCCCCCGCGAGCAGCGAGCCCGTGAGCTCGCTGCGGGGCTGCTACGATCAGCCCCGGGGATGCCTCGAGCATCCCCAGCGATCATCATGGAGATGATCGCGAGCCCCGTACCGGGGCTCGGCTGAGTGCTCGCGGCCTTCGGGCCTCGCTGAGTATTCGGTCGGGCCTCGGCTCGTGCGGTGGTTCGCGTTCGGATCTCCGGCGATGAAGGATTTCGGTCGGGTTATTATTTTCCGCAAATTTTAATAGCCCGGGATATCGATTTCCAACAATTGGTATCAGAGCGTTTGGTTTCGTGTTCATGTATATGTTCTATTATCGTTCTACCTTGCAGGGATTTCCGGCTATCATGGTTGGATTTAATTATTGTGTTAATTAATTATCATGATTATTCGTTTATTAAACTCTCGGACATGTCGAGATTCGTTTTGTGTGGTTGAATGTTTGTAATAGTAAAAAATTCGGGGGTTGACCGAATTTAGGATTTATTATTACGTTCTATGTTTTCCGGAAAATGTATAGGGTCGATTTCTTGTATAGAATCGATACCGGAATTGTAAATTTAATGTCTTGTAATTTATTTACGTTGGATCGATGCCGAGACGACCGCCGGAGAACACATGTGACGAAGGAGAAGACGTGAGGGAGGACCGGGGATCGATTGGATCGATCCCATGGAGAGATCGATCGATGGCATGGGAGAGGGGCTCAATCGCCCCTGCCACGGGCTGCCGCCGGTTCGGTGGCTGGCCGGCGTGGCTGGGCGGCGGTGCTCCTCCCCGGGGGCCGGTCGGTTGAAGGTGGGGTGGCGTGGGGTCTCCCGATCTCATGCTACTCCTACCTAGATTCACTTTCCTAAATTAATTCGGTTTTCCTATTTGAGTTTTTCTATTTATGGGAATTCTCATGGATTAGGAAAAGAATTAATTGGAATTTATTTTATTTCCTTATTCTATTATGGAAGTCTTCTAGAGTATTCCGAGTTCTACTTGGAATAGGATCCTAGAGATTTAATAGAATTGGAAAGGAATAAAAGTTAATTAAGGATTGATTTATTTCCTAATTGATTATTCCTATTTTATGGGAGTTTTCATAGTAATGGAAATTAATTAATCTTGGAAAGTAGAAAAGTCCTAATTTATTTTATTTCCTTATTCTATTATAGAAGTCTTCTAGAATATTCCAAGTTTTACTTGGATAGATTATTCTAGAGATTTAATAGAATTAGATAGGAAAATAAATAAATAAAAATATTAATAATATTTAATTTTATTTTTGATATATTCGATTGACTTAATTTTCGAATTAAGTAACTTTTGGATTAATTAAAAATAAATAGATTTAAATATTGGGATTAATATTCTCGTCACATGGAGCATTCAAGAACGAAGACTGAAGACTAGAAGATGCGTACGGATATGGAATAAAGCCATGATAGTCGGAAAATAATTTTCTAGCATTATTTTGACTATGTGATACTATGTGCTTTATTGCTTGTATGCATGCTTATGTGTTTAATTATGCATTAGATAGCGTATCCCTTTGTTATAAAAAGCTAAGTGGGAGAGGGGATGGAAACATTCCCGTGGTCTCCATTACTGTTCTCTTGGTGACATTTATGAGCTTTCGAAGTTCATATAGATATGTCATTGGAGGAGAATTCTTGTAATTCCTTTTACAAGAAACATTGATCAAGTTTATCAAACAATGCCTAATTTGTCTTTCTGAAACTGACTTCAAGTCGACTCATTCTCACCCCGGGGAGTGGAATGGAGCCAAAGCCACTTGGTCATGTGGATGACACAAATTAGAGATCTTCGTACCATTCTTGATAGATGGATCGATTGTCTGCTCGGCTCCCTCATTTATGAGAGATAGGGTCGTTCGCATGGTGAATCACTGGTTAGAAACTTCAAGTTTCACTTATGATTCTCCGCGTCTTGATCTACGAAAATCGAATGATTCTTGTAATTGGGAGTCAATTATAAAAGTCTCTTAGTGTAGTAAACGTCCACACCACGTGGCTTGCTATACTGACGGATTTTGGATTAATTGATGTAGACAGTTATAAGTAATTGTGAAGAGTTGTGAAATTATCGTAAACGTCCACACCACGTGGCTTGCGGTGATGTAGCAATTCCAAACGATGTACTTTGGTGCTGAGTAATGGTTTACACTTAGATACGCGTTATAGTATTCTTCCCCACGAAGTCACGCTATAATCGATGAATGACCAAATAAAATCTAATTGCTAAATCATTTAGGTGGGTAAACGTCCACACCACGTGGCTTGCCTTGCCTGATAGGATTTTAGATGTAATTAGTAATTTAATGATATTATTTGAGGGAGATAATATCGGATATTAAATTAATTGTTTGTTTATATGTGCTTATAGGTTTAGAGAATTGCTATGAATCCACTTTCGTTAATACTTAAGGAATTCAACGCACTGGTTCCATACTGTGTTGGATGGAATAAAGAGTTAGACATTACTCAGACTGTAAAAGAGTACAAAGATGTACTCAGCGAAACTTGTCCTCCTAGACCTAGCATTAACTCAACTGATGAGGAAATAGTTGACTTTGAGAAGTGGGATAGTGCTCTTGGATTAGCCACTAATCATGATGTCATGCTAAAACTCAAGTTGATGTTTAGACATGATGTAAAGGCTAGAAAAGAGGCGATGAGGATACTCATAAAGGTCAGTTGCTTCGAGGAAACGCTTGAACACGTTTTTGAGATGCTAGATCTTTTAGACGAGTTGAGACAGTCGCAAGCTCTTGTAGCCAAGGCCAAAGGTTTCGAACCTAAGGGCATACATAAGGAAAAGGAGAAGAAGACAAGTGGATCCAGTAGTCCTAAGGGACTTGGACCAAAGGGTGGGATAAAGAAGCCTTCTGGCAAATATCCCCAAGGAAAGCAGTCTGAGTACTGGGGGTCTATATCTTGTCCTCTCAAAGGTACGAATTTTTCTTTAGTCGAAAAACATAGTCAACGGTATTATCTACCAGAATTCTGGTGTGTAGATATGGAACCATTGACGGTATGTGCATTTAAAATGCAGGGGTTCCAGAAAACCCAGCGACTTAGAGAAGAAGAGTTCGAGTCCACATGGGCGATGCTGTTGAGGTAGCAGCGGTTGCAGTGGAAGACATTTATCTGTTTTTGATAATTATAGGATTTCATTTCAAGTTTATTGCTTTATGTACCTTTACTTTATCAATGGATATTTTATTTCTTTAATCATTTGATGGTTTGGATAAGAAATAATGGTGATATCTATTCTGGTACATTAGATAGCAATATATGAATGATAAATCCTTAGTCTACCACGATGCGACGAACCGATATGTATAACTTGTTTTACTTATTAGATATATTTCCTTGTTAATCATTATACTTGTGAATTCTTGTACTTAGTAATATTTATTCAAATAAGGTTCAAAAGGTCGAAATTGATTTGATCAATTATGGTTGAAGGAATGGACCTTCCGACCTAAGAACTAAATTTGGAAGATAATACAACTAAGTGGACCTTCTAAAGGTGGAATTCGGACAAGTATTAAGAATGATCAAAGATGATATATGCAGATATATGTGTGAAATAGAAAGGTATTAGTAGTTCCTTTTAAGGAATACTTAAAGATGGATTAGAATACTTGATGTGCCATAAAAGCAAAGTGTTTTGACTAGTCAATAGACACAAAGCTATTATGGGGAACCTTCAAAGTATATCCATTGGAAGCCTGCGGCTCGTTCGCGTCACCTATCTAAACAACACATAGCATAAATCAAAGATTAAGATTAAGTCTCAAAGGACTGCACCATACACTAGAGTGTAGACATGGTGTGTCAGAGATAAGAAATGGAATTCTAATAGTAAAAAGGACAAGTTTGTTCGGAACTACCTATGTTCCATGGATATTTCTGGATACAACGGCACATTCTATGTGGTTGTAGAATATCCTAGAAGAGCAAGTAATTGTATGTTCAATAGTACTATGAACCAGAGGGGTGTTCTCACCCGGTTCTTAGAGGAAGACTATTAGATGAACTACAATGCCCTAACTGACAAGGTACTTTAAAATGAGGGAAAGGAAAGACTAAGAACCAGCCTAACCGAGAGGTAGTACACCACTAACTGCACCTAATGTTATTACTGTTATACACCGGGACGCCATTGCAGTGGGAGGTTGTTGAGACAACCGGAGATGTTCATAAGACTAGAAGAGTTTTGAACTCTGGATATAGTAAAGATGAAATCGATCCCTATCTCTGCACAAGGGCAGTACTAGATCTAAATGTGCCTGCTTGGAGAACAATAAAGTTTATTGTTAAGAGGCAAGATCATTTAGAATACAAGCTTAGTAAATCCATTTATGGATTGAACAAAGCTATAAATCGTGGAACTTGCGAATTGATGGGATAGTCCATTTAATGGATTCGTCAAAAGGCATAGACGAAAGGTGTATTGGAAACGTAATGGAAACAGGGTGGTGTTTCTCGGAGATTTTATGTAGATAACATTTTATCATTGGCAACAATGTAAAGATATTGTCAGACATAAGATGATGGTTGTCTAAATGAATCGAGATATAAGATTGAGTAGAAGTTAGAACATGTTCTTGAGATCTTTCGATCTCTAGATAAGAACATTGTACTTCTCCTAGATATCTTATACGATTATGGTTTGTTTTAAACATGCATACTTCTGAGAAAGGTTATTGCCTTTCATAGACAGAATATACATCTATCTAAAGGGTATGTGTCTTGAACACATGAAGAAGATAGATAAAGATAAGGCAGTTTCCTGCACGTTGAGCGTGGAAAGCTTTATAGATGCAATATTGTAAAACAAGAACCTAATATCAACTATGCGGTTGGCATAGTGGGAGGATATCAAAGTAATCTGGATAAGGGATGTTCGAATGCTGTAAGAGTACTTTCAAAGTACTGGCTTACGGAGCAAGGCGAAATCTTCTTGGATTACAGTTTCTCAGATCAAAAATCAAAGAAAGACCAGTGTAAGTCGATATCAGGCTATGTGTTCATTTTAGAAGGAGGTGGAACCTAAAGATTAAAGAGTGATAAGCATGATGCTTCTCGGACTCTATCATAAACCAAATAGCAGCCTCAGAGGCAGCGGAAGTTTTTGGTTAGGTTCCGGGATGACCTCTGGACTTGGATATGACTCCTGGTTTACCAAAGGCTATTGTATAGCGGTGCATGGTAAACTGGAAGAAGTCATAAGTTCAAAAGGTGATGATAACACATAGAGCAAGTACCACCTGATTCGAGTCATCGTCTAGGGAGACGACGCAGTAGTCACCAAGATAACTTCAGAGCGACAACCTAGATTGCTCATTCACATAGTACTTCTGGGAAGTATAACTTAAGCACGTGATGAGTATGGGAGTCGAGAGTTTGGAGGAAATGACTAGACCTTAGTACAAGTGGGAGATTGTTGGAGTTGTGTACTTAATGTCTAGATTTAAGTATCGGTAAACTCCCGGTCATAGCATTTAACCTATTTAATTAATAAACAATTATTTGCATTTAATTATTATTAATTAATTATGCAAAATATAGTCCTGGATTTTATACGTTGTAGTTAGTATGGTGTTGCATGGGCACACAGAAGATCATACTATCGGTTACTCGTATTTAATCAAACAGTTGCTCACGACCTAGGTGGACATGGACCAATCCATCGGTATAGTCGTTGTGTGAGAGAGAAAATATTTTATCTTAATTATTTTATCACACTTGTACACTTAGTGTATTGGGCGGATCGCTTGAGATTTATTGATTAGGATTGCCTTGGATAATCAATTTAAATCTCAGAGTATTTTATTCTTAATCCCCGATATTATTACGGGTGTGTATATTTAATATAAGTGACTTTGATTTTCCAAAGGAATTAACCGATTTAGTTACTGGGTTAATTACCGGTTAAGTTGGGTCACTATATTTTATATATGACATGCCGTGAATATTTGACGGGAAAGTGTATCCCGGAAGGGTTGATAATATCCCCGAGATGAGTTCATAAGGAATTATTATGTAAACCCTGCAGGTGGATTTAATCCGCATAATAATTAAGGATGAACGATACTAGTCTCGTATATAAGAGATGAATAAATTAATTAGCAATAAATTAATTTTATTCATGGATATTTAAATCTTAAATACACGGAATAAATAATACTACCGGAGAAATATTATTTGATATAATATGGTTTAATATTGGGAGTGCAATTAATTTATATAGTGGAAAATAAATTAATTAATATTGATAAGGATTAATGGACTTGAGCATTGGGCTCAATTTAATCTTCAATATTGGAAGCCCAATATTCCACCTCCTTTAGATCCCCTACGTAGCCTATAAAAGCACTACATGGCCTTCATTAATCATAAGAAAAGAATATCAATAGTTGATAGTTCTAGAGAGTTGAAGGAGATCCATAGGAGTTCGATAGATCGTCGCCCACACGACGTTCGAACGGAGTGCAAGGAATACGTAGGAAGATTCGAAGGTCTTCAAAGGTGTTTGATTTCGTTTCTCCGAACAACGAATCAAAGGTAAAATCATAAACCCTCTCTATGATTTTATGTGATGTTAATTGTAGCATATACATGAACACACGATCCGGGTAAACATACGATCTTCAGGGACGGAGATTCGAGATCCCCGGCGAAGATCGAGGAACCCTCGATGGGATCGAGGGTGGCGGCCGAACCCTAGGGTTCGACCGCCGGCGCGGACGAAGGGAGGAACCCCGGCTGGACGCCGGGGCACGGGATCGACCGAGGGTCGATCGCCGGGGTTCGCCGTGGGCTGGTGCCACGGCGGGAGAACCCCAGCCCTCCTCGACCGGCGGCGTCGCGGGCTGAAGCCCTCGGCTGGAGCCGAGGGGGCGATCGAACCTAGGGTTCGATCGCCGGGTGAGCTGCGGGTTTACCCGCAGCGCCTCGTATCAAGCTGCGGGGTTTCCCGCAGCGGCGATGCGGGGAGGATCGAACCCCCCCGCGAGCAGCGAGCCCGTGAGCTCGCTGCGGGGCTGCTACGAGGAGCCCCGGGGATGCCTCGAGCATCCCCAGCGATCATCATGGAGATGATCGCGAGCCTCGTACGGGGGCTCAGCTGAGTGCTCGCGGCCTTCGGGCCTCGCTGAGTATTCGGTCGGTCCTCGGCTCGTGCGGTGGTTCGCGTTCGGATCTCCGGCGATGAAGGATTTCGGTCGGGTTATTATTTTCCGCAAATTTTAATAGCCCGGGATATCGATTTCCAACACATTTTGCCCGGTTGTCCTGTCCTGATAACCAAAAAGCTTCTTGAGGTTAAGCATCATATCATAGGTAATGGTCATGGCTTAACAGCCTTGATCCATTTCCAATGAGCTTCCTTCCCTCAGTAGTGGAAGCATCATTTGGCTCAGCAGGTCAATCGACTTTGGAGTACATATTTGTACTCTGCAGTTAGGACAATGTCCAAGTTTCTTCTTTAATCCATACAAACAGGTTCAGTGAGTTTGTTGACTTTTAATGGGAATAATACCATATAAAACAAACAATGAGTTTAATTCGATATCATTTCCCTCAAATAATATCATTAAACTACCAATCATTTCCAAAATCCCATCAGACTAGCATGCCACGTTCTTGTGGACGTATACTAATCCAAACGATTTTATAATTGGATTTTTACTTTGGTCGTACATCATTATAGCAGTGACTCCGATGGGGAGGATACTATAAAGCGTACCTAAGTGTGTACCATTTCTAAGTACTAAGTCAATCGCTCGGGAACTGCATATCCACCGCAAGCCACGTTCATGTGGACGTTTACGTTGACATGCGGTCCTCCACGACTTTGTATAACTGTCGAGCCTCAATTAATCCTAAAGTTCTGTTTCCATCTAGCAAGCCACGTTAGTGTGGACGTTTACTAAAACAAACAACTTTATTAATTGAATCCCACTTATTTAAATGTCATAGAGTCTCAATTAACCCAAAGTATCGTTTCCATTTAGCAAACCACGATAGTGTGGACGTTTACTAAAACAAACAGCTTTGTTAATTGACTCTTACATTTATTAAATTTCACAATTTTATTAATCAAAGCTTGATATCTCGTAAGTGAAACTCGAAGTTTCTAACCAGCGATCAATCATGCAATTGAGCCCTATCTCTCACAAGGTGAGGGAGCCAATCAGACAATCGATCTAGCTATCGAATGACTCGAAAGTCTTTAATCTGTGTCATCGACATAACCAAGTGCTTTGGCTCCATTCCACTGTTGGAAATCAAGTACCCGGGACATGTCCGTTCGACTACTCGAACATCCGGACAAGCCCAGTTGACCCCGGTGTACCCACTGTACTTAACATGAAGCCCTAGACCCGAAACACGCCCAGCCATTGCACCGAAAGTGCAACCGCGCAAAACGGGGCATTTTGCCCTGTCTGTCGGCCGACGCCAAAAGGCTGTCGCCCGATAGGGCAAATGTCGGCCGACATTAAATACTCATGAAACGATGTCGGCCGACATCGTCGCGATTCCAGCAGCGGGTTTCGCCCGTTCTGGCTGTTCCGACGAGATTTTCTCGATCCGACTGCCACGCCGGAGGTCAGAGACCTCCCAGCAGTCCGAGAACATCACATACAAGCCACGGAACCCGATCTTACATTCAATGTATGATTATCGAGAAATGAGATCGATGAATTGCGGAAAAGGGAATTCGATCTCATACCTTTTCGGTCGATTGTTGAGACCTTAGAGCTTCTAACGTATGTCTCTTCCCGACTCCAGCCGTTGTGTGGCAACGATCTGCTGGGTTCGTCCTTGTCTGCTCTCTCCTTTCTCAAAACCACCGTATGATTATTCTCTGTGTGAGAATAATATATTTGCGTTAACTAATTAATTTTAACAGTGAAAAAATTATTTGCGCTAACGCAATTATTTTCTCTGATGAAATAAATTGTTGCGTCGACATGTAGGTTTTAGGAGAGTGCAAGGGGGGGGGGGGGGGGTTTAAATAGAGCTACGTTAGGGACCTAAGGTAAATTAATTAAGGGCTAAATTGAAATATTAATTAACTTGGAATAATTAAAAGCAATTCCTTAATTAATCGATTTCAATTTTAATTATTATTCACTCCACTAAAAAATAATAATTGAATTCCCGAAATTAATTTAATGTTATATCAACCATAATATTTCCGCCGAAATTACATATACGACTTTCCCCGTATTTAAGATATCGAATGTCCACGAATTAATTTTAATTACTAATAATTAAATTAATTCGTTTCTTATTATCCGAGACTAGTACCACTCATCCTTATTATCATGTGGAACAAATCCACCCGCAGGGTTTACATGATAAACTTTATGAGCTCATCTCGGGGACATCATCAACCCGATAAACGGGACACGGTTTCCTGTCTATAATCTATAGCATGCCGTGAGTACAATTACGATTCCCAATTTACCGAGAATCTCGACTAATCAATTAGTCTCACTCATTGGCATATTAAAGAACCGAGAATTGGACACATGCACCTATAATTATATAGGGATTAGGAATTCGTATATCCGTAATATCTGAGGTCTAGTTTGATTACTTCGATTAGTATAAATCGAACGCCCTCCCGTGGTCCTGCTCAATACACCAAGTGTACAAGTGTAACATGATAGTCAAGACCGACTATCTACCAGTCACACTACGACGTACCGATGGACTGTCCCTGTCCATCTAAGTCATGAGCCACTGTTCGATAGTATACGAGTAACCGACAGTATGATCTTCTGCGTGTCTCCTCACGCCATACTGTCTACAATGTATATATCTAGGACTATAGCATAAAGTATATGAAAAACAAAATGCCGACTGTTTGATTAATAGATAATAAAACACAGATAAAGAGTTCCATATTTTCACTAAACTAGACATTTAGAATATAACTCCATCAATCTCCCACTTATACTAAAAGTCTAGTTGCCCTCTCCCATACATCCGATTCCCATCCCCTTCACGTGTCTCTTGAACGCTTCCGCTGGAAGTGCCTTCGTAAAGGGGTCTGCCAGGTTATCCGTTGATGCAATCTTGGTGACAACCGCATCGCCCCTCTTGACGATGTCTCTAATCAGGTGGTACTTGCGATCTATGTGTTTACTCGCATTGTGGGTTCGTGGTTCCTTCGCATTAGCCACTGCACCGCTATTGTCACAATAAATTGTGATAGCTCTAGGCAAATTAGGAACCACATCCAAGTCCATAAGGAAGTTCCGAAGCCACACCGACTCTTTAGCTGCCTCAGAGGCTGCTACATATTCGGCTTCCATGGTAGAGTCCGAAATGCATTTCTGCTTAACACTCTTCCATGAAATTGCTCCACCTCCCAATGTGAACACATTGCCTGATGTAGACTTTCGCTGATCCTTATCAGATTGGAAATCCGAGTATGTGTAACCAATAGGAATCAACTCGGACGCTTTGTAACTCAGAACATAATTCCTAGTCCTTCGCAGGTACTTAAGTATGTTCTTTACAGCAGTCCAGTGACCCTGCCCAGGGTTACTCTGATATCTAGCTACCATGCCTACGGCATAGCAGATATCAGGTCTCGTACACAACATGGCATACATTAGACTTGCTGGAAATCGATATCCCGGGGTATCAAAAATTGCGGAACCGATAACCCCGACCGAAATCCCCTCGCCGGAAACACGCGAACCACCGGACGGAACCGGGCTCGACCCGAGCATCGCCGCGGGATGAACCCGCGGCCGAAACCCTAGCCGAGCCCCCGCCGGGGCTCGCGATCGTGCGCCGATCGCTGGGGCTGCTCCGGCAGCCCCGGGCGGTGAGTCCGGCGACTCACCGCCACCACCGACAGGAGGGGGGACCACCAGCCGCGGCGCAAAGCCGCGACGGTCCCCGGCGATCGAACTAGGGTTCGATCGCCCCAGCCGCGGCTTTCCTTCGATGCACGCCGGCGGTCGAAGCCCTAGGGCTCGACCGCCACCCCTCGGATCCAAGCCGAGGGTCCTTTCGATCCTTCGCCGGGGATCTCGAATCCCCGTCCCCGAAGATCCTTGTTTTCCCGGATCGTGTGTTCATGTATGTATCGCAATTTATATCACATAAAAACACACAAGGAGTTTTATGATCATACCTTTGATTCGTTGTGCGGAGAAACGAAATCAAGTTGAAGACCTTTTGGATCTTCCCACGTATTCCTTGCACTCCGTTCGAACGTCGGGTGGGCGACGATCTATCGAACTCCTATGGATCTCCTTCAACTCTCTAGAATATCAAGTATGATAATCTTGTCTTTTGATTTATGAAGGCCATGTAGTGCTTTTATAGGCTACGTAGGGGATCTAAAGGAGGTGGAATATTGGGCTTCCAATATTGAAGATTAAATTGAGCCCATTGCTCAAGTCCATTAATCCTTATCAATATTAATTAATTTATTTTCCACTATATAAATTAATTGCACTCCCAATATTAAACCATATTATATCAAATAATATTTCTCCGGTAGTATTATTTATTCCGTGTATTTAAGATTTAAATATCCATGAATAAAATTAATTTATTGCTAATTAATTTATTCATCTCTTTAATCCGAGACTAGTACCATTCAACCTTAATTATTGTGCGGAACGAATCCACTCATGAGGTTTACACAATAATTCCTTATGAACTCATCTCGGGGATATTATCAACCCTTCCGGGATACACTGTCCGGTCAATCATTCATGGCATGCCATATATGAAATATAGTGACCCAACTTAACCGGTAATTAACCTAATAATTAAATCGGTTAATTCCTTTGGTAAATCAAAGTCACTTATATTAAATATACACACCCGCAATAATATCGGGGATTAAGAATAAAATACACTGAGACTCGAATCGATTATCGCCGGCAATCCAAATCGATGAATCTCAACGATCCGCTCAATACACCAAGTGTACAAGTGTGATAAAATAATTAAGATAAATTATTTTCTCTCTCACACAACGAATATACCGATGGATTGGTCCGTGTCCATCTAGGTCGTGAGCAACTGTTCGATCAAATACGAGTAACCGATAGTATGATCTTCTGTGCGCCCATGCACACCATACTAACTACAACGTATAAAATCCAGGACTATGATTTGCATATATTTAATTAATAATAATTAAAAGCAAACAATTGTTTATTAATTTAATAGATTAAATGCTATGACTGGGAGTTTACCGTTACTCAAATCTAGACATTAAGTATGTTGGAGTTGTGTACTTAATGTCTAGATTTAAGTAACGGAAACTCACGATCCATTGCCATTAATCTATTTAATTAAATAAACAATTATTTGCATTTAATTATTTATAATTAAATATATGCAAATTATAGTCCTGGATTTTATACGTTGTAGTTAGTATGGTGTTGTATGGACACACAAAAGATCATACTATCGGTTACTCGTATTTAATCGAACAGTTGCTCACGACCTAGATGGACACGGACCAATCCATCGGTATAGTCGTTGTGTGAGAGAGAAAATAATCTATCTTGATTATTTTATCACACTTGTACACTTGGTGTATTGAGCGGATCGTTTGAGATTTATCGATTAGGATTGCCGGCGATAATCGATTTAAGTCTCAGTGTATTTTATTCTTAATCCCTGATACTATTGCGGGTGTGTATATTTAATATAAGTGACTTTGATTTTCCAAAGGAATTAACCGATTTAATTATTGGGTTAATTACCGGTTAAGTTGGGTCACTATATTTTATATATGGCATGCCGTGAATACTTGACGGGAAAGTGTATCCCGTAATGGTTGATAATATCCCCGAGATGACTTCATAAGGAATTATTATGTAAACCCTGCAGGTGGATTCGTTCCGCATAATAATTAAGGTTGAATGGTACTAGTCTCGGATATAAGAGATGAATAAATTAATTAGCAATAAATTAATTTTATTCATGGATATTTATATCTTAAATACACGGAATAAATAATACTACCGGAGAAAATATTATTTGATATAATATGGTTTAATATTGGGAGTGCAATTAATTTTATATAGTGGAAAATAGAATTAATTAATATTAATGGATTAATAGATTTGGGCTTGGGCTCAATTTAATCATTAATATTGGAAGCCCAATATTCCACCTCCTTAAGATCCCCTACGTAGCCTATAAAAGCACTACATGGTCTTCTCTATTCTCACAAGTTCATAACTTGAAGATCACAATTCTGGAGAGAGAAAGTAGAGAGGAGGATCCATGGAGTTCGGTAGATCGTCGCCCACACGACGTCCGGGCTAGTGCAAGGAATACGTGGGAAGATCTCAAGGTCGTCAAATTGAGTTCTTCGTTTTTCCGAACAACGAGAACGAGGTAAATCGTAAAACCCTCTTTATGATTTTATCGTTTATTTATCGTAAAATTATCATGAACCAAGATCGAAACACGCGACCCATGACGAGGACGAACCGGGCGGTGGTGGTTGAAAACCACCGGACCGCCGGCGGCTCGTCGGCTCGATCAGGGATGGGTCGAGGGCGTGAAGCCCAGCTGGACGCCGAGCGCCGCTCGCGCGGGGCTTCCTCCGCTCACGCGGAGGGGCAGCCGCTCGCGCGGTGGTTGCGGGCTGATCGCTAGCCACGGTTCAACCGTGGCTTGAGGGCGATCAGCGGGGCGTGGCTGGGATGCCCAGCGGGCTGCCAAGGGCAGCCCTAGGCGGCTGCCGTGTACAGCCGCGAACCCTCGCGAGGGCTCGATCGAACAAGCCGCGGGTTCACCCGCGGTTAGGGTTTGGTTGAAACCGGATTCGTGGTGGTTCGTGGCGGGATTTTCCGGCAACCGGGAGTCGATTGGAGTTGTCGTTCCGCAATTTTTACAACTCCGGATATTCGATCTCCAAAGGATTTCGGTCGGAATTAATTAGATAATTAATTTTATTTAATTTATTAATTCCGGGATATCGATTTCCAACAATTGGTATCAGAGCGTTGGTTTTAGTTCATGATATTTTTCGATAAATTGTTCTACCTTGCAGGGTTTCCGATTATTATGGCTAGATTTAATTTTGTTAATTAATGTCATAATAATGTTCTTGATTATTAAACTCTCGGTGATGTCAATATTTGTTCTTGTGTGGTGAATGTTTGTTCTTATTTTTCCGGAAATTGTATGAGGTCGATTTCATGTAGAATCGATACCGGATAGCGTAGTAATAAATTTGTTATTTATTTTACGTTGGATCGAGGACGAAACGACGACCGGAAAAGTGTAACGGAGGAGACGAAGAGAGGGAGGACCGGGGGGGGGGGGGGGGGTCGATCATCCCCATGATCGATCCCCATGAGGATCGATCGACCCCATAAGGGGCTGCCCGCTAGGGCTTCTGGCCACGCCGGCCACCGGTGGTGGTGGCGCGTGGGCTGGGGGCGGCGGCGGTGGTGGTCCCCGGCGGTGGTGGTCGACGGTGGGGGTGGCGTGGGGTCTCCCAATCCATGCTACTCCTACCAAGATTCACTTTCCTAATTGATTCGGTTTTCCTATTTTGAGTATTCCTATTTTTGGGAACTCTCATGGAAATAGGAAAAGAATTAATTAGAATTAATTTATTTCCTTATTCTATTATGGAAGTCTTCTAGAATATTCTAAGTCTTACTTGGAAAAGGATTCTAGAGATTTAATAGAATTAGAAAGGAAAATAATTAATATTTAAATTAATTTATTTCCTAGTTGATTATTCCTATTTTATGGGAATTTTCATGGACATGGAAATTAATTAATTTTGGAAAGTAGAAGAGTCCTTAATTAATTTTTCCTATTTAATTATTCCTTTATGGAATTTTAATAGATTAGGAAAGGAATTAATTTGGAAGGATTAAGAGTCCTAATTTATTTTATTTCCTTATTCTATTATAAAGGTCTTCTAGAATATTCCAAGTGGGTCTTGGATAGATTATTCTAGAGATTTAATAGAATTAGATAGGAAAATAAATAAATAAAAATATTAATAGTATTTAATTTTATTTTTGATTTATTCGATTGACTTAATTTTCGAATTAAGTAACTTTTGGATTTATTAAAAATAAATAGATTTAAATATTGGAATTAATATTCCCGTCACATGGAGCATTCAAGAACGAAGACTGAAGACTAGAAGATGCATACGGGGATGCAATAAAGCCATAATAGTCGGAAAATAATATTCTAGTATTATTATGTGATAATATTCTATGTGCTTTATTTCATGTATGCATGCTTATGTGTATTTAATTATGCATTAGATAGCGTATCCCTTTGTTATAAAAAGCTAAGTGGGAGAGGGTATGGAAACATATCCATGGTCTCCATTGCTGTTCTCTTGGTGACTTTTATGGACTTTTGAAGTTCGTATAGATAAGCCATTGGAGGAGAATTCTTGTAATTCCTCTTACGAGAAACATTGATTAAGTTTATCAAACAATGCCTAATTTGTCTTTCCAAAACTGATTTCAAGTCGACTCATTCTCACCCCGGGGAGTGGAATGGAGCCAAAGCCACTTGGTCATGTCGAGGACACAAATTAGAGGCAGTCGTACCATCTTTTGAAGGTGGATCGATTGTCTGCTCGGCTCCCTCATTCTATGAGAGATAGGGTCGTTCGCATGGTGAATCACTGGTTAGAAACTTTGAGTTTCACTTATGATTCTCCGCGTCTTGATTTACAAGATTAAATGATTCAAGTAATTGGGAGTCAATTGTAAAAGTCTTTTGGTGTAGTAAACGTCCACACGAACGTGGCTTGCTACATTGAATGGGATTTTGGAACGATTGATGTAGACAGTTATAGAAGGGAGTAAAAGAGCGTATGTTAACGTAAACGTCCACACGAACGTGGCTTGCGGTGAATATACGTGTCCCAAACAATCTTCTTAGATACTGAGTAATGGTTTACACTTAGGTACGCTTTATAGTATTCTTCCCAACGAAGTAACGCTATAATTGATGTACGACCGAAGCAAATCTAATTGCTAAATCATTTGGATAGGTAAACGTCCACACGAACGTGGCTTGCCTTATCTGATGGGATTTTAGAGGTGATTAGTGGTTTAATGATATTATTTGAGGGAGATAATATCGGAGATTAAATCGATTGTTTGTTATTATATGTGCTCATAGATTAGGAAATGGCTTTGAACCCACTTTCTGTGATACGTAAGGATTTTAAACTCATTGGTCCCTAAATGTAATGATTGGAATAGAGATCTAGACAATGCCCAGACTGTTAGAGAGTACAAGTTTGTACTCAGTGAGCTTTGTCCTCCCGAGCCTACAAATGTCTTAACTGATGAGGAAAGGACTGATTTTGATATCATGTTCAAACTCAAGGAGATGTTTATACATGACATAGTGGCTAGACAAGAGGCGATGAGGATACTCATAAAGGCCATTCATTCGAGGAAACGCTTAAAAATGTTTCTGAGATGATTGACTTTTCGGACGAGTTGAAACGGAAATCGCAAACTCTTGTAGCCAATGCCAAAGGTTTTGAACCTAAGGGCAAAATCGGGGAAAGGAAAAGCAAGCAAAGAAACCCAGTGGTCATAAGTTACATGGACCACGAGATTGGGACGAGAAAGCCAAGAGGCAAGAGTTCTCGATGCAAACAGTCTGGGTACTGGAAGTCTGATTATCCTCTCAAAGAAAGTACGAAATTTTCTTTTGTCGTGAAACATAGTCAGTGGTATTATCTACCGGAACCTGGTGTGTAGATATGGAACCACTGACGGTATGTGCATTTTAAATGCAAGGGTTCCAGGAAACCCGACGACTTAGAAAAGAAGAAATCGTAGTCTACATGGGCAATGCTGTAGAGGAGGCAGCAGTTGCAGTGGAGGACATTTTATAGGATTTCATTTTGGGTTATTGCTTTTATGTACCTTTCAAATTAGAAAGAACTTTGTTCTGGATTTCTAATAAATGGATATTTTATTTCTTTTAATCATTTGATGGTTATAAGAAGAAATAATGATATTATCTATTCTGGTACATTGGCTAGCAATATATAAATGATGGATCCTGAGTCCACCACAGTGCAACGAACCGTAGTAAAACTCGTTTTACTAATAAGAGATTTCTTTATCAATTATACTTGTGGATTCTTATGCTAAATCATGTTTATTCAAATAAGAAGTTCAAAGGTCGAAAATTGATATTTGATCAATTAAGTTGAAGGAATGGACCTTCCGACCTATGAATCTAATTTGGAGGATAACATGACTAAGCAATCCTTTATGGATATAAGATGTAAGATCCGGACAAGTATAAGAATTGATTGACTCTGATGTATGCAGACCTATGTCTACTCAGACAATAAGGTACGAGTACTTCATTTGATGATTACTCGAGAAATGGATTAGAATACCTGATGTGCCACAAAAGCAAATGTTTTGACAAGTCAATGGACACAAAGCTATTGTGGAGAACCATCAAGGTATATCCATTTGTAGCCTGCGATTTGATCGCGGAGGCAAGTACCTTTTTGAGGAATGCATGGCATGCTAATCAGAGATTGGGATTTGATCCCAAATGACTACACCATACACTGTTGTGTAGAAATGGTGTGTCGTAAACAAGAAATGGAACTCTTATAGAAATAGTAAAAGCATGAGTTATACGGAACTACCTATGTTCTATGGATATATCTGGAAACAACAGCGCATTCAAATGCGGTTGTAGAATATACTAGAAGAACAAAAAGATGTGTGTTCAATAGTACTATGAACCAGAAGGACGTTATAAGTTCTAACGCCCGGTTCTTAGAGAAAGACTATATGATGAACCACAAGCCTAAAGTGACATGATACTTTGAAATGAGAGAGAAATATTAAGACTTAGAACCAGCCGAACCGAGTAGCGGTACACCACTAACTGCACCTACTGTTATCACTGTTTATACACCGGAATGCCGTTGTAGTGGGAGGTTGTTTGACAACCGGAGATATTCATAAGGCTAGGAGAGTTTCGAACTCTGGACCTAGTATACATGAAATCAATCCCAGGATCTACATAGAGGCGGTACTAGATCTAAATGTGCCTTCTTGGAGAAGAATAAGGATTATTGTTAAGAGGCGAGATCATTTAGAGTACAAGCTTAGTTGATCCATTTATGGATTGGAACAAAGCATTGAGTTCGTGGAACTTTCAAATTGATGAGATAGTCCATTTTATGGATTCATCAAAGCATAGACGAATCGAGTGTATGGGAAACGTGATGGAAACAAGGTGGTGTTTCTCGGAGGTTTTATGTAGATAGCATTTTATCATTGGTAACAATGTAAAGATGTTGTCAGACATAAAATGATGGTTGTCTAGAAAAATCGATATATGAGATAAAGAAGAAGTTAGAGCATGTTCTTAAGATCTAGGATCTCAAGAAAAGAACATTGTACTTCTCTAGATATCTTATACGATTATGGTTCGTTTTAAAATGCAAGATTCCGAGAAAGGTTCGTTACCTTTCAGAAACGGAATGCATCTATCTAAGGATATGTGTTTTGGAACACAAAAGAAGATAGAACCGGGCGGTGGTGGTTGAAAACCACCGGACCGCCGGCGGCTCGTCGGCTCGATCGGGGATGGGTCGAGGGCGTGAAGTCCAGCTGGACGCCGAGCGCCGCTCGCGCGGGGCTGCCTCCGCTCACGCGGAGGGGCAGCCGCTCGCGCGGCTGGACCGCCGCTCGCGCGGCGGTGGTTGCGGGCTGATCGCTAGCCACGGTTCAACCGTGGCTTGAGGGCGATCAGCGGGGCGTGGCTGGGATGCCCGGCGGGCTGCCAAGGGCAGCCCTAGGCGGCTGCCGTGTACAGCCGCGAACCCTCGCGAGGGCTCGATCGAACAAGCCGCGGGTTCACCCGCGGTTAGGGTTTGGTTGAAAGCGGATTCGTGGTGGTTCGTGGCGGGATGTTCCGGCAACCGGGAGTCGATTGGAGTTGTCGTTCTGCAATTTTTACAACTCCGGATATTCGATCTCCAAAGGATTTCGGTCGGAATTAATTAGATAATTAATTTTATTTAATTTATTAATTCCGGGATATCGATTTCCAACAAAGTACACAACTCCAACAAGACTTCCTACTGCCGAAGCATAAGGAACTTTCTTCATGTAATCTATCTCCTTTTGTGTCTTGGGACACATATCCCTAGATAGATGAATTCCATGGCAGAAAGGTTGAGAACCTCTCTTGGAATTCGGCATGTTGAAACGAGCCAGAATCGTATCAATATATGAAGCCTGAGACAAGCTTAATGTTCTTTTCCGGCGATCCCTTATAACCTTGATCCCAAGAACATGCCCAACTTGTCCTAATTCTTTCATATCGAATTGCTTGGACAACCATCCCTTTATGTCCGATAACATCTTCACATTGTTGCCAATTAGAAGGATGCCGTCTACATAAAGCACGAGAAACGCCACACTGTTTCCGTCACTTCTCCGGTATACACACGACTCGTCCATGCTTTGAATGAATCCATAAGACTGGATAACCTCATCAAACCGCATGTTCCAAGATCTAGAAGCTTGCTTCAATCCATAAATGGATCGGTTTAGCTTACACACTAGCTGCTCTTGGCCTTTCTTGATGAAACCTTCTGGCTGTCTCATATAAATGGTCTCGTCATGATTCCCATTCAAGAATGCTGTCTTGACGTCCATTTGCCACACCTCATAATCCATATAAGATGCTATACACAAAAGAATTCGGATCGACTTTAGCATAGCTACCGGCGAAAAGGTTTCCTCATAATCGATCCCTTCTTTCTGAGTATACCCCTTCGCAACAAGCCTAGCCTTGAAGGTTTCCACCTTCCCGTCAGACCCTCTTTTTCTCTTGTACACCCACTTGCAACCAATGGCTTTTACACCTTTGAGCGGTGCTACAAGCTTCCAGACCTGATTTGAATCCATTGATTCAATCTCAGATTTCATCGCCTTTTGCCAAGACTGAGCATCTTGATCTTTAAGCGCCTCGTCATAGGTCCAGGGATCGGTTTCATGTTCTCCAGGTAACAAGTCCGAATACTCACCTATAAACATGAACCTGTCGGGTTGTCGAACAACCCTCCCACTACGACGACGCGCCGGTGTAACCTTAGTAACTACAGGTGCAGACTATGGTGGCGTATCACCCGGTTGGGTTGGATCTAAGCCTTGATCGTCCCCTCTCAGTTCGTTTAGTATTATCTCACTCTTGGGCTTGTGGTCCATTATATAATCCTCCTCCAAGAACCGAGCGTTGGTGCTAACAACGATCTTCTGGTCCTTAGGACTATAAAATAGACCACCTTTCGTTCCTCTAGGATATCCTATAAACAACCGAATATCTGAACGTGACTCCAACTTATCAACCCCATGCTTCAGCACATGTGCTGGACAACCCCAGATCCGAATTTGATTCAAGTTCGGCTTACGCCCGGTCCACAATTCCGAGGGCGTCTTAGGGACTGATTTAGAAGGCACTAAGTTCAGGATATACGCCGCTGTTTCCAAGGCATATCCCCAGAACGAAACTGGTAGGTCTGAGTAACTCATCATAGATCTTACCATTTCCATAAGAGTCCTATTCCTTCTTTCTGCTACACCATTCTACTGGGGCGTGTATGGTGCAGTCATCTGGGAGTCAATCCCATTCTCTAATAAGTACGCCTTAAACTCTCCCGAGAGGTACTCTCCTCCACGATCAGATCGTAGAGTCTTTATGGTTTTACCATGAAGGTTCTCCACAAGAGCTTTGTACTCGTTGAACTTATCAAAGCACTCGCTCTTGCGGCGCATCAGGTATACAAAACCATACCTTGAGTAATCATCCGTGAAAGTTACGAAATATTCATAACTTCCTCTCGCTTGGAAAGATAAAGGCCCGCACAAATCAGAGTGAATCAATTCCAGTACTTCCTTGGATCTATACCCCTTAGCACTAAAGGGTCGCTTGGTCATTTTTCCTTCCAGGCATGATTCGTAGGTTGGAATGTCCTCATCTTTCACATCACTGAGTATTCCATCAGTTATCAACCTTTGAATCCTGCCCAAGTTAATATGACCTAGCCTAAGATGCCATAAGTACTTTTGATTAATCCTAGAAGGCTCCTTTCTCTTATTGGTACTAGATGTGTTATACGACTCTACTCGTTGCATCGTGGAATAATCAGGATTCAGTATATATAAGTTGCCTATCAATGTACCAGAACAGATATAATCACCATTCTTTTTGACAATAACAGAACTATCAAAAGAAACTGAATATCCATTCAAAACCAACTTAGAAACCGAAACAAGGTTATTTCTAAAATTTGGTACATAATGACAATTATTCAATACCAAAACTTTATTATTAAAAGATAAATAAACATCTCCCACTTCAACCGCCGCCACTTTCGTAGCGTTGCTCATGTAGATGGTGATCTCTCCCTCTCTAAGTCGTCGGGTTTCCTGAAACCCCTGCAAAGAATTGCAGACATGATCAGTGGCTCCCGTATCCACACACCAGGTACCGGTGGATAACACCGCTAAACATGTTTCAGTGACTAAGGAAAAGTTAATACCTCCTTGTCTGAGAGGACAATTAGACTTCCAATGTCCAGACTGCTTGCAACGGAAACACTTGCCCTTGGGCTTGTTCACTCCATTCCGTGGTGCACCATTTCTGGGTCCACTGGGTTTCCGTCCTTGCTTCTTCTTCCTCTTAGTCCCCGGAGGACCAGGAAGTTTCACAGCCACAAGTGCCTGAGACTTCTTAAAGATTCCCTCTGCCGCCTGGAGTTCAGTCAGGAGTTCCGCCAACGTATATAACCTCTTGTTCATGTTATAGTTCAGGCGGAACTGCTCAAAACTCTTAGGCAGAGACTGGAGCACTATATCGATCTGGGTTTCCCCATCGATAGATCCTCCCATAATCTCTATCTCATTCAGATAGCCTATCATCCTAAGAACGTGATCCCTCACGGGCGTTCCTTCAAACATGGTGGCCGTCATGAGTTGCCTCATGGCATCTTGCCTGGCTGCCCTGTCCTGATTACCAAACATCTCCTTGAGGTTAAGCATCATATCATAGGCAGTGGTCATGGCTTCATGCTGATGTTGCAGCACATTTGACATAGAAGCCAAAATGTAGCACCGCGCCATCTGATTAGCCTTGACCCACTTCCGATGAGCTTCCTTTTCCTCAGGAGTGGAGGTATCAATAGGTTCATCAGGACAATCCTCATGGAGTACATATTTGTACTCCTCAACAGTCAGGACAATGTCCAAGTTTCGTTTCCAGTCAATATAGTTCGGACCAGTGAGTTTGTTCTCATTTAGTATCACAGACAGTGGGTTGAGTGCCAAATCTATAAAAGAGACAAATCAAACCGTCAAATTTAATTCGATATTAACTCCCTTAATTAATATCATTAAATTTACCAATCAATCCTAAAATCCCATCAGACTGGCATGCCACGTTCATGTGGACGTATACTAGTCCAAACGATTTTATAACTGGACTTTTACTTTGGTCATACATCATTACAGCAGTGACTCCGATAGGGAGGATACTGTAAAGCGTACCTAAGTGTATACCATTTCTCAGTACTTAGTTAACCGCTCGGGAACTACATATCCACCGCAAGCCACGTTAGTGTGGACGTTTACGTTGACATGCGGTCCCTTTACGATTTCCTATAACTGTCGAGTCTCAATTAACCCAAAGTTCTGTTTCCATCTAGTAAGCCACGATAGTGTGGACGTTTACTAAACAAACAAATTTGTTAATTGAATTCCATTTAATAAATTTCACAATTTCATTAATCAAAGCTTGATATCTCGTAAGTGAAACTCGAAGTTTCTAACCAGCGATCAATCATGCAATTGAGCCCCTATCTCTCACAAAGTGAGGGAGCCAACCAGACAATCGTTCTAGTCATCAAATGACTCGAAAGTCTCTAATCTGTGTCATCGACATAACCAAGCGCTTTGGCTCCATTCCACTCCCCGGGGTGAGAATGAGTCGAGTTGAAATTAGTCTTTGAAAGACAGATTAGGCATTGCTTTGAAAAACTTAAGTGTTCAATTCTATAAATGGAATTGAATTCGAATTTTGATTCAGTGATATCTGTGTGTCGACTTTATCCGATAAGGAGGATGACACTAAAGCCAACTCGTAAGTGACACACATCACTATCAAAACAGAGAATGGAGACCGCGGGATTGTTTCCAATCCCTCTCCCACTTAGTATTTTACGAAAAATGGATAACATGCATATGAAAATTAAAGCATAATAAAAGCACGTAAACATACAAAAAGCATTTAACGTGGCCCCGATTATTATGGTCTTTAAAATCTTCGATGCACGTCTTCTCGGATCTTTGTCTCGTTGCTCGTCTCGGTCTCGATCCACCACCGACTCGCTCGAGTGTCAAGAGACGAACTCCTCCCACTGGAGTCTCGTCTCGAGCCTCGTTGAGTCGTCCGTGGGGTCGAACGAACCCCATCCCCGCTGCTGCCCATCACGAGACACGGGGTGTGTTCGATGGCAGCTCGTTGCCGGTTCGCTCTCCTCGACTCTCGTTTCTGCGGGCTTCGATCTTCTCTCGATCCACCAAGTAGCAGTAACATTACATAAGTAAAACTAACTACTTCCGGTATCGATCCTATACATCCGGATAAACGAAAAACGAAATAAAAACTTAAACGACTCAACCCGTCGTTTTTAACTATTACATTCAAGCAACGAATCAAAACAAAAGATCTCGACAACCCCGAGAGTTTAACAAACCACAACATACAGTACATACACATGACCATAATAATCGGGTTAACCTGCAAAACAATTCTCGCAAACAATACAATGAACGTACAAAACCGGCTCTGATACCAATTGTTGGAAATCAACTACCCGGGACATGTCCATTCGACTATTCGAACATCCGGACAAGCCCAGTCGACCCCCGGTGTACCCACTGTACTTAACACGAAGCCCTAGACCCGAAACACGCCCAGCCATTGCACCTAAAGTGCAACCGCGCGAAACGGGGCATTCTGTCCTATTTGTCGGCCGACGCCAAAAGGCTGTCGCCCGACAGGGCTGTTGGAAATCGGCTACCCGGGATGTGTTCGTTCGATCACTCGAACATCTGAACACTCCCAGTCGACCTCCGGAAGCGCTGCTCCGTTCACTAAACAGCCCGTATGCCAAATCACGCCCAGCCATTGCCCCGGAGGACAACCGCGTGACACGACCGCTGCTCTGTCTCAGGCAGCGGGCGCTGCCCACAAAACAGCGGGCGCTGTTTAGGCCTAAAACAGCGGTCGCCGTTTGCCTTTCAGCGGGCGCTGTTCGTCCGCGAACAGCAGCGCGTTGTGCTATTTCGGGCTCGTTTCCGGGTCCGTTTTTCCTCTTCCGACTACCGATCCGAAGGTCCTTGAACCCCCAGTAGTCGAGGAACACGTACCACGACTCCCGGAACCCGATCGTTCGTTCGATGTATTTTTAACGAATTTAGAGATCGATAATTGCGGAATTAGGGATCGATCTCATACCTTTGTCGCGTGATTCGGAGAAGCCGAATTGTTGAAACCTTAGACGTTTCTAGCGTATGCCTCTAACCCGATTCCAGCCGTTGTGTGGGCAACGATCTGCTGGATTCTCCTTTTCTGCTCTCTCTTCTCTAAACCAGCGCAAGAATAATTTTTCTTTCCCAGAAATATAATTGCGCTAAGCAATTAATTTCATAAGAAAAATAACTGCGTTAACTCTGATATTTAAACAGAGAAAAATATATTTGCGCTAAGCAATTTAATTTCTCTGCTGAAATAATAGTTGCGGCGTTTCTTAGGTTTAAGAGAGGCAAGGGGGGGTTATATATAGAGTTACACTAGGGACCTCTTAGGTAAATAAATCCCGGGCTAAATTGCAATTTAATTAAACCGGTGTCCTTAAAAGAAAACCTTTAATTAAATTCCACAATTTTAATTATAATTAATTCCACTATAAAATTATAATTGAATCCCCGAAATTAATTTAATATTATTTCAACAATAATATTTCCGCCGAATTACATATACGACTTTCCCCGTGTTTAAGATATCGAATGTCCACGAATTAATTTCAATTACTAATAATTAAATTAATTCGTTTCTTATTATCCGAGACTAGTACCACTCATCCTTATTATCATGTGGAACAAATCCACATGCAGGGTTTACATGATAAACTTTATGAGCTCATCTCGGGGACATCATCAACCCGATAAACGGGACACGGTTTCCTGTCTATAATCTATAGCATGCCGTGTGTACAATTCCGATTCCCAATTTACCGAGGATATTGACTAATCAATTAGTCTCACTCACTAGTAAGTCAAAGAACCGAGAACTGGACACACGCACCTATAATTATATAGGGATTAGGAATTCGTATATCCGCAATATCTGAGGTCTAGTTCGATTACTGCGATTAGTATAAATCGAACGCCCTCCCGTGGTCCTGCTCAATACACCAAGTGTACGAGTGTAACATGATAGTCAAGACCGACTATCTTCCAGTCACACTACGACGTACCGATGGATTGTCCCTGTCCATCTAAGTCGTGAGCTACTGTTCGATAGTATACGAGTAACCGACAGTATGATCTTCCGCGTGTCTCCTCACGCCATACTGTCTACAACGTATACATCAAGGACTATTGCATTAAATGCAATCATGCTTGAATCATATCTCGAATTAAGGTATAGATAAGGAGTTCCGTATTTGCACTAAACTAGACATTTAGAATACAACTCCATCAATCTCCCACTTATACTAAAAGTCTAGTCACCCTCTCCCAAACATCAGATTCCCATAACCTCATCACGCCTTCCCAACGCTTTCGCTGGAAGTGCCTCTGTGAATGGGTTTTACCAGGCAATCCTCTCGATGCTATCTAGGTGGCAACTGCATCGTCTTATTAGACGATCTCTCGAATCAGGTGGTACTTGCGCTCTACGTGTTATCTCCCACTGTGGACTCGTGGCATTTCAAGTTTGCCAATACCGCTATTCAAAATAGCTGTGGGTAAACTAGAAACCACATCTAAGTCCCTTAGGAAGTTCTGGAGCCACACTGACCTTTTAACTGCCTCAGAGGCCGTTATCCTTTCAGTTTCCATGGTAGAGTCCGTAATGCATTGCTGCTTTACATTCTTCCATGTGACTGCTCCACTTCACAGTGAGAACACATAGCCTGACTTCGACTTTCAACTGTCCCTGTTTGATTGGAAATATCCAAAGGAAACCACTTGACTGCTTTGTAACTCAGAACATAATTCCTGGTCCTATGCAGGAGCCTAAACATGTTCTTTACATCAGTCAAGTGATCCTTTCCAGGATTACTATGATATCTCATCACTATGCCTACGGCATAGTAGATATCAGTCTTGTGCATCGCATTACATACATTAAGCTTCCCACCATTAAGGTGCAGGAAACTGCTTACTCTTCATCTATCTCCTTTATTATGTCGGACACAAAACTTTAGATAGATGAATTCCACATCTAAAAGGTGAAGACCTTTCTTGGAATTCTGTATGCTGCAACGAGTAAGTGAATTACTCGGACAACCATCCCTTTATGTCCGATAACATCTTTCATATTGTTGCCAATTTAGAAGGATGTCGTCTACATAAAGAATGAGAAAACACCACATCTTTTCTGTCACCCTTTTATTACACACAGGACCTAAACATGCCTTGAATGAATCCATGAAATGGATTTTCTCATAGGTCCGCATGTGTCCAAGATCTCGAAGCTTCCTTCAATCCTAAGATTGATTAAGCTTGCTTACCGAATGCTCTTGGCTCTTTTCGATGAATCCCTCTGGCTGTTCCACACAGATGGTTCCGTCAAGACTTCCATTTAGGAAATCCGTCTTGACTTCCATCTTCCATGTGAAGACAAAAGAATCCGGATCGACTTTAGCATAGCTACTGGCGAAAAAGTTTACTCATAATCGATCCCTTTCTTTCTGAGTGCACCCTCTCGCAACAAGCCTAGCCTTGAAGGTTTACACCTTCCCGTCAGACCCTCTTTTCCTCTTGTACACCTTTGAGCGGTGCTACAAGATCCCAGACATGATTTGAATCCAAAGATTCAATCTCATATTTCATCGTCTTTAACCAAGACTGAGCTTCTTGATCTTTCAGCGTCTCGTCATAGATCTAGGGATCGGCTTCATGTTCTCCAGGTAACAAGTCCGAAGACTCTCCTACAAACATGAACCTGTCGGGTTGTCTAACAACCCTCCCACTACGACGACGCTCCGGTGTGTCTTTAGTGACTAAAGATTATAGTAGTGAACTACTCAGTTAGGCTGGTTCTAAGTCTTAATCATTCCCTCTAAGCACATTTAAGTATTACTCTACTCTTGGGCTTGCGATATTGCATATACATATAGTCCATGTCTAAGAACCGAATCGTTGATTCAATCAACGAACATCTGGTCCTTTGGACTATATTACATATCTCAATTCATTTTCTTAGGGTATCTTATAAACAGCCGAATATCTGTACAAGTTTCCAAAGGAATCAGGTTCAGGATAAATGCCGCTGTTTCCAAGCCATATCCCAAAAACGAATTAGGTAACTCCGAATAACTTATTGTTTACTTTCCCATATCTATAAGAGTCCTATTCCTTCTTTACAACACATTATTTTGCCGAGGCATAAATGGTGTAGTCTGTTGGGAGTTAATCCCATTTTCTGATAAGCATGCCTTACTCCTCAAAGAGGTCTGCATATATCAGAGCGAATCAACTCTAGTACTTTCTTGGATCTTTTCCTTTAACCGTAAAGGGTTGCTTGGTCATTAAAACTTCCAAGTATGATTCGAAGGTTGGAAAGTCCTTTCCTTCAACCTAGCTGAGTAGTCCATCAGCTTTCACCCTTTGAATCGTACTCAAGTTAAAATGATCTAGCCTAAGATTCCATAAGTACATTTGATTCATCCTAGACGGATCTTTACTCTTATTGGGGTTCGACAATGTGTTATTAGCTCCGGTGTGTTGCATCGTGGAAGAACACGGATTCAGTATTAAATTGTCTATCAATGTACCAGAATAGATAATATCCCCGTTTCCTACTCTGATAGGTATAAAACTATCAGAAGAAACGGAATATCCATTCTAAGCCAATTTAGAAATCCGAAATGACAATTCTTTCTAAATACCGGCACATAAAGACAATTTATTAGAACTAAAATCCTACCGTTAAAACAATTTAACATCTCCCACTGCAACGGCTGTTACCTTAACAGTATTGCCCATGTAGGTTATTACTTCTTCCTATCTAAGTCTCCGGGTTTCCTGGAACCCCTGCATTTAAGTGCAGACATGATTAGTGGTTTCCGTATCCACACACCAGGTACTGGTAGATAACACCACTAAGCATGTTTCGGTGACTAAAGAGAAGTTAACTTCTAGTTGCTTTGAGAGGACAATTAAAACTTCCAGTATCCAAACTGCTTACAACGGAAGCACTTGCCCCTTGGGCTTGCTTGTCCCATTCCGTGGTCCAGATATATTAGGCCCACTGGGTTTCTGTATTTGCTTCTTCTTCCTTTTGCCGCCCGAAGGCCTAGGAAGAGCCAATTTATCAGCCACAAGTGTTTTGAGAGCCCTTAAAGATTCCCTCAGCCGCTTTGAAGTTTAACCAGGAGCTCCGCCAATGAATAAGACCCCTTATTCATATTTTAGTTTAGGCGGAACTGCTCAAAACTTCTCGGCAGAGACTGGAGCACAAAATCAATCTGGGTTACCCCTTTGATAATTTCTCCCAGAACCTCTATCTCATTACGATAGCCCATCATTCTAAGAACGTGATCCCTTACGGGCGTTCTTTCCGACATGATGGCCGTCATGAGTTGCCTCATTTCACTTTGCCCGGCTGTCCTGTCCTGATAACCAAAACTTCTTGAGGTTAAGCATCATATCATAGGAAATGGTCATGGCATGATCCCGATGTCGCAGCACTTTTGACATGAAAGTCATAATGTTGCTCCGCGTTATCTCATAGCCTTGATCCATTTCCAATGAGCTTCCTTTCCTCAGTAGTGGAAGCATCATTTGGTTCAGCAGGTCAATTGACTTGGAGTACATATTTGTACTCCTCTGCAGTTAGGACAATGTCCAAGTTTCTTTTCCAATCCATACAATCAGGTTCAGCGAGTTTGTTGACTTTTAATGGAAATAATACCATACAAAACAAACAATGAGTTTAATTCGATATCATTTCCCTCAAGTGATATCATTAAACTACCAATCATTTCCAAAATCCCATCAGACATAGCAAGCCACGTTCTTGTGGACGTTTACCAGTCCAAATGATTTTATGATTGGATTTCACTTCGGTCGTACATCATCATAGCAGTGACTCCGATGGGGAGGATACTATAAAGCGTACCTAAGTGTGTACCATTTCTCAGTACTAAGTCCACCGCTCGGGAACCACATGTCCACCGCAAGCCACATTCTTGTGGACGTTTACGTTGACATGCGGTCCTCTACGACTTTCTATAACTGTCGAGCCTCAATTAATCCCAAAGTTCCGTTTCCATTTAGCAAGCCACGTTCTTGTGGACGTTTACTAAAACAAACAACTTTATTAATTGAATCTCACTTATTTAAATGTCATAGAATCTTAATTAACCCAAAGTACCGTTTCCATTTAGCAAGCCACGTTCTTGTGGACGTTTACTAAAACAAACAACTTTGTTAATTGACTCTTACATTTATTAAATTTCACAATTTTATTAATCAAAGCTTGATATCTCGTAAGTGAAACTCGAAGTTTCTAACCAGCGATCAATCATGCAATTGAGCCCTGTCTCTCACTAGGTGAGGGAGCCAACCAGACAATCGATCTAGTCATCGAATGACTCGAATGTCTCTAATCTGTGTCATCGACATAACCAAGCGCTTTGGCTCCATTCCACTCCCCGGGGTGAGAATGAGTCGAGTTGAAATTAGTCTTTGAATGACAGATTAGGCATTGCTTTTGAGAAATATAATTGTTCAATTTTATAAGTGGATTTTAAATTCGAATTTTGATCCAGTGATATCCGTCTGTCGACTTTATCCGATAGGGAGGATGACACTAAAGCCAACTCGTAAGTGACACACATCACTATCAAAACAGAGAATGGAGACCGCGGGATTGTTTCCAATCCCTCTCCCACTTAGTATTTTACGATTGAGGGATAACATGCATAAAATAATTAAGCATAATAAAAAAGCACGTAAATCACATAAAAAGCAATTAACGTGGCCCCGATTATTATGGCCTTAAGTATTCTCCAATGCACGTCTTCTCGGATCTTCTTCTCGTTGCTCGTCTCGGTCTCGGTCCACCACCGACTCGTCTAAGTGCCAAAAGACGAACCCCTCCTACTGGAGTATCATCCCGGGCAAAAACGAGCGTTCCGTGATGTCCATCGATCCCCCGATCCGCTGCTGCCAACCCTAGGGCAGCGGGCGCTGCCCTATATTCAGCGCTCGCTGGAGGAGCTGCAAACGGCGACCGCCGTTTGCCCTCCAGCGGGCGCCGTTTGTGCACAGCGGCCGCGGGTTCGACTTCTCGACCCTCGTTCGTCCGGCCTTCGATCTTCTCTCGATTCACCAAGTAGCAGCAACATAACATAAGTAAAACTAACTACTTCCGGGATCGATCCTATACAGGTTGATCGATCCTATACAATCCGGATAAACGAAAAAACGAAATAGAAAACCTAAACGACTCAACCCGTCGTTTTAACTATTACAAACATGCAACGATTATAAAACAAAGATCTCGACAAGCCTGAGAGTTTAACAAACCACAAACATACAGTCCAATCACATGACCATAATAATCGGGTTCGAACCTGCAACACAATTCTCGCAAAAATACAACGAACGTACAAAATCGGCTACCCGGGATGTGTTAGTTCGATCACTCGAACATCTGAACACTCCCAGTCGACCTCCGGAAGCGCTGCTCCGTTCACTAAACAGCCCGTATGCCAAATCACGCCCAGCCATTGCCCCGGAGGACAACCGCGTGACAAGACCGCTGCTCAGTCTCAGGCAGCGGGCGCTGCCCATAAAACAGCGGTCGCCGTTTGCCTTTCAGCGGGCGCTGTTCGTCCGCGAACAGCAGCGCGTTGTGCTGTTCCGGGCTCGTTTCCGTTCCGTTTTTCCTCTTCCGACTACCGATCCGAAGGTCCTTGAACCCCCAGTAGTCGAGGAACACGTACCACGACTCCCGGAACCCGATCGTTCGTTCGATGTATTTTTAACGAATTTAGAGATCGATAATTGCGGAATTAGGGATCGATCTCATACCTTTGTCGCGTGATTCGGAGAAGCCGAATTGTTGAAACCTTAGACGTTTCTAGCGTATGCCTCTAACCCGATTCCAGCCGTTGTGTGGGCAACGATCTGCTGGATTCTCCTTTTCTGCTCTCTCTTCTCTAAACCAGCGCAAGAATAATTTTTCTTTCCCAGAAATATAATTGCGCTAAGCAATTAATTTCATAAGAAAAATAACTGCGTTAACTCTGATATTTAAACAGAGAAAAATATATTTGCGCTAAGCAATTTAATTTCTCTGCTGAAATAATAGTTGCGGCGTTTCTTAGGTTTAAGAGAGGCAAGGGGGGGTTATATATAGAGTTACACTAGGGACCTCTTAGGTAAATAAATCCCGGGCTAAATTGCAATTTAATTAAACCGGTGTCCTTAAAAGAAAACCTTTAATTAAATTCCACAATTTTAATTATAATTAATTCCACTATAAAATTATAATTGAATCCCCGAAATTAATTTAATATTATTTCAACAATAATATTTCCGCCGAATTACATATACGACTTTCCCCGTGTTTAAGATATCGAATGTCCACGAATTAATTTCAATTACTAATAATTAAATTAATTCGTTTCTTATTATCCGAGACTAGTACCACTCATCCTTATTATCATGTGGAACAAATCCACCTGCAGGGTTTACATGATAAACTTTATGAGCTCATCTCGGGGACATCATCAACCCGATAAACGGGACACGGTTTCCTGTCTATAATCTATAGCATGCCGTGTGTACAATTCCGATTCCCAATTTACCGAGGATATTGACTAATCAATTAGTCTCACTCACTAGTAAGTCAAAGAACCGAGAACTGGACACACGCACCTATAATTATATAGGGATTAGGAATTCGTATATCCGCAATATCTGAGGTCTAGTTCGATTACTGCGATTAGTATAAATCGAACGCCCTCCCGTGGTCCTGCTCAATACACCAAGTGTACGAGTGTAACATGATAGTCAAGACCGACTATCTTCCAGTCACACTACGACGTACCGATGGATTGTCCCTGTCCATCTAAGTCGTGAGCTACTGTTCGATAGTATACGAGTAACCGACAGTATGATCTTCCGCGTGTCTCCTCACGCCATACTGTCTACAACGTATACATCAAGGACTATTGCATTAAATGCAATCATGCTTGAATCATATCTCGAATTAAGGTATAGATAAGGAGTTCCGTATTTGCACTAAACTAGACATTTAGAATACAACTCCATCAAGGGCAAATGTCGGCCGACATTAAATACTCATGAAACGATGTCGGCCCACATCGTCGCGATTCCAGCAGCGGGTTTCGCCCGTTCTGGCTGTTCCGACAAGATTTTCTCGATCCGACTGCCACGCCGGAGGTCAGAGACCTCCCAGCAGTCCGAGAACATCACATCCAAGCCACGGAACCCGATCTTACATTCAATGTATGATTAACGAGAAATGAGATCGATGAATTGCGGAAAAGGGAATTCGATCTCATACCTTTTCGGTCGATTGTTGAGACCTTAGAGCTTCTAACGTATGTCTCTTCCCGACTCCAGCCGTTGTGTGGGCAACGATCTGCTGGGTTCGTCCTTGTCTGCTCTCTCCTTTCTCAAAACCACCGTATGATTATTCTCTGTGTGAGAATAATATATTTGCGTTAACTAATTAATTTTAACAGAGAAAAAATTATTTGCGCTAACGCAATTATTTTCTCTGATGAAATAAATTGTTGCGGCGAAATGTAGGTTTTAGGAGAGTGCAAGGGGGGGGGGGGGGGGGGGGGGGTTTAAATAGAGCTACGTTAGGGACCTAAGGTAAATTAATTAAGGGCTAAATTGAAATATTAATTAACTTGGAATACTTAAAAGCAATTCCTTAATTAATCGATTTCAATTTTAATTATTATTCACTCCACTAAAAAATAATAATTGAATTCCCGAAATTAATTTAATGTTATATCAACAATAATATTTCCGCCGAAATTACATATACGACTTTCCCCGTATTTAAGATATCGAATGTCCACGAATTAATTTTAATTACTAATAATTAAATTAATTCGTTTCTTATTATCCGAGACTAGTACCACTCATCCTTATTATCATGTGGAACAAATCCACCTGCAGGGTTTACATGATAAACTTTATGAGCTCATCTCGGGGACATCATCAACCCGATAAACGGGACACGGTTTCCTGTCTATAATCTATAGCATGCCGTGAGTACAATTACGATTCCCAATTTACCGAGAATCTCGACTAATCAATTAGTCTCACTCATTGGCATATTAAAGAAGCGAGAGTTGGACACACACACCTATAATTATATAGGGATTAGGAATTCGTATATCCGTAATATCTGAGGTCTAGTTCGATTACTTCGATTAGTATAAATCGAATGCCCTCCCGTGGTCCTGCTCAATACACCAAGTGTACAAGTGTAACATGATAGTCAAGACCGACTATCTACCAGTCACACTACGACGTACCGATGGACTGTCCCTGTCCATCTAAGTCGTGAGCCACTGTTCGATAGTATACGAGTAACCGACAGTATGATCTTCCGCGTGTCTCCTCACGCCATACTGTCTACAACGTATATATCTAGGACTATAGCATAAAGTATATGAAAAACAAAATGCCGACTGTTTGATTAATAGATAATAAAACACAGATAAGGAGTTCCATATTGTCACTAAACTAGACATTTAGAATATAACTCCATCATCCACTCCCCGGGGTAAGAATGAGTCGAGTTGAAATTAGTCTTTGAAAAACAGATTAGACATTGCTTTTGAGAAATATAATTGTTCAATTTTATAAGTGGAATTGAATTCGAATTTTGATCCAGTGATATCCGTGTATCGACTTTGTTGGAGTTGTATACTTAATGTCTAGATTTAAGTGATATTAACTCCCGATCCATTGCCATTAATCTATTTAATTAAATAAACAATTATTTGCGTTTAATTATTTATAATTAAATATATGCAAATTATAGTCCTAGATTATATACGTTGTAGTTAGTATGGTGTGCGGGCCCACACAGAAGATCATACTATCGGTTACTCGTATTTAATCAAACAGTTGCTCACGACCTAGATGGACACGGACCAATCCATCGGTATAGTCGTTGTGTGAGAGAGAAAATAATTTGTCTTGATTATTTTATCACACTTGTACACTTGGTGTATTGGGCGGATCGCTTGAGATTTATCGATTAGGATTGCCTTGGATAATCGATTTAAATCTTAGTGTATTTTATTCTTAATCCCCGATATTATTGCGAGTGTGTATATTTAATATAAGTGACTTTGATTTTCCAAAGGAATTGACCGGTTTAATTATTGGGTCAATTACCGGTTAAGTTGGGTCGCTATATTTTATATATGACATGCCGTTAATTCTTGACGGGAAAGCATGTCCTCGTAAGGGTTGATAATGTCCCCGAGATGAGCTCATAAGGATTATCATGTAAACCTTGCAAGTGGATTTGATCCGCATGATAATAAAGTTGAGTGGTACTATTCTCGGAATTATAAGAGATGAATAAATAATATTAGCAATAAATATAATTTATTCATGGACATTTATATCTTAAACATGCGGAATAAATAATACTACCGGAGAATATTATTTGATATAATATGGTATAATATTGGGAGTGCAATTATATTTATATAGTGGAATTAATATATAATTAATAATAGTAAGGATTAATAGATTTGGGCTTGGGCTCAATTTAATCACTATTATTGGAAGCCCAATATTCCACCTCCTTAAGATCCCCTACGTAGCCTATAAAAGCACTACATGGTCTTCTCTATTCTCATACTCATAACTTGAAGATCAAAATTCTAGAGAGAGAAAGTAGAGAAGGAGATCCATAGAGTTCGGAGGATCGTCTCCCACCCGACGTTCGAACGAGTGCAAGGAATACGTGGGAAGGTCTCAAGGTCTTCAATAAGATGTCGTTTCTCCGCACAACGAATCTAAAGGTGAATTAAATATTTCCGCTATTTAATTCATATTTATTGAAATATTATCGAAAAACAAGATCCGATAAACGGGGATCCAAACCGGGACGAGTCGGGAGGTGGCGGTCTTGGACCGCCGGACCGCCGGCGACTCGAGAGGCTCGGCTGGACGGACTACCCGTGGGAGCCCACGGTTGGGCAGCCCACAGCCCGCCTTGGCGGCGGGCGATCGCCCCGCGGGGAGCGATCGAGAGGCCGCGGCTTCGCCGCGGCTAGGGCTCGATCAAGAGCTCCTCGGGCGGTGGCTCCGGTCTGTTCCGTCGTGGTTTCCGGGACGTCGATCGGAGTCGGTTCTACGACGATTCCGGGTGATCGATTTCCAACAATTGGTATCAGAGCGTATGGTTACGTTTTTCGTTAATTGTTTCGATAATCGATTCTCGTTGTTTATAGCCATAGATTAATTTAATTTATTAAATTATTATGCTATATATATTGTTCTACGTCTTTGTTTTTCTCTCTCGTATGAATCGTGATTGTCGGAAAAATTAAAATATTAAAAAACGAGGGTTTTCGGTAATCGAATCGGATCGATCGGACGAGGGCTTGTAGCGGGACCGGGCTGTATGGCGGCTGGGGGTCGACGGCGTCAACCACCAGTGGTGGTAGTCGCCGGATGTCGATCGCTGCCAAGAAGCCAGGAGGTTCAGCCGCTACGCACGGCGGCTCGTGGGTCGCGGCTTCGGCTTCGTGCTCGGACGGGCTGCTGGTGCTCCATGCTCGGCGGTCTCGGTGATGTGCGGGCTGCTGCTGGAGCGAAGTCGATGGCATGGGACGTCGAGGGCGTCTTCACGCCGGAAGTCGGCTGCTCCGGCGAAGATCCAGGCGAGCGCCGGCGCGATCGATCGAATGGCGTTTCGCTCGAATTGATCGCGGGATGCTCGTGCGTGGAATGTGTCGAGGTTGATGGCGTGTGTCGTCGGAGGAGACGCCATGCAGGAAATCAACCAAGCTCGTGCACAGTGTTGGAGTTGTGTACTTAATGTCTAGATTTAAGTATCGGTAAACTCCCGGTCATAGAATTTAACCTATTTAATTAATAAACAATTATTTGCATTTAATTATTATTAATTAATTATGCATAATATGGTCCTGGATTTCATACGTTATAGTTAGTATGGTGTGCATGGGCACACAGAAGATCATACTATCGGTTACTCGTATTTAATCAAACAGATGCTCACGACCTAGATGGACACGAACCAATCCATCGGTATAGTCGTTGTGTGAGAGAGAAAATAATTTATCTTAATTATTTTATCACACTTGTACACTTGGTGTATTGGGCGGATCGCTTGAGATTTATTGATTAGGATTGCCTTGGATAATCAATTTAAATCTCAGAGTATTTTATTCTTAATCCCCGATACTATTGCGGGTGTGTATATTTAATATTAGAGACTTTGATTTTCCAAAGGAATTAACCGATTTAATTATTGGGTTAATTACCGGTAAAATTGGGTCGCTATATTTTATATATGACATGCCGTGAATACTTGACGGGAAAGTGTATCCTGGAAGGGTTGATAATATCCCCGAGATGAGTTCATAAGGAATTATTGTGTAAACCTCATGAGTGGATTTGTTCCGCACAATAATTAAGGTTGAATGGTACTAGTCTCGGATATAAGAGATGAATATAATTTATTGAGCAATAAATAAATTTATTCATGGATATTTAAATCTTAAATACACGGAATAGATAATACTACCGGAGAAATATTATTTGATATAATATGGTTTAATATTGGGAGTGCAATTAATTTATATAGTGGAAAATAAATTAATTAATATTGATAAGGATTAATAGATTTGGGCTGGGCTCAATTTAATCTTCAATATTAGAAGCCCAATATTCCACCTCCTTTAGATCCCCTACGTAGCCTATAAAAGCACTACATGGCCTTCATAAATCAAAAGACAAGATTATCATACTTGATATTGTAGAGAGTTGAAGGAGATCCATAGGAGTTCGATAGATCGTCGCCCACACGACGTTCGGACGAGGTGCAAGGAATACGTAAGAAGATCGCAAGGTCATCAACGTTTGATTTGTTTCTCCGTACAACGAATCGAGGTACATAATCATAAACCCCCTCTATGATTACATGTTCGAATAATTGTGATGTATACATGAACAAGACGATCCGGGAAAAACGACGAACCTCGGGGACGGGGATTCGAGATCCCCGGCGAGGATCGAAGGGGCGGTCGAACCCTAGGGTTCGGACCGCCGCGACGCACGTGATGGAGTTATATTCTAAATGTCTAGTTTAGTGACAATATGGAACTCCTTATCTGTGTTTTACATTATCTATTAATCAAACTGTCGGCATTTTGTCTATCTTGTACTTGAATGCAATAGTCCTAGATATATACGTTGTAGACAGTATGGCGTGAGGAGACACGCGGAAGATCATACTGTCGGTTACTCGTATACTATCGAACAGAAGCTCACGACTTAGATGGATAGGGACAATCCATCGGTACGTCGTAGTGTGACTGGGTAATAGTTGGTCTTGACTGTTATGTTACACTCGTACACTTGGTGTATTGAGCAGGACCACGGGAGGGCGTTCGATTTATACTAATCGACGTAATCGAACTAGACCTCAGAGATTACGGATATACGAATTCCTAATCCCTATATAATTATAGGTGCGTGTGTCCAATTCTCGGTTCTTTAATATGCCAATGAGTGAGACTAATTGACTAGTCGAGATACTCGGTAAATTGGGAATTGGAATTGTACACACGGCATGCTATAGATTATAGACAGGAAACCGTGTCCCGTTTATCGGGTTGATGACGTTCCCGAGATGAGCTCATAAAGTTTATCATGTAAACCCTGCAGGTGGATTTGTTCCACATGATAATAAGGATGAGTGGTACTAGTCTCGGATAATAAGAAACGAATTAATTTAATTATTAGTAATTAAATAAATTCGTGAACGTTCGATATCTTAAACACGGGGAAAGTCGTATATGTAATTTCAGCGGAATTATTATTGTTGAAATAATATTAAATAAATTTCGGGAATTCAATTATTATTATTTAGTGGAATTAATAATAATTAAAAATGTAATTAATTAAGGATTTCTTCTTAAGGACTCCGAGTTAATTAATATTGCATTTTAGCCTTGAATTTATTTACCTAAGAGGTCCCTAGTGTAACTCTATAAACCCCCCCCCCCCCCCCTTGCCTATCCTGAACCTACAGTCCGCAGCTTTTTAATTTTCTGAGAAAAATTATTGCGTTAGCGCAATTAAGATTTTTCTCTGTAAAATAAATTGTATAGCGCTAATATTTTTCTCTCAGAGAGAAAAAGAATATTACGCTGGTAGAGAAAGGAGAAAGCAGAAAAGGAGACCCAACGGATCGTTGCCCACACAACGGTTGGAGTCGGGAAGAGGCATACGCTAGCAATCGCTAAGGTCACAACAATTCGACCGCTAAGGTATGAGATCGGATCTTTAATTCCGCATATAATTCGATCTCACTTTTCCTCGTTGATCATATTTTGAACGTAGATCGGGTTCCGGGGTTGTGGGTTGTATTCCTCGACTACTGGGGGTTCTAGGACCTCCGGATCGGTAGTCGGATGAGGAAAAACGACCCGGAAACGAGCCCGGAACAGCAACGTCGCGTTGCTGTTCGCGGAGAAACGGCGACCGCCGTTTCCAAACGGCGACCGCCGTTTTGGTGTTTTTCTGGCAGCCCGCTCGGTTCGCGCGGTTGTCCTTCGGGGCAATGGCTGGGCGTGAATCGGGGCACGGGCTGGAAAAGCGAACGAAGTAGCGACACCGGATGTCGACTGGGATCGTTCGGATGTTCGAGTGATCGAACGAACGCATCCCGGGTAGTCGATTTCCAACAATTGGTATCAGAGCCGGTTTATACGTTCTTTGTATTGTTTGCGAGTTTGTTTTGCAGGATAACCCGATTATTATGGTCATGTTGTTTGTACTGTAATTTTTTGTGGTTTGTTAAACTCTCGGGATTGTCGAGATTTTTGGTTTTATCGTTGCTTGCTTGTAATAGTTAAAACGACGGGTTGAGTCGTTTAGTTTTTCTTTTTCGGTTTTCGTTTTTCGTTTATCCGAGTGTATAGGATCGATCGATATGTATAGGATCGATGCCGGAAGTAGTATGTTTTACTCTTGTAATGTTGCTGCTGCTTGGTGGATCGAGACGAGATCGAGGGCCGGACGAACGAGGGTCGAGAAGTCGAACCCGCGGCTGCTGAAGGGCAAACGGCGGTCGCCGTTTCTTAAACGGCGGTCGCCGTTTCGCTGGTTTCTTGGCAGCAGCTTGCGGGGGTTCGACTGACACCACGGATCGCTCGTCGAGGCTTGGGATGATACTCCAGTGGGAGGGGTTCGTCTCTTGGCACTTAGACGAGTCGGTGGTGGATCGAGACCCAGACGAGCAACGAGACGAAGATCCGAGGAGACGTGCATCGAAGATTTTAAAGGCCATAATAATCGGGCCACGTTAAATGCTTTCTATGTGTTTACGTGTTTTTATTATGCTTTATTTCTATATGCATGTGAATGTTATCCCTTTCGTAAAAACTAAGTGGGAGAGGGAATGGAAACAATCCCGCGGTCTCCATTCTCTGTTTTGATGGTGATGTGTGTCGCTTACGAGTTGGCTTTAGTGTCATCCTCCCTATCGGATAAAGTTGACACACGGATATCACTGGATCAAAATTCGAATTCAATTCCATTTATAGAATTGAACACTTAAGTTTTTCAAAGCAATGCCTAATCTGTCTTTCAAAGACTAATTTCAACTCGACTCATTCTCACCCCGAGGAGTGGAATGGAGCCAAAGCGCTTGGTTATGTCGATGACACAGATTAGAGACATTCGAGTCATTTGATGACTAGATCGATTGTCTGGTTGGCTCCCTCACTTTGTGAGAGATAGGGCTCAATTGCATGATTGATCGCTGGTTAGAAACTTCGAGTTTCACTTACGAGATATCAAGCTTTGATTAACGAAATTGTGAAATTTATTAAATGGAATTCAATTAACAAAGTTGTTTGCTTAGTAAACGTCCACACTATCGTGGCTTACTAGACGGAAACGGAACTTTGGGTTAATTGAGGCTCGACAGTTATAGGAAATCGTAAAGGGACCGCATGTCAACGTAAACGTCCACACTAACGTGGCTTGCGGTGGGCGTGTAGTTTCCGAGCGGTTAACTTAGTACTGAGAAATGGTATACACTTAGGTACGCTTTACAGTATCCTCCCCATCGGAGTCACTGCTGTAATGATGTACGACCAAAGTAAAAGTCCAGTTATAAAATCGTTTGGACTAGTATACGTCCACATGAACGTGGCATGCTAGTCTGATGGGATTTTAGGATTGATTGGTAAATTTAATGATATAAAGGGAGTTAATATCGAATTAAATTTGACAGTTTGATTTGTCTCTTTTATAGATATGGCACTCAACCCGCTGTCCATTATACTAAAAGAAAACAAACTCACTGGTCCAAACTATGTTGATTGGAAACGAAACTTGGACATTGTCCTAACTGCTGAGGAGTACAAATATGTACTCCATGAGGTTTGTCCTGATGAACCTATTGATACCTCCACTCCTGAGGAAAAGGAAGCTCATCGGAAGTGGGTCAAGGCTGATCAGATGGCGCGGTGCTACATTTTGGCTTCTATGTCAAATGTGCTGCAACATCAGCATGAGGCCATGACCACTGCCTATGATATGATGCTTAACCTCAAGGAGATGTTTGGTAGTCAGGATAGGGCAGCCAGGCAAGATGCCATGAGAAAACTCATGACGGCCACTATGTCCGAAGGAACGCCCGTGAGGGATCACGTTCTTAGGATGATAGGCTATCTAAATGAGATAGAGATTATGGGAGGAGCTATCGATGGGGAAACCCAGATCGATATAGTGCTCCAGTCTCTGCCTAGATGTTTTGAGCAGTTCCGCCTGAACTATAACATGAACAAGAGGTTATATTCGTTGGCGGAGCTCCTGACTGAACTCCAGGCGGCAGAGGGAATCTTTAAGAAATCTCAGGCACTTGTGGCTGTGAAACTTCCTGGTCCTCCGGGGACTAAGAGGAAGAAGAAGCAAGGACGGAAACCCAGTGGACCCAGCAATGGTGGACCACGGAATGGAGTGAACAAGCCCAAGGGCAAGTGTTTCCGTTGCAAGCAGTCTGGACATTGGAAGTCTAATTGTCCTCTCAGACAAGGAGGTATGAACTTTTCCTTAGTCACTGAAACATGTTTAGCGGTGTTATCCACCGGCACCTGGTGTGTGGATACGGGAGCCACTGATCATGTCTGCAATTCTTTGCAGGGGTTCCAGGAAACCCGGCGGCTTAGAGAGGGAGAGATCACTATCTACATGGGCAACGCTACGAAAGTGGCGGCAGTTGCAGTGGGAGATATTTATTTGTCTTTTAATAATAAAGTTTTGGTATTGAATAATTGTCTTTATGTACCGAATTTTAGAAAGAACCTTGTTTCGGTTTCTAAATTGGTTTTGAATGAATATTCTGTTTCTTTTGATAGTTCTGTTATTATCAAAAAGAATGGTGAGTATATTCTGTTCTGGTACATTGATAGGCAACTTATATATACTGAATCCTGATTATTCCACGATGCAACGAGTAGAGTCAAATAACACATCTAGTACCAATAAGAGAAAGGAGCCTTCTAGGATGAATCAAAAGTACTTATGGCATCTTAGGCTAGGTCATATTAACTTGGGCAGGATTCAAAGGTTGATAACTGATGGAATACTCAGTGGTGTGAAAGATGAGGACTTTCCAACCTGCGAATCATGCCTGGAAGGAAAAATGACCAAGCGACCTTTTAGTGATAAGGGGTATAGATCCAAGGAAGTACTGGAATTGATTCACTCTGATTTGTGCGGGCCTTTATCTGTTGGAATTCGATATCCCGGGTTATTTAAATTTGTGGAAACCAATAACCCGAACGAACCCTTCGCCGGAGATAACACGAACGCCGCGTACGAACCGGAGCACGAGCCGAACGCACGACACGGCCGAAGCCGCGCGCACGCCCAGCCCGAGCCCCCGTCCGCGGGGCTCATGTGATCGATCGGGTGGGGCTGCCCGTGCAGCCCCCGCGGCGAGTCCGGCGACTCGCCGCCGCCTGGAGGTCAGCCACCTTCAGGGTGGGGAGGGGCGGCACCAGCCCGCGCCCTCCGCGATCGATCCAAGCGATCGATCGCATCCCCTCGGCTCCAGCCGAGGGTTCGACCCTCTCGCCCCCGCCGAAACCCTAGCGGGCGATTGGCGTGGTCCGGTGGCTTCGCCACCACCACGCGATCGTCCGTCTACTCCGGGTTCGACCCTTGGATCTTGTTTTTCGATAATTGATTTCAATAAGAATTAAATAGCGGAAATATTTAATTCACCTTTCGATTCGTTGTGCGGAGAAACGAGATCTTATGATGACCTTGAGATCTTCCCACGTATTCCTTGCACTAGCCCGGACGTCGTGTGGGCGACGATCTACCGAACTCCATGGATCTCCCTCTCTACTTTCTCTCTCTAGAATTGTGATCTTCAAGTTATGAGAATAGAGAAGACCATGTAGTGCTTTTATAGGCTACGTAGGGGATCTAAAGGAGGTGGAATATTGGGCTTCCAATAATAGTGATTAAATTGAGCCCAAGCCCAAATCTATTAATCCTTACTATTATTAATTATATGATTAACTCCACTATATAAATATAATTGCACTCCCAATATTTACCATATTATATCAAATAATATTTCTCCGGTAGTATTATATATTCCGTGTATTTAAGATATAAATATCCATGAATAAAATTAATTTATTGCTAATTAATTTATTCATCTCTTATATCCGAGACTAGTACCATTCAACCTTAATTATTATGCGGAACGAATCCACCTGCAGGGTTTACATAATAATTCCTTATGAACTCATCTCGGGGATATTATCAACCCTTACGGGATACACTTTCCCGTCAAGTATTCACGGCATGTCATATATAAAATATAGTGACCCAACTTAACCGGTAATTAACCCAATAATTAAATCGGTTAATTCCTTTGGTAAATCAAAGTCACTTATATTAAATATACACACCCGCAATAGTATCGGGGATTAAGAATAAAATACACTGAGACTTAAATCGATTATCGCCGGCAATCCTAATCGATAAATCTCAAACGATCCGCTCAATACACCAAGTGTACAAGTGTGATAAAATAATTAAGATAAATTATTTTCTCTCTCACACAACGACTATACCGATGGATTGGTCCGTGTCCATCTAGGTCGTGAGCAACTGTTCGATTAAATACGAGTAACCGATAGTATGATCTTCTGTGTGCCCATGCAACACCATACTAACTACAACGTATAGAATCCAGGACTATAATTTGCATATATTTAATTATATATAATTAAACGCAAATAATTGTTTATTTAATTAAATAGATTAGTGGCAATGGATCGTGAGTTTCCGTCACTTAAATCTAGACATTAAGTACACAACTCCAACAATCTCCCACTTGTACTAAGGTCTAGTCATTTCCTCCAAACTCCCGACTCCCATACTCATCACGTGCTAAAGTTGTACTTCCAAGAAGTACTATGTGAATGAGCACTCTAGGTTGCCGCTCTGAAGTTATCTTGGTGACTACAGCGTCGTCTCCCTTGACGATGACTCGTATCAGGTGGTACTTGCACTATGTGTTATCTTACACTTATGGACTAGTGATTTCTTCCCATTTGCCATTGCACCGCTATTTACATAGCCTTTGGCAAATTAAGAATCACATCTAAGTCCCAGAGATTATCCCGGAGTTATACCAAAACTTCCGCTGCCTCTGAGGCTGCTATTTGGTTACCCATGGCAGAGTCCGAAAAGCATCGTGCTTATCACTCTTCCATGTTAAAACTCCTTCTCCTTTAATAATGAAACACATAGCCTGATCGACTTACACCGGTCCTCATTCGATTAGAAATCTAAGAGAATGTAATCCAAAGGAAAATGTTCGTCTGCTTCGTAGTCTAGAACAGTACTTCGAAAGTACTTTTACAGCAGTCGAATATTCCTTTCCAGGATTACCTTGATATCCTCCCACTATGCTAACCGCATAGCCGATATCAGGTTCTCGTTTTCAACAATGCATTTATTAAGCTTTCCACACTCAAAGTGTAGGAATCTGCTTTCATTGCTTCTATCTCCTTTTGTGTTCTAAAACACATATCCTTAGATAGATGCATTCCGTCTCTGATAGGTAACGAACCTTTCTCGGAATCTTGCATGTTAAACGAACCATAATCGTACAAGATATCTAGAGAAGTACAATGTTCTTTTCTTGAGATCCTAGATCTTAAGAACATGCTCTAACTTCTTCTTTATCTCATATATCGATTTTTCTAGACAATCATCATTTTATGTCTGACAACATCTTTACATTGTTGCCAATGATAAAATGTTTAACTACATAAAACCTCCGAGAAACACCACCTTGTTTCCATCACGTTTCCCATACACACGATTCGTCAATGCCTTTTGATGAATCCATCAAATGGACTATCTCATCAATGCGCAAGTTCCACGAATTCTAGCTTTGTTACAATCCATAAATGGATCAACTAAGCTTGTACTCTAAATGATCTCGCCTCTTAACAATAATCCTTATTGCTTTCCAAGAAGGCACATTTAGATCTAGTACCGACTCTATGTAGATCTAGGGATCGATTTCACGTATACTAGGTCCAGAGTCCGAAGACTCACCTAGTTTTATGAATATCTCCGGTTGTTATACAACCTCCCACTACAATGGCGTTCCGGTGTATAAACAGTAATAACAGTAGGTGCAGTTAGTGGTGTACCGCTACTCGGTTCGGCTGGTTCTAAGTCTTAATCGTTTTCTCTCTTTTCAGAAGTATCATGTCATTTTGGGCTTGTGGTTCATCTAATAGTCTTCCTCTAAGAACCGGGCGTTAGAACTTATAACGTCCTTCTGGTTCATAGTACTATTGAACACACATCTTTTGTTCTTCTAGGATATTCTACAACCGCATTTGAATGCGCCGTTGTTTCCAGACATATCCATAGAACATAGGTAGTTCCGTATAACTCATAATTTTACTATTTCTATAAGAGTTCCATTTCTTGTTTTCGACACACCAATCCTACACAACAGTGTATGGTGTAGTCATTTGGGATCAAATCCCAATCTCTGATTAGTATGCCATGTATTCCTCAGACAGGTACTTGCCTCCGCGATCAAATCGCAGGCTACAAATGGATATACTTTGATGGTTCTCCACAATTGCTTAGTGTCCATTGACTTTTCAAAACACTTGCTTTTGTGGCACATCAGGTATTCTAATCCATTTCTCGAGTAATCATCAAATGAAGTACTCGTACCTTATTGTCTGAGTAGACATAGGTCTGCATACATCAGAGTCAATCAATTCTAATACTTGTCCGGATCTTATATCTTATATCCATAAAGGATTGCTTAGTCGTATTATCTTCCAAATCAGATTCTTAGGTCGGAAGGTCCACTCCTTCAACTTAATTGATCTTATAATCAATTTTCAACCTTTGAACTTCTTATTTGAATAAATATGACTTAGCATAAGATTCCACAAGTATAAATGATTTAATAAAGAAATCTCTTATTAGTAAAACGAGTTATGTATAACGGTTCATTGCATCGTGGTGGACTCAGGATTCATCATTTATATATTGCTAGCTAATGTACAAAAATAGATACTATCATTATTTCTTCTTATAACCATCAAATGATTAAAAGAAATAAAATATCCATTTATTAGAAATCCAGAACAAAGTTCTTTCTAATTTGAAAGGTACATAAAAACAATAACCCAAAATGAAATCCTATAAAATGTCCTCCACTGCAACTGCTGCCTCCTCTACAGCATTGCCCACATAGACTACGATCTTTTCTTTTCTAAGTCGTCGGGTTTCCTGGAACCTTTGCATTTAGAATGCACAGACCGTCAGTGGTTCCATATCTACACACCAGGTTCCGGTAGATAATACCACTGACTATGTTTTACGACTAAAGAAAATTTCGTACTTTCTTTGAGAGGATAATTAGACTTCCAGTACCCAGACTGTTTTCATCGAGAACTCTTGCCTATTGGCTTTCTCGTCCCATCTCGTGGTTCAAGTAATCTTAGAACCACTGGGTTTCTTTGCTTTCTTTTCCTTTCCCCCGATTTATGCCTTTAGGTTCGAAACCTTTGGCATTGGCTACAAGAGCTTGCGATTTCCGTTTCAACTCGTCTAAAAGGTCAATCATCTCAAAAACGTGTTTAAGCGTTTCCTCGAATCGATAGCCCTTTATGAGTATCCACATCGCCTCTTGTCTAGCCGCCTATATCAATAGGCTCGGAAGGACAAAGCTTATTGAGTACAACCTTGTACTCTTCAACAGTTTGAGTAATGTCTAGATCTCTATTCCAATCATTACATTTAGGGACAAATGAGTTTAAAAATCCTTACGTATCACATAAAGTGGGTTCAAAGCCATATCCTAATCTATGAGCACATATAACAACAAACAATCGATTTAATCTCCGATATTATCTCCCTCAAATAATATCATTAAACCACTAATCACATCTAAAATCCCATCAGGTAAGGCAAGCCACGTGGTGTGGACGTTTACCCACCCAAATGATTTAGCAATTAGATTTGCTTCGGTCATACATCACTTATAGCGGAACCTCGTGGGGAGGAATACTATAATGCGTATCTAAGTGTAAACCATTACTCAGTACCAAAGTAAATTACTTGGAATTGCTACATCACCGCAAGCCACGTGGTGTGGACGTTTACGATAACTTCACAACTCTTCATAATTACTTACAACTGTCTACATCAATTAATCCAAAGTCCGTCAGTATAGCAAGCCACGTGGTGTGGACGTTTACTATACTAAGAGACTTTTATAATTGACTCCCAATTACTTACAACTGTCTACATCAATTAATCCAAAGTCCGTCAGTATAGCAAGCCACGTGGTGTGGACGTTTACTATACTAAGAGACTTTTATAATTGACTCCCAATTACTTGATCCATTTAATCTTGTAAATCAAGACGTGGAGAATCATAAGTGAAACTCGAAGTTTCTAACCAGTGATTCGCCATGCGAACGACCCTATCTCTCATAAATGAGGGAGTCGAGCAGACAAGCGACCCATCTATCAAAGAATGGCACGGAAGTCTCTAATTTGTGTCCTCTACATGACCAAGTGGCTCTGGCTCCATTCCACTCCCCGGGGTGAGAATGAGTCGACTTGAAGTCAGCTTTGGAAAGACAAATTAGGCATTGTTTGATAAACTTAATCAATGTTTCTCGTAAGAGGAATTACAAGAATTCTCCTCCAATGGCTTATCTATATGAACTTCGAAAGTTCATAAAAGTCACCAAGAGAACAGCAATGGAGACCATGGATATGTTTCCATACCCTCTCCCACTTAGCTTTTTATAACAAAGGGATATGCTATCTAATGTATAAATAAATACACATAAGCATAATAACAAACATACATTTCATGCAAGTACGTTCACAAATAATCAAATAATTATTCAAGTAAAATTATTTCTCGACTATTCGTACCTTGATGAATTCCAGCATGCTTGTCTTGAGTCTTCATTCTACGTCTTGAATACTTTGCCGAGCGACGGAAAAAATTCTTTGATTCTCATATTTAATTTTACTCCAATTAAATAAAATCAATTCCATTGATTTCCATATTTAATTCTATTTTAAATAAAATCCAAGATTTTCCAATCCAAAATAAATTTTGAATTAATCTAATGATTTTAAATAAAATACTTAAATTAAATAAAATCAATATTATTAAAATCCATTGATTTCCATATTTAATTCTATTCTAAATGAAATCTAAGATTTTCCAATTCAAAATAAATTTTGAATTAATCTAATAATTTTAAATAAAATACTTAAATTAAATAAAATCAATATTTTAATAATTTCTCAATCCTATTTAAATTAGATCTCAAGAATCCTAATCAAAATCGAATTTTGATTCTTCTTAAGACTTCTAATCCAAGTAGGTATAGGATATCTAGAGAAATTAGGACTTTCTTTCCTAATTTAACTCTCCATCTAATTCCATTATTTAATTCCATAATTAAGAAATCTAATCCAAATAGAATTTGAATTAATTCCAAAATTAAATTAAATAAAATTAGAAAGATTAAATTATTTCCGGAAAGATCGGATTTACCGGGACGAACCGAAACAAGTTCCGGCCATCCCAATCGAACCATGAACATGTAGAACATGCATGCCCGTGTATCTCATACACAGCACCATCAAAAAACGCATGCCCACACATCATGCATGGCCACGGCATTAATTAGCAAGTGCACATCTAGCATTAGTCAAAAGACCATGCAATGCAAAGTTTAATTAATTCATGTGGTCGCACATGCATTAGGCCATGCACCATGAATTAATTTATGCATCCAGCGAGAACAAAATTCCCAGCAGCATGAATTAATTCGATCGATCGTCTTTTTCTACGGCGAATATGTGTAACAGCTCTGGTCGATTTCCGGCACGGCGTCTCCACTGACGATACATGCCATCGACCTCGTTATATCCCACGCAAACCCTCGTCAACGCAACCCGCGAAGACGAAACACGTCCCCGATGGCTGCGCGCTCGTAGCCGCGCCGGCGCCGCTGACTGCCACCGACTTCCGGCGAGCCATCACGCGATGGTGATCCCCAAGTCGAGCAGCCCAGCACCAACAGCTCCGAGCCTTGGCGCACGATCAGCCCACGATCCGAAGCCGAAGCCGCGAACCCAAGCCGATGCCGCGAACCTAACGCCGCCGCTGGCTGCCGGCGAACCACCACCGCTGGTGGCATACGCCGACATGCCCAGCTGCGTTCAGCCCGCTTACAGCAGCCGGTACAGCCCGTGCTTCCAGCCACCTCCCCGGCAGCCCGCACCGAGCCCACGGTCGATCGATCCGGTTCGATATTTCCGAAAACCCTCGTTTTTAATAATTAATTTTTCCGTCCAACACAATTCATACAAGAGAGAAAATCAAGTACGTAGAACAATATATAGCACAATAATTTAACAAATTAAATTAATCTATGGCCATATAACCAACGATAATCGATTATCGAAACAATTAACGAAAAACGTAACCGTACGCTCTGATACCAATTGTTGGAATTCGATATTCCGGGTTATTTAAATTTGCGGAAACCAATAACCCGAACGAACCCTTCGCCGGAGATAACACGAACGCCGCGTACGAACCGGAGCACGAGCCGAACGCACGACACGGCCGAAGCCGCGCGCACGCCCAGCCCGAGCCCCCGTCCGCGGGGCTCATGTGATCGATCGGGTGGGGCTGCCCGTGCAGCCCCCGCGGCGAGTCCGGCGACTCGCCGCCGCCTGGAGGTCAGCCACCTTCAGGGTGGGGAGGGGCGGCACCAGCCCGCGCCCTCCGCGATCGATCCAAGCGATCGATCGCATCCCCTCGGCTCCAGCCGAGGGTTCGACCCTCTCGCCCCCGCCGAAACCCTAGCGGGCGATTGGCGTGGTCCGGTGGCTTCGCCACCACCACGCGATCGTCCGTCTACTCCGGGTTCGACCCTTGGATCTTGTTTTTCGATAATTGATTTCAATAAGAATTAAATAGCGGAAATATTTAATTCACCTTTCGATTCGTTGTGCGGAGAAACGAGATCTTATGATGACCTTGAGATCTTCCCACGTATTCCTTGCACTAGCCCGGACGTCGTGTGGGCGAAGATCTACCGAACTCCATGGATCTCCCTCTCTACTTTCTCTCTCTAGAATTGTGATCTTCAAGTTATGAGAATAGAGAAGACCATGTAGTGCTTTTATAGGCTACGTAGGGGATCTAAAGGAGGTGGAATATTGGGCTTCCAATAATAGTGATTAAATTGAGCCCAAGCCCAAATCTATTAATCCTTACTATTATTAATTATATGATTAACTCCACTATATAAATATAATTGCACTCCCAATATTTACCATATTATATCAAATAATATTTCTCCGGTAGTATTATATATTCCGTGTATTTAAGATATAAATTCCATGAATAAAATTAATTTATTGCTAATTAATTTATTCATCTCTTATATCCGAGACTAGTACCATTCAACCTTAATTATTATGCGGAACGAATCCACCTGCAGGGTTTACATAATAATTCCTTATGAACTCATCTCGGGGATATTATCAACCCTTACGGGATACACTTTCCCGTCAAGTATTCACGGCATGTCATATATAAAATATAGTGACCCAACTTAACCGGTAATTAACCCAATAATTAAATCGGTTAATTCCTTTGGTAAATCAAAGTCACTTATATTAAATATACACACCCGCAATAGTATCGGGGATTAAGAATAAAATACACTGAGACTTAAATCGATTATCGCCGGCAATCCTAATCGATAAATCTCAAACGATCCGCTCAATACACCAAGTGTACAAGTGTGATAAAATAATTAAGATAAATTATTTTCTCTCTCACACAACGACTATACCGATGGATTGGTCCGTGTCCATCTAGGTCGTGAGCAACTGTTCGATTAAATACGAGTAACCGATAGTATGATCTTCTGTGTGCCCATGCAACACCATACTAACTACAACGTATAGAATCCAGGACTATAATTTGCATATATTTAATTATATATAATTAAACGCAAATAATTGTTTATTTAATTAAATAGATTAGTGGCAATGGATCGTGAGTTTCCGTCACTTAAATCTAGACATTAAGTACACAACTCCAACATTATCTGTCCAAGCGAGAGGAGGTTACGAATATTTCGTAACCTTCACTGATGATTACTCAAGGTATGGTTTTATATACCTGATGCGCCGCAAGAGCGAGTGCTTTGACAAGTTCAAGGAGTACAAAGCTCTTGTGGAGAACCTTCATGATAAAACCATAAAGACTCTACGATCTGATCGTGGAGGAGAGTACCTCTCGGGAGAGTTTAAGGCGTACTTATTAGAGAATGGGATTGACTCCCAGATGACTGCACCATACACGCCCCAGCAGAATGGTGTAGCAGAAAGAAGGAATAGGACTCTTATGGAAATGGTAAGATCTATGATGAGTTATTCAGAACTACCAGTTTCGTTCTGGGGATATGCCTTGGAAACAGCGGTGTATATCCTGAACTTAGTTCCTTCTAAATCAGTCCCTAAGACGCCCTCGGAATTGTGGACCGGGCGAAAGCCAAATTTGAAACACATTCGGATCTGGGGTTGTCCAGCACATGTGCTGAAGCATGGGGCTGATAAGTTGGAATCTCGTTCAGATATTCGGTTGTTTATAGGATATCCTAGAGGAACGAAAGGTGGTCTATTTTATAGTCCTAAGGACCAGAAGATCGTTGTTAGCACCAACGCTCGGTTCTTGGAAGAGGATTATATAATGGACCACAAGCCCAAGAGTGAGATAATACTTAACGAACTGAGAGGGGACGATCAAGGCTTAGATCCAACCGAACCGGGTGATACGCCACCACAGTCTGCACCTGTAGTTACTGAGGTTACACCGGAGCCTCGTCGTAGTGGGAGGGTTGTTCGACAACCCGATAGGTTCATGTTTATAGGTGAGTCTTCGGACTTGTTACCTGGAGAACATGAAGCCGATCCCTGGACCTATGGCGAGGCGCTTAAAGATCAAGATGCTCAGTCTTGGCAAAAGGCGATGAAATCTGAGATTGAATCAATGGATTCAAATCAGGTCTGGAATCTTGTAGCACCGCCCAAGGGTGTAAAAGCCATTGGTTGCAAGTGGGTGTACAAGAGAAAAAGAGGGTCTGACGGGAAGGTTGAAACCTTCAAGGCTAGGCTTGTTGCGAAAGGGTATACTCAGAAAGAAGGGATCGATTATGAGGAAACCTTTTCGCCGGTAGCTATGCTAAAGTCGATCCGGATTCTTTTGTCTATAGCATCTTATATGGATTATGAGGTGTGGCAAATGGACGTCAAGACAGCATTCTTGAATGGGAATCTTGACAAGACCATTTACATGAGACAGCCAGAAGGTTTCATCAAGAAAGGCCAAGAGCATCTAGTATGTAAGCTAAACCGATCCATTTATGGATTGAAGCAAGCTTCTAGATCTTGGAACATGCGGTTTGATGAGGTTATCCAGTCTTATGGATTCATTCAAAGCATGGACGAGTCGTGTGTATACCGGAGAAGTGACGGAAACAGTGTGGCGTTTCTCGTGCTTTATGTAGACGACATCCTTCTAATTGGCAACAATGTGAAGATGTTGTCGGACATAAAGGGATGGTTGTCCAAGCAATTCGATATGAAAGACTTAGGACAAGTTGGGCATGTTCTTGGGATCAAGGTTATAAGGGATCGCCGGAAAAGAACATTAAGCTTGTCCCAGGCTTCATATATTGATACAATTCTGGCTCGTTTCAACATGCAGAATTCCAAGAGAGGTGCTCAACCTTTCTGCCATGGAATTCATCTATCTAAAGACATGTGTCCCAAAACACAAAAGGAGATAGATTACATGAAGAAGGTTCCTTATGCTTCGGCAGTAGGAAGTCTAATGTATGCCATGTTGTGCACAAGACCTGATATCTGCTATGCCGTGGGCATGGTAGCTAGATATCAGAGTAACCCTGGACAGGGTCACTGGACTGCTGTAAAGAACATACTTAAGTACCTGCGAAGGACTAGGAATTATGTTCTGAGTTACAAAGCGTCCGAGTTGATTCCTATTGGTTACACAGACTCGGATTTCCAATCTGATAAGGATCAGCGAAAGTCTACATCAGGCTATGTGTTCACATTGGGAGGTGGAGCAATTTCATGGAAGAGTGTTAAGCAGAAATGCATTTCGGACTCTACCATGGAAGCCGAATATGTAGCAGCCTCTGAGGCAGCTAAAGAATCGGTGTGGCTCCGGAACTTCCTTATGGACTTGGATGTGGTTCCTAAGATGCCTAGAGCTATCACAATTTATTGTGACAATAGCGGTGCAGTGGCTAATGCAAAGGAACCACGAGCCCACAATGCGAGTAAACACATAGATCGCAAGTACCACCTGATTAGAGACATCGTCAGGAGAGGCGATGCGGTTTTCACCAAGATTGCATCAGCGGATAACCTGGCAGACCCCTTTACGAAGGCACTTCCAGCGGAAGCGTTCAAGTGACACGTGAAGGGGATGGGTATCGGTGTATGGTAGAGGGCAACTAGAGATTTAGTATAAGTGGGAGATTGATGGAGTTATATTCTAAATGTCTAGTTTAGTGACAATATGGAACTCCTTATCTGTGTTTTACATTATCTATTAATCAAACTGTCGGCATTTTGTCTATCTTGTACTTGAATGCAATAGTCCTAGATATATACGTTGTAGATAGTATGGCGTGAGGAGACACGCGGAAGATCATACTGTCGGTTACTCGTATACTATCGAACAGAAGCTCACGACTTAGATGGACAGGGACAATCCATCGGTACGTCGTAGTGTGACTGGGTAATAGTTGGTCTTGACTGTTATGTTACACTCGTACACTTGGTGTATTGAGCAACACCATACTAACTACAACGTATAGAATCCAGGACTATAATTTGCATATATTTAATTATATATAATTAAACGCAAATAATTGTTTATTTAATTAAATAGATTAGTGGCAATGGATCGTGAGTTTCCGTCACTTAAATCTAGACATTAAGTACACAACTCCAACATTATCTGTCCAAGCGAGAGGAGGTTACGAATATTTCGTAACCTTCACTGATGATTACTCAAGGTATGGTTTTATATACCTGATGCGCCGCAAGAGCGAGTGCTTTGACAAGTTCAAGGAGTACAAAGCTCTTGTGGAGAACCTTCATGATAAAACCATAAAGACTCTACGATCTGATCGTGGAGGAGAGTACCTCTCGGGAGAGTTTAAGGCGTACTTATTAGAGAATGGGATTGACTCCCAGATGACTGCACCATACACGCCCCAGCAGAATGGTGTAGCAGAAAGAAGGAATAGGACTCTTATGGAAATGGTAAGATCTATGATGAGTTATTCAGAACTACCAGTTTCGTTCTGGGGATATGCCTTGGAAACAGCGGTGTATATCCTGAACTTAGTTCCTTCTAAATCAGTCCCTAAGACGCCCTCGGAATTGTGGACCGGGCGAAAGCCAAATTTGAAACACATTCGGATCTGGGGTTGTCCAGCACATGTGCTGAAGCATGGGGCTGATAAGTTGGAATCTCGTTCAGATATTCGGTTGTTTATAGGATATCCTAGAGGAACGAAAGGTGGTCTATTTTATAGTCCTAAGGACCAGAAGATCGTTGTTAGCACCAACGCTCGGTTCTTGGAAGAGGATTATATAATGGACCACAAGCCCAAGAGTGAGATAATACTTAACGAACTGAGAGGGGACGATCAAGGCTTAGATCCAACCGAACCGGGTGATACGCCACCACAGTCTGCACCTGTAGTTACTGAGGTTACACCGGAGCCTCGTCGTAGTGGGAGGGTTGTTCGACAACCCGATAGGTTCATGTTTATAGGTGAGTCTTCGGACTTGTTACCTGGAGAACATGAAGCCGATCCCTGGACCTATGGCGAGGCGCTTAAAGATCAAGATGCTCAGTCTTGGCAAAAGGCGATGAAATCTGAGATTGAATCAATGGATTCAAATCAGGTCTGGAATCTTGTAGCACCGCCCAAGGGTGTAAAAGCCATTGGTTGCAAGTGGGTGTACAAGAGAAAAAGAGGGTCTGACGGGAAGGTTGAAACCTTCAAGGCTAGGCTTGTTGCGAAAGGGTATACTCAGAAAGAAGGGATCGATTATGAGGAAACCTTTTCGCCGGTAGCTATGCTAAAGTCGATCCGGATTCTTTTGTCTATAGCATCTTATATGGATTATGAGGTGTGGCAAATGGACGTCAAGACAGCATTCTTGAATGGGAATCTTGACAAGACCATTTACATGAGACAGCCAGAAGGTTTCATCAAGAAAGGCCAAGAGCATCTAGTATGTAAGCTAAACCGATCCATTTATGGATTGAAGCAAGCTTCTAGATCTTGGAACATGCGGTTTGATGAGGTTATCCAGTCTTATGGATTCATTCAAAGCATGGACGAGTCGTGTGTATACCGGAGAAGTGACGGAAACAGTGTGGCGTTTCTCGTGCTTTATGTAGACGACATCCTTCTAATTGGCAACAATGTGAAGATGTTGTCGGACATAAAGGGATGGTTGTCCAAGCAATTCGATATGAAAGACTTAGGACAAGTTGGGCATGTTCTTGGGATCAAGGTTATAAGGGATCGCCGGAAAAGAACATTAAGCTTGTCCCAGGCTTCATATATTGATACAATTCTGGCTCGTTTCAACATGCAGAATTCCAAGAGAGGTGCTCAACCTTTCTGCCATGGAATTCATCTATCTAAAGACATGTGTCCCAAAACACAAAAGGAGATAGATTACATGAAGAAGGTTCCTTATGCTTCGGCAGTAGGAAGTCTAATGTATGCCATGTTGTGCACAAGACCTGATATCTGCTATGCCGTGGGCATGGTAGCTAGATATCAGAGTAACCCTGGACAGGGTCACTGGACTGCTGTAAAGAACATACTTAAGTACCTGCGAAGGACTAGGAATTATGTTCTGAGTTACAAAGCGTCCGAGTTGATTCCTATTGGTTACACAGACTCGGATTTCCAATCTGATAAGGATCAGCGAAAGTCTACATCAGGCTATGTGTTCACATTGGGAGGTGGAGCAATTTCATGGAAGAGTGTTAAGCAGAAATGCATTTCGGACTCTACCATGGAAGCCGAATATGTAGCAGCCTCTGAGGCAGCTAAAGAATCGGTGTGGCTCCGGAACTTCCTTATGGACTTGGATGTGGTTCCTAAGATGCCTAGAGCTATCACAATTTATTGTGACAATAGCGGTGCAGTGGCTAATGCAAAGGAACCACGAGCCCACAATGCGAGTAAACACATAGATCGCAAGTACCACCTGATTAGAGACATCGTCAGGAGAGGCGATGCGGTTTTCACCAAGATTGCATCAGCGGATAACCTGGCAGACCCCTTTACGAAGGCACTTCCAGCGGAAGCGTTCAAGTGACACGTGAAGGGGATGGGTATCGGTGTATGGTAGAGGGCAACTAGAGATTTAGTATAAGTGGGAGATTGATGGAGTTATATTCTAAATGTCTAGTTTAGTGACAATATGGAACTCCTTATCTGTGTTTTACATTATCTATTAATCAAACTGTCGGCATTTTGTCTATCTTGTACTTGAATGCAATAGTCCTAGATATATACGTTGTAGATAGTATGGCGTGAGGAGACACGCGGAAGATCATACTGTCGGTTACTCGTATACTATCGAACAGAAGCTCACGACTTAGATGGACAGGGACAATCCATCGGTACGTCGTAGTGTGACTGGGTAATAGTTGGTCTTGACTGTTATGTTACACTCGTACACTCGGTCGGGTTATCGGTTCCGCATAATTTTTGATAGCCCGGGACATCGAATCCCAGCAATTGGTATCAGAGCGTTTGGTTTCGTGTTCATGTATATGTTCGATTATTGTTCTACCTTGCAGGGATTTCCGGCTATCATGGTTGTGTTAATTAATTATCATGATTATTCGTTTATTAAACTCTCGGACATGTCGAGATTCGTTTTGTGTGGTTGAATGTTTGTAATATTAAAAATTCGGGGGTTGACCGAATTTAGGATTTATTATTACGTTCTATGTTTTCCGGAAAATGTATAGGGTCGATTTCATGTATAGAATCGATACCGGAATTGTAAATTTTAATTCATGTAATTATTTACGTTGGATCGATGCCGAGACGACCGCCGGAGAACTCATGTGACGAAGGAGAAGATGAGAGGGAGGACTAGGGATCGATTGGATCGATCCCATGATGATGATGATCGAAGGGGGCGAGGGAACTGTCCGCGGGGATCCTCGGCCACGCCGGCCACCGGTGGTGGTGGCGCGTGGGCTGAGGTGGCGGCGGCGCTCCTTCCCGGCCGGCGATCAAGGTGGGGGGCGCGGGGTCCTCGTGATCTCGTGTTCTCCTACCAAGATTCTACTTTCCTAATTAATTAGGTTTTCCTATTTGAGTTTTCCTATTTTTGGGGATTCTCATGGATTATGAAAAGAATTAATTGGAATTAATTTTATTTCCTTATTCTATTATGGAAGTCTTCTAGAGTATTCCGAGTTCTACTTGGAATAGGATCCTAGAGATTTAATAGAATTGGAAAGGAATAAAGAAATTAATTTAGGATTGATTTATTTCCTAATTGATTATTCCTATTTTATGGGAATTTTCATAGCAATGGAAATTAATTAATCTTGGAAAGAAGAAGAGTCCTAATTTATTTTATTTCCTTATTCTATTATAGAAGTCTTCTAGAATATTCCAAGTTTCACTTGGATAGATTATTCTAGAGATTTAATAGAATTAGAGAGGAAAATAAATAAATAAAAATATTAATAATATTTAATTTTATTTTTGATTTATTCGATTGACTTAATTTTCGAATTAAGTATCTTTTAGATTTATTAAAAATAAATAGATTTAAATATTGGGATTAATATTCTCGTCACATGGAGTATTCAAGAACGAAGACTGAAGACTAGAAGATGCATATGAAGATGGAATAAAGCCATGATAGTCGGGAAAATAATTTTCTAGCATTATTTTGACTATGTGATACTTCGTGCTTTATTGCTTGTATGCATGCTATATGTGTTTTTTTTTATGCACTAGATAGCGTATCCCTTTATTGTAAAAAGCTAAGAGGGAGAGGGGATGGAAACATTCCCATGGTCTCCATTGTTGTTCTCTTGGTGACTCTTATGGACTTTCGAAGTTCGTATAGACGAGTCATTGGAGGAGAATTCTTGTAATTCCTTTTTCAAGAAACATTGATCAAGTTTATCAAACAATGCCTAATTTGTCTTTCTGAAACTAACTTCAAGTCGACTCATTCTCACCCCGGGGAGTGGAATGGAGCCAAAGCCACTTGGTCATGTGGATGACACAAATTAGAGACCTTCGTACCATTCTTTGATAGATGGATCGATTGTCTGCTCGGCTCCCTCATTTATGAGAGATAGGGTCGTTCGCATGGTGAATCACTGGTTAGAAACTTTGAGTTTCACTTATGTTTCTTCGAGTCTTGATTTGCAAAAATCGAATGGTTCTTGTAATTGGGAGTCAATTATAAAAGTCTCTTGGTGTAGTAAACGTCCACACCACGTGGCTTGCTATTCTAACGGAGTTTGGATTAATTGATGTAGACAATTATAAGTAATTGTGAAGAGTTGTGAAATTATCGTAAACGTCCACACCACGTGGCTTGCGGTGATGTTGATGGAGTAGTATACTTAATGTCTAGATTTGAGTATTCTGAACTCTATATGCACTTTCATTTACCTATTAATTACAGACATTCATTTGCTTTTAATTATTGTTAATTAAATAAATGCAAATTATAGTCCTGGATTTTATACGTTGTAGTTAGTATGGTGTTGCATGGGCACACAGAAGATCATACTATCGGTTACTCGTATTTAATCGAACAGTTGCTCACGACCTAGATGGACACGGACCAATCCATCGGTATAGTCGTTGTGTGAGAGAGAAAATAATTTATCTTAATTATTTTATCACACTTGTACACTTGGTGTATTGAGCGGATCGATTGAGACTCATCAATTAGGATTGCTCGGCGATAATTGATTTGAGACTCGGAGTATTTTATTCTTAATCCCTGAAATAATTGCGGGTGTGTATATTTAATATAAGTAACTTTGATTTACCAAAGGAATTAACCGGTTTGATAATTGGGTTAATTACCGGTTAAGTTGGGTCACTATATTTTATATATGGCATGCCGTGAATTCTTGAAGGGGCAGTGTATCCCGTAAGGGTTGATAATATCCCCGAGATGAGCTCATAAGGATTTATTATGTAAACCTCGCGAGTGGATTTAATTCCGCATAATAAATAAGGTTGAGTGGTACTAGTCTCGGATATAAGAGATGAATAAATTTATTAAGCAATAAATAAATTTTATTCATGGATATTTAAATCTTAAATACACGGAATAAATAATACTAAGTTGGAGAAATATTATTTGATATAATATGAATAATATTGGGAGTGCAATTTTATTTATATAGTGGAAAATAAATAAAATTAATATTGATAAGAATTAATGGATTTGGGTTGGACCCAATTTAATTTTCAATATTGAAGCCCAATATTTATTCTCCTTTTGATCCCCTTCGTAGCCTATAAAAGCACTACATGGTCTTCACTTTTACTAACCTACGTTACGCCAACAATAAAGTTCTGAGAGTGAAGAGGATCCATAAGTTCGATAGCTCGTCGCCCACCCGACGTTCGAACGGAGTGCAAGGAATACGCGGGAAGGTCACGAGGTCATCGATTTCGTTTCTCCGAACAACGAATCGTAGGTACAATTCTCAACTAACTTGTTAATTGTTCGATTTGGTTTTTATCGAGAATACCGTAGGACGAAGATCCGAGAATCGAAGCCCGGAATAGACGGACGAACGCGCGGTGGTGGCGAAGCCACCGGACCGCGGCGTACGCCCGCTAGGGTTTCGGCGAGGGGCGATGGGGGCCGAACCCTCGACTGGGCCGAGGGTGTGCGATCGACCACGAAGGTCGATCGCTGGGCACGGGCTGGAGCCGTGCCCTACCCCGCCGTGAAGGCGGGGGCCTCCTGGTGGTGGCGGGTCGCCGGACCCGCCGCGGGGGGGCTGTCAAACAGCCCCACCCCGATCGATCGCCGGCGCGCGATCGATCGCTTGATCGTGCGAACCCCGGCTCGCGGGGGTTCGGGTGGGGGCGGGCTGTGCGTCTTCGGATACATGGTCTCCAAAGCCCGGACTCCGGCGGATGAGTCGGCGTTCGTATGATCTCCGGCGAAGGGTTCGTTCGGGTTATCGGTTCCGCAATTTTGATAATCGGGGATAGCGAATTCCAACAATTGGTATCAGAGCGTGGTTTACGTTCGCGGTATTTTCAATAAAAATTGTTCTACCTTGTAGGATTTACGACTATTATGGCTTGATGATTATTCGTTTAATTATTTTGTCATGTGATTGTTGGTTTTATTAAACTCTCGGACATGTCGAGATTCGTTTTTGGTGGTGAATGCTTGTAATAGTAAAAATTCGGGGGTTGACCGAATTTAGGATTTATTATTATGTTCGTTGTTTTTCCGGATAATGTATAGGGTCGATTTCGTGTATAGAATCGATACCGGAATTGTAATTTATTTTGTAAATTTATTTTGCGATTGGATCGACGAATCGAAGACCGCCGGAGAAGACGAAGTGACGAGGAGACGAAGGACCGGGATCGATCAATCCCCATGATCGATCCCGAGGGGATCGATCGACCCGCGGCCCTAGGCGGGCTGTCCGTGGGAGCCTCGGCCACGCCGGCCACCAGTGGTGGTGGCGCGTGGGCTGAGCGGCGGCGGCGTGCCCTAGGCGGCGATCGAACATGGTGGGGGTGGTTCGGGGTTCCCCAACCCGGGCTACTCCTACCGGAAATATACTTTCCTAATTAATTCATTATTCCCTATTTTGATTATTTCTTTATGAAATATTCTAGAAAAATAGAGAAATAATTAATTTAGTACTAAATTTATTTTTCCTATTTGATTATTCCTACTCATGGGAATATTCATGGATTAGGAATAAAATAAATTTGGAAAAGTATAAGAGTCCTAAATTATTTTATTTCTTTATTTCATTATGGATATCATCTAGAATATTCCAAGAGGATCTTGGATAGATTATTCTAGAGATTTAATGAAGTGGAAAAAGAAAATAAAATAAATAAAAATATTAATAATATTTAATTTTATTTTTGATATATTCAATTGACTTAATTTTCGAATTAAGTAACTTTTGGATTAATTGAAAATAAATAGATTTAAATATTGGATATTAATATTCTCGTCACATGGAGCATTCAAGAAACGAAGATTGAAGACTAGAAGATGCGTACGGGGATGTGATGAAGCCATAATAGTCGGAAAATAATATTCTAGTATTATTTTGACTATGTGATAATACTATGTGCTTTATTACATGTATGCATGCTATATGTGTTTACTTTTATGCACTAGATAGCGTATCCCTTTATTGTAAAAAGCTAAGTGGGAGAGGGTATGGAAACATACCCATGGTCTCCATTACTGCTCTCTTGGTGACTTTTATAGACTTTTGAAGTTTATATAGATAAGTCATTAGAGGAGAGTTCTTGTAATTCCTTTTACGAGAAACGTTAATTAAGTTTATCAAACAATGCCTAATTTGTCTTTCCAAAGCTGATTTCAAGTCGACTCATTCTCACCCCGGGGAGTGGAATGGAGCCAGAGCCACTTGGTCATGTAGAGGACACAAATTAGAGACTTTCGTGCCATACTTTTATAGATGGGTCGTTTGTCTGCTCGGCTCCCTCATTTATGAGAGATAGGGTTGTTCGCATGGTGAATCACTGGTTAGAAACTTCGAGTTTCACTTATGATTCTCCACGTCTTGATTTACGAGATTAATTGGATCAAGTAATTGGGAGTCAATTATAAAAGTCTCTTAGTGTAGTAAACGTCCACACCACGTGGCTTGCTATGCTGACGGACTTTGGATTAATTGATGTAGACAGTTGTAAATATTTATGAAGAGTTGTGAAGTTATCGTAAACGTCCACACCACGTGGCTTGCGGTGATGTAGCGATTCCAAGTAACTTATTTTGGTACTGAGTAATGGTTTACACTTAGATACGCCTTATAGTATTCCTCCCCACGAGGTTCCGCTATAAGCGATGTATGGCCAAAGAAAATCTAATTGCTAAATCATTTGGGTGGGTAAACGTCCACACCACGTGGCTTGCCTTACCTGATAGGATTTTAGATGTGATTAGTGATTTAATGATATTATTTAAGGGAGATAATATCGGATATTAAATTGTTTGTTTGTTTTATGTGCTTATAGGTTAGGAATGACTGTGACCCCACTTTATGATATACTTAAAGATGAAAACTCACCGGTTCCATATGGTGATGATTGGAAAAGAAATCTGGACATTGTCCAAACTGTGGAGCTTTCTGAATCCACTGTTGGTCCAACTACGTTGAGACATGGTGTGGAAGCTAGGCAAGAGGTGTTTAACATACCCACGGAATCGTTCCTCAATGAGTCCCTTAAAACCGGCTCAGCGAAGGCGATTTTTGTGCGTATGTTAAGAGAAACACGAGCTCTTGTGGCTAGGCTAAAAGAAAAGCGTGCAAAGAGACCCAGTGGTTTAGAACCACGGATTGGGAAAAGCAAGCGGTTTCGCAGATGCTTTCGATGCAAACAGTTTGGGCACTGGAGGTCTGATTGTCCTCTCATCAAAGGTACGAAATTTTCCTTAGTCACTGAAACATTGTCAGCGGTGATATCTACCAGCACCTGGTGTCTAGATACGGGTGCCACTGACCATGTCTGCAATTCATTGCAGGGGTTCCAGGAAACCCGGAGACTTAGAGAGGGAGAAATCGTGGTCTACATGGGCAATGCCGCGAAGGTGGCGGCTGTTGCAGTGGGAGACGTTCACTTACGTTTCAGTAGTGATAGGGTTTTAGTTTTACGTAATTGTCTTTATGTACCCAACTTTAGAAAGAATTTAATTTCAGTTTCTAAACTTATTATGAATGGATATTCTGTTTCTTTTGACCACTCTGTGATCATAAGAAGAAATAGTGAAATTATCTGTTCTGGTACATTGATAGACGATTTGTATGTGCTAAATCCTGAGTCTAACACGATGCAACTAACCGAGAGTAATAACACATCTACGAACACCAATAAGAGAAAGGAACCTTCTAAGATGAATCAATTATACTTGTGGCATCTAAGGCTAGGTCATATAAACTCAAATAGGCTTCAAAGGTTGAAAGCTGATGATTTAATCACTGGCGTTGAAGGAGAGGACCTTCCAACCTGCGAATCCTGTTTAGAGGGAAAAATGACTAAGCATCCTTTTTCTGGTAAAGGACGAAGAGCTGAACAAGTATTGGATTTGATTCACTCTGATGTATGCGGACCTATGTCTACTCAGGCAAGGGGAGGGTACGAGTACTTCATCACTTTCACTGATGATTACTCAAGATATGGATATGTATACCTGATGAGCCGCAAGAGCGAATCCTTTGGCAAGTTCAAAGAGTTCAAGGCTCTTGTGGAGAACCTTCGTGGTAAATCCATAAAATGCCTGCGATCTGATCGCGGAGGCGAGTACCTGTCTGGAGAATTCAAGGCATACTTGGCAGAGAATGGGATTGAATCCCAGCTGACCTCACCATATACTCCTCAGCAGAATGGTGTGCCAGAAAGAAGGAATAGGACTCTTATGGAGATGGTGCGATCGATGATGAGTTACTCGGATTTACCTGTAATGTTCTGGGGATTTGCCTTGGAAACAGCAGCGTACATTCTGAATAGGGTTCCGACCAAAACGGTACCAACCACACCCATGGAATTGTGGAGTGGGCGTAAGCCTAACTTGAAACACATTCGGATCTGGGGATGTCCAGCACATGTGTTGCGACAAGGCGCCGATAAGTTAGAACCTAGATCAGAAATACGGCTGTTTGTAGGATACCCGAAAGGAACTAAGGGTGGCATGTTCTATAGTCCTACGGACCAGAAGATCGTTATAAGTACTAACGCTCGGTTCCTAGAGGAAGACTATGTCATGGACCACAAGCCCAAAAGTGACATAATACTTGATGAGTTGAGAGGTAATGAGGAAGACCTGAATACAGCCGAACCGAGTATAGATACACCACTAGAACCTGCACCTAATACTGTCACTGTTAATACACCGGAACGCCGTCGTAGTGGGAGGGTTGTTAAACAACCAGATAGATGGATTGGACTGGGTGAGTCTTCGGACTCTGGACCTGGAGTTCATGAAATCGATCCCTGGACCTATGATGAGGCGGTACAAGATATAGATGCGCTTTCTTGGAAGAAAGCAATGAAATCCGAAATAGAATCTATGGATTCTAATAAAGTCTGGGATCTTGTAGAACCACCAAGCGGCGTGAAGCCAATTGGGTGTAAATGGGTCTACAAGAGAAAGAGAGGATCTGACGGAAAGGTTGAAACCTTTAAAGCTCGGCTTGTTGCGAAAGGATATACTCAGAAAGAGGGAATCGATTATGAGGAGACCTTCTCGCCGCTAGCCAAGATAAAGTCGATCCGGATTCTCTTATCCATAGCAGCTCATATGGATTATGAGGTGTGGCAAATGGATGTCAAGACAGCTTTCCTTAATGGAAGTCTTGACGAGACGATTTATATGAAACAACCAGAAGGATTCATTGCTAAGGGGCGAGATCATCTAGTGTGCAAGCTTAATCGATCCATTTATGGATTGAAACAAGCCTCGAGGTCGTGGAACCTGCGGTTTGACGAAGTGGTCCAATCCTTTGGATTCAGTCAAAGCATGGACGAATCGTGTGTGTATTGGAAACGTGATGGAAAGAAGGTGGTGTTTCTCGTGCTTTATGTAGACGACATTCTTCTCATTGGCAACAGTGTGAAAATGTTATCAGACATAAAGGGATGGTTGTCTAGACAATTCGATATGAAAGATTTGGGAGAAGTCGGACATGTTCTAGGGATCAAGGTTATAAGGGATCGCCGGAATAGAACATTGTACCTATCCCAGCAATCTTACATAGACACGATTCTGGCTCGTTTTAACATGCAAGATTCCAAGAAGGGTGAACTACCCTTCAGTAAAGGAACTTATCTTTCTAAGGAGATGTGTCCTCGGACACAAAAGGAGAAAGATGAAATGAAAGCAGTTCCCTACGCTTCGGCTGTGGGAAGCTTAATGTATGCAATGTTATGTACGAGGCCTGATATCTGCTATGCAGTTGGCGTAGTAGCGAGATATCAGAGTAACCCTGGAAAGGCTCATTGGACTGCCGTAAAGAGCATTTTCAAGTATTTGCGAAATACTAAGGATTATGTTCTAAGTTACGGGGCAGACAATCTGATTCCTTTGGGTTATACGGATTCGGATTTCCAAGCTGATAAGGACCGGCGAAAGTCGACATCAGGCTATGTGTACACTATGGGAGGTGGAGCCGTATCATGGAGGAGTGTTAAGCAAAAGTGCATTTCAGACTCTACCATGGAAGCTGAATACGTTGCAGCCTCAGAGGCAGCGAAAGAGTCAGTTTGGTTCCTTAATTTCCTCCAGGACTTAGATGTGATTCCGAGTTTGCCCAAGGCTATGACAATTTATTGTGATCATAGCGGTGCAGTGGCAAACAGTAAGGAACCACGGTCCCATAGTGCTATGAAACACATAGAGCGCAAGTACCACCTGATTCGAGACATCGTCAAGAGGGGCGATGCGATAGTCACCAAGATAGCTTCGGAGGACAACCTAGCGGACCCTTTCACCAAGATACTTCCTAAGGAAGTATATTTCAAGCACTTGGAGGGTTTGGGAGTCAGAAGTTTGGAGGATAAGACTAGACCTTAGTATAAGTGGGAGATTGATGGAGTAGTATACTTAATGTCTAGATTTGAGTATTCTGAACTCTATATGCACTTTCATTTACCTATTAATTACAGACATTCATTTGCTTTTAATTATTGTTAATTAAATAAATGCAAATTATAGTCCTGGATTTTATACGTTGTAGTTAGTATGGTGTTGCATGGGCACACAGAAGATCATACTATCGGTTACTCGTATTTAATCGAACAGTTGCTCACGACCTAGATGGACACGGACCAATCCATCGGTATAGTCGTTGTGTGAGAGAGAAAATAATTTATCTTAATTATTTTATCACACTTGTACACTTGGTGTATTGAGCGGATCGATTGAGACTCATCAATTAGGATTGCTCGGCGATAATTGATTTGAGACTCGGAGTATTTTATTCTTAATCCCTGAAATAATTGCGGGTGTGTATATTTAATATAAGTGACTTTGATTTACCAAAGGAATTAACCGGTTTGATAATTGGGTTAATTACCGGTTAAGTTGGGTCACTATATTTTATATATGGCATGCCGTGAATTCTTGAAGGGGCAGTGTATCGCGTAAGGGTTGATAATATCCCCGAGATGAGCTCATAAGGATTTATTATGTAAACCTCGCGAGTGGATTTAATTCCGCATAATAAATAAGGTTGAGTGGTACTAGTCTCGGATATAATAGATGAATAAATTTATTAAGCAATAAATAAATTTTATTCATGGATATTTAAATCTTAAATACACGGAATAAATAATACTAAGTTGGAGAAATATTATTTGATATAATATGAATAATATTGGGAGTGCAATTTTATTTATATAGTGGAAAATAAATAAAATTAATATTGATAAGAATTAATGGATTTGGGTTGGACCCAATTTAATTTTCAATATTGAAGCCCAATATTTATTCTCCTTTTGATCCCCTTCGTAGCCTATAAAAGCACTACATGGTCTTCACTTTTACTAACCTACGTTACGCCAACAATAAAGTTCTGAGAGTGAAGAGGATCCATAAGTTCGATAGCTCGTCGCCCACCCGACGTTCGAACGGAGTGCAAGGAATACGCGGGAAGGTCACGAGGTCATCGATTTCGTTTCTCCGAACAACGAATCGTAGGTACAATTCTCAACTAACTTGTTAATTGTTCGATTTGGTTTTTATCGAGAATACCGTAGGACGAAGATCCGAGAATCGAAGCCCGGAATAGACGGACGAACGCGCGGTGGTGGCGAAGCCACCGGACCGCGGCGTACGCCCGCTAAGGTTTCGGCGAGGGGCGATGGGGGCCGAACCCTCGGCTGGGCCGAGGGTGTGCGATCGACCACGACGGTCGATCGCTGGGCACGGGCTGGAGCCGTGCCCTACCCCGCCGTGAAGGCGGGGGCCTCCTGGTGGTGGCGGGTCGCCGGACCCGCCGCGGGGGGGCTGTCAAACAGCCCCACCCCGATCGATCGCCGGCGCGCGATCGATCGCTTGATCGTGCGAACCCCGGCTCGCGGGGGTTCGGGTGGGGGCGGGCTGTGCGTCTTCGGATACATGGTCTCCAAAGCCCGGACTCCGGCGGATGAGTCGGCGTTCGTATGATCTCCGGCGAAGGGTTCGTTCGGGTTATCGGTTCCGCAATTTTGATAACCCGGGATAGCGAATTCCAACAGATGTAGCAATTCCAAACGATGTACTTTGGTGCTGAGTAATGGTTTACACTTAGATACGCGTTATAGTATTCTTCCCCACGAAGTTACGCTATAATCGATGTATGACCAAAGAAAATCTAATTGCTAAATCATTTAGGTGGGTAAACGTCCACACCACGTGGCTTGCCTTACCTGATGGGATTTTAGATGTAATTAGTAATTTAATGATATTATTTGAGGGAGATAATATCGGACATTAAATTAATTGTTTGTTTATATGTGCTTATAGGTTTAGAGAGTAGCCATGAATCCACTTTCTGTGATACTCAAGGAACATAAACTCACTGGTCCCAATTACATTGATTGGAAGAGAAATTTAGACATTGTCCTGACTTCTGAGGAGTACAAGTTTGTACTCCATGAAGTGTGCCCTGCTGAGCCCACGGCTGCCTCGACTGATGAGGAAAAAGGAACATATAGGAAGTGGAAAAAGGCTGATGAAATGGCTAGGTGTTATATTTTGGCTTCATGTCAAATGTACTCCAAACCCAACATGAGCCGATGGACACTGCCTATGATAAGATGTTCAACCTCAAGGAGATGTTTGGGGAGCAAGATCGTGCGGCTAGGCAAGAAGTGAAGGTACCGGTATACCGATTCGATCGATATACCGTGTGTGCGGAAGCGTGTAAAGCATATAAATCTATCATGCTTGGATCTTAGTGCACACATAATGTGTATAAGAACACATACAAATATATATATACACATCCAATATATATATATATATAGGGATCAACGAGTTCTTACATTTGGTGATCGTTGAAATTGGTTAAGGTGGTGTTGAGTCGATTGAACCACCTTAATGGATCAGCCACGGATTGTTCACCTCTGGAATGACCCCGTCACGCCTTTGGATCGCCCGGATGTTGAAGCCGCACAAATGGCCCGGCCTCTACATGTTGCACTCGAACCCGGATGATGACTTGCTTGATTGATCGAGTTGATTCTCCAAGAACAACCTCTTTTCTCTCTCTCTTTTGTGAATTTCGTGGGTGAAAAATTATGCTGAAAAATCAGCATTTGTTCACCTTAAAATGCCATCAAAACCCCTTTGTAACCTCCTCCTTAATGGTGATATTGATGCCCCATCATTATCACACATTAAGGTGTGATTATGGTGAATTTGAATGGACATTTCCACCTCATTATGCCACATGACATTAGATGGTCCCACTTGCTTGTGTGGCATGCCATATCACACTATGTGACATGCATCCATGCAAGCCATGCATCCCATGCATGTGTATTAAATCCACGTAAATATTGATTCTAAATCAATATATTTATCAAGCATTGTACATCATCTTTGAGTCCGTGTGTGACCCTGTAGGTATGATTTATTGATCAATATTATATTGTTCCCAACAATATAATATTATCAAATAATCATTTAACATCCATAGACGACCTTATGACTTCATCGATTGCACACGTAGGATCGAAGGACATATTCCAACAATCTCCCACTTGGCCTTCAGAGCCAGTGTGCTGCCAACTTCCTGTTGTCACTTTATGTCTAAGTTTGAACTTGAGGCAAGACTCGAGTCATCCTCAATCGGTTCAAACCTTTCTTGGACTTTGAGGCAGACTGTAAAACCAGATTTATCACTATGATACGAATCTGGACGTGGCCACGTATTTTCCACAGTCTCGAATCTCCAAGTGGCCGGTAAGACATATGATCCATATTAAAATGGAGGACAATCCCATCTTGTCAATCCAAGCTCTCCCACTTGCTTCCTGATATACCCAATAACAAGTTTTATAGCCTCCTTTTACGAAAGGCGTTTACTTGTATCAAAGTACACCATTTCACAATGGAATCACTCTGGACTACTCAGGTCAGAGGAAATTGCTCGACAGTCAATGAAATAGTATTATGACTCAAAATCTTAAATACTATTCCAGTTGGGTCTGTTCGATCATTAGCTCCCAGCTAATATCTATGTAATTGTACTTGATGTCCCACATCACTAGCCCATGAAGCGGCGCTATAGTACACATTACAATCTAGTTCATTGTATTATCAGTTTGTCCGTACTTGGTAATACGAACTAGGAACAATTCTATGATTTAATTATATTAGTTCAACAATTGGGACTTCATTTATGTGGTAAATCGACCTCATAACCCAATTAATATAATTTAATCATTTGGACAATTCATACAATTTAAACCACAATTATATGAAGAAATTTATTGAATATCATAAAAGATACGTGAATGTTTACATAAACTCCAAAAGTAAACAATACACTAATAGGAATCACAATCCATCTCTAAGATATCATATCCCTATTGCAGTCGTATGAGCATCATGCTTTGACTGCTGGAGTGGTTTAGTTAACGGGTCTGCAACATTATCATCAGTTGCAACTTTATTTATCTCGATGTCTGCACGACTAACTATCTCCCTGAGAATGTGGAACTTCCTGAGTACATGTTTGGATTTGTGGTGCTCCCTAGGCTCCTTGGCTTGCGCGATAGCTCCACTATTATCACAATAGAGAGCTATCGGATGGGCCGAACTAGGTACGACACCGAGCTCATCTAAGAACTTTCTCATCCAAACGGCCTCCTTTGCTGCTTCTGATGCAGCAATGTACTCAGCCTCTGTAGTAGAATCAGCTACGGTGGGTTGCTTGGAACTCTTCCAGCTCACCGCACCTCCATTCAGACAAAAGACAAATCCGGATTGAGACCGGAAATCATCTTTGTTTGTTTGGAAGCTTGCATCTGTATATCTTGTCACAACCAACTCTTTTTGTCCTCCAAAGACAAGAAAATACTCTTTAGTCCTTCTAAGGTACTTAAGAATATTCTTGGCCGCAGTCCAATGCGCCTCACCTGGGTTTCCTTGAAACCGACTCGTCATGCTCAAAGCATACGATACATCCGGTCGTGTACATATCATGGCGTACATAATAGACCCTATTGCCGAAGCATAAGGAATATTTGCCATCCTTATTTGCTCATCAGGTCCCGAAGGGCACTGACTCTTGCTTAAAGATGTACCATGAGTCATTGGAATGAGACCCTTCTTGGCGTCTTTCATTCTGAACCTGTCAAGCACCTTATCAATATAGGTTGCTTGACTAAGTCCAAGCATCCTTTGTGATCTGTTCCGACAGATCTTGATGCCCAATATGTACTGTGCTTCTCCAAGATCCTTCATTGAAAACCATCTTCCTAGCCATTCTTTAACAGAATTAAGCATAGGAATATTGTTTCCAATAAGGAGTATGTCATCGACATACAACACAATGAATACAACGTAACTCCCACTGACCTTCTTGTAAACACAAGAGTCTTCCATGTTCTTTTGAAATCCAAACTCTTGTATGGATTCATCGAACCGAAGATTCCAGCTCCGAGATGCTTGCTTTAATCCATAAATGGATCTATTAAGCTTGCATACTCTCTCAGCCTGATTAGGATCGATAAAACCCTCTGGTTGTGTCATAAACACTTCCTCTACTAGAATCCCATTCAAGAAGGCGGTTTTAACGTCCATTTGCCATATCTCATAATCATAATGAGCAGCAATGACTAAGAGAATCCGAATGGATTTAATCATAGCAACTGGTGAAAAGGTTTCATCATAATCCACCCCGTGAATTTGTTTATATCCTTTTGCCACCAATCTTGCTTTGAAAACACTAGGTTTTCCATTCATGTCTGTTTTTATTTTGTAAATCCATTTGCATCCAATGGGCCTAGCCCCTTTAGGCAAATCGACCAAGTTCCAAACTTGATTTTCAGACATTGATTCCATTTCGGATTTCATGGCACCCTGCCATTTCTCGGAATCTGGACTCGTCATAGCTTGGATATAGGTCGAAGGTTCATTGCTTTCTAAAAGCATGACTTCATAGCTCTCATTTGTCAGAATACCTAAGTATCTGTCAGGTTGAGATCTAATCCTTCCGGACCTTCGAGGGTTAGGTGTGGTTTCTAAAACCACTGGAGCACTCTCGACTTGGTCTTGAGTGTCCATCTCAGTTTGATCTTCTTGAACCTCGTTCAAGTTTTCTTGAACTTCGTTCAGTTCAACTGAGCTCCCACTTACTTTCTTGTAAAGATATTCCTTTTCAAGAAATACACCATCTCGAGCAACAAAGACTTTGTTCTCAGATTGGTTGTAAAAGTGGTACCCTCGTGTTTCTTTTGGATAACCAACAAAGAAACATTTATCCGATTTGGGTTCAAGCTTTGTAGAGATATTTCTCTTCACATAAGCTTCACATCCCCAAATCTTGATATAAAACAAGTTAGGGACCTTCCCTTTCCATACCTCGTATGGTGTCTTATCAACAGCTTTTGACGGTGTCCTATTCAGTGTATAGGCCGCTGTTAAAAGTTCGTGTCCCCAAAAAGATTTTGGTAGTTCACTAAGGCTCATCATCGATCGAACCATATCCAATAAGGTTCTATTCCTCCTTTCGGAAACACCATTCATCTGGGGTGTTCCAGGAGGAGTGAGTTGATATAGAATACCACAACTCATAAGATGATCATCGAATTCTTGGCTAAGATATTCACCACCTCGATCCGATCGAATGGCTTTTATCTTCTTACCAAGTTGATTCTCAACTTCATTTTGGAATTCTTTGAACTTTTCAAAGGCTTTCGACTTATGCCTCATTAAATAGATATAACCATATCTACTTAAGTCATCGGTAAAAGTTATGAAGTAGAAATAACCTCCACGTGCTTGTGAGCTCATTGGACCACATACATCAGTATGGATTAAACCCAATAGATCACTTGCACGTTCTCCTTTTCCTAGAAAAGGTGACTTTTTCATTTTGCCCATCAAACATCCTTCACATGTATCGAATGACTCCAAGCCAAAAGATTTGAGAATACCTTCTTTAAGAAGTTTCTCTACACGTTTAACGTTGACGTGGCCTAATCGACAATGCCAAAGGTATGTTTCATTGAATTCATTCGATTTGGCCTTTTTGGTATCAATGTTATATATATGATTGTCAAGTTGAAGTATATATAAACCATGTTCTAATCGTGCCGAACCATAGAACACTCCACTTTTTGAAATAGTAAATAAACCATTTATTATAGTGAAGGAAAATCCTTCAGTATCCAATACTGAAATAGAAATGATGTTCTTGGTAATACTTGGAACGAAATAAACATTATTCAATACTAAAACAAGGCCCGAAGGCAAACACAAATCATAAGATCCTACGGCTAATGCAGCGACCCTCGCTCCATTTCCAACCCGCAGATCGACATCTCCCTTTACCAAAGTTCTACTTCTTTGCAGTCCCTGCACATGTGAAACAATGTGAGCACCGCATCCGGTATCCAATACCCAAGAAGAAGAATTTGTAAAGTTTATGTCTATGACATAAATACCTGAAGATGAAGGAACGACACCGTTCTTCACATCCTCCTTGAACTTGGGGCAATCTCGCTTGTAGTGTCCAACACTCTTGCAGTAGAAACACTCAGATTCCCCAGGAACCTTAGAAGCTTTCAAGAACCTTTTGGAAGGAGTTGCCACAACTTTCCCTTTCCCTTTGCCTTTCACTTCTGGTTTCTTAATCCCCTTGAACTTTTTGGTACCTCCTTCCCGAATCATAAGAACTTCCCTCCTAGGGTCCTTCTTAATCGCCGGCTCAGCAGCCTTAAGCATCCCATGGAGCTCATGAAGCGATTTCTTCAGTCCATTCATGTGGAAATTCAGCCTAAAGGCGTCATAACCATCATGAAGAGAATAGAGAATGAAATCGGTAGCCAACTCGTCATCATATGCAAAACTGAGGCGAGCACTTGAAGCAAATAATCCAATCATTTGCTGTACATGTGGTCCCACGGGTTTACCCTTTTCCAGCCTAGCTGTTGCTATAGCCCGGGTGACACCGAAGCGCTCAATCCTAGCCTGTTCCCCGAACATGCTCTTGAGCTCTTCTATGATGTCATAGGCTTCCATGAAATCGAATTGTTTTTGCAACTCGGGTACCATGGATGCCAACATCAAACATGTCACCTCATTCGAGGCTTTCTTAGCAAGGGCATATGATGCCTTTTGGGCATCCGTGCCCCCATCAGCGGGAAGCACGGGAAGGGGTTTGTCCAACACACTTTCCTTTTCTTCGTATTTGAGGACTATCCTCAAGTTACGTTGCCAATCAAGGAAATTGGTGTTGTTCAACTTTTCTCTATCCAAGATAGAGCTGAACTTGAATTGAGTTGAGACAGACATATTATACTACAGAAGAAAGATAAATAACGTAAGTAAACATTCACAAAGCGGTAAACAAATAAGGTTGTCTATCAAAACTACTTTATTTGTTCCATTTTGTTCATTCGATATCTAATATCGTCATTCCCAATTATTTTAATGACAAAAAACGTGATAAATCGTAAGTGAAAACTCGAGGTTTTCTAACCAGCGATCTTATCATGCAATGGAAGCCCTATCTCTCATTAAAATGAGGGAGCCAACCAGACAATCGATTCACGCCATCCAATGGCTCGAAAGTCTCTAATTTGTGTCATTGATAAACTTAAGTGTTTTGGATTAAATCACTCCCCGAGGTGTAAATAATCCTAACCTTATAATTCATCGAATGAAAGACAAATTAGGCATTTGTTTTTGAAATTTTAATAAATTAGAACAAAATGATCCCAAGACCCTCATCTTGCGAATCCTTAAGCCGACTGAGTCCGCACTTAAGAACTCCAAGATAGGTAGACATTCCATGTCAATGACATCTAATGTCACTCTCGGTCGATGAGAGTCCCATTCTCATCTCATGTCTCGATAGCCACGCCTGCAGTGGATCTATCGATGAGAAAACCAAACTCACGTGTAAGGGTCTAACCCTTACTCCCACTTATCCCAAGATAACAAGTAGTACCCCGCTGAGGCGGACCTACCAACTTATGATCGAGGGCTTTATGGGTGTGATGTTTTGGACAAGACATTATACTCATTATTTTGGGAATTTGCATGCATAGGTTTGTTTATATGTAAGTTGAACATTTATAACATAAAACAACCTATAACTAGCAAAGCAAATAAATACGAAATCGAAAGGCCCCTAGAACCTCATAACTCTCAAACGAAAATAATTAAAGTATTAACAAAAGCCTTGAACATCTTCTGGACTGGTCCTCGCCCTCCGTTTTAGTTCTGTGTCCTCCGATTTTGGTCAAAACAAGTCATTACCTCAAAAACCACGAACAGCGCCCGCCGTTTTACAACCAGCGGTCGCGGAACACCACCGGCGGTCGCCGTTTCCAAAACGGCGCCCGCCGAAAAGGCAAAAACCCATCTGCCCCAAAAACGGCGCCCGCCGGAGCTCAAACGGCGACCGCCGTTTGGCTCCAGCAGCCCGGTTTGCTTCGTTTTGCTTCGTTTGGCTTCGTTTGGCTTCGTTTGGCTTCGTTTCTTCTCGTTTTCGCCGGAGAGCCGAGATCCTCCATCGAACCATGAACCAAGTCCATCGCTTACAAGTTTGAACAATATAAATTGAAATAGAAAACCTATCTATTACAAATGATTCCAAGGGACGCAGCCCTCCAAAACTATGGCCAATCGAAACGTAAAAACCGACAATTTCATTCACCCGACCACTAACGGTGGCCGGTCTTACATCTAATCACATAATCACAATTAAACAAATAAGTCAATTATGTTGATTAAACTTTTTGTGTCCAACACAAAAGTGTGCACGAGCCCTAGGCTCTGATACCAATTGAAGGTACCGGTATACCGATCCGATCGATATACCGTGTGTGCGGAAGCGTGTAAAGCATATAAATCTATCATGCTTGGATCTTAGTGCACACATAATGTGTATAAGAACACATACAAATATATATATACACATCCAATATATATATATATATAGGGATCAACGAGTTCTTACATTTGGTGATCGTTGAAGTTGGTTAAGGTGGTGTTGAGTCGATTGAACCACCTTAATGGATCAGCCACGGATTGTTCACCTCTGGAATGACCCCGTCACGCCTTTGGATCGACCGGATGTTGAAGCCGCACAAATGGCCCGGCCTCTACGTGTTGCACTCGAACCCGGATGATGACTTGCTTGATTGATCGAGTTGATTCTCCAAGAACAACCTCTTTTCTCTCTCTCTTTTGTGAATTTCGTGGGTGAAAAATTATCCTGAAAAATCAGCATTTGTTCACCTTAAAATGCCATCAAAACCCCTTTGTAACCTCCTCCTTAATGGTGATATTGATGCCCCATCATTATCACACATTAAGGTGTGATTATGGTGAATTTGAATGGACATTTCCACCTCATTATGCCACATGACATTAGATGGTCCCACTTGCTTGTGTGGCATGCCATGTCACACTATGTGACATGCATCCATGCAAGCCATGCATCCCATGCATGTGTATTAAATCCACGTAAATATTGATTCTAAATCAATATATTTATCAAGCATTGTACATCATCTTTGAGTCCGTGTGTGACCCTGTAGGTATGATTTATTGATCAATATTATATTGTTCCCAACAATATAATATTATCAAATAATCATTTAACATTCATAGACGACCTTATGACTTCATCGATTGCACACGTAGGATCGAAGGACATATTCCAACAAGAAGCCATGAGAGTCCTTATGTCGACTACTCAGTCTGAAGGAACGCCCGTTGGGGAGCACGTTCTTAAGATGATGAGTTTTTTGAATGAACTTGAGGTCCTAGGAGCTTCTATTGATGCTGAGACGCAAGTCGACATCATACTCCAGTCTCTGGCCCCTAGTTTTGAGCAGTTTCGTATGAGCTATAATATGGGTAAACTATCTTATACTCTTGCACAACTCCTGACTGAACTAAAGGCGGCAGAGGGGATCTACAAGAAGGGCAAGTCTCAAGCGCTTGTAACTACCAAGTCCAAAAGCTTGAAAGCTATTGGAGGTAGGGGCAAGAAAAGGAAGCAAGCCTGGAAACCCAGTGGTGCCAAGAGGAATGGACCACGAGTGGGGGCTAGTAAGCCAAGGGGCAAGTGTTTCCGATGCAACAAGTCTGGACACTGGAAGTCTGAATGTCCTCTCAAAGGTACGAATTTTTCTTTAGTCGTAAAAACATAGTCAGCGGTATTATCTACCAGAATTCTGGTGTGTAGATATGGAACCACGGACGGTATGTGCATTATTTTAAATGCAGGGGTTCCAGAAAACCCGGCGACTTAGAAAAGAAGAGTTCGAGTCTACATGGGCGAAGCTGTTGGGGTAGCAGCGGTTGCAGTGGAAGACATTTATCTGTTTTCAGTAGTTTTAGGATTTCATTTCAAGTTATTGCTTTATGTACCCCTTAATTTCGAAAAAGAACTTTTGTTCTGGTTTTTCTTTATTAATGAATGGATATTTATTTCTTTAATCATTCAGTGATTTAGATAAGAAATAATGGTGTTATCTATTCTGGTACATTTTAGATAGCAATATATGAATGATGAATCCTTAGTCTACCACGATGCAACAAACCGTTATGTATAACTTGTTTTACTTATTAGATGTATTTCTTTATCATTATGCTTGTGAATTCTTGAATTCGGACAAGCATTAAGAATGATTTATGATTAATGCAGTAACATGTGTAATTAGAAAGGTACGAGTCATTCTTTCAAAGAATACTCGAAGATGGATTAGAATACTTGATGTGCCATAAAAGCAAAGTGTTTTTCAGTAGACACAAAGCTATTATGGGGAACCTTCAAAGTATATCCATTGGAAGCCTGCGGCTTGTTCGCGGAGGCTATCACCTATCTAAACAACACATAGCATAAATCAAAGATTGAGATTAAGTCTCAAAAGACTGCACCATACACTGGAGTGTAGACATGGTGTGTCAGGGATAAGAAATGGAATTCTAAATAGTAAAAGGACAAGTTTGTTCGGAACTACCTATGTTCTATGGATATTTCTGGATACAACGGCAAATTCAATATGGTTGTAGAATATCCTAGGAGAACAAGTAATTGTATGTTCAATAGTACTATGAACCAGAGGGGTGTTCTCACCCGGTTCTTAGAGGGAGACTATTAGATGAACTACAATGCCCTAACTGACAAGGTACTTAAAATGAGGAAAAGGAAAGACTGAGAACCAGCCTAACTGAGTGGTAGTACACCACTAACTGCACCTAATGTTATTACTGTTATACACCAGAACGGCAGTGGGAGGTTGTTAAGCAACCGGAGATGTTCATAAGACTGGAGGAGTTTTGAACTCTGGATCTAGTAGACATGAAATCGATCCCTAGCTCTGCATAAGGGGCAGTGCTAATCTAAATGTGCCTACTTGGATAGCAATAAGTATTATTGTCAAGAGGCGAGATCATTTAGAAGTACAAGCTTAGTGAATCCATTTATGGATTATCACAAAGCTGTAAATTGTGGAACTTGCGAACTGATGAGATAGTCCATGAGATGGATTCATCAAAGTGCATAAGACAAAGAAAGGTGTGTTAGAGACGTAATGGAAACAAGGTGGTCTTTCTCGGAATTTTATGTAAATAACACTTCATCGTTGGCAACAATGTAAAAGTGTTGTCAGACATAAAATAAAGGTTGTCTAAATGAATCGAGATATAAGATTAAGAGTAAGTTAGACCATGTTCTTAGAATCCTTCGATCTCTAGATAAGAACATTTGTACTTCTCTTAAGATATCTTATGCGATTATGGTTTGTTTTAAACATGCATAATTCTGAGAAAGGTTATTACCTTTCGGGAACAGAATGCATCTATCTAAAGGTATGTGTTTTGAACACATAAAGGAGATAGATATAGACAAAGCAGTTTCCTACACTTCGAGTGTGGAGAGCTTTGTAAATGCAGTATTGTAAAACAAGAACCTGATATCAACTATGCGGTTAGCATAGTGGGAGGATATCAAAGTAATCTGGATAAGGGATGTTCGAATGCTGTAAGAGTACTTTCAAAGTACTGGCTTACAAAGCAAGACTGTTGGAAATCGACTACCCGGGATGCGTTCGTTCGATCGTTCGAACATCCGAACCATCCCAGTCGACATCCGAAGTTACTACTTCGTTCGCTTGAACAACCCTTATCCCGAATCACGCCCATCCATCGCCCCAGAGGACAACCTCGCGAAACGGGGCTGGTCTGCACCCAATCAGCGCCCGCTGATTGCAGACCAGCGGTCGCTGGTGGAGCTGCAAACAGCGGTCGCTGTTTGCCCACCAGCGGGCGCTGTTCGTCCGCGAACAGCAACGCGACGTTGCTGTTCCGGGCTCGTTTCCGGGTCGTTTTTCCTCATCCAACTACCGTTCCGGAGGTCCTAGAACCCCCAGTAGTCGAGGAATACGATCCACGACCCCGGAACCCGATCCACGTTCATGTATGTTCAACGAGATAAAACGAGATCGAATAATTGCGGAATAAAAGTTCCGATCTCATACCTCTCGGTCGATTGTTGAGACCTTAGATGCTTCTAACGTATGCCTCAGATCCCCTTCTCCAACCGTTGTGTGGGCAACGATCCGCTGGAGTTCTCCCGTCTGTACTCTCTCTATCAACAGCAGCGTTAATATATCTTTTTCTCTCTGAGAGAAAAATATTAGCGCAAACTAATTTAATTTTACAGAGAAAAATAATAATTGCGTTAACGCAATTGTTTTTCTCAGCAAAATGAAATAGCGGTGAATGTTAGGTTTTAGGAGAGTACGGGAGGGGGTTTATATAGAGTTACGTTAGGGACCTTAGGATAAATTAATTAAGGGCTAAATTGAAATATTAATTAACTTGGAATACGTAAACGCAATTCCTTAATTAATCGATTTCAATTTTAATTATTATTAACTCCACTATAAAATAATAATTGAATTCCCGAAATTAATTTTAATATTATTTCAACAATAATAATTCCGCCGAAATTACATAAACGACCTTCCCCGTGTTTAAGATATCGTATGTCCAAGAATTAATTTTATTACTAATAATTAAATTAATTCGTCTCTTATTATCCGAGACTAGTACCACTCAACCTTATTATCATGTGGAACAAATCCACCTGCAGGGTTTACATGATAAACTTTATGAGCTCATCTCGGGGACATCATCAACCCGATAAACGGGACACGGTTTCCTGTCTATAATCTATAGCATGCCGTGTGTACAATTCCGATTCCCAATTTACCAAGTATCTCGACTAATCAAATAGTCTCACTCATTGGCAAGTTAAAGAACCGAGAATTGGACAAACGCACCTATAATTATATAGGGATTAGGAATTCGTTTATCCGTAATATCTGAGGTCTAGTTCGATTACGTCGATTAGTATAAATCGAACGCCCTCCCGTGGTCCTGCTCAATACCCCAAGTGTACTAGTGTAACATAATAGTCAAGACCAACTATTACCCAGTCACACTACGACGTACCGATGGATTGTCCCTGTCCATCTAAGTCGTGAGCTTCTGTTCGATAGAATACGAGTAACCGACAGTATGATCTTCCGCGTGTCTCCTCACGCCATACTGTCTACAACGTATATATCTAGGACTATTGCATTCAAGTACATGATAGACAAAATGCCGACAGTTTGATTAATAGATAATGTAAAACACAGATAAGGAGTTCCATATTGTCACTAAACTAGACATTTAGAATATAACTCCATCAATCTCCCACTTATACTAAATCTCTAGTTGCCCTCTACCATACATCCGATACCCATCCCCTTCACGTGTCTCTTGAACGCTTCCGCTGGAAGTGCCTTCGTAAAGGGGTCTGCCAGGTTATCCGCTGATGCAATCTTGGTGACAACCGCATCGCCTCTCCTGACGATGTCTCTAATCAGGTGGTACTTGCGATCTATGTGTTTACTCGCATTGTGGGCTCGTGGTTCCTTTGCATTTGTCACTGCACCGCTATTGTCACAATAAATTGTGATAGCTCTAGGGATTTTAGGAACCACATCCAAGTCCATAAGGAAATTCCGGAGCCACGCCGATTCTTTAGCTGCCTCAGAGGCTGCTACATATTCGGCTTCCATGGCAGAGTCCGAAATGCATTTCTGCTTAACACTCTTCCATGAGACTGCTCCACCTCCCAATGTGAACACATAGCCTGATGTAGACTTTCGCTGATCCTTATCAGATTGGAAATCCGAGTCTGTGTAACCAATAGGAATCAACTCGGACGCTTTGTAACTCAGAACATAATTCCTAGTCCTTCGCAGGTACTTAAGTATGTTCTTTACAGCATTCCAGTGACCCTGTCCAGGGTTACTCTGATATCTAGCTACCATGCCCACGGCATAGCAGATATCAGGTCTCGTACACAACATGGCATACATTAGACTTCCTACTGCCGAAGCATAAGGAACCTTCTTCATGTAATCTATCTCCTTTTGTGTTTTGGGACACATGTCTTTAGATAGATGAATTCCATGGCAGAAAGGTTGAGCACCTCTCTTGGAATTCTGCATGTTGAAACGAGCCAGAATCGTATCAATATATGAAGCCTGGGACAAGCTTAATGTTCTTTTCCGGCGATCCCTTATAACCTTGATCCCAAGAACATGCCCAACTTGTCCTACGTCTTTCATATCGAATTGCTTGGACAACCATCCCTTTATGTCCGACAACATCTTCACATTGTTGCCAATTAGAAGGATGTCGTCTACATAAAGCACGAGAAACGCCACACTTTTTCCGTCACTTCTCCGGTATACACACGACTCGTCCATGCTTTGAACGAATCCATAAGACTGGATAACCTCATCAAACCGCATGTTCCTAGATCTAGAAGCTTGCTTCAATCCATAAATGGATCGTTTTAGCTTACACACTAGATGCTCTTGGCCTTTCTTGATGAAACCTTCTGGCTGTCTCATGTAAATGGTCTCGTCAAGATTCCCATTCAAGAATGCTGTCTTGACGTCCATTTGCCACACCTCATAATCCATATAAGATGCTATAGACAAAAGAATCCGGATCGACTTTAGCATAGCTACCGGCGAAAAAGTTTCCTCAGAATCGATCCCTTCTTTCTGAGTATACCCTTTCGCAACAAGCCTAGCCTTGAAGGTTTCAACCTTCCCGTCAGACCCTCTTTTTCTCTTGTACACCCACTTGCAACCAATGGCTTTTACACCTTTGGGCGGTGCTACAAGATTCCAGACCTGATTTGAATCCATTGATTCAATCTCATACTTCATCGCCTTTTGCCAAGACTGAGCATCTTGATCTTTAAGCGCCTCGCCATAGGTCCAGGGATCGGCTTCATGTTCTCCAGGTAACAAGTCCGAAGACTCACCTATAAACATGAACCTATCGGGTTGTCGAACAACCCTCCCACTACGACGGGGCTCCGGTGTAACCTCAGTAACTACAGGTGCAGACTGTGGTGGCGTATCACCCGGTTCGGTTGGATCTAAGCCTTGATCGTCCCCTCTCAGTTCGTTAAGTATTATCTCACTCTTGGGCTTGTGGTCCATTATATAATCCTCTTCCAAGAACCGAGCGTTGGTGCTAACAACGATCTTCTGGTCCTTAGGACTATAAAATAGAACACCTTTCGTTCCTCTAGGATATCCTATAAACAACCGAATATCTGAACGAGATTCCAACTTATCAGCCCCATGCTTCAGCACATGTGCTGGACAACCCCAGATCCGAATGTGTTTTAAGTTCGGCTTTCGCCCGGTCCACAATTCCGAGGGTGTCTTGGGGACTGATTTAGAAGGAACTAAGTTCAGGATATACGCCGCTGTTTCCAAGGCATATCCCCAGAACGAAACTGGTAGGTCTGAGTAACTCATCATAGATCTTACCATTTCCATAAGAGTCCTATTCCTTCTTTCTGCTACACCATTCTGCTGGGGCGTGTATGGTGCAGTCATCTGGGAGTCAATCCCATTCTCTAATAAGTACGCTTTAAACTCTCCCGAGAGTTACTCTCCTCCACGATCAGATCGTAGAGTCTTTATGGTTTTACCATGAAGGTTCTCCACAAGAGCTTTGTACTCCTTGAACTTGTTAAAGCACTCGCTCTTGCGGCGCATCAGGTATATAAAACCATACCTTGAGTAATCATCAGTGAAGGTTACGAAATATTCATAACCTCCTCTCGCTTGGACAGATAAAGTCCCGCACAAATCAGAGTGAATCAATTCTAGTACTTCCTTGGATCTATACCCTTTATCACTAAAGGGTCGCTTGGTCATTTTTCCTTCCAGGCATGATTCGCAGGTTGGAAAGTCCTCATCTTTCACACCACTGAGTATTCCATCAGTTATCAACCTTTGAATCCTGTCCAAGTTAATATGACCTAGCCTAAGATGCCATAAGTATTTTTGATTCATTCTAGAAGGCTCCTTTCTCTTATTGGTACTAGATGTGTTATTTGACTCTACTCGTTGCATCGTGGAATAATCAGGATTCAGTATATATAAGTTGCCTATCAATGTACCAGAACAGATATACTCACCATTCTTTTTGATAATAACAGAACTATCAAAAGAAACAGAATATTCATTCAAAACCAATTTAGAAACCGAAACAAGGTTCTTTCTAAAATTCGGTACATAAAGACAATTATTCAATACCAAAACTTTATTATTAAAAGACAAATAAATATCTCCCACTGCAACTGCCGCCACTTTCGTAGCGTTGCCCATGTAGATAGTGATCTCTCCCTCTCTAAGCCGCCGGGTTTCCTGGAACCCCTGCAAAGAATTGCAGACATGATCAGTGGCTCCCGTATCCACACACCAGGTACCGGTGGATAACACCGCTAAACATGTTTCAGTGACTAAGGAAAAGTTCATACCTCCTTGTCTGAGAGGACAATTAGACTTCCAATGTCCAGACTGCTTGCAACGGAAACACTTGCCCTTGGGCTTGTTCACTCCATTCCGTGGTCCACCATTGATGGGTCCACTGGGTTTCCGTCCTTGCTTCTTCTTCCTCTTAGTCCCCGGAGGGCCATGAAGTTTCACAGCCACAAGTGCATGAGACTTCTTAAAGATTCCCTCTGCCGCCTGGAGTTCAGTCAGGAGTTCCGCCAACGAATATAACCTCTTGTTCATGTTATAGTTCAGGCGGAACTGCTCAAAACTCCTCGGCAGAGACTGGAGCACTATATCGATCTGGGTTTCCCCATCGATAGCTCCTCCCATAATCTCTATCTAATCCAGATAGCCTATCATCCTAAGAATGTGATCCCTCACGGGCGTTCCTTCGGACATAGTGGCCGTCATGAGTTTTCTCATAGCATCTTGTCTGGCTGCCCTATCCTGACTACCAAACATCTCCTTGAGGTTAAGCATCATATCATAGGCAGTGGTCATGGCCTCATGCTGATGTTGCAGCACATTTGACATAGAAGCCAAAATGTAGCACCGCGCCATCTGATCAGCCTTGACCCACTTCCGATGAGCTTCCTTTTCCTCAGGAGTGGAGGTATCAATAGGTTCATCAGGACAAACCGCATGGAGTACATATTTGTACTCCTCAGCAGTTAGGACAATGTCCAAGTTTCGTTTCCAATCAACATAGTTTGGACCAGTGAGTTTGTTTTCTTTTAGTATAATGGACAGCGGGTTGAGTGCCATATCTATAAAAGAGACAAATCAAACTGTCAAATTTAATTCGATATTAACTCCCTTAATTAATATCATTAAATTTACCAATCAATCCTAAAATCCCATCAGACTAGCATGCCACGTTCATGTGGACGTATACTAGTCCAAACGATTTTATAACTGGACTTTTACTTCGGTCGTACATCATTACAGCAGTGACTCCGATGGGGAGGATACTGTAAAGCGTACCTAAGTGTATACCATTTCTCAGTACTAAGTTAACCGCTCGGAAACTACACGCCCACCGCAAGCCACGTTAGTGTGGACGTTTACGTTGACATGCGGTCCCTTTACGATTTCCTATAACTGTCGAGCCTCAATTAACCCAAAGTTCCGTTTCCGTCTAGTAAGCCACGATAGTGTGGACGTTTACTAAACAAACAACTTTGTTAATTGAATTCCATTTAATAAATTTCACAATTTCGTTAATCAAAGCTTGATATCTCGTAAGTGAAACTCGAAGTTTCTAACCAGCGATCAATCATGCAATTGAGCCCTATCTCTCACAAAGTGAGGGAGCCAACCAGACAATCAATCTAGTCATCAAATGACTCGAATGTCTCTAATCTGTGTCATCGACATAACCAAGCGCTTTGGCTCCATTCCACTCCCCGGGGTGAGAATGAGTCGAGTTGAAATTAGTCTTTGAAAGACAGATTAGGCATTGCTTTGAAAAACTTAAGTGTTCAATTCTATAAATGGAATTGAATTCGAATTTTGATCCAGTGATATCCGTGTGTCAACTTTATCCGATAGGGAGGATGACACTAAAGCCAACTCGTAAGCGACACACATCACCATCAAAACAGAGAATGGAGACCGCGGGATTGTTTCCAATCCCTCTCCCACTTAGTTTTTACGAAAGGGATAACAAGCATGCATATAGAGTTAAAGCATAATAAAAAGCACGTAAACACACAAAAAGCATTTAACGTGGCCCGATTATTATGGCCTTTAAATCTTCGATGCACGTCTTCTCGGATATTCGTCTCGTTGCTCGCCTCGGTCTCGGTCCATCACCGACTTGTCTAAGGACCAAGAGACGAACCCCTCCCACTGGAGTATCATCCCGGGCCCTCGACAAGCGATCCGTGATGTCCGTCGAACCCCCGCGTCGCTGCTGCCAAACCTCAAACAGCGCCCGCTGTATGAGGAACAACGGTCGCTGGAGGAGCTGCAAACGGCGACCGCCGTTTGCCCTCCAGCGGGCGCCGTTTGTGCACAGCAGCCGCGGGTTCGACTCCTCGAACCTCGATCGTTCGTCCTTCGATCTCCTCTCGATTCACCAAGCAGCAGTAACATTACATATGTACACTAACTACTTCCGGCATTGATCCTATACAAGGATGATCGATCCTATACATCCGGATAAACGAAAAACGAAAAACCCTAAACGACTCAACCCGTCGTTTTAACTATTACAAGCAAGCAACGTTTTTAAAAACCAAAGATCTCGACAATCCCGAGAGTTTAACACACCACAACATACAGTACAATAAAACATGACCATAATAATCGGGTGATCCTGCAAAACAAACTCGCAAACAATACAAAGAACGTATAAACCGGCTCTGATACCAACTGTTGGAAATCGACTACCCGGGATGCGTTAGGTCGATCGTTCGAACATCCGAACCATCCCAGTCGACATCCGAAGTTACTACTTCGTTCGCTTGAACAACCCTTATCCCGAATCACCCCCAGCCATCGCCCCGGAGGACAACCGCGCGAAACGGGGCTGGTCTGCACCCAATCAGCGCCCGCTGATTGCAGACCAGCGGTCGCTGGTGGAGCTGCAAACAGCGGTCGCTGTTTGCCCACCAGTGGGCGCTGTTCGTCCGCGAACAGCAACGCGACGTTGCTGTTCAGGGCTCGTTTCCGGGTCGTTTTTCCTCATCCGACTACCGTTCCGGAGGTCCTAGAACCCCCAGTAGTCGAGGAATACGATCCACGACTCCGGAACCCGATCCACGTTCATGTATGTTCAACGAGATAAAACGAGATCGTATAATTGCGGAATAAAAGTTCCGATCTCATACCTCTTGGTCGATTGTTGAGACCTTAGATGCTTCTAACGTATGCCTCAGATCCCCTTCTCCAACCGTTGTGTGGGCAACGATCCGCTGGAGTTCTCCCGTCTGTACTCTCTCTATCAACAGCAGCGTTAATATATCTTTTTCTCTCTGAGAGAAAAATATTAGCGCAAACTAATTTAATTTTACAGAGAAAAATAATAATTGCGTTAACGCAATTGTTTTTCTCAGCAAAATGAAATAGCGGCGAATGTTAGGTTTTAGGAGAGTACGGGAGGGGGTTTATATAGAGTTACGTTAGGGACCTTAGGATAAATTAATTAAGGGCTAAATTGAAATATTAATTAACTTGGAATACGTAAACGCAATTCCTTAATTAATCGATTTCAATTTTAATTATTATTAACTCCACTATAAAATAATAATTGAATTCCCGAAATTAATTTTAATATTATTTCAACAATAATAATTCCGCCGAAATTACATAAACGACCTTCCACGTGTTTAAGATATCGTATGTCCACGAATTAATTTTATTACTAATAATTAAATTAATTCGTCTCTTATTATCCGAGACTAGTACCACTCAACCTTATTATCATGTGGAACAAATCCACCTGCAGGGTTTACATGATAAACTTTATGAGCTCATCTCGGGGACATCATCAACCCGATAAACGGGACACGGTTTCCTGTCTATAATCTATAGCATGCCGTGTGTACAATTCCGATTCCCAATTTACCAAGTATCTCGACTAATCAAATAGTCTCACTCATTGGCAAGTTAAAGAACCGAGAATTGGACAAACGCACCTATAATTATATGGGGATTAGGAATTCGTTTATCCGTAATATCTGAGGTCTAGTTCGATTACGTCGATTAGTATAAATCGAACGCCCTCCCGTGGTCCTGCTCAATACACCAAGTGTTCTAGTGTAACATAATAGTCAAGACAAACTATTACCCAGTCACACTACGACGTAACGATGGATTGTCCCTGTCCATCTAAGTCGTGAGCTTCTGTTCGATAGAATACGAGTAACCGACAGTATGATCTTCCGCGTGTCTCCTCACGCCATACTGTCTATAACGTATATATCTAGGACTATTGCATTCAAGTACATGATAGACAAAATGCCGACAGTTTGATTAATAGATAATGTAAAACACAGATAAGGAGTTCCATATTGTCACTAAACTAGACATTTAGAATATAACTCCATCAAAGACGAAATCTTCTTGGATTACAGTTTCTCAGATCCAAAATCAGAGAAAGACCAGTGTAAGTCGATATCAGGCTATGTGTTCACTTTTAAAAGGAGGTGGAACCTAAAGATGAAAGAGTGATAAGCAGGATGCTTCTCGGACTCTCTCATAACCGAATAGCAGCCTCAGAGGCAGCGGAAGTTTTTGGTTAGGTTCCGGGATGACCTCTGAACTTGGATATGATTCTTGGTTCACCAAAGGCTATGTATATAGCGGTGCATGGTAAACTGGAAGAAGTCATAAGTTCAAAAGGCGATGATAACACATAGAGCAAGTACCACCTGATTCGAGTCATCGTCTAGAGAGACGACGCAGTAGTCACCAAGATAACTTCAGAGCGGCAACCTAGATTGCTCATTCACATAATACTTCTGAGAAGTATAACTTAAGCACGTGATGAGTATGGGAGTCGGGAGTTTGGAGGAAATGACTAGACCTTAGTACAAGTGGGAGATTGTTGGAGTTGTGTACTTAATGTCTAGATTTAAGTATCGGTAAACTCCCGGTCATAGCATTTAACCTATTTAATTAATAAACAATTATTTGCATTTAATTATTATTAATTAATTATGCAAAATATGGTCCTGGATTTCATACGTTGTAGTTAGTATGGTGTGCATGGGCACACAGAAGATTATACTATCGGTTACTCGTATTTAATCAAACAGATGCTCACGACCTAGATGGACACGAAACAATCCATCGGTATAGTCGTTGTGTGAGAGAGAAAATAATTTATCTTAATTATTTTATCACACTTGTACACTTGGTGTATTGGGCGGATCGCTTGAGATTTATTGATTAGGATTGCCTTGGATAATCAATTTAAATCTCAGAGTATTTTATTCTTAATCCCCGATACTATTGCGGGTGTGTATATTTAATATTAGAGACTTTGATTTTCCAAAGGAATTAACCGATTTAATTATTGGGTTAATTACCGGTAAAATTGGGTCGCTATATTTTATATATGACATGCCGTGAATACTTGACGGGAAAGTGTATCCCGGAAGGGTTGATAATATCCCCGAGATGAGTTCATAAGGAATTATTGTGTAAACCTCATGAGTGGATTTGTTCCGCACAATAATTAAGGTTGAATGGTACTAGTCTCGGATATAAGAGATGAATATAATTTATTGAGCAATAAATAAATTTATTCATGGATATTTAAATCTTAAATAGACGGAATAGATAATACTACCGGAGAAATATTATTTGATATAATATGGTTTAATATTGGGAGTGCAATTAATTTATATAGTGGAAAATAAATTAATTAATATTGATAAGGATTAATAGATTTGGGCTGGGCTCAATTTAATCTTCAATATTAGAAGCCCAATATTCCACCTCCTTTAGATCCCCTACGTAGCCTATAAAAGCACTACATGGCCTTCATAAATCAAAAGACAAGATTATCATACTTGATATTCTAGAGAGTTGAAGGAGATCCATAGGAGTTCGATAGATTGTCGCCCACACGACGTTCGGACGAGGTGCAAGGAATACGTAGGAAGATCGCAAGGTCATCAACGTTTGATTTCGTTTCTCCGTACAACGAATCGAGGTACATAATCATAAACCCCCACTATGATTACATGTTCGAATAATTGTGATGTATACATGAACAAGACGATCCGGGAAAAACGACGAACCTCGGGGACGGGGATTCGAGATCCCCGGCGAGGATCGAAGGGGCCGTCGAACCCTAGGATTCGGACCGCCGCGACGCACGACGAGAGGGGGCCCCCGGCTGGACGCCGGGGATGGACGATCGACCCTCGTCGATCGTCGGGATGCCGCGGGCTGGTGCCGCGGCGGATCCCAGCCACCCTCGTCGGAGGTGCGTGGCGCGAGGGACCCTCGGCTGGAGCCGAGGGGTGCGATCGATCCTCGGATCGATCGCGGGTAAGCTGCGGGGTCACCCGCAGCGACCCCGTACGTGCTGCGGGTTCGCCCGCAGCGGATGCGTGCGGGGCTTGGCATGTTACATGAGCAATTATTTGATTATTTGTGTACGTACTTGCATGAAATGTATGTCTGTGATTATGCTTATGTGTATTTCATTTATGCACTAGATAGTGTATCCCTTTATTGTAAAAAGCTAAGTGGGAGAGGGATTGGAAACAATGCCATGGTCTCCATTGCTGTTCTCTTGGTGACTTTTATGGACTTTTGAAGTTCATATAGATAAGCCATTGGAGGAGAATTCTTGTAATTCCTTTTACGAGAAACATTGATTAAGTTTATCAAACAATGCCTAATTTGTCCTTCTGAAACTGATTTCAAGTCGACTCATTCTCACCCCGGGGAGTGGAATGGAGCCAAAGCCACTTGGTCATGTAGATGACACAAATTAGAGACCTTCGTACCATTTCTTTAAATGGATCGATTGTCTGCTCGGCTCCTTCATTTATGAGAGATAGGGTTGTTCGCATGGTGAATCACTGGTAAGAAACTTCGAGTTTCACTTATGATTCTCCGCGTCCTGATTTACAAAAATCGAATTGATCAAGTAATTGGGAGTCAATTATAAAAGTCTCTTGGTGTAGTAAACGTCCACACCACGTGGCTTGCTATACTAACGGATTTTGGATTAATTGATGTAGACAGTTATAAGGAATTGTGAAGAATTGTGAAATCATCGTAAACGTCCACACCACGTGGCTTGCGGTGATGTAGCGGTTCCAAACGATTTACTTTAGTACTGAGTAATGGTTTACACTTAGATACGCATTATAGTATTCTTCCCCACGAAGTTACGCTATAAGTGATGTATGACCGAAGCAAATCTAATTGCTAAATCGTTTGTGATGGAATTCGATATCCCGGGTCATTAAAATTTGCGGAAAATAATAACCCGACCGAAATCCTCTCGCCGGAGATGAAACCGCGAACCACCGTACGAACCGGAGCTCAACCGAGCACCGCACGGGACGAACCCGCGCGCCCAGCCGAGCCCCCGCACGGGGCTCGCGATCAATCGATCGCGTGGGGCTGCCCGGCAGCCCCCGGCGGTGAGTCCGGCGACTCACCGCCACCACCGACCGGAGGGGGGACCACCAGCCGCGGCGCGAAGCCGCGACGGTCCCCGGCGATCGAACTAGGGTTCGATCGCCCCTAGCCGCGGCGTCCAGCCGCGGCCTTTCCTCGGTGCGCGCCGGCGGTCGTGCCCTAGGTCGACCGCCACCCCCTCGGCTCCCAGCCGAGGGCTCTCTCGAACCTTCGCCGGGGATCTCGAATCCCCGTCCCCGAAGTTCGTCGTTTACCCGGATCGTGCGTTCATGTATGTATCACAATTAATCCACATAAAATCATAGAAGAGAGTATATGATTTTACCTTTTGATTCGTTGTGCGGAGAAACGGAATCAAGATGATGACCTTACGATCTTCCCACGTATTCCTTGCACTAGCTTGAACGTCGGGTGGGCGACGATCCTCCAAGCTTATGGATCCTCTTCAACTCTCTAGAATATCAAGTATGATAATCTTGTCTCTTGAAAAAGTGAAGACCATGTAGTGCTTTTATAGGCTACGTAGGGGATCTAAAGGAGGTGGAATATTGGGCTTCCAATATTAATGATTAAATTGAGCCCAAGCCCAAATCTATTAATCTCCCATTAATATTAATTAATTTATTTTCCACTATATAAATTAATTGCACTCCCAATATTAAACCATATTATATCAAATAATATTTCTCCGGTAGTATTATTTATTCCGTGTATTTAAGATTTAAATATCCATGAATAAAATTAATTTATTGCTAATTAATTTATATTCATCTCTTGAATCCGAGACTAGTACCATTCAACCTTAATTATTGTGCGGAACGAATCCACTCATGAGGTTTACACAATAATTCCTTTTGAACTCATCTCGGGGATATTATCAACCCTTACGGGATACACTGTCCGGTCAATTATTCACGGCATGCCATATATAAAATATAGTGACCCAACTTAACCGGTAATTAACCCAATAATTAAATCGGTTAATTCCTTTGGTAAATCAAAGTCACTTATATTAAATATACACACCCGCAATAATATCGGGGATTAAGAATAAAATACACTGAGACTCGAATCGACTATCGCCGGCAATCCTAATCGATGAATCTCAACGATCCGCTCAATACACCAAGTGTACAAGTGTGATAAAATAATTAAGATAAATTATTTTCTCTCTCACACAACGACTATACCGATGGATTAGTTCGTGTCCATCTAGGTCGTGAGCAACTGTTCGATTAAATACGAGTAACCGATAGTATGATCTTCTGTGTGCCCATGCACACCATACTAACTACAACGTATAAAATCCAGAACCATGGTTTGCATTTATTTAATTATCAAGTAATTAAAAGCAAAACAATTGTTCGTTCATTTAATAGATTAAATGCTATGACGGGGAGTTTACCGTTACTTAAATCTAGACATTAAGTACACAACTCCAACAATCTCCCACTTGTACTAAGGTCTAGTCATTTCCTCCAAACTCCCGGTTCCCATACTCATCACGTGCTTTAAAGTGTACTTCCGAGAAGTACTATGTGAGTGAGCAATCTAGGTTGCCGCTCTGAAGTTATCTTGGTGACTACTACGTCGTCTCCCCTGACGATGACTCGTATCAGGTGGTACTTGCTCTATGTGTTAACATCACTTTTGACTTATGACTTCTTCTAGTTCACCGTGCACCGCTATTCAATAGCCTTTGGTAAACTAAGAGTCATATCCAAGTCAAGAGGTTATCCCGGAACCTAACCAAAACTTCCGCTGCCTCTGAGGCTGCTATTCGGTTATGAGAGAGTCTGAAAAGCGTCCCGCTTATCACTCTTTCACTTCATGGTTCCACCTCTTTCTAAAAGTGAACACATAGCCTGATATCGACTTTCACTGGTCCTTCTCTGATTTTTGGATCTGAGAATCTGTAATCTAAGAAGATTTCGTCTTGCTCAAGTCAGTACTATGAAAGTACTCTTGCAGCATTCGAACATCCCTTATCCAGATTACTTTGATATCCTCCCACTACGCAAACCGCATAGTTTGATATCAGGTTCTTGTTTTACAACATTGCATCTATAAAGCTTTCCATACTTGAAGTATAGGAAACTGCTTTGTCCTCATCTATCTCCTTCATGTGTTCGAACACATAACCTTTAAATAGATGTTTATTCTGTCTCTGAAAGGCAATAACCTTTCTCAGAAGTATGCATGTTAAAAACAAACCTTAATCGTACAAGATATCTAGGAGAAGTACAATGTTCTTATCTCTAGATCATAAGACCTTAAGAACATGCTCTAACTTCTTCTCAATCTTATATCTCGATTTATTTAGACAACCATTATTTTATGTCTGACAGCATTTTTACATTGTTGCCAATGATAAATGTTATCTACATAAAATCTCCGAGAAACACCACCTTGTTTCCATTACGTTTTCAATACACCTTTCGTCTATGCCTTTTGATGAATCCATCAACTGGACTATCCCATCAATTCGCAAGTTCCACGATTCGTAGCTTTATTTCAATCCATAAATGGATTTACTAAGCTTGTACTCTAAATGATCTAGCCTCTTAACAATAATACTTATTGTTCCAAGCAGGCACATTTAGATCTAGTACTGCCCTTATGCAGAGCTAGGGGTCGATTTCATCTTTACTAGATCCAGAGTCCGAACTCCTCTAGTCTTATGATTATCTCTGGTTGTCCGACAACCTCCCACTGCAATGGCGTCCCGGTGTATAACAGTAATAACAATAGGTGCAGTATGTGGTGCACTTCTACTCGGTTTGGCTGGTTCCTAGTCTTTTGTCCTTCTTCTCATTTCAAGGTATTACGTCAATTTAGGCTTTGTGGTCCATCTAATAGTCTTCCTCTATGAACCGGACGAGAGACGTCCCTCTGGTTCGTAGTACTATAGAACACAATACTTCGTTCATCTAGGATATCCTACAACCATATTCAATATGCCGTTGTATCCAGGAATATCCATAGAACATAGGTGGTTCCGAACAACTTGTTCTTTTACTATTAGATTTTCCATTTCTTTATAGCGCACCATCTCTACACGCAAGTGTATGGCGCGGTCCTTTGGGATTGAATCCCAATCTTTGATAATGCTATGTGTTACTTAGATAAGTGATGGCCTTGGTGACCGAGTCACAGGCTCCTAATGAATATACTTTGATGGTTCCCCATAATAGCTTTGTGTCCATTGACTAGTCAAAGAACTTTGCTTTTATGGCACATCAAGCATTCTAATCCATCACCGAGTATTCTCTGAGAGAATTTCTCGTACCTTTCTAATTTACACATATGCCTGCATATCTAATCATTTCCAATACTTGTCTGAATTCTATCCTTTATCCAGAAAGGTTTACTTAGATGTATTCTCCTTCAAATTAAACCCTTAGGTCGGAAGGTCCATTCCTTCAACTTTAATTGATCAAATCAATTTCGACCATTTGAATCTTATTTGAAAAATACTACTAAGTATAAGAATTCACAAGTATAATGATCAATAAAGAAATATCTAACAAGTAAAACAAGTTATAGAACGGTTTGTTGCATCGTGGTAGACTAAGGATTCATCATTCATATATTGCTATCTAATGTACCAGAATAGATAATGCCATTATTTCTTATCAAAATCATCCAATGATTAAAGAAATAAAATATCCATTCATTAATAATAGAAATCCAGAACAAAACGTTCTTTCTAAAATAAAGGGGTACATAATGCAATAACTTTGAAATGAAATCCTATTTAACTACTAAAGCAGATAAATGTCTTCCACCGCAACCGCTGCCTCCTCTACAGCTTTGCCTTGACTATTCCTCCATTTCCAAGTCTTTGGGTTCCCTGGTGTCCCTGCATTTTTAAATGCATACATACCGTCAGTGGATCCATATCTACCAACCAGGTTCTGGTAGATAAACCAGCTGACTATGTTTTAAAGACTAAGGAGAGAATCTCATACCTTCTCCAGGAGAAAATAAAGACTTCCAGTCCCCAGAAAGTTTTCTTTGAGAATGACCGCCCGAAGGCTTTCTCACCCTATTCCGTGGTCCAAGAGTAGAACTACAGGGCTTCTTTGTCTGCTTCTCCATTCCATGGTTTATGCCCCTAGGTTCGAAACCTTTGGCTTTGGCCATAAGAGCTCGCGATTGTCTCAACTCATCCAAAAGGTCCAACATCTCGAAAACGTGTTCAAGCGTTTCCTCGAAGCGACTGACCTTTATGAGTATCCTCATCGCCTCTTTTCTAACCTTCTCGTTGTCTCTAAACATAAGCTTGAGTTTTAGCATGATATCATGATTGGTGGTTAATGCAAAAGCACTGTTCCACTTCTCAAAATCATCTTTTTCCTCAATAGTTGAGACATGAGTTGGTTTAGGAGGACAAAGTTCACTGAGTACAAACTTGTACTCAGCAACAGTCTGGGAAATGTCTAACTCGTTATTCCATCCAACACAGTATGGAACTAGTGCGTTGAATTCCTTGAGTATCATAGAAAGTGGGTTCATAGCTATTCTCTAAACCTATAAGCACATTTAAACAAACAATCAATTTAATATCCGATATTATCTCCCTCAAATAATATCATTAAATTACTAATTACATCTAAAATCCCATCAGGTAAGGCAAGCCACGGTGTGTGGACGTTTACCCACCCAAACGATTTAGCAATTAGATTTGCTTTGGTCATACATCGCTTATAGCGGAACCTCGGTGGGAGGAATACTACAAGGCGTATCTAAGTGTAAACCATTACTCAGCACCAAAGTAAATCGTTTGGAATTGCTACATCACCGCAAGCCACGTTGTGTGGACGTTTACGATAACTTCACAACTCTTCACAATTTCTTACAACTGTCTACATCAATTAATCCAAAATCCGTCAGTGAAGCAAGCCACGTTGTGTGGACGTTTACTACACTAAGAGACTTTTATAATTGACTCCCAGTTACAAGATCCATTCGATTTCGTAAATCAGGACGCGGAAAATCATAAGTGAAACTCGAAGTTTCTAACCAGTGATTCACCATGCGAACAACCCTATCTCTCATTAGATGAGGGAGCCGAGCAGACAATCGATCCATCTATCAAAGAATGGTACGACTGCCTCTAATTTGTGTCCTCGACATGACCAAGTGGCTTTGGCTCCATTCCACTCCCCGGGGTGAGAATGAGTCGACTTGAAGTCAGTTTTAGAAAGACAAATTAGGCATTGTTTGATAAACTTAATCAATGTCACTTGTAAAAGGAATTACAAGAATTCTCCTCCAATGACACATCTATATGAACTTCAAAAGTCCATAAGAGTCACCAAGAGAACAGTAATGGAGACCATGGGAATGTTTCCATCCCCGCTCCCACTTAGCTTTTTATAACAAAGGGATACGCTATCTAATGCATAATTAAACACATAAGCATGCATACAAGTAATAAAGCACATATCACATAGTCAAAATAAGCTAGAAAATTATTTTCCGACTATCATGGCTTTATTCCATCTCCGTATGCGTCTTCTAGTCTTCAGTCTTCGTTCTTGAATGCTCCATGTGACGAGAATATTAATCCCAATATTTAAATCTATTTATTTTCAATAAATCCAAAAGATACTTAATTCGAAAATTAAGTCAATCGAATAAATCAAAAATAAAATTAAATATTATTAATATTTTTATTTATTTATTTTCCTATCTAATTCTATTAAATCTCTAGAATAATCTATCCAAGTCAAACTTGGAATATTCTAGAAGACTTCTATAATAGAATAAGGAATAAAATAAATTAGGACTCTTCTATTTTCCAAGATTAATTAATTTCCATGTCCATGAAAATTCCCAAAAAAAATAGGAATAATCAAATAGAAATAAATTAATTAATTAATTATTTTATTCCTTTCCAATTCTATTAAATCTCTAGGATCCTATTCCAAGTAGAACTCGGAATACTCTAGAAGACTTCCATAATAGAATAAGGAAATAAATAATATTAATTAATTCTTTTCCTATCTCCATGAGAGTTCCCAAACTTAGGAATACTCAAAATAGGAAAACTTGAATTAATTAGGTAAGTAGTATCTTGGTAGGAGTAGGAGTAGCACGGGTTGGGGATCCCCGCACCACCCCCACCGTCGACCACCATCACCGCCGGGCACCACCGCCGCCGCCCCCTAGCCACGCGCCACCACCACCGGTGGCCGGCGCGGCCGGAAGTCCGCGGGCAGCCCCCCGGTCGATCGATCTCATCATGGGATCGATCCCATCGATCCCGAGCCCTAGTCCCTCTCTTCGTCTCCTTCGTCACACGAGTTCTCCGGCGGTCGTCTCGGCATCGATCCAACGTAAATAAATTACAAGAAATAAATTTACAATTCCGGTATCGATTCTATACATGAAATCGACCCTATACACTTTCCGGAAAACATAGAACGTAATAATAAATCCTAAATTCGGTCAACCCCCGAATTTTTACTATTATAAGCATTCATCCACACAAAACGAATCTCGACATGTCCGAGAGTTTAATAAACGAACAATCATGGTAAATTAAATAGCAATTAATTAAACTAATAATTAACAATTAGTTAAACCATGATAGTCGGAATCCCTGCAAGGTAGAACGCAATTGAACACATACATGAACACGAAACCAAACGCTCTGATACCAATTGATGGATTTGATATCCCGGGTCATTAAAATTTGCGGAAAATAATAACCCGACCGAAATCCTCTCGCCGGAGATGAAACCGCGAACCACCGTACGAACCGGAGCTCAACCGAGCACCGCACGGGACGAACCCGCGCGCCCAGCCGAGCCCCCGCACGGGGCTCGCGATCAATCGATCGCGTGGGGCTGCCCGGCAGCCCCCGGCGGTGAGTCCGGCGACTCACCGCCACCACCGACCGGAGGGGGGACCACCAGCCGCGGCGCGAAGCCGCGACGGTCCCCGGCGATCGAACTAGGGTTCGATCGCCCCTAGCCGCGGCGTCCAGCCGCGGCCTTTCCTCGGTGCGCGCCGGCGGTCGTGCCCTAGGCCGACCGCCACCCCCTCGGCTCCCAGCCGAGGGCTCTCTCGAACCTTCGCCGGGGATCTCGAATCCCCGTCCCCGAAGTTCTTCGTTTACCCGGATCGTGCGTTCATGTATGTATCACAATTAATCCACATAAAATCATAGAAGAGAGTATATGATTTTACCTTTTGATTCGTTGTGCGGAGAAACGGAATCAAGATGATGACCTTACGATCTTCCCACGTATTCCTTGCACTAGCTTGAACGTCGGGTGGGCGACGATCCTCCAAGCTTATGGATCCTCTTCAACTCTCTAGAATATCAAGTATGATAATCTTGTCTCTTGAAAAAGTGAAGACCATGTAGTGCTTTTATAGGCTACGTAGGGGATCTAAAGGAGGTGGAATATTGGGCTTCCAATATTAATGATTAAATTGAGCCCAAGCCCAAATCTATTAATCTCCCATTAATATTAATTAATTTATTTTCCACTATATAAATTAATTGCACTCCCAATATTAAACCATATTATATCAAATAATATTTCTCCGGTAGTATTATTTATTCCGTGTATTTAAGATTTAAATATCCATGAATAAAATTAATTTATTGCTAATTAATTTATATTCATCTCTTGAATCCGAGACTAGTACCATTCAACCTTAATTATTGTGCGGAACGAATCCACTCATGAGGTTTACACAATAATTTCTTTTGAACTCATCTCGGGGATATTATCAACCCTTACGGGATACACTGTCCGGTCAATTATTCACGGCATGCCATATATAAAATATAGTGACCCAACTTAACCGGTAATTAACCCAATAATTAAATCGGTTAATTCCTTTGGTAAATCAAAGTCACTTATATTAAATATACACACCCGCAATAATATCGGGGATTAAGAATAAAATACACTGAGACTCGAATCGACTATCGCCGGCAATCCTAATCGATGAATCTCAACGATCCGCTCAATACACCAAGTGTACAAGTGTGATAAAATAATTAAGATAAATTATTTTCTCTCTCACACAACGACTATACCGATGGATTAGTTCGTGTCCATCTAGGTCGTGAGCAACTGTTCGATTAAATACGAGTAACCGATAGTATGATCTTCTGTGTGCCCATGCACACCATACTAACTACAACGTATAAAATCCAGAACCATGGTTTGCATTTATTTAATTATCAAGTAATTAAAAGCAAAACAATTGTTCGTTCATTTAATAGATTAAATGCTATGACGGGGAGTTTACCGTTACTTAAATCTAGACATTAAGTACACAACTCCAACAGTTTGGGTAGGTAAACGTCCACACCACGTGGCTTGCCATATCTGATGGGATTTTAGATGTGATTAGTGGTTTAATGATATTATTTGAGGAAGTTAATATCGGAGATTAAATCAATTGTTTGTTGTTATATGTGCTCAGAGATTAGGAAATGGCTTTGAACCTACTTTATGTGATACGTAAGGATTTTAACTCACTGGTCCCTAAATGTAATGATTGGAATAGAAATCTGGACATTGCCCAAACTGTTGAAGAGTACAAGTTTGTACTCAATGAGCTTTGTCCTCCCGAGCCTATTAAAGTCTCAACTGATGAGGAAAGGACTGATTTTGATATCATGTTCAAACTCAAGTTGGTGTTTAGACATGATATAGGCGACTAGACAAGAAGCGATGAGGATACTCATAAAGGCCAGTCGCTTCGGAAACGCTTAAACAGGTTTTTGAGATGATTGACCTTTTGGACGAGTTGAGACGGAAATCGCAAGCTCTTGTAGCCAATATCAAAGGTTTTGAACCAAAGGGTAAAATCGGGGGAAAGGAAAAGTAAGCAAAGAATCCCAGTGGTCCTAAGTTGCTTAGACCACGAGATGGGAAGAGAAAGCCATGAGGCAAGTATTCTCGATGCAAACAGTCTGGGTACTGGAAGTCTGATTATCCTCTAAAAGAAGGTACGAAATTTTCTTTAGTCGTAAAACATAGTCAGTGGTATTATCTACCAGAACCTGGTGTGTAGATATGGAACCACTGACGGTATGTGCATTTTAAATGCAAGGGTTCCAGGAAACCCGACGACTTGAAAAAGAAAAGATCGTAGTCTACATGGGCAATGCTGTGGAGGAGGCAGCTGTTGCAGTGGAGGACATATGATTTCATTTTGAAATATTGCTTTATGTACCCTATTATTTTAGAAAGAACTTTGTTCTAGATTTCTAAATTTTAATGAATCGATATTTTATTTCTTTTAATCATTTGATGGTTATAAGAAGAAATAATAATATTATCTATTCTGGTAAATTAGCTAGCAATATATAAATGATGAATCCTGAGTCCACCACGATGCAACGGACCGTTTTATATAACTCGCTTTACTAATAAGAGATTTCTTTATTAAATCATTTATACTTGTGGATTCTTATGCTAAGTCATATTTATTCAAATAAGAAGTTCAAAGGTCGAAAATTGATTGTAAGATCAATTAAGTTGAAGGAGTGGACCTTCCGACCTAAGAATCTAATTTGGAAGATAATATGACTAAGCAATCCTTTATGGATATAAGATATAAGATCCGAACAAGTATTAGAATTGATTGACTCTGATATATGATCAGAGCTTGGGATTGGATCCCAAGTGACTACACCATACAGTCCTCTGTACAAATGGTGTGTCGGAAATAAGAAATGGAACTCTTATAGAAATAGTAAAAGCATGAGTTATACGGAACTACCTATGTTCTATAGATATGTCTTGGAAACAACGGCGCATTTCAATGCGGTTGTAGAATATCTTAGAAGAACAAAAGATGTGTGTTCGATAGTACTATTAACCAGAAGGACGTTATAAGTTCTAACGCCCGGTTCTTAGAGGAAGACTATTAGATGAACCACAAGCTCAAAATGACGTGATACTTCTGAAAAGAGAGAAAACGATAAAGACTGGAAACCAGCCGAACCGAGTAGCGGTACACCACTAACTGTTGGAGTTGTGTACTTAATGTCTAGATTTAAGTAACGGAAACTCACGATCCATTGTCACTAATCTATTTAATTAAATAAACAATTATTTGCGTTTAATTATTTATAATTAAATATATGCAAATCATAGTCCTGGATTTTATACGTTGTAGTTAGTATGGTGTTGCATGGGCGCACAGAAGATCATACTATCGGTTACTCGTATTTAATCGAACAGTTGCTCACGACCTAGATGGACACGGACCAATCCATCGGTATAGTCGTTGTGTGAGAGAGAAAATAATTTATCTTAATTATTTTATCACACTTGTACACTTGGTGTATTGAGCGGATCTGCTTGAGATTTATGTTGGAAATCGACTACCCGGGATGTGTTCGTTCGATCGCTCGAACATCCGAACACTCCCAGTCGACCTCCGATGTCGCTACTTCGTTCACCCGACAAGCCTTGACCCGATTCACGCCCAGCCATCGCCCCGAAGGACAACCGCGCGAAACGGGACTGGACTGCATCAATTCGGCGACCGCTGAAAGCAGTCCAGCGGTCGCTGAAAGGAACTGCAAACGGCGACCGCCGTTTGCCCTTTGGCGACCGCCGTTTGTCCGCGAACAGCAATGCGACGTTGCTGTTACGGGCTCGTTTCCGGGTCGTTTTTCCTCATCCGACTACCGTTCCGGAGGTCCTAGACCCCCCAGTAGTCGAGGAACACGATCCACGACCCCGGAACCCGATCTACGTTCATGTATGATTAACGAGAAATTAGATCGAATGAAATTGCGGAATTGAGATTCGATCTCATACCTTCTCGGTCGATTGTTGAGACCTTAGAGCTTCTAATGTATGACTCTTCCCGACTCCAGCCGTTGTGTGGGAAACGATCCGCTGGAAATTCCTTGTCCGCTCTCTCCTTTCTCAAACCAGCGCAATGATTTAATTATTCTCTCTGAGAGAATAATAATTGCGTTAACTTAATTATTTTAACAGAGAAAAATGTTTTTGCGCTAACGCAATAATTTTTCTCAGAAAAATAATAGTTGCGGCGAACTGTAGGTTTTAGGAGAGGGCAAGGGGGGGTTTATATAGAGTTACATTAGGGACCTAAGGTTAAATTAATTAAGGGCTAAATTGAAATATTAATTAACTTGGAATACGTAAACGCAATTCCTCAATTAATCAATTTCAATTTTAATTATTATTCACTCCACTAAAAAATAATAATTGAATTCCCGAAATTAATTTAATATTATTTCAACAATAATATTTCCGCCGAAATTACATATACGACTTTCCCCGTGTTTAAGATATCGAACGTCCACGAATTTATTTAATTACTAATAATTAAATTAATTCGTTTCTTATTATCCGAGACTAGTACCACTCATCCTTATTATCATGTGGAACAAATCCACCTGCAGGGTTTACATGATAAACTTTATGAGCTCATCTCGGGGACGTTATCAACCCGATAAACGGGACACGGTTTCCTGTCTATAATCTATAGCATGCCGTGAGTACAATTACGATTCCCAATTTACCGAGTATCTCGACTAATCAAATAGTCTCACTCATTGGCAAGTTAAAGAACCGAGAATTGGACACATGCACCTATAATTATATAGGGATTAGGAATTCGTATATCCATAATCTCTGAGGTCTAGTTCGATTACGTCGATTAGTATAAATCGAACGCCCTCCCGTGGTCCTGCTCAATACACCAAGTGTACAAGTGTAACATAATAGTCAAGACCAACTATATATTACCCAGTCACAGTACGACGTACCGATGGATTGTCCCTGTCCATCTAAGTCGTGAGCTTCTGTTCGATAGTATACGAGTAACCGACAGTATGATCTTCCGCGTGTCTCCTCACGCCATACTGTCTACAACGTATATATCTAGGACTATTGCATTCAAGTACATGATAGACAAAATGCCGACAGTTTGATTAATAGATAATGTAAAACACAGATAAGGAGTTCCATATTGTCACTAAACTAGACATTTAGAATATAACTCCATCAAAGACGAAATCTTCTTGGATTACAGTTTCTCAGATCCAAAATCAGAGAAAGACCAGTGTAAGTCGATATCAGGCTATGTGTTCACTTTTAAAAGGAGGTGGAACCTAAAGATGAAAGAGTGATAAGCAGGATGCTTCTCGGACTCTCTCATAACCGAATAGCAGCCTCAGAGGCAGCGGAAGTTTTTGGTTAGGTTCCGGGATGACCTCTGAACTTGGATATGATTCTTGGTTCACCAAAGGCTATGTATATAGCGGTGCATGGTAAACTGGAAGAAGTCATAAGTTCAAAAGGCGATGATAACACATAGAGCAAGTACCACCTGATTCGAGTCATCGTCTAGAGAGACGACGCAGTAGTCACCAAGATAACTTCAGAGCGGCAACCTAGATTGCTCATTCACATAATACTTCTGAGAAGTATAACTTAAGCACGTGATGAGTATGGGAGTCGGGAGTTTGGAGGAAATGACTAGACCTTAGTACAAGTGGGAGATTGTTGGAGTTGTGTACTTAATGTCTAGATTTAAGTATCGGTAAACTCCCGGTCATAGCATTTAACCTATTTAATTAATAAACAATTATTTGCATTTAATTATTATTAATTAATTATGCAAAATATGGTCCTAGATTTCATACGTTGTAGTTAGTATGGTGTGCATGGGCACACAGAAGATTATACTATCGGTTACTCGTATTTAATCAAACAGATGCTCACGACCTAGATGGACACGAAACAATCCATCGGTATAGTCGTTGTGTGAGAGAGAAAATAATTTATCTTAATTATTTTATCACACTTGTACACTTGGTGTATTGGGCGGATCGCTTGAGATTTATTGATTAGGATTGCCTTGGATAATCAATTTAAATCTCAGAGTATTTTATTCTTAATCCCCGATACTATTGCGGGTGTGTATATTTAATATTAGAGACTTTGATTTTCCAAAGGAATTAACCGATTTAATTATTGGGTTAATTACCGGTAAAATTGGGTCGCTATATTTTATATATGACATGCCGTGAATACTTGACGGGAAAGTGTATCCCGGAAGGGTTGATAATATCCCCGAGATGAGTTCATAAGGAATTATTGTGTAAACCTCATGAGTGGATTTGTTCCGCACAATAATTAAGGTTGAATGGTACTAGTCTCGGATATAAGAGATGAATATAATTTATTGAGCAATAAATAAATTTATTCATGGATATTTAAATCTTAAATAGACGGAATAGATAATACTACCGGAGAAATATTATTTGATATAATATGGTTTAATATTGGGAGTGCAATTAATTTATATAGTGGAAAATAAATTAATTAATATTGATAAGGATTAATAGATTTGGGCTGGGCTCAATTTAATCTTCAATATTAGAAGCCCAATATTCCACCTCCTTTAGATCCCCTACGTAGCCTATAAAAGCACTACATGGCCTTCATAAATCAAAAGACAAGATTATCATACTTGATATTCTAGAGAGTTGAAGGAGATCCATAGGAGTTCGATAGATTGTCGCCCACACGACGTTCGGACGAGGTGCAAGGAATACGTAGGAAGATCGCAAGGTCATCAACGTTTGATTTCGTTTCTCCGTACAACGAATCGAGGTACATAATCATAAACCCCCACTATGATTACATGTTCGAATAATTGTGATGTATACATGAACAAGACGATCCGGGAAAAACGACGAACCTCGGGGACGGGGATTCGAGATCCCCGGCGAGGATCGAAGGGGCGGTCGAACCCTAGGATTCGGACCGCCGCGACGCACGACGAGAGGGGCCCCCCGGCTGGACGCCGGGGATGGACGATCGACCCTCGTCGATCGTCGGGATGCCGCGGGCTGGTGCCGCGGCGGATCCCGGCCACCCTCGTCGGAGGTGCGTGGCGCGAGGGACCCTCGGCTGGAGCCGAGGGGTGCGATCGATCCTCGGATCGATCGCGGGTAAGCTGCGGGGTCACCCGCAGCGACCCCGTACGTGCTGCGGGTTCGCCCGCAGCGGATGCGTGCGGGGCTTGGCATGTTACATGAGCAATTATTTGATTATTTGTGTACGTACTTGCATGAAATGTATGTCTGTGATTATGCTTATGTGTATTTCATTTATGCACTAGATAGTGTATCCCTTTATTGTAAAAAGCTAAGTGGGAGAGGGATTGGAAACAATGCCATGGTCTCCATTGCTGTTCTCTTGGTGACTTTTATGGACTTTTGAAGTTCATATAGATAAGCCATTGGAGGAGAATTCTTGTAATTCCTTTTACGAGAAACATTGATTAAGTTTATCAAACAATGCCTAATTTGTCCTTCTGAAACTGATTTCAAGTCGACTCATTCTCACCCCGGGGAGTGGAATGGAGCCAAAGCCACTTGGTCATGTAGATGACACAAATTAGAGACCTTCGTACCATTTCTTTAAATGGATCGATTGTCTGCTCGGCTCCTTCATTTATGAGAGATAGGGTTGTTCGCATGGTGAATCACTGGTAAGAAACTTCGAGTTTCACTTATGATTCTCCGCGTCCTGATTTACAAAAATCGAATTGATCAAGTAATTGGGAGTCAATTATAAAAGTCTCTTGGTGTAGTAAATGTCCACACCACGTGGCTTGCTATACTAACGGATTTTGGATTAATTGATGTAGACAGTTATAAGGAATTGTGAAGAATTGTGAAATCATCGTAAACGTCCACACCACGTGGCTTGCGGTGATGTAGCGGTTCCAAACGATTTACTTTAGTACTGAGTAATGGTTTACACTTAGATACGCATTATAGTATTCTTCCCCACGAAGTTACGCTATAAGTGATGTATGACCGAAGCAAATCTAATTGCTAAATCGTTTGTGATGGAATTCGATATCCCGGGTCATTAAAATTTGCGGAAAATAATAACCCGACCGAAATCCTCTCGCCGGAGATGAAACCGCGAACCACCGTACGAACCGGAGCTCAACCGAGCACCGCACGGGACGAACCCGCGCGCCCAGCCGAGCCCCCGCACGGGGCTCGCGATCAATCGATCGCGTGGGGCTGCCCGGCAGCCCCCGGCGGTGAGTCCGGCGACTCACTGCCACCACCGACCGGAGGGGGGACCACCAGCCGCGGCGCGAAGCCGCGACGGTCCCCGGCGATCGAACTAGGGTTCGATCGCCCCTAGCCGCGGCGTCCAGCCGCGGCCTTTCCTCGGTGCGCGCCGGCGGTCGTGCCCTAGGCCGACCGCCACCCCCTCGGCTCCCAGCCGAGGGCTCTCTCGAACCTTCGCCGGGGATCTCGAATCCCCGTCCCCGAAGTTCGTCGTTTACCCGGATCGTGCGTTCATGTATGTATCACAATTAATCCACATAAAATCATAGAAGAGAGTATATGATTTTACCTTTTGATTCGTTGTGCGGAGAAACGGAATCAAGATGATGACCTTACGATCTTCCCACGTATTCCTTGCACTAGCTTGAACGTCGGGTGGGCGACGATCCTCCAAGCTTATGGATCCTCTTCAACTCTCTAGAATATCAAGTATGATAATCTTGTCTCTTGAAAAAGTGAAGACCATGTAGTGCTTTTATAGGCTACGTAGGGGATCTAAAGGAGGTGGAATATTGGGCTTCCAATATTAATGATTAAATTGAGCCCAAGCCCAAATCTATTAATCTCCCATTAATATTAATTAATTTATTTTCCACTATATAAATTAATTGCACTCCCAATATTAAACCATATTATATCAAATAATATTTCTCCGGTAGTATTATTTATTCCGTGTATTTAAGATTTAAATATCCATGAATAAAATTAATTTATTGCTAATTAATTTATATTCATCTCTTGAATCCGAGACTAGTACCATTCAACCTTAATTATTGTGCGGAACGAATCCACTCATGAGGTTTACACAATAATTCCTTTTGAACTCATCTCGGGGATATTATCAACCCTTACGGGATACACTGTCCGGTCAATTATTCACGGCATGCCATATATAAAATATAGTGACCCAACTTAACCGGTAATTAACCCAATAATTAAATCGGTTAATTCCTTTGGTAAATCAAAGTCACTTATATTAAATATACACACCCGCAATAATATCGGGGATTAAGAATAAAATACACTGAGACTCGAATCGACTATCGCCGGCAATCCTAATCGATGAATCTCAACGATCCGCTCAATACACCAAGTGTACAAGTGTGATAAAATAATTAAGATAAATTATTTTCTCTCTCACACAACGACTATACCGATGGATTAGTTCGTGTCCATCTAGGTCGTGAGCAACTGTTCGATTAAATACGAGTAACCGATAGTATGATCTTCTGTGTGCCCATGCACACCATACTAACTACAACGTATAAAATCCAGAACCATGGTTTGCATTTATTTAATTATCAAGTAATTAAAAGCAAAACAATTGTTCGTTCATTTAATAGATTAAATGCTATGACGGGGAGTTTACCGTTACTTAAATCTAGACATTAAGTACACAACTCCAACAATCTCCCACTTGTACTAAGGTCTAGTCATTTCCTCCAAACTCCCGGTTCCCATACTCATCACGTGCTTTAAAGTGTACTTCCGAGAAGTACTATGTGAGTGAGCAATCTAGGTTGCCGCTCTGAAGTTATCTTGGTGACTACTACGTCGTCTCCCCTGACGATGACTCGTATCAGGTGGTACTTGCTCTATGTGTTAACATCACTTTTGACTTATGACTTCTTCTAGTTCACCGTGCACCGCTATTCAATAGCCTTTGGTAAACTAAGAGTCATATCCAAGTCAAGAGGTTATCCCGGAACCTAACCAAAACTTCCGCTGCCTCTGAGGCTGCTATTCGGTTATGAGAGAGTCTGAAAAGCGTCCCGCTTATCACTCTTTCACTTCATGGTTCCACCTCTTTCTAAAAGTGAACACATAGCCTGATATCGACTTTCACTGGTCCTTCTCTGATTTTTGGATCTGAGAATCTGTAATCTAAGAAGATTTCGTCTTGCTCAAGTCAGTACTATGAAAGTACTCTTGCAGCATTCGAACATCCCTTATCCAGATTACTTTGATATCCTCCCACTACGCAAACCGCATAGTTTGATATCAGGTTCTTGTTTTACAACATTGCATCTATAAAGCTTTCCATACTTGAAGTATATGAAACTGCTTTGTCCTCATCTATCTCCTTCATGTGTTCGAACACATAACCTTTAAATAGATGTTTATTCTGTCTCTGAAAGGCAATAACCTTTCTCAGAAGTATGCATGTTAAAAACAAACCTTAATCGTACAAGATATCTAGGAGAAGTACAATGTTCTTATCTCTAGATCATAAGACCTTAAGAACATGCTCTAACTTCTTCTCAATCTTATATCTCGATTTATTTAGACAACCATTATTTTATGTCTGACAGCATTTTTACATTGTTGCCAATGATAAATGTTATCTACATAAAATCTCCGAGAAACACCACCTTGTTTCCATTACGTTTTCAATACACCTTTCGTCTATGCCTTTTGATGAATCCATCAACTGGACTATCCCATCAATTCGCAAGTTCCACGATTCGTAGCTTTATTTCAATCCATAAATGGATTTACTAAGCTTGTACTCTAAATGATCTAGCCTCTTAACAATAATACTTATTGTTCCAAGCAGGCACATTTAGATCTAGTACTGCCCTTATGCAGAGCTAGGGGTCGATTTCATCTTTACTAGATCCAGAGTCCGAACTCCTCTAGTCTTATGATTATCTCTGGTTGTCCGACAACCTCCCACTGCAATGGCGTCCCGGTGTATAACAGTAATAACAATAGGTGCAGTATGTGGTGCACTTCTACTCGGTTTGGCTGGTTCCTAGTCTTTTGTCCTTCTTCTCATTTCAAGGTATTACGTCAATTTAGGCTTTGTGGTCCATCTAATAGTCTTCCTCTATGAACCGGACGAGAGACGTCCCTCTGGTTCGTAGTACTATAGAACACAATACTTCGTTCATCTAGGATATCCTACAACCATATTCAATATGCCGTTGTATCCAGGAATATCCATAGAACATAGGTGGTTCCGAACAACTTGTTCTTTTACTATTAGATTTTCCATTTCTTTATAGCGCACCATCTCTACACGCAAGTGTATGGCGCGGTCCTTTGGGATTGAATCCCAATCTTTGATAATGCTATGTGTTACTTAGATAAGTGATGGCCTTGGTGACCGAGTCACAGGCTCCTAATGAATATACTTTGATGGTTCCCCATAATAGCTTTGTGTCCATTGACTAGTCAAAACACTTTGCTTTTATGGCACATCAAGCATTCTAATCCATCACCGAGTATTCTCTGAGAGAATTTCTCGTACCTTTCTAATTTACACATATGCCTGCATATCTAATCATTTCCAATACTTGTCTGAATTCTATCCTTTATCCAGAAAGGTTTACTTAGATGTATTCTCCTTCAAATTAAACCCTTAGGTCGGAAGGTCCATTCCTTCAACTTTAATTGATCAAATCAATTTCGACCATTTGAATCTTATTTGAAAAATACTACTAAGTATAAGAATTCACAAGTATAATGATCAATAAAGAAATATCTAACAAGTAAAACAAGTTATAGAACGGTTTGTTGCATCGTGGTAGACTAAGGATTCATCATTCATATATTGCTATCTAATGTACCAGAATAGATAATGCCATTATTTCTTATCAAAATCATCCAATGATTAAAGAAATAAAATATCCATTCATTAATAATAGAAATCCAGAACAAAACGTTCTTTCTAAAATAAAGGGGTACATAATGCAATAACTTTGAAATGAAATCCTATTTAACTACTAAAGCAGATAAATGTCTTCCACCGCAACCGCTGCCTCCTCTACAGCTTTGCCTTGACTATTCCTCCATTTCCAAGTCTTTGGGTTCCCTGGTGTCCCTGCATTTTTAAATGCATACATACCGTCAGTGGATCCATATCTACCAACCAGGTTCTGGTAGATAAACCAGCTGACTATGTTTTAAAGACTAAGGAGAGAATCTCATACCTTCTCCAGGAGAAAATAAAGACTTCCAGTCCCCAGAAAGTTTTCTTTGAGAATGACCGCCCGAAGGCTTTCTCACCCTATTCCGTGGTCCAAGAGTAGAACTACAGGGCTTCTTTGTCTGCTTCTCCATTCCATGGTTTATGCCCCTAGGTTCGAAACCTTTGGCTTTGGCCATAAGAGCTCGCGATTGTCTCAACTCATCCAAAAGGTCCAACATCTCGAAAACGTGTTCAAGCGTTTCCTCGAAGCGACTGACCTTTATGAGTATCCTCATCGCCTCTTTTCTAACCTTCTCGTTGTCTCTAAACATAAGCTTGAGTTTTAGCATGATATCATGATTGGTGGTTAATGCAAAAGCACTGTTCCACTTCTCAAAATCATCTTTTTCCTCAATAGTTGAGACATGAGTTGGTTTAGGAGGACAAAGTTCACTGAGTACAAACTTGTACTCAGCAACAGTCTGGGAAATGTCTAACTCGTTATTCCATCCAACACAGTATGGAACTAGTGCGTTGAATTCCTTGAGTATCATAGAAAGTGGGTTCATAGCTATTCTCTAAACCTATAAGCACATTTAAACAAACAATCAATTTAATATCCGATATTATCTCCCTCAAATAATATCATTAAATTACTAATTACATCTAAAATCCCATCAGGTAAGGCAAGCCACGGTGTGTGGACGTTTACCCACCCAAACGATTTAGCAATTAGATTTGCTTTGGTCATACATCGCTTATAGCGGAACCTCGGTGGGAGGAATACTACAAGGCGTATCTAAGTGTAAACCATTACTCAGCACCAAAGTAAATCGTTTGGAATTGCTACATCACCGCAAGCCACGTTGTGTGGATGTTTACGATAACTTCACAACTCTTCACAATTTCTTACAACTGTCTACATCAATTAATCCAAAATCCGTCAGTGAAGCAAGCCACGTTGTGTGGACGTTTACTACACTAAGAGACTTTTATAATTGACTCCCAGTTACAAGATCCATTCGATTTCGTAAATCAGGACGCGGAAAATCATAAGTGAAACTCGAAGTTTCTAACCAGTGATTCACCATGCGAACAACCCTATCTCTCATTAGATGAGGGAGCCGAGCAGACAATCGATCCATCTATCAAAGAATGGTACGACTGCCTCTAATTTGTGTCCTCGACATGACCAAGTGGCTTTGGCTCCATTCCACTCCCCGGGGTGAGAATGAGTCGACTTGAAGTCAGTTTTAGAAAGACAAATTAGGCATTGTTTGATAAACTTAATCAATGTCACTTGTAAAAGGAATTACAAGAATTCTCCTCCAATGACACATCTATATGAACTTCAAAAGTCCATAAGAGTCACCAAGAGAACAGTAATGGAGACCATGGGAATGTTTCCATCCCCGCTCCCACTTAGCTTTTTATAACAAAGGGATACGCTATCTAATGCATAATTAAACACATAAGCATGCATACAAGTAATAAAGCACATATCACATAGTCAAAATAAGCTAGAAAATTATTTTCCGACTATCATGGCTTTATTCCATCTCCGTATGCGTCTTCTAGTCTTCAGTCTTCGTTCTTGAATGCTCCATGTGACGAGAATATTAATCCCAATATTTAAATCTATTTATTTTCAATAAATCCAAAAGATACTTAATTCGAAAATTAAGTCAATCGAATAAATCAAAAATAAAATTAAATATTATTAATATTTTTATTTATTTATTTTCCTATCTAATTCTATTAAATCTCTAGAATAATCTATCCAAGTCAAACTTGGAATATTCTAGAAGACTTCTATAATAGAATAAGGAATAAAATAAATTAGGACTCTTCTATTTTCCAAGATTAATTAATTTCCATGTCCATGAAAATTCCCAAAAAAAATAGGAATAATCAAATAGAAATAAATTAATTAATTAATTATTTTATTCCTTTCCAATTCTATTAAATCTCTAGGATCCTATTCCAAGTAGAACTCGGAATACTCTAGAAGACTTCCATAATAGAATAAGGAAATAAATAATATTAATTAATTCTTTTCCTATCTCCATGAGAGTTCCCAAACTTAGGAATACTCAAAATAGGAAAACTTGAATTAATTAGGTAAGTAGTATCTTGGTAGGACTAGGAGTAGCACGGGTTGGGGATCCCCGCACCACCCCCACCGTCGACCACCATCACCGCCGGGCACCACCGCCGCCGCCCCCTAGCCACGCGCCACCACCACCGGTGGCCGGCGCGGCCGGAAGTCCGCGGGCAGCCCCCCGGTCGATCGATCTCATCATGGGATCGATCCCATCGATCCCGAGCCCTAGTCCCTCTCGTCGTCTCCTTCGTCACACGAGTTCTCCGGCGGTCGTCTCGGCATCGATCCAACGTAAATAAATTACAAGAAATAAATTTACAATTCCGGTATCGATTCTATACATGAAATCGACCCTATACACTTTCCGGAAAACATAGAACGTAATAATAAATCCTAAATTCGGTCAACCCCCGAATTTTTACTATTATAAGCATTCATCCACACAAAACGAATCTCGACATGTCCGAGAGTTTAATAAACGAACAATCATGGTAAATTAAATAGCAATTAATTAAACTAATAATTAACAATTAATTAAACCATGATAGTCGGAATCCCTGCAAGGTAGAACGCAATTGAACACATACATGAACACGAAACCAAACGCTCTGATACCAATTGATGGAATTCGATATCCCGGGTCATTAAAATTTGCGGAAAATAATAACCCGACCGAAATCCTCTCGCCGGAGATGAAACCGCGAACCACCGTACGAACCGGAGCTCAACCGAGCACCGCACGGGACGAACCCGCGCGCCCAGCCGAGCCCCCGCACGGGGCTCGCGATCAATCGATCGCGTGGGGCTGCCCGGCAGCCCCCGGCGGTGAGTCCGACGACTCACCGCCACCACCGACCGGAGGGGGGACCACCAGCCGCGGCGCGAAGCCGCGACGGTCCCCGGCGATCGAACTAGGGTTCGATCGCCCCTAGCCGCGGCGTCCAGCCGCGGCCTTTCCTCGGTGCGCGCCGACGGTCGTGCCCTAGGCCGACCGCCACCCCCTCGGATCCCAGCCGAGGGCTCTCTCGAACCTTCGCCGGGGATCTCGAATCCCCGTCCCCGAAGTTCGTCGTTTACCCGGATCGTGCGTTCATGTATGTATCACAATTAATCCACATAAAATCATAGAAGAGAGTATATGATTTTACCTTTTGATTCGTTGTGCGGAGAAACGGAATCAAGATGATGACCTTACGATCTTCCCACGTATTCCTTGCACTAGCTTGAACGTCGGGTGGGCGACGATCCTCCAAGCTTATGGATCCTCTTCAACTCTCTAGAATATCAAGTATGATAATCTTGTCTCTTGAAAAAGTGAAGACCATGTAGTGCTTTTATAGGCTACGTAGGGGATCTAAAGGAGGTGGAATATTGGGCTTCCAATATTAATGATTAAATTGAGCCCAAGCCCAAATCTATTAATCTCCCATTAATATTAATTAATTTATTTTCCACTATATAAATTAATTGCACTCCCAATATTAAACCATATTATATCAAATAATATTTCTCCGGTAGTATTATTTATTCCGTGTATTTAAGATTTAAATATCCATGAATAAAATTAATTTATTGCTAATTAATTTATATTCATCTCTTGAATCCGAGACTAGTACCATTCAACCTTAATTATTGTGCGGAACGAATCCACTCATGAGGTTTACACAATAATTTCTTTTGAACTCATCTCGGGGATATTATCAACCCTTACGGGATACACTGTCCGGTCAATTATTCACGGCATGTCATATATAAAATATAGTGACCCAACTTAACCGGTAATTAACCCAATAATTAAATCGGTTAATTCCTTTGGTAAATCAAAGTCACTTATATTAAATATACACACCCGCAATAATATCGGGGATTAAGAATAAAATACACTGAGACTCGAATCGACTATCGCCGGCAATCCTAATCGATGAATCTCAACGATCCGCTCAATACACCAAGTGTACAAGTGTGATAAAATAATTAAGATAAATTATTTTCTCTCTCACACAACGACTATACCGATGGATTAGTTCGTGTCCATCTAGGTCGTGAGCAACTGTTCGATTAAATACGAGTAACCGATAGTATGATCTTCTGTGTGCCCATGCACACCATACTAACTACAACGTATAAAATCCAGAACCATGGTTTGCATTTATTTAATTATCAAGTAATTAAAAGCAAAACAATTGTTCGTTCATTTAATAGATTAAATGCTATGACGGGGAGTTTACCGTTACTTAAATCTAGACATTAAGTACACAACTCCAACAGTTTGGGTAGGTAAACGTCCACACCACGTGGCTTGCCATATCTGATGGGATTTTAGATGTGATTAGTGGTTTAATGATATTATTTGAGGAAGTTAATATCGGAGATTAAATCAATTGTTTGTTGTTATATGTGCTCAGAGATTAGGAAATGGCTTTGAACCTACTTTATGTGATACGTAAGGATTTTAACTCACTGGTCCCTAAATGTAATGATTGGAATAGAAATCTGGACATTGCCCAAACTGTTGAAGAGTACAAGTTTGTACTCAATGAGCTTTGTCCTCCCGAGCCTATTAAAGTCTCAACTGATGAGGAAAGGACTGATTTTGATATCATGTTCAAACTCAAGTTGGTGTTTAGACATGATATAGGCGACTAGACAAGAAGCGATGAGGATACTCATAAAGGCCAGTCGCTTCGGAAACGCTTAAACAGGTTTTTGAGATGATTGACCTTTTGGACGAGTTGAGACGGAAATCGCAAGCTCTTGTAGCCAATATCAAAGGTTTTGAACCAAAGGGTAAAATCGGGGGAAAGGAAAAGTAAGCAAAGAATCCCAGTGGTCCTAAGTTGCTTAGACCACGAGATGGGAAGAGAAAGCCATGATGCAAGTATTCTCGATGCAAACAGTCTGGGTACTGGAAGTCTGATTATCCTCTAAAAGAAGGTACGAAATTTTCTTTAGTCGTAAAACATAGTCAGTGGTATTATCTACCAGAACCTGGTGTGTAGATATGGAACCACTGACGGTATGTGCATTTTAAATGCAAGGGTTCCAGGAAACCCGACGACTTGAAAAAGAAAAGATCGTAGTCTACATGGGCAATGCTGTGGAGGAGGCAGCTGTTGCAGTGGAGGACATATGATTTCATTTTGAAATATTGCTTTATGTACCCTATTATTTTAGAAAGAACTTTGTTCTAGATTTCTAAATTTTAATGAATCGATATTTTATTTCTTTTAATCATTTGATGGTTATAAGAAGAAATAATAATATTATCTATTCTGGTAAATTAGCTAGCAATATATAAATGATGAATCCTGAGTCCACCACGATGCAACGGACCGTTTTATATAACTCGCTTTACTAATAAGAGATTTCTTTATTAAATCATTTATACTTGTGGATTCTTATGCTAAGTCATATTTATTCAAATAAGAAGTTCAAAGGTCGAAAATTGATTGTAAGATCAATTAAGTTGAAGGAGTGGACCTTCCGACCTAAGAATCTAATTTGGAAGATAATATGACTAAGCAATCCTTTATGGATATAAGATATAAGATCCGAACAAGTATTAGAATTGATTGACTCTGATATATGATCAGAGCTTGGGATTGGATCCCAAGTGACTACACCATACAGTCCTCTGTACAAATGGTGTGTCGGAAATAAGAAATGGAACTCTTATAGAAATAGTAAAAGCATGAGTTATACGGAACTACCTATGTTCTATAGATATGTCTTGGAAACAACGGCGCATTTCAATGCGGTTGTAGAATATCTTAGAAGAACAAAAGATGTGTGTTCGATAGTACTATTAACCAGAAGGACGTTATAAGTTCTAACGCCCGGTTCTTAGAGGAAGACTATTAGATGAACCACAAGCTCAAAATGACGTGATACTTCTGAAAAGAGAGAAAACGATAAAGACTGGAAACCAGCCGAACCGAGTAGCGGTACACCACTAACTGTTGGAGTTGTGTACTTAATGTCTAGATTTAAGTAACGGAAACTCACGATCCATTGTCACTAATCTATTTAATTAAATAAACAATTATTTGCGTTTAATTATTTATAATTAAATATATGCAAATCATAGTCCTGGATTTTATACGTTGTAGTTAGTATGGTGTTGCATGGGCGCACAGAAGATCATACTATCGGTTACTCGTATTTAATCGAACAGTTGCTCACGACCTAGATGGACACGGACCAATCCATCGGTATAGTCGTTGTGTGAGAGAGAAAATAATTTATCTTAATTATTTTATCACACTTGTACACTTGGTGTATTGAGCGGATCTGCTTGAGATTTATGTTGGAAATCGACTACCCGGGATGTGTTCGTTCGATCGCTCGAACATCCGAACACTCCCAGTCGACCTCCGATGTCGCTACTTCGTTCACCCGACAAGCCTTGACCCGATTCACGCCCAGCCATCGCCCCGAAGGACAACCGCGCGAAACGGGACTGGACTGCATCAATTCGGCGACCGCTGAAAGCAGTCCAGCGGTCGCTGAAAGGAACTGCAAACGGCGACCGCCGTTTGCCCTTTGGCGACCGCCGTTTGTCCGCGAACAGCAACGCGACGTTGCTGTTACGGGCTCGTTTCCGGGTCGTTTTTCCTCATCCGACTACCGTTCCGGAGGTCCTAGACCCCCCAGTAGTCGAGGAACACGATCCACGACCCCGGAACCCGATCTACGTTCATGTATGATTAACGAGAAATTAGATCGAATGAAATTGCGGAATTGAGATTCGATCTCATACCTTCTCGGTCGATTGTTGAGACCTTAGAGCTTCTAATGTATGACTCTTCCCGACTCCAGCCGTTGTGTGGGAAACGATCCGCTGGAAATTCCTTGTCCGCTCTCTCCTTTCTCAAACCAGCGCAATGATTTAATTATTCTCTCTGAGAGAATAATAATTGCGTTAACTTAATTATTTTAACAGAGAAAAATGTTTTTGCGCTAACGCAATAATTTTTCTCAGAAAAATAATAGTTGCGGCGAACTGTAGGTTTTAGGAGAGGGCAAGGGGGGGTTTATATAGAGTTACATTAGGGACCTAAGGTTAAATTAATTAAGGGCTAAATTGAAATATTAATTAACTTGGAATACGTAAACGCAATTCCTCAATTAATCAATTTCAATTTTAATTATTATTCACTCCACTAAAAAATAATAATTGAATTCCCGAAATTAATTTAATATTATTTCAACAATAATATTTCCGCCGAAATTACATATACGACTTTCCCCGTGTTTAAGATATCGAACGTCCACGAATTTATTTAATTACTAATAATTAAATTAATTCGTTTCTTATTATCCGAGACTAGTACCACTCATCCTTATTATCATGTGGAACAAATCCACCTGCAGGGTTTACATGATAAACTTTATGAGCTCATCTCGGGGACGTTATCAACCCGATAAACGGGACACGGTTTCCTGTCTATAATCTATAGCATGCCGTGAGTACAATTACGATTCCCAATTTACCGAGTATCTCGACTAATCAAATAGTCTCACTCATTGGCAAGTTAAAGAACCGAGAATTGGACACATGCACCTATAATTATATAGGGATTAGGAATTCGTATATCCATAATCTCTGAGGTCTAGTTCGATTACGTCGATTAGTATAAATCGAACGCCCTCCCGTGGTCCTGCTCAATACACCAAGTTTACAAGTGTAACATAATAGTCAAGACCAACTATATATTACCCAGTCACACTACGACGTACCGATGGATTGTCCCTGTCCATCTAAGTCGTGAGCTTCTGTTCGATAGTATACGAGTAACCGACAGTATGATCTTCCGCGTGTCTCCTCACGCCATACTGTCTACAACGTATATATCTAGGACTATTGCATTCAAGTACATGATAGACAAAATGCCGACAATTTGATTAATAGATAATGTAAAACACAGATAAGGAGTTCCATATTGTCACTAAACTAGATATTTAGAATATAACTCCATCAATCTCCCACTTATACTAAATCTCTAGTTGCCCTCTACCATACATCCGATACCCATCCCCTTCACGTGTCTCTTGAACGCTTCCGCTGGAAGTGCCTTCGTAAAGGGGTCAGCCAGGTTATCCGCTGATGCAATCTTGGTGACAACCGCATCGCCTCTCCTGACGATGTCTCTAATCAGGTGGTACTTGCGATCTATGTGTTTACTCGCATTGTGGGCTCGTGGTTCCTTTGCATTTGCCACTGCACCGCTATTGTCACAATAAATTGTGATAGCTCTAGGCATCTTAGGAACCACATCCAAGTCCATAAGGAAGTTCCGGAGCCACACCGATTCTTTAGCTGCCTCAGAGGCTGCTACATATTCGGCTTCCATGGTAGAGTCCGAAATGCATTTCTGCTTAACACTCTTCCATGAAATTGCTCCACCTCCCAATGTGAACACATAGCCTGATGTAGACTTTCGCTGATCCTTATCAGATTGGAAATCCGAGTCTGTGTAACCAATAGGAATCAACTCGGACGCTTTGTAACTCAGAACATAATTCCTAGTCCTTCGCAGGTACTTAAGTATGTTCTTTACAGCAGTCCAGTGACCCTGTCCAGGGTTACTCTGATATCTAGCTACCATGCCCACGGCATAGCAGATATCAGGTCTCGTGCACAACATGGCATACATTAGACTTCCTACTGCCGAAGCATAAGGAACCTTCTTCATGTAATCTATCTCCTTTTGTGTTTTGGGACACATGTCTTTAGATAGATGAATTCCATGGCAGAAAGGTTGAGCACCTCTCTTGGAATTCTGCATGTTGAAACGAGCCAGAATCGTATCAATATATGAAGCCTGGGACAAGCTTAATGTTCTTTTCCGGCGATCCCTTATAACCTTGATCCCAAGAACATGCCCAACTTGTCCTAAGTCTTTCATATCGAATTGCTTGGACAACCATCCCTTTATGTCCGACAACATCTTCACATTGTTGCCAATTAGAAGGATGTCGTCTACATAAAGCACGAGAAACGCCACACTGTTTCCGTCACTTCTCCGGTATACACACGACTCGTCCATGCTTTGAATGAATCCATAAGACTGGATAACCTCATCAAACCGCATGTTCCTAGATCTAGAAGCTTGCTTCAATCCATAAATGGATCGGTTTAGCTTACATACTAGATGCTCTTGGCCTTTCTTGATGAAACCTTCTGGCTGTCTCATGTAAATGGTCTCGTCAAGATTCCCATTTAAGAATGCTGTCTTGACGTCCATTTGACACACCTCATAATCCATATAAGATGCTATAGACAAAAGAATCCGGATCGACTTTAGCATAGCTACCGGCGAAAAGGTTTCCTCATAATCGATCCCTTCTTTCTGAGTATACCCTTTCGCAACAAGCCTAGCCTTGAAGGTTTCAACCTTCCCGTCAGACCCTCTTTTTCTCTTGTACACCCACTTGCAACCAATGGCTTTTACACCCTTGGGCGGTGCTACAAGATTCCAGACCTGATTTGAATCCATTGATTCAATCTCAGATTTCATCGCCTTTTGCCAAGACTGAGCATCTTGATCTTTAAGCGCCTCGCCATAGGTCCAGGGATCGGCTTCATGTTCTCCAGGTAACATGTCCGAAGACTCACCTATAAACATGAACCTATCGGGTTGTCGAACAACCCTCCCACTACGACGAGGCTCCGGTGTAACTTCAGTAACTACAGGTGCAGACTGTGGTGGCGTATCACCCGGTTCGGTTGGATCTAAGCCTTGATCGTCCCCTCTCAGTTCGTTAAGTATTATCTCACTCTTGGGCTTGTGGTCCATTATATAATCCTCTTCCAAGAACCGAGCGTTGGTGCTAACAACGATCTTCTGGTCCTTAGGACTATAAAATAGACCACCTTTCGTTCCTCTAGGATATCCTATAAACAACCGCATATCTGAACGAGATTCCAACTTATCAGCCCCATGCTTCCGCACATGTGCTGGACAACCCCAGATCCGAATGTGTTTCAAATTTGGCTTTCGCCCGGTCCACAATTCCGAGGGCGTCTTAGGGACTGATTTAGAAGGAACTAAGTTCAGGATATACGCCGCTGTTTCCAAGGCATATCCCCAGAACGAAACTGGTAGTTCTGAATAACTCATCATAGATCTTACCATTTCCATAAGAGTCCTATTCCTTCTTTCTGCTACACCATTCTGCTGGGGCGTGTATGGTGCAGTCATCTGGGAGTCAATCCCATTCTCTAATAAGTACGCCTTAAACTCTCCCGAGAGGTACTCTCCTCCACGATCAGATCGTAGAGTCTTTATGGTTTTACCATGAAGGTTCTCCACAAGAGCTTTGTACTTCTTGAACTTGTCAAAGCACTCGCTCTTGCGGCGCATCAGGTATATAAAACCATACCTTGAGTAATCATCAGTGAAGGTTACGAAATATTCGTAACCTCCTCTCGCTTGGACAGATAAAGGCCCGCACAAATCAGAGTGAATCAACTCCAGCACTTCCTTGGATCTATACCCCTTATCACTAAAGGGTCGCTTGGTCATTTTTCCTTCCAGGCATGATTCACAGGTCGGAAAGTCCTCATCTTTCACACCATTGAGTATTCCATCAGTTATCAACCTTTGAATCCTGCCCAAGTTAATATGACCTAGCCTAAGATGCCATAAGTACTTTTGATTCATTCTAGAAGGCTCCTTTCTCTTATTGGTACTAGATGTGTTATTTGACTCTACTCGTTGCATCGTGGAATAATCAGGATTCAGTATATATAAGTTGCCTATCAATGTACCAGAACAGATATACTCACCATTCTTTTTGATAATAACAGAACTATCAAAAGAAACAGAATATTCATTCAAAACCAATTTAGAAACCGAAACAAGGTTCTTTCTAAAATTCGGTACATAAAGACAATTATTCAATACCAAAACTTTATTATTAAAAGACAAATGAATATCTCCCACTGCAACTGCCGCCACTTTCGTAGCGTTGCCCATGTAGATAGTGATCTCTCCCTCTCTAAGCCGCCGGGTTTCCTGGAACCCCTGCAAAGAATTGCAGACATGATCAGTGGCTCCCGTATCCACACACCAGGTACCGGTGGATAACACCGCTAAACATGTTTCAGTGACTAAGGAAAAGTTCATACCTCCTTGTCTGAGAGGACAATTAGACTTCCAATGTCCAGACTGCTTGCAACGGAAACACTTGCCCTTGGGCTTGTTCACTCCATTGCGTGGTCCACCATTGCTGGGTCCACTGGGTTTCCGTCCTTGCTTCTTCTTCCTCTTAGTCCCCGGAGGGCCAGGAAGTTTTACAGCCACAAGTGCCTGAGATTTCTTAAAGATTCCCTCTGCCGCCTGGAGTTCAGTCAGGAGCTCTGCCAACGAATATAACCTCTTGTTCATGTTATAGTTCAGGCGGAACTGCTCAAAACTCCTAGGCAGAGACTGGAGCACTATATCGATCTGGGTTTCCCCATCGATAGCTCCTCCCATAATCTCTATCTCATTCAGATAGCCTATCATCCTAAGAACGTGATCCCTCACGGGCGTTCCTTCGGACATAGTGGCCGTCATGAGTTTTCTCATGGCATCTTGCCTGGCTGCCCTATCCTGACTTCCAAACATCTCCTTGAGGTTAAGCATCATATCATAGGCAGTGGTCATGGCCTCATGCTGATGTTGCAGCACATTTGACATAGAAGCCAAAATGTAGCACCGCGCCATCTGATCAGCCTTGACCCACTTCCGATGAGCTTCCTTTTCCTCAGGAGTGGAGGTATCAATAGGTTCATTAGGACAAACCTCATGGAGTACATATTTGTACTCCTCAGCAGTTAGGACAATGTCCAAGTTTCGTTTCCAATCAACATAGTTTGGACCAGTGAGTTTGTTTTCTTTTAGTATAATGGACAGCGGGTTGAGTGCCATATCTATAAAAGAGACAAATCAATCTGTCAAATTTAATTCGATATTAACTCCCTTAATTAATATCATTAAATTTACCAATCAATCCTAAAATCCCATCAGACTAGCATGCCACGTTCATGTGGACGTATACTAGTCCAAACGATTTTATAACTGGACTTTTACTTTGGTCGTACATCATTTCAGCAGTGACTCCGATGGGGAGGATACTGTAAAGCGTACCTAAGTGTATACCATTTCTCAGTACTAAGTTAACCGCTCGGAAACTACACGCCCACCGCAAGCCACGTTAGTGTGGACGTTTACGTTGACATGCGGTCCCTTTACGATTTCCTATAACTGTCGAGCCTCAATTAACCCAAAGTTCCGTTTCCGTCTAGTAAGCCACGATAATGTGGACGTTTACTAAACAAACAACTTTGTTAATTGAATTCCATTTAATAAATTTCACAATTTCGTTAATCAAAGCTTGATATCTCGTAAGTGAAACTCGAAGTTTCTAACCAGCGATCAATAATGCAATTGAGCCCTATCTCTCACAAAGTGAGGGAGCCAACCAGACAATCGATCTAGTCATCAAATGACTCGAATGTCTCTAATATGTGTCATCGACATAACCAAGCGCTTTGGCTCCATTCCACTCCCCGGGGTGAGAATGAGTCGAGTTGAAATTAGTCTTTGAAAGACAGATTAGGCATTGCTTTGAAAAACTTAAGTGTTCAATTCTATAAATGGAATTGAATTCGAATTTTGATCCAGTGATATCCGTGTGTCAACTTTATCCGATGGGGAGGATGACACTAAAGCCAACTCGTAAGCGACACACATCACCATCAAAACAGAGAATGGAGACCGCGGGATTGTTTCCAATCCCTCTCCCACTTAGTTTTTACGAAATGGATAACATTCACATGCATATAGAAATAAAGCATAATAAAAACACGTAAACACATAGAAAGCATTTAACGTGGCCCGATTATTATGGCCTTTAAAATCTTCGATGCACGTCTCCTCGGATCTTTGTCTCGTTGCTCGTCTGGGTCTCGATCCACCACCGACTCGTCTAAGTGCCAAGAGACGAACCCCTCCCACTGGAGTATCATCCCAAGCCTCGACGAGCGATCCGTGGTGTCAGTCGAACCCCCGCAAGCTGCTGCCAAGAAACCAGCGAAACGGCGACCGCCGTTTAAGAAACGGCGACCGCCGTTTGCCCTTCAGCAGCCGCGGGTTCGACTTCTCGACCCTCGTTCGTCCGGCCCTCGATCTCGTCTCGATCCACCAAGCAGCAGCAACATTACAAGAGTAAAACATACTACTTCCGGCATCGATCCTATACATATCGATCGATCCTATACACCCGGATAAACGAAAAACGAAAAACCGAAATAGAAAACCTAAACGACTCAACCCGTCGTTTTAACTATTACAAGCAAGCAACGATTCAAAACAAAGATCTCGACAACCCCGAGAGTTTAACAAACCACAAAAATTACAGTACAAAACATATGACCATAATAATCGGGTTATCCTGCAAAACAAAACTCGCAAACAATACAAGAACGCATAAACCGGCTCTGATACCAATTGTTGGAAATCGACTACCCGGGATGTGTTCGTTCGATCGCTCGAACATCCGAACACTCCCAGTCGACCTCCGATGTCGCTACTTCGTTCACCCGACAAGCCTTGACCCGATTCACGCCCGGCCATCGCCCCGAAGGACAACCGCGCGAAACGGGACTGGACTGCATCAATTCGGCGACCGCTGAAAGCAGTCCAGCGGTCGCTGAAAGGAACTGCAAACGGCGACCGCCGTTTGCCCTTTGGCGACCGCCGTTTGTCCGCGAACAGCAACGCGACGTTGCTGTTACGGGATCGTTTCCGGGTCGTTTTTCCTCATCCGACTACCGTTCCGGAGGTCCTAGACCCCCCAGTAGTCGAGGAACACGATCCACGACCCCGGAACCCGATCACGTTCATGTATGATTAACGAGAAATTAGATCGAATGAAATTGCGGAATTGAGATTCGATCTCATACCTTCTCGGTCGATTGTTGAGACCTTAGAGCTTCTAATGTATGACTCTTCCCGACTCCAGCCGTTGTGTGGGAAACGATCCGCTGGAAATTCCTTGTCCGCTCTCTCCTTTCTCAAACCAGCGCAATGATTTAATTATTCTCTCTGAGAGAATAATAATTGCGTTAACTTAATTATTTTAACAGAGAAAAATGTTTTTGCGCTAACGCAATAATTTTTCTCAGAAAAATAATAGTTGCGGCGAACTGTAGGTTTTAGGAGAGGGCAAGGGGGGGTTTATATAGAGTTACATTAGGGACCTAAGGTTAAATTAATTAAGGGCTAAATTGAAATATTAATTAACTTGGAATACGTAAACGCAATTCCTCAATTAATCAATTTCAATTTTAATTATTATTCACTCCACTAAAAAATAATAATTGAATTCCCGAAATTAATTTAATATTATTTCAACAATAATATTTCCGCCGAAATTACATATACGACTTTCCCCGTGTTTAAGATATCGAACGTCCACGAATTTATTTAATTACTAATAATTAAATTAATTCGTTTCTTATTATCCGAGACTAGTACCACTCATCCTTATTATCATGTGGAACAAATCCACCTGCAGGGTTTACATGATAAACTTTATGAGCTCATCTCGGGGACGTTATCAACCCAATAAACGGGACACGGTTTCCTGTCTATAATCTATAGCATGCCGTGAGTACAATTACGATTCCCAATTTACCGAGTATCTCGACTAATCAAATAGTCTCACTCATTGGCAAGTTAAAGAACCGAGAATTGGACACACGCACCTATAATTATATAGGGATTAGGAATTCGTATATCCATAATCTCTGAGGTCTAGTTCGATTACGTCGATTAGTATAAATCGAACGCCCTCCCGTGGTCCTGCTCAATACACCAAGTGTACAAGTGTAACATAATAGTCAAGACCAACTATTACCCAGTCACACTACGACGTACCGATGGATTGTCCCTGTCCATCTAAGTCGTGAGCTTCTGTTCGATAGTATACGAGTAACCGACAGTATGATCTTCCGCGTGTCTCCTCACGCCATACTGTCTACAACGTATATATCTAGGACTATTGCATTCAAGTACATGATAGACAAAATGCCGACAGTTTGATTAATAGATAATGTAAAACACAGATAAGGAGTTCCATATTGTCACTAAACTAGACATTTAGAATATAACTCCATCAATTTATCGATTAGGATTGCCGGCGATAATCGATTTAAGTCTCAGTGTATTTTATTCTTAATCCCCGATATTATTGCGGGTGTGTATATTTAATATAAGTGACTTTGATTTACCAAAGGAATTAACCGATTTAATTATTGGGTTAATTACCGGTTAAGTTGGGTCACTGTATTTTATATATGGCATGCCGTGAATACTTGACGGGAAAGTGTATCCCGTAAGGGTTGATAATATCCCCGAGATGAGTTCATATGGAATTATTATGTAAACCCTGCAGGTGGATTTAATCCGCATAATAATTAAGGTTGAATGGTACTAGTCTCGGATATAAGAGATGAATAAATTAATTAGCAATAAATTAATTTTATTCATGGATATTTATATCTTAAATACACGGAATAAATAATACTACCGGAGAAATATTATTTGATATAATATGGTTTAATATTGGGAGTGGAATTAATTTTATATAGTGGAAAATAGAATTAATTAATATTGATAAGGATTAATGGACTTGAGCATTGGGCTCAATTTAATCTTCAATATTGGAAGCCCAATATTCCACCTCCTTAAGATCCCCTACGTAGCCTATAAAAGCACTACATGGTCTTCTCTATTCTCATAACTTGAAGATCACAATTCTAGAGAGAGAAAGTAGAGAGGGAGATCCATGGAGTTCGGTAGATCGTTGCCCACACGACGTCCGGGCTAGTGCAAGGAATACGTGGGAAGATCTCAAGGTCATCAAATTGAGTTCTACGTTTTTCCGAACAACGAGAACGAGGTAAATCGTAAAACCCTCTTTATGATTTTATCGTTTAATTATCGTGAAAGTATCATGAACCAAGATCCGAAAGACGCGACCCATGACGAGGACGAACCGGGCGGTGGTGGTCGAAGACCACCGGACCGCCGGCGGATCGTCGGCTCGGCTGGAAGGGTCGAGAGGACGAGAGTCTCGGCTGGACGCCGAGACTCGATCGAACCCTAGTTCGATCGCCACGAACGGGCTCGCGTGCGAGCTGCGGGTTTACCGCAGCGGACTCGCACGTGATGCGAGCCGCGTTCGGGCAGCGCTACGGGGCTGTTGCGATCAGCCCCACGAGCCCATGCGGGACTCGCTACGACGCGGGGCGTCAGCGGGATGCTTCGAGCATCCCCGTGGCTGGTCGCGTGGGTTCTCGGCGTGCCCAGCGGGCTGCCAAGGGCAGCCCTAGGCGGCTGCCAAGGACAGCCGCGAGCCCCACACGAGGGCTCGACCGAACAGCCCGGGCTATCCCCGTGGTTAGGGTTTGGTTGAGTCCGGCTTCGCGTGGTGGTTCGTGGCGGATTTCCGGCAACCGGGATTTCGATTGGAGTTGTCGTTCCGCAATTTGACAACTCCGGATATTCGATCTCCGAAGGATTTCGGTCGGAATTAATTAGATAATTAATTTTAATTAATTTATTAATTCCGGGATATCGATTTCCAACAATTGGTATCAGAGCGTTGGTTTTAGTTCATGGTATTTTTCGATAAATTGTTCTACCTTGCAGGGTTTCCGATTATTATGGCTAGATTTAATTATTGTTAATTAATGTCATAATATTTCTCTTGATTATTGAACTCTCGGTGATGTCAATATTCGTTCTTGAGTGGTGAATGCTTGTTCTTATTTTTCCGGAAATTGTGAGGTCGATTTCATATGAGAATCGATACCGGATAGCGTAGTAATAAATTTGTAATTTATTTACGTTGGATCGATTCCGAAACGACGACCGGAAAATTGTGACGGAGGAGACGAACGAGAGGGAGGACTCGGATCGATCATCCCCATGATCGGTCCATGAAGGATCGACCCGAGAGAGAGGGGGCAGCCGCGGGAGGCTCTCGGCCACGCCTAGCCACCGGTGGTGGTGGCGCGCCGGCTGGGGGCGGCGGGGGTGCTCCTCCTCGGTGGTGGTCGATCGGTTGGGGGTGGTGCGGAGATCCCCACTCCGTGCTACTCCTAACCGAGATTTACTTTCCTAAAATTATTCGGTTTTTCTATTTTGAGTATTCCTATTTTTGGGAATTCTCATGGAATAGGAAAAGAATAAATTTAGAATAAATTTATTTTTCCTTATTGATTATTCCTATTTTTGGGAATTTTCATAGATTAGGAAAAGGAATAAATTTATAATTAATTTATTTTTCCTATTTAATTATTCCTTTATGGAATTTTTAATGGATTAGGAAAATAATTAATTTGGAAAGTTTAGGAGTCCTAAATTAATTTTTCCTTATTTAATTATTCCTTTATGGAATTTTTAATGGATTAGGAAAGGAATTAATTTGGAAGGACTAGGAGTCCTAAATTATTTTATTTCCTTATTTCATTATGGAAATCATCTAGAATATTCCAAGTGGGTCTTGGATAGATTATTCTAGAGATTTAATGAAGTAGAAAGGGAAAATAAAATAAATTATTTTATTTCCTTATTTCATTATGGATATCTTCTAGAATATTCCAAGTGGGTCTTGGATAGGATTCTAGAGATTTAATGGAATTGGAAAGGAAAAATAAAAATAATAAAAAATATTAATAATATTTAATTTTATTTTGGATTTATTAAAAATAAATAGATTTAAATATTGGAATTAATATTCCCGTCACATGGAGCATTCAAGAACGAAGACTAAAGACTAGAAGACGCATACGGGGATGCGATAAAGCCATAATAGTCGGTAAATAATATTCTAGTATTATTTTGATTATGTGATAATATTCTATGTGCTTTATTTCATGTATGCATGCTTATGTGTATTTAATTATGCATTAGATAGCGTATCCCTTTATTATAAAAAGCTAAGTGGGAGAGGGTATGGAAACATATCCATGGTCTCCATTGCTGTTCTCTTGGTGACTTTTATGAACTTTCGAAGTTCATATAGATAAGCCATTGGAGGAGAATTCTTGTAATTCCTCTTACGAGAAACATTGATTAAGTTTATCAAACAATGCCTAATTTGTCTTTCCAAAACTGATTTCAAGTCGACTCATTCTCACCCCGGGGAGTGGAATGGAGCCAAAGCCACTTGGTCATGTCGAGGACACAAATTAGAGGCAGTCGTACCATCTTTTGAAGGTGGATCGATTGTCTGCTCGGCTCCCTCATTTATGAGAGATAGGGTCGTTCGCATGGTGAATCACTGGTTAGAAACTTCGAGTTTCACTTATGATTCTCCGCGTCTTGATTTACAAGATTAAATGAATCAAGTAATTGGGAGTCAATTATAAAAGTCTCTTGGTGTAGTAAACGTCCACACCACGTGGCTTGCTATACTAACGGATTTTGGATTAATTGATGTAGACAGTTGTAAGGAATTGTGAAGAATTGTGAAGTCATCGTAAACGTTCACACCACGTGGCTTGCGGTGATGTAGCGGTTCCAAACGATTTACTTTGGTACTGAGTAATGGTTTACACTTAGATACGCATTATAGTATTCCTCCCCACGAGGTTACGCTATAAGTGATGTATGACCGAAGCAAATCTAATTGCTAAATCATTTGGGTAGGTAAACGTCCACACCACGTGGCTTGCCATATCTGATGGGATTTTAGATGCGATTGGTGGTTTAATGATATTATTTGAGGGAGATAATATCGGAGATTAAATCAATTGTTTGTTGTTATATGTGCTCATAGATTAGGAAATGGCTTTGAACCCACTTTCTGTGATACGTAAGGATTTTAAACTCACTGGTCCCTAAATGTAATGATTGGAATAGAGATCTAGACATTACCCAAACTGTTGAAGAGTACAAGGTTGTACTCAATGAGCTTTGTCCTTCCGAGCCTATTGACATAGGCGGCTAGACAAGAAGCGATGAGGATACTCATAAAGGCCAGTCACTTCGAGGAAACGCTTAAAAACGTTTTTGAGATGATTGACCTTTTAGACGAGTTGAGACAGAAATCGCAAGCTCTTGTAGCCAATGCCAAAGGTTTCGAACCAAAAGGCATGAATCGGGAGAAAGGACAAGAAAGCAAAGAAATCCAGTGGTTCTCTTTGGACCACGAGATGGGACGAGAAAGCCAATAGGCAAGTGTTCTCGATGCAAACAGTCTGGGTACTGGAAGTCTGATTATCCTCTCAAAGAAAGTACGAAATTTTTCTTTAGTCGTAAAACATAGTCAGTGGTATTATCTACCGGAACCTGGTGTGTAGATATGGAACCACTGACGGTATGTGCATTTTAAATGTAAGGGTTCCAGGAAACCCGACGACTTAGAAAAGAAGAAATCGTAGTCTACATGGGCAATGTTGTAGAGGAGGCAGCAGTTGCAGTGGAGGACATACTATAGGATTTCATTTTGGGTTATTGCTTTTATGTACCTTTCAAATTAGAAAGAACTTTATTCTGGATTTCTAATAAATGGATATTTTATTTCTTTTAATCACTTGATGGTTATAAGAAGAAATAATGATATTATCTATTTTGGTACATTGGCTAGCAATATATAAATGATGAATCCTGAGTCCACCACGATGCAACGAACCGTAGTATGAAACTCGTTTTACTAATAAGAGATTTCTTTATCAATTATACTTGTGGATTCTTATGCTGAGTCATGTTTATTCAAATAAGAAGTTCAAAGGTCGAAAATTGATATTTGATCAATTAAGTTGAAGGAATGGACCTTCCGACCTAAGAATCTAATTTGGAAGATAATATGACTAAGCAATCCTTTATGGATATAAGATGTAAGATCCGGACAAGTATAAGAATTGATTGACTCTGATGTATGCAGACCTATGTCTACTCAGACAATAAGGTACGAGTACTTCATTTGATGATTACTCGAAAAATGGATTAGAATACCTGATGTGCCACAAAAGCAAGTGTTTTGACAAGTCAATGGACACTAAGCAATTGTGGAGAACCATCAAGGTATATCAATTTCTAGCCTGCGATTTGATCGCGGAGGCAAGTACCTGTCTGAGGAATGCATAGCATACTGATCAGAGATTGGGATTTGATCCTAAATGACTTCACCATACACTGTTGTGTAGAAATGGTGTGTCGTAAACAAGAAATGGAACTCTTATAGAAATAGTAAAAACATGAGTTATACGGAACTACCTATGTTCTATGGATATGTCTGGAACAACGGCGCATTCAAATGCGGTTGCAGAATATCCTAGAAGAACAAAAGATGTGTGTTCAATAGTACTATGAACCAGAAGGACGTTATAAGTTCTAACGCCCGGTTCTTAGAGAAAGACTATATAATGAACCACAAGCCCAAGGTGACGTAATACTTTGAAATGAGAGAGAAAGATTAAGACTTAGAACCAGCCGAACCGAGTAGCGGTACACCACTAACTGCACCTACTGTTATCACTGTTTATACACCGGAATGCCTTTGTAGTGGGAGGTTGTGTGACAACCAGAGATATTAATAAGACTAGATGAGTCTTCGGACTCTGGACCTAGTATACATGAAATCGATCCCTTGATCTACATGAAGGCAGTACTAGATCTAAATGTGCCTTCTTGGAAAGCAATAAGGCTTATTGCTAAGAGGCGAGATCATTTAGAGTACAAGCTTAGTTGATCCATTTATGGATTGAAACAAAGCATTGAGTTCGTGGTACTTGCAAATTGATGAGATAGTCCATTTTATGGATTCATCAAAAGCATAGACGAATTGTGTGTATTGGAAACGTGATGGAAAACAAGGTGGTGTTTCTCAGAGGTTTTATGTAGATGACACTCTTATCATTGGCAACAATGTAAAGATGTTATCAAACATAAAATGATGGTTGTCTAGATGAATCATTATGAAAGATAAAGGAAGAAGTTGGACATGTTCTTGAGATCTTGGATCTCTAGAAAGAACATTGTACTTTTCCTGGACATCTTACATATATGATTATGGTTCGTTTTAACATGCAAGATTCCGAGAAAGGTTCGTTACCTTTCAGAGACGGAATGCATCTATCTAAGGATATGTGTTTTGGAACACAAAAGGAGAGAAGCAATGAAAGCAGTTTCCTACACTTTGAGTGTGGAAAGCTTAATAAATGCATTGTTGAAAACAAGAACCTGATATCGGCTATGCGGTTAGCATAGTGGGAGGATATCAAGGTAATCCTGGAAAGGAATATTCGACTGCCGTAAAAGTACTTTCGAAGTACTGTTCTAGACTACGAAGCAGATGAGTTTTTCCTTTGGATTACATTCTCTTAGATTTCTAATCGAATGAGGATCAGTGTAAGTCGATATCAGGCTATGTGTTTCACTATTGAAGGAGAAGGAGTTTTAACATGGAAGAGTGATAAGCACGATGCTTTTCGGACTCTGCCATGGGTAACCAAATAGCGGCCTCAGAGGCAGCGGAAGTTTTGGTATAACTCCGGGATAATCTCTGGGCTTAGATGTGATTCTTAATTTGCCAAAGGCTATGTAAATAGCGGTGCGATGGCAAATGGTAAGAAATCACAAGTCCATAAGTGAAAGATAACACATAGTGCAAGTACCACCTGATACGAGTCATCGTCGAGGGAGACGACGCTGTAGTCACCAAGATAACTTCAGAGCGGCAACCTAGAGTGCTCATTCACATAGTACTTCTTGGAAGTACAACTTAAGCACATGATGAGTATGGGAGTCGGGAGTTTGGAGGAAATGACTAGACCTTAGTACAAGTGGGAGATTGTTGGAGTTGTGTACTTAATGTCTAGATTTAAGTAACGGAAACTCACGATCCATTGTCACTAATCTATTTAATTAAATAAACAATTATTTGCGTTTAATTATTTATAATTAAATATATGCAAATCATAGTCCTGGATTTTATACGTTGTAGTTAGTATGGTGTTGCATGGGCGCACAGAAGATCATACTATCGGTTACTCGTATTTAATCGAACAGTTGCTCACAACCTAGATGGACACGGACCAATCCATCGGTATAGTCGTTGTGTGAGAGAGAAAATAATTTATCTTAATTATTTTATCACACTTGTACACTTGGTGTATTGAGCGGATCTGCTTGAGATTTATCGATTAGGATTGCCGGCGATAATCGATTTAAGTCTCAGTGTATTTTATTCTTAATCCCCGATATTATTGCGGGTGTGTATATTTAATATTAGTGACTTTGATTTACCAAAGGAATTAACCGATTTAATTATTGGGTTAATTACCGGTTAAGTTGGGTCACTGTATTTTATATATGGCATGCCGTGAATACTTGACGGGAAAGTGTATCCCGTAAGGGTTGATAATATCCCCGAGATGAGTTCATAAGGAATTATTATGTAAACCCTGCAGGTGGATTTAATCCGCATAATAATTAAGGTTGAATGGTACTAGTCTCGGATATAAGAGATGAATAAATTAATTAGCAATAAATTAATTTTATTCATGGATATTTATATCTTAAATACACGGAATAAATAATACTACCGGAGAAATATTATTTGATATAATATGGTTTAATATTGGGAGTGGAATTAATTTTATATAGTGGAAAATAGAATTAATTAATATTGATAAGGATTAATGGACTTGAGCATTGGGCTCAATTTAATCTTCAATATTGGAAGCCCAATATTCCACCTCCTTAAGATCCCCTACGTAGCCTATAAAAGCACTACATGGTCTTCTCTATTCTCATAACTTGAAGATCACAATTCTAGAGAGAGAAAGTAGAGAGGGAGATCCATGGAGTTCGGTAGATCGTTGCCCACACGACGTCCGGGCTAGTGCAAGGAATACGTGGGAAGATCTCAAGGTCATCAAATTGAGTTCTACGTTTTTCCGAACAACGAGAACGAGGTAAATCGTAAAACCCTCTTTATGATTTTATCGTTTAATTATCGTGAAAGTATCATGAACCAAGATCCGAAAGACGCGACCCATGACGAGGAAGAACCGGGCGGTGGTGGTCGAAGACCACCGGACCGCCGGCGGATCTTCGGCTCGGCTGGAAGGGTCGAGAGGACGAGAGTCTCGGCTGGACGCCGAGACTCGATCGAACCCTAGTTCGATCGCCACGAACGGGCTCGCGTGCGAGCTGCGGGTTTACCGCAGCGGACTCGCACGTGATGCGAGCCGCGTTCGGGCAGCGCTACGGGGCTGTTGCGATCAGCCCCACGAGCCCATGCGGGACTCGCTACGACGCGGGGCGTCAGCGGGATGCTTCGAGCATCCCCGTGGCTGGTCGCGTGGGTTCTCGGCGTGCCCAGCGGGCTGCCAAGGGCAGCCCTAGGCGGCTGCCAAGGACAGCCGCGAGTCCCACACGAGGGCTCGACCGAACAGCCCGGGCTATCCCCGTGGTTAGGGTTTGGTTGAGTCCGGCTTCGCGTGGTGGTTCGTGGCGGATTTCCGGCAACCGGGATTTCGATTGGAGTTGTCGTTCCGCAATTTGACAACTCCGGATATTCGATCTCCGAAGGATTTCGGTCGGAATTAATTAGATAATTAATTTTAATTAATTTATTAATTCCGGGATATCGATTTCCAACAATTGGTATCAGAGCGTTGGTTTTAGTTCATGGTATTTTTCGATAAATTGTTCTACCTTGCAGGGTTTCCGATTATTATGGCTAGATTTAATTATTGTTAATTAATGTCATAATATTTCTCTTGATTATTGAACTCTCGGTGATGTCAATATTCGTTCTTGAGTGGTGAATGCTTGTTCTTATTTTTCCGGAAATTGTGAGGTCGATTTCATATGAGAATCGATACCGGATAGCGTAGTAATAAATTTGTAATTTATTTACGTTGGATCGATTCCGAAACGACGACCGGAAAATTGTGACGGAGGAGACGAACGAGAGGGAGGACTCGGATCGATCATCCCCATGATCGGTCCATGAAGGATCGACCCGAGAGAGAGGGGGCAGCCGCGGGAGGCTCTCGGCCACGCCTAGCCACCGGTGGTGGTGGCTGTTGGAAATCGATATCCCGGAATTAATAAATTTAAATAAATAAATTATCTAATTAATTCCGACCGAAATCCTTCGAATATCCGGATTTTCTAAATTGCGGAACCGACAACCCAATCGAAAAATCCTTTCGCCGGAAACCACCGCGAACCACCGTACGCGAACCGGGCTCGACCAAGAACACCACGCGGGGATAACCCCACGCGTGCCCTAGCCGAGCCCCGCGAGGGGCTCGCGATCGCGCTTCGCGATCGCATGGGGTTACTCACGTAACCCCCCGGGGCTGCTACGAGCAGCCCCCGCGGCGAGTCCGGCGACTCGCCGCCACCGCGTCGGAGGGCGGTCCGTCCAACGGACCGCGATCGGGCAGCCACGCGGCTGCCCGGCGATCGAGCCCAGCTCGATCGCATGCCCCGGCGTCCAGCCGGGGCTCCTCCATGCACGCCCGGCGATCGAGCCTTAGGGCTTCGATCGCCACCCTCGGCGCCAAGCCGAGGGCTTGGTCCGTGCGTGCGCACGATCCCCACGGGGATCCGAACCACCGCGGTCCGGTGGTCTTCGACCACCACCGCCGGTTCATCCTCGTTCCGGGGTTCGTTCGTCCCTCGAATCTTGGTTCATGATATTTTCACGATAAATAAACGATAAAAATCATAAAGAGGGTTTTACGATTTACCTCGTTCTCGTTGTTCGGAGAAACGTAGAACTCAATTTGACGACCTTGAGATCTTCCCACGTATTCCTTGCACTAGCCCGGACGTCGTGTGGGCGACGATCTACCGAACTCCATGGATCCTCCTCTCTACTTTCTCTCTCTAGAATTGTGATCTTCAACTTATGAGAATAGAGAATAGAGAAGACCATGTAGTGCTTTTATAGGCTACGTAGGGGATCTTAAGGAGGTGGAATATTGACCTTCCAATAATAGTGATTAAATTGAGCCCAAGCCCAAATCTATTAATCCTTACTATTATTAATTAATTCTATTTTCCACTATATAAAATTAATTGCACTCCCAATATTAAACCATATTATATCAAATAATATTTCTCCGGTAGTATTATTTATTCCGTGTATTTAAGATATAAATATCCATGAATAAAATTAATTTATTGCTAATTAATTTATTCATCTCTTATATCCGAGACTAGTACCATTCAACCTTAATTATTATGCGGAACAAGTCCACCTGCAGGGTTTACATAATAATTCCTTATGAACTCATCTCGGGGATATTATCAACCCTTACGGGATACACTTTCCCGTCAAGTATTCACGGCATGCCATATATAAAATATAGTGACCCAACTTAACCGGTAATTAACCCAATAATTAAATCGGTTAATTCCTTTGGTAAATCAAAGTCACTTATATTAAATATACACACCCGCAATAATATCGGGGATTAAGAATAAAATACACTGAGACTCGAATCGATTATCGCCGGCAATCCTAATCGATGAATCTCAACGATCCGCTCAATACACCAAGTGTACAAGTGTGATAAAATAATTAAGACAAATTATTTTCTCTCTCACACAACGACTATACCGATGGATTGGTCCGTGTCCATCTAGGTCGTGAGCAACTGTTTGATTAAATACGAGTAACCGATAGTATGATCTTCTGTGTGGGCCCGACACACCATACTAACTACAACGTATAGAATCCAGGACTATAATTTGCATATAAATAATTAAATGCAAATAATTGTTCATTTAATTAAATAGATTAATGGCGATGGATCGTGAGTTTCCTTTACTTAAATCTAGACATTAAGTACACAACTCCAACAATCTCCGAGAAACACCACCTTGTTTCCATCACGTTTCCCATACACACGATTCGTCTATGCTTTTGATGAATCCATAAAATGGACTATCTCATCAATTTGCAAGTACCACGAACTCAATGCTTTGTTTCAATCCATAAATGGATCAACTAAGCTTGTACTCTAAATGATCTCGCCTCTTAGCAATAATCCTTATTGCTCTCCAAGAAGGCACATTTAGATCTAGTACGGCCTTCATGTAGATCTAGGGATCGATTTCATGTATACTAGGTCCAGAGTTCGAAGACTCTCCTAGTCTTATGAATATCTCCGGTTATCCCACAACCTCCCACTACAATGGCATTCCGGTGTATAAACAGTGATAACAGTAGGTGCAGTTAGTGGTGTACCGCTACTCGGTTCGGCTGGTTCTAAGTCTTAATCTTTCTCTCTCATTTCAAAGTATTACGTCACCTTGGGCTTGTGGTTCATTATATAGTCTTTCTCTAAGAACCGGGCGTTAGAACTTATAACGTCCTTCTGGTTCATAGTACTATTGAACACACATCTTTTGTTCTTCTAGGATATTCTACAACCGCATTTGAATGCGCCGTTGTTTCCAGACATATCCATAGAACACAGGTAGTTCCGTATAACTCATCTTTTACTATCTCTATAAGAGTTCCATTTCTTATTTACGACACACCATTTCTTACACAAAAGTGTATGGTGTAGTCATTTGGGATCAAATCCCAATCTCTGATCAGTATGCCATGCATTCCTCAGACAGGTACTTGCCTCCGCGATCAAATCGCAGGCTACAAATGGATATACCTTGATGGTTCTCCACAATTGCTTAGTGTCCATTGACTTGTCAAAACACTTGCTTTTGTGGCACATAAGGTATTCTAATCCATTTTTCGAGTAATCATAAAATGAAGTACTCGTACCTTATTGTCTGAGTAGGCATAGGTCTGCATACATCAGAGTCAATCAATTCTTATACTTGTCCGGATCTTACATCTTATATCCATAAAGGATTGCTTAGTCATATTATCTTCCAAATTAGATTCTTAGGTCGGAAGGTCCACTCCTTCAACTTAATTGATCAAATATCAATTTTCGACCTTTGAACTTCTTATTTGAATAAACATGACTTAGCATAAGAATCCACAAGTATAATTGATTTAATAAAGAAATCTCTTATTAGTAAAACGAGTTTTATACTACGGTTCGTTGCATCGTGGTGGACTCAAGATTCATCATTTATATATTGCTAGCTAATGTACCAGAACAGATACTATCTTTATTTCTTCTTATAACCATCAAATGATTAAAAGAAATAAAATATCCATTCATTAGAAATCCAGAACAAAGTTCTTTCTAATATGAAAGGTACAAAAAAGCAATAACTCAAAATGAAATCCTATAAAATGTCCTCCATTTCAACAGCTGCCTCCTCTACAGCATTGCCCACATAGACTACGATCTTTTCTTTTCTAATTCGTCAGGTTTCCTGGAACCTTTGCATTTAGAATGCACATACCGTCAATGGTTCCATATCTACACACCAGGTTCCGGTAGATAATACCACTGACTATGTTTTACGACTAAAGAAAATTTCGTACTTTCTTTGAGAGGATAATCAGACTTCCAGTACCCAGACTGTTTGCTTCGAGAACTCTTGCCTCTTGGCTTTCTCGTCCCATCTCGTGGTTCAAGTAATCTTAGAACCACTGGGTTTCTTTGCTTTCTTTTCCTTTCCCCCGATTCATGCCTTTAGGTTCGAAACCTTTGGCATTGGCTACAAGAGCTTGCGATTTCCGTTTCAACTCGTCTAAAAGGTCAATCATCTCAAAAAACGTGTTTAAGCGTTTCCTCGAATCGACTGCCCTTTATGAGTATCCACATCGCCTCTTGTCTAGCCGCCTATATCAATAGGCTCGGAAGGACAAAGCTCATTGAGTAAAACCTTGTACTCTTCAACAGTTTGGGTAATGTCTAGATCTCTATTCCAATCATTACATTCAGGGACCAGTGAGTTTAAAAATCCTTAGCTATCACATAAAGTGGGTTCAAAGACATATCCTAATCTATGAGCACATATAACAACAAACAATCGATTTAATCTCCGATATTATCTCCCTCAAATAATATCATTAAACCACTAATCACATCTAAAATCCCATCAGGTAAGGCAAGCCACGGTCGTGTGGACGTTTACCCACCCAAATGATTTAGCAATTAGATTTGCTTCGGTCGTACATCATTATAGCGTTACTTCGTTGGGAAGAATACTATAAAGCGTACCTAAGTGTAAACCATTACTCAGTATCTAAGAAGATTGTTTGGGACACGTATATTCACCGCAAGCCACGTTCGTGTGGACGTTTACGTTAATATACGCTCCTTTACTCCCTTCTATAACTGTCTACATCAATCGTTCCAAAATCCCATTCAATGTAGCAAGCCACGTTCGTGTGGACGTTTACTACACCAAAAGACTTTTACAATTGACTCCCAATTACTTGAATCATTTAATCTTGTAAATCAAGACGCGGAGAATCATAAGTGAAACTCAAAGTTTCTAACCAGTGATTCACCATGCGAACAACCCTATCTCTCATAAAGATGAGGGTGCCGAGCAGACAATCGATCCACCTTCAAAAGATGGTACGACTGCCTCTAATTTGTGTCCTCGACATGACCAAGTGGCTTTGGCTCCATTCCACTCCCCGGGGTGAGAATGAGTCGACTTGAAATCAGTTTTGGAAAGACAAATTAGGCATTGTTTGATAGACTTAATCAATGTTTCTCGTAAGAGGAATTACAAGAATTCTCCTCCAATGACTTGTCTATACGAACTTCAAAAGTCCATAAAAGTCACCAAGAGAACAGCAATGGAGACCATGGATATGTTTCCATACCCTCTCCCACTTAGCTTTTTATAATAAAGGGATACGCTATCTAATGCATAATTAAATACACATAAGCATGCATACATGAAATAAACCACATAGAATATTATCACATAATCAAAATAATACTAGAATATTATTTTTCCGACTATTATGGCTTTATCGCATCTCCGTACGCATCTTCTAGTGTTTAGTCTTCGTTCTTGAATGCTCCATGTGACGGGAATATTAATTCCAATATTTAAATCTATTTATTTTTAATAAATCCAAAAGTTACTTAATTCGAAAATTAAGTCAATCGAATAAATCAAAAATAAAATTAAATATTATTAATATTTTTATTTATTTTATTTTCCCTTTCTACTTCATTAAATCTCTAGAATAATCTATCCAAGACCCACTTGGAATATTCTAGAAGACTTCTATAATGAAATAAGGAAATAAAATAATTTATTTTATTTTCCCTTTCTACTTCATTAAATCTCTAGAATAATCTATCCAAGACCCACTTGGAATATTCTAGATGATTTCCATAATGAAATAAGGAAATAAAATAATTTAGGACTCCTAGTCCTACCAAATTAATTCCTTTCCTAATCCATTAAAAATTCCATAAAGGAATAATTAAATAGAAAAAATTAATTAAGGACTCTTCTACTTTCTAAAATTAATTAATTTCCATGTCCATGAAAATTCCCATAAAATAGGAATAATCAAATAGAAATAAATTAATTTAATAATTAATTATTTTCCTTTCTAATTCCATTAAATCTCTAGAATCCTATTCCAAGTAGAACTTAGAATATTCTAGAAGACTTCCATAATAGAATAAGGAAATAAATTAATTCCAATTAATTCTTTTCCTATTTCCATGAGAATTCCCAAAAAAATAGGAATACTCAAAATAGGAAAACCAAATCAATTAGGAAAGCGAATCTAGGTAGGAGAACACGAGATCACGAGGACCCCGCGTCCCCCACCATTGATCGCCGGCCGGGGAGGAGCACCGCCGCCACCTCAGCCCACGCGCCACCACCACCGGTGGCCGGCGTGGCCGAGGGTTCCCGCGGGCAGCCCCCACGCCCCCCCTTCGATCGATCCTCATGGGATTGATCATCATGATCGATCCCCGGTCCTCCCTCTCTTCGTCTCCTCCGTCACACTTTTCCGGCGGTCGTTTCGGAATCGATCCAACGTAAAATAAATTACAAATTTATTACTACGCTATCCGGTATCGATTCTCTACATGAAATCGACCTCACAATTTCCGGAAAAATTAAGAACAAGCATTCACCACACAAGAACAAATAACATCACCGAGAGTTTAATAATCAAGAACATTATTATGACATTAATTAACAAAATTAAATCTAGCCATAATAATCGGAAACCCTGCAAGGTAGAACAATTTATCGAAAAATACCATGAACTAAAACCAACGCTCTGATACCAATTGTTGGAAATCGATATCCCGGAATTAATAAATTTAAATAAATAAATTATCTAATTAATTCCGACCGAAATCCTTCGAATATCCGGATTGTCTAAATTGCGGAACCGACAACCCAATCGAAAAATCCTTTCGCCGGAAACCACCGCGAACCACCGTACGCGAACCGGGCTCGACCAAGAACACCACTCGGGGATAACCCCACACGTGCCCTAGCCGAGCCCCGCGAGGGGCTCGCGATCGCGCTTCGCGATCGCATGGGGTTACTCATGTAACCCCCCGGGGCTGCTCGTAGCAGCCCCCGCGGCGAGTCCGGCGACTCGCCGCCACCGCGTCGGAGGGCGGTCCGTCCAACGGACCGCGATCGGGCCAGCCACGCGGCTGCCCGGCGATCGAGCCCAGCTCGATCGCATACCCCGGCGTCCAGCCGGGGCTCCTCCATGCACGCCCGGCGATCGAGCCTTAGGGCTTCGATCGCCACCCTCGGCGCCAAGCCGAGGTCTTGGTCCGTGCGTGCGCACGATCCCCACGGGGATCCGAACCACCGCGGTCCGGTGGTCTTCGACCACCACCGCCGGTTCATCCTCGTTTCGGGGTTCGTTCGTCCCTCGGATCTTGGTTCATGATATTTTCACGATAAATAAACGATAAAAATCATAAAGAGGGTTTTACGATTTACCTCGTTCTCGTTGTTCGGAGAAACGTAGAACTCAATTTGACGACCTTGAGATCTTCCCACGTATTCCTTGCACTAGCCCGGACGTCGTGTGGGCGACGATCTACCGAACTCCATGGATCCTCCTCTCTACTTTCTCTCTCTAGAATTGTGATCTTCAACTTATGAGAATAGAGAATAGAGAAGACCATGTAGTGCTTTTATAGGCTACGTAGGGGATCTTAAGGAGGTGGAATATTGGGCTTCCAATAATAGTGATTAAATTGAGCCCAAGCCCAAATCTATTAATTCTTACTATTATTAATTAATTCTATTTTCCACTATATAAAATTAATTGCACTCCCAATATTAAACCATATTATATCAAATAATATTTCTCCGGTAGTATTATTTATTCCGTGTATTTAAGATATAAATATCCATGAATAAAATTAATTTATTGCTAATTAATTTATTCATCTCTTATATCCGAGACTAGTACCATTCAACCTTAATTATTATGCGGAACAAGTCCACCTGCAGGGTTTACATAATAATTCCTTATGAACTCATCTCGGGGATATTATCAACCCTTACGGGATACACTTTCCCGTCAAGTATTCACGGCATGCCATATATAAAATATAGTGACCCAACTTAACCGGTAATTAACCCAATAATTAAATCGGTTAATTCCTTTGGTAAATCAAAGTCACTTATATTAAATATACACACCCGCAATAATATCGGGGATTAAGAATAAAATACACTGAGACTCGAATCGATTATCGCCGGCAATCCTAATCGATGAATCTCAACGATCCGCTCAATACACCAAGTGTACAAGTGTGATAAAATAATTAAGACAAATTATTTTCTCTCTCACACAACGACTATACCGATGGATTGGTCCGTGTCCATCTAGTTCGTGAGCAACTGTTTGATTAAATACGAGTAACCGATAGTATGATCTTCTGTGTGGGCCCGACACACCATACTAACTACAACGTATAGAATCCAGGACTATAATTTGCATATAAATAATTAAATGCAAATAATTGTTCATTTAATTAAATAGATTAATGGCGATGGATCGTGAGTTTCCTTTACTTAAATCTAGACATTAAGTACACAACTCCAACAGTGGCGCGCCGGCTGGGGGCGGCGGGGGTGCTCCTCCTCGGTGGTGGTCGATCGGTTGGGGGTGGTGCGGAGATCCCCACTCCGTGCTACTCCTAACCGAGATTTACTTTCCTAAAATTATTCGGTTTTCCTATTTTGAGTATTCCTATTTTTGGGAATTCTCATGGAATAGGAAAAGAATAAATTTAGAATAAATTTATTTTTCCTTATTGATTATTCCTATTTTTGGGAATTTTCATAGATTAGGAAAAAGAATAAATTTATAATTAATTTATTTTTCCTATTTAATTATTCCTTTATGGAATTTTTAATGGATTAGGAAAATAATTAATTTGGAAAGTTTAGGAGTCCTAAATTAATTTTTCCTTATTTAATTATTCCTTTATGGAATTTTTAATGGATTAGGAAAGGAATTAATTTGGAAAGACTAGGAGTCCTAAATTATTTTATTTCCTTATTTCATTATGGAAATCATCTAGAATATTCCAAGTGGGTCTTGGATAGATTATTCTAGAGATTTAATGAAGTAGAAAGGGAAAATAAAATAAATTATTTTATTTCCTTATTTCATTATGGATATCTTCTAGAATATTCCAAGTGGGTCTTGGATAGGATTCTAGAGATTTAATGGAATTGGAAAGGAAAAATAAAAATAATAAAAAATATTAATAATATTTAATTTTATTTTTGATTTATTCGATTGACTTAATTTTCGAATTAAGTAACTTTTGGATTTATTAAAAATAAATAGATTTAAATATTGGAATTAATATTCACGTCACATGGAGCATTCAAGAACGAAGACTAAAGACTAGAAGACGCATACGGGGATGCGATAAAGCCATAATAGTCGGAAAATAATATTCTAGTATTATTTTGATTATGTGATAATATTCTATGTGCTTTATTTCATGTATGCATGCTTATGTGTATTTAATTATGCATTAGATAGCGTATCCCTTTATTATAAAAAGCTAAGTGGGAGAGGGTATGGAAACATATCCATGGTCTCCATTGCTGTTCTCTTGGTGACTTTTATGAACTTTCGAAGTTCATATAGATAAGCCATTGGAGGAGAATTCTTGTAATTCCTCTTACGAGAAACATTGATTAAGTTTATCAAACAATGCCTAATTTGTCTTTCCAAAACTGATTTCAAGTCGACTCATTCTCACCCCGGGGAGTGGAATGGAGCCAAAGCCACTTGGTCATGTCGAGGACACAAATTAGAGGCAGTCGTACCATCTTTTGAAGGTGGATCGATTGTCTGCTCGGCTCCCTCATTTATGAGAGATAGGGTCGTTCGCATGGTGAATCACTGGTTAGAAACTTCGAGTTTCACTTATGATTCTCCGCGTCTTGATTTACAAGATTAAATGAATCAAGTAATTGGGAGTCAATTATAAAAGTCTCTTGGTGTAGTAAACGTCCACACCACGTGGCTTGCTATACTAACGGATTTTGGATTAATTGATGTAGACAGTTGTAAGGAATTGTGAAGAATTGTGAAGTCATCGTAAACGTTCACACCACGTGGCTTGCGGTGATGTAGCGGTTCCAAACGATTTACTTTGGTACTGAGTAATGGTTTACACTTAGATACGCATTATAGTATTCCTCCCCACGAGGTTACGCTATAAGTGATGTATGACCGAAGCAAATCTAATTGCTAAATCATTTGGGTAGGTAAACGTCCACACCACGTGGCTTGCCATATCTGATGGGATTTTAGATGCGATTGGTGGTTTAATGATATTATTTGAGGGAGATAATATCGGAGATTAAATCAATTGTTTGTTGTTATATGTGCTCATAGATTAGGAAATGGCTTTGAACCCACTTTCTGTGATACGTAAGGATTTTAAACTCACTGGTCCCTTAATGTAATGATTGGAATAGAGATCTAGACATTACCCATACTGTTAAAGAGTGCTAGTTAGTACTCAGTGAGCTCTTGTAGCCAATGCCAAAGGTTTCGAACCAAAAGGCATGAATTGGGAGAAAGGACAAGAAAGCAAAGAAATCCAGTGGTTCTCTTTGGACCACGAGATGGGACGAGAAAGCCAATAGGCAAGTGTTCTCGATGCAAACAGTCTGGGTACTGGAAGTCTGATTATCCTCTCAAAGAAAGTACGAAATTTTTATTAGTCGTAAAACATAGTCAGTGGTATTATCTACCGGAACCTGGTGTGTAGATATGGAACCACTGACGGTATGTGCATTTTAAATGCAAGGGTTCCAGGAAACCCGACGACTTAGAAAAGAAGAAATCGTAGTCTACATGGGCAATGCTGTAGAGGAGGCATCAGTTGCAGTGGAGGACATACTATAGGATTTCATTTTGGGTTATTACTTTTATGTACCTTTCAAATTAGAAAGAACTTTGTTCTGGATATCTAATAAATGGATATTTTATTTCTTTTAATCACTTGATGGTTATAAGAAGAAATAATGATATTATCTATTTTTGTACATTGGCTAGCAATATATAAATGATGAATCCTGAGTCCACCACGATGCAACGAACCGTAGTATGAAACTCGTTTTACTAATAAGAGATTTCTTTATCAATTATACTTGTGGATTCTTATGCTGAGTCATGTTTATTCAAATAAGAAGTTCAAAGGTCGAAAATTGATATTTGATCAATTAAGTTGAAGGAATGGACCTTCCGACCTAAGAATCTAATTTGGAAGATAATATGACTAAGCAATCATTTATGGATATAAGATGTAAGATCCGGACAAGTATAAGAATTGATTGACTCTGATGTATGCAGACCTATGTCTACTCAGACAATAAGGTACGAGTACTTCATTTGATGATTACTCGAAAAATGGATTAGAATACCTGATGTGCCACAAAAGCAAGTGTTTTGACAAGTCAATGGACACTAAGCAATTGTGGAGAACCATCAAGGTATATCAATTTCTAGCCTGCGATTTGATCGCGGAGGCAAGTACCTGTCTGAGGAATGCATAGCATACTGATCAGAGATTGGGATTTGATCCTAAATGACTTCACCATACACTGTTGTGTAGAAATGGTGTGTCGTAAACAAGAAATGGAACTCTTATAGAAATAGTAAAAACATGAGTTATACGGAACTACCTATGTTCTATGGATATGTCTGGAAACAACGGCGCATTCAAATGTGGTTGTAGAATATCCTAGAAGAACAAAAGATGTGTGTTCAATAGTACTATGAACCAGAAGGACGTTATAAGTTCTAACGCCCGGTTCTTAGAGAAAGACTATATAATGAACCACAAGCCCAAGGTGACGTAATACTTTGAAATGAGAGAGAAAGATTAAGACTTAGAACCAGCCGAACCGAGTAGCGGTACACCACTAACTGCACCTACTGTTATCACTGTTTATACACCGGAATGCCTTTGTAGTGGGAGGTTGTGTGACAACCAGAGATATTCATAAGACTAGATGAGTCTTCGGACTCTGGACCTAGTATACATGAAATCGATCCCTTGATCTACATGAAGGCAGTACTAGATCTAAATGTGCCTTCTTGGAAAGCAATAAGGCTTATTGCTAAGAGGCGAGATCATTTAGAGTACAAGCTTAGTTGATCCATTTATGGATTGAAACAAAGCATTGAGTTCGTGGTACTTGCAAATTGATGAGATAGTCCATTTTATGGATTCATCAAAAGCATAGACGAATTGTGTGTATTGGAAACGTGATGGAAAACAAGGTGGTGTTTCTCAGAGGTTTTATGTAGATGACACTCTTATCATTGGCAACAATGTAAAGATGTTATCAGACATAAAATGATGGTTGTCGAGATGAATCATTATGAAAGATAAAGGAAGAAGTTGGACATGTTCTTGAGATCTTGGATCTCTAGAAAGAACATTGTACTTTTCCTGGACATCTTACATATATGATTATGGTTCGTTTTAACATGCAAGATTCCGAGAAAGGTTCGTTACCTTTCAGAGACGGAATGCATCTATCTAAGGATATGTGTTTTGGAACACAAAAGGAGATAGAAGCAATGAAAGCAGTTTCCTACACTTTGAGTGTGGAAAGCTTAATAAATGCATTGTTGAAAACAAGAACCTGATATCGGCTATGCGGTTAGCATAGTGGGAGGATATCAAGGTAATCCTGGAAAGGAATATTCGACTGCCGTAAAAGTACTTTCGAAGTACTGTTCTAGACTACGAAGCAGACGAGTTTTTCCTTTGGATTACATTCTCTTAGATTTCTAATCGAATGAGGATCAGTGTAAGTCGATATCAGGCTATGTGTTTCACTAATGAAGGAGAAGGAGTTTTAACATGGAAGAGTGATAAGCACGATGCTTTTCGGACTCTGCCATGGGTAACCAAATAGCGGCCTCAGAGGCAGCGGAAGTTTTGGTATAACTCCGGGATAATCTCTGGGCTTAGATGTGATTCTTAATTTGCCAAAGGCTATGTAAATAGCGGTGCGATGGCAAATGGTAAGAAATCACAAGTCCATAAGTGAAAGATAACACATAGTGCAAGTACCACCTGATACGAGTCATCGTCGAGGGAGACGACGATGTAGTCACCAAGATAACTTCAGAGCGGCAACCTAGAGTGCTCATTCACATAGTACTTCTAGGAAGTACAACTTAAGCACATGATGAGTATGGGAGTCGGGAGTTTGGAGGAAATGACTAGACCTTAATACAAGTGGGAGATTGTTGGAGTTGTGTACTTAATGTCTAGATTTAAGTAACGGAAACTCACGATCCATTGTCACTAATCTATTTAATTAAATAAACAATTATTTGCGTTTAATTATTTATAATTAAATATATGCAAATCATAGTCCTGGATTTTATACGTTGTAGTTAGTATGGTGTTGCATGGGCGCACAGAAGATCATACTATCGGTTACTCGTATTTAATCGAACAGTTGCTCACGACCTAGATGGACACGGACCAATCCATCGGTATAGTCGTTGTGTGAGAGAGAAAATAATTTATCTTAATTATTTTATCACACTTGTACACTTGGTGTATTGAGCGGATCTGCTTGAGATTTATCGATTAGGATTGCCGGCGATAATCGATTTAAGTCTCAGTGTATTTTATTCTTAATCCCCGATATTATTGCGGGTGTGTATATTTAATATAAGTGACTTTGATTTACCAAAGGAATTAACCGATTTAATTATTGGGTTAATTACCGGTTAAGTTGGGTCACTGTATTTTATATATGGCATGCCGTGAATACTTGACGGGAAAGTGTATCCCGTAAGGGTTGATAATATCCCCGAGATGAGTTCATAAGGAATTATTATGTAAACCCTGCAGGTGGATTTAATCCGCATAATAATTAAGGTTGAATGGTACTAGTCTCGGATATAAGAGATGAATAAATTAATTAGCAATAAATTAATTTTATTCATGGATATTTATATCTTAAATACACGGAATAAATAATACTACCGGAGAAATATTATTTGATATAATATGGTTTAATATTGGGAGTGCAATTAATTTTATATAGTGGAAAATAGAATTAATTAATATTGATAAGGATTAATGGACTTGAGTATTGGGCTCAATTTAATCTTCAATATTGGAAGCCCAATATTCCACCTCCTTAAGATCCCCTACGTAGCCTATAAAAGCACTACATGGTCTTCTCTATTCTCATAACTTGAAGATCACAATTCTAGAGAGAGAAAGTAGAGAGGGAGATCCATGGAGTTCGGTAGATCGTTGCCCACACGACGTCCGGGCTAGTGCAAGGAATACGTGGGAAGATCTCAAGGTCATCAAATTGAGTTCTACGTTTTTCCGAACAACGAGAACGAGGTAAATCGTAAAACCCTCTTTATGATTTTATCGTTTAATTATCGTGAAAGTATCATGAACCAAGATCCGAAAGACGCGACCCATGACGAGGACGAACCGGGCGGTGGTGGTCGAAGACCACCGGACCGCCGGCGGATCGTCGGCTCGGCTGGAAGGGTCGAGAGGACGAGAGTCTCGGCTGGACGCCGAGACTCGATCGAACCCTAGTTCGATCGCCACGAACGGGCTCGCGTGCGAGCTGCGGGTTTACCGCAGCGGACTCGCACGTGATGCGAGCCGCGTTCGGGCAGCGCTACGGGGCTGTTGCGATCAGCCCCACGAGCCCATGCGGGACTCGCTACGACGCGGGGCGTCAGCGGGATGCTTCGAGCATCCCCGTGGCTGGTCGCGTGGGTTCTCGGCGTGCCCAGCGGGCTGCCAAGGGCAGCCCTAGGCGGCTGCCAAGGACAGCCGCGAGCCCCACACGAGGGCTCGACCGAACAGCCCGGGCTATCCCCGTGGTTAGGGTTTGGTTGAGTCCGGCTTCGCGTGGTGGTTCGTGGCGGATTTCCGGCAACCGGGATTTCGATTGGAGTTGTCGTTCCGCAATTTGACAACTCCGGATATTCGATCTCCGAAGGATTTCGGTCGGAATTAATTAGATAATTAATTTTAATTAATTTATTAATTCCGGGATATCGATTTCCAACACTAACTGCACCTACTGTTATTACTGTTTATACACCGGAATGCCGTTGTAGTTGGAGGTTGTGTGACAACCGGAGATATTCATAAGACTAGGAGAGTTTCGAACTCTGGACCTAGTATACATGAAATCAATCCCTGGATCTACATAGAGGCACTACTAGATCTAAATGTGCTCTCTTAGAAAGCAATAAGGTTTATTGCTAAGAGGCAAGATCATTTAGAGTACAAGCTTAGTTAATCCATTGATGGATTAAAACAAAGCAAGAATTCGTGGAACTTGCGCATTGATGAGATAGTCCATTTGATGGATTCATCAAAAGGCATTGACGAATCGCGTGTATGGGAAACGTGATGGAAACAAGGTGGTGTTTCTCGGGTTTTATGTAGATAACACTCTTATCATTGGCAACAATGTAAAGATGTTATTAGACATGAAATGATGATTGTCTAGATGAATCAATATGAAAGATATAGGAAGAAGTTAGACATGGTCTTGAGATCTTGGATCTCTAGGAAAGAACATCGTACTTCTCCTGACATCTTACATATGATTATGGTGCTGGAATTCGATGTCCCGGGCTATTAAAATTTGCGGAAAATAATAACCCGACCGAAATCCTCGATCGCCGGAGATCCGACCACGAACCACCGTACGAGCCGGAGCTCAACCGAGCACCACCACGGTCCGCCCGTGGTGCCCAGCCGAGCCCCCGCACGGGGCTCGCGATCATCTCGCGGATGATCGCTGGGATGCCTCACGGCATCCCCGGGGCTGCTCGTAGCAGCCCCGCAGCGAGTCCATGACTCGCTGCTCGCGGGGCGTCCAGCCCCGTACGCCCGCTACGAGCGAACCCGTAGCACATACGAGGCGGCTACGGGTGACCCCGTAGCACACCCGCGATCGAGCTCACGGGCTCGATCGCCCCCGGCGTCCAGCCGGGGCTTCATGCGTGCCCGGCGATCGAACCCTAGGATCGATCGCCACCCCCTCGGCTCCCAGCTGAGGGTTGCTCTCGATCCCGGCGGGGATCCCTAGACCGCCGGCGGTCCGGTGGTCCACAACCACCACCGCCCGGTCTATCCCCGTCCCCGGTCTCGTCGTTTTTCCCGGATCGTGCGTTCATGTATGTATCACAATCAATTCACATAAAATCATTGAAGGGAGTATATGATTTTACCTTTTAATTCGTTGTGCGGAGAAACGAATCTAAGTTGATGACCTTACGATCTTCCCACGTATTCCTTGCACTCCGTTCGAACGTCGGGTGGGCGACGATCTATCGAACTCCTATGGATCTCCTTCAACTCTCTAGAATATCAAGTATGATAATCTTGTCTTATTCAAGTTATGAATTATGAAGGCCATGTAGTGCTTTTATAGGCTACGTAGGGGATCTAAAGGAGGTGGAATATTGGGCTTCCAATATTGAAGATTAAATTGAGCCCACTGCCCAAGTCCATTAATCCTTATCAATATTAATTAAATTTATTTTCCACTATATAAATTTAATTGCACTCCCAATATTAAACCATATTATATCAAATAATATTTCTCCGGTAGTATTATTTATTCCGTGTATTTAAGATTTAAATATCCATGAATAAAATTAATTTATTGCTAATTAATTTATTCATCTCTTTAATCCGAGACTAGTACCATTCAACCTTAATTATTGTGCGGAACGTATCCACTCATGAGGTTTACACAATAATTCCTTATGAACTCATCTCGGGGATATTATCAACCCTTCCGGGATACACTGTCCGGTCAATCATTCACGGCATGCCATATATAAAATATAGTGACCCAACTTAACCGGTAATTAACCCAATAATTAAATCGGTTAATTCCTTTGGTAAATCAAAGTCACTTATATTGAATATACACACCCGCAACAATATCGGGGATTAAGAATAAAATACACTGAGACTCGAATCGATTATCGCCGGCAATCCTAATCGATGAATCTCAACGATCCGCTCAATACACCAGGTGTACAAGTGTGATAAAATAATTAAGATAAATTATTTTCTCTCTCACACAACGACTATACCGATGGATTGGTCCGGGTCCATCTAGGTCGTGAGCCACTGTTTGATTAAATACGAGTAACCGATAGTATGATCTTCTGTGTGCCCATGCAACACCATACTAACTACAACGTATAAAATCTAGGACTATGATTTGCATATTTTTAATTAATAATAATTAAAAGCAAACAATTGTTTATTAATTAAATAGATTAAATGCTATGACGGGGAGTTTACCGTTACTTAAATCTAGACATTAAGTACACAACTCCAACATATGGTTCGTTTTAACATGCAAGATTCCGAGAAAGGTTCGTTACCATTTAGATACGGAATGCATCTATCTAAAGACATGTGTTTTGGAAACACAAAAGGAGATAGAAGCAATAAAAGCGATTTCCTACACTTGGAGTGTGGAAAGCTTGATAAATGCAATGTTGAAAATGAGAACCTGAAAAGGAATAGTGGGAGGATATCAAGGTAATCCTGGAAAGGAATATTCGACTGCTGTAATGAACATTTAAAGTACTTTCGAAGTACTGGAGACTATGTTCTGGATTACGAAGCAGACAAGCTTTTCCTTTGGATTACACTCTCTTAGATTTCTAATCAAATAAGGACCGGTGTAAGTCGATATCAGGCTATGTGTTTCACTATTAAAGGAGGAGGAGTTTTTAATATGGAAGAGTGATAAGCACGATGATTTTCGGACTCTACCATAGGTAACCAAATAGCGGCCTCAGAGGCAACGGAAGTTCTGGTAATGCTCCGGGATAACCTCTGGGACTTAGATGTGATTCTTAGTTTACCAAAGGCTATTGTGAATAGCGGTGCAATGGCAAACGTAAGAAATCACAAGTCCATAAGTGTAAGATAACACATAGAGCAAGTACCACCTGATACGAATCATCGTCAGGGATGACGACGCTGTAGTCACCAAGATAACTTCAGAACGACAATCTAGATTGCTCTGTCACAAGGCACTTCTTGGAAGTGCATATTAAGCACGTGAAGAGTATGGGAGTCGGGAGTTTGGAGGAAATGACTAGACCTTAGTATAAGTGGGAGATTGTTGGAGTTGTATACTTAATGTCTAGATTTAAGTGATATTAACTCCCGATCGATTGCCATTAATCTATTTAATTAAATAAACAATTATTTGCGTTTAATTATTTATAATTAAATATATGCAAATTATAGTCCTAGATTATATACGTTGTAGTTAGTATGGTGTGCGGGCCCACACAGAAGATCATACTATCGGTTACTCGTATTTAATCAAACAGTTGCTCACGACCTAGATGGACACGGACCAATCCATCGGTATAGTCGTTGTGTGAGAGAGAAAATAATATGTCTTGATTATTTTATCACACTTGTACACTTGGTGTATTGGGCGGATCGCTTGAGATTTATCGATTAGGATTGCCTTAGATTATCGATTTAAATCTCAGTGTATTTTATTCTTAATCCCTGATATTATTGCGGGTGTGTATATTTAATATAAGTGACTTTGATTTTCCAAAGGAATTGACCGGTTTAATTATTGGGTCAATTACCGGTTAAGTTGGGTCGCTATATTTTATATATGACATGCCGTGAATTCTTGAAGGGAAAGCATGTCCTCGTAAGGGTTGATAATGTCCCCGAGATGAGCTCATAAGGATTATCATGTAAACCTTGCAAGTGGATTTGATCCGAATGATAATAAAGTTGAGTGGTACTATTCTCGGAATTATAAGAGATGAATAAATAATATTAGCAATAAATATAATTTATTCATGGACATTTATATCTTAAACATGCGGAATAAATAATACTACCGGAGAATATTATTTGATATAATATAGTATAATATTGGGAGTGCAATTATATTTATATAGTGGAATTAATATATAATTAATAATAGTAAGGATTAATAGATTTGGGCTTGGGCTCAATTTAATCACTATTATTGGAAGCCCAATATTCCACCTCCTTAAGATCCCCTACGTAGCCTATAAAAGCACTACATGGTCTTCTCTATTCTCATACTCATAACTTGAAGATCACAATTCTAGAGAGAGAGAGTAGAGAAGGAGATCCATAGAGTTCGGAGGATCGTCGCCCACCCGACGTTCGAACGAGTGCAAGGAATACGTGGGAAGGTCTCAAGGTCTTCAATAAGAACTCATTTCTCCGCACAATGAATCTAAAGGTGAATTAAATATTTCCGCTATTGAATTCATATTTATTGAAATATTATCGAAAAACAAGATCCGATAAACGGGGATCCAAACCGGGACGAGTCGGGATGTGGCGGTCTTGGACCGCCGGACCGCCGGCGACTCGAGAGGCTCGGCTGGACGGACTACCCGTGGGATCCCACGGCTGGGCAGCCCACAGCCCGCCTTGGCGGCGGGCGATCGCCCCGCGGGGAGCGATCGAGAGGCCGCAGCTTCGCCGCGGCTAGGGCTCGATCAAGAGCTCCTCGGGCGGTGGCTACGGGCTGTTCCGTCGTGGTTTCCGGGACGTCGATCGGAGTTGGTTCTACGACGATTCCTGGTGATCGATTTCCAACAGACTTTATCCGATAGGGAGGATGACACTAAAGCCAACTCGTAAGTCAATACACATCACCATCAAAACAGAGAATGGAGACCGCGGGATTGTTTTCAATCCCTCTCCCACTTAGTATTTTACGATTGAGGGATAACATGCATAAAATAATTAAGCATAATAATAAACACGTAAACACACAAAAAGCATTTAACGTGGCCCCGATTATTATGGCCTTAAGTATTTTCCAATGCACGTCTCTTGGAACTTCATCTCGTTGCTCGTCTCGGTCTCGGACCACCACCGACTCGCTCGAGGGTCAAGAGACGAACTCCTCCCATTGGAGCCTCGTCTCGAGCCTCGTTGAGTCTTCCGTGGGGTCGAACGAACCCCAGCCCCGCTGCTGCCCATCACGAACATGGGGTGTGTTCGATGGCTGCCCGTTGCCGGTTCGTTCTCCTCGATCCTCTTTTCTCCGGGTTTCGGTCTCGTCTCGATCCACCAAAATTAGCAAGAAAAATTACAAGAATAAATTTACTAAATCCGACATCGATCCTATACAAGGTGATCGACCCTATACATGCCCGGAAACAAAGAAAAATAAATAAACCTAACGACTCAACCCGTCGTTTTTATCTATTACAAATAAGCAACGTTTTCCAAAATAAAACAATCTCGACAAGCCCGAGAGTTTAACAAACCACAACAAAATTATCATACAACATCCCACAACATTGGCCATAATAATTGGGTTCATCCTGCATCACAAAACGTACATCACAAAACGTACGAACAATACAACAAACCGATAAACCGGCTCTGATACCAATTGTTGGAAATCGACTACCCGGGACATGTCCGTTCGACTACTCGAACATCCGGACAAGCCCAGTCGACCCCAGGAATCCCTATTGCACTCACGACGAAGTCCCAGACCCTAATCACGCCCAGCCATCGCACCCGAGGCACAACCGCGCAAAAACGGGACTTCTGCCCTGTCTGTCGGCCGACGCCATAAGGCTGTCGCCCGACAGGGCAGTGGAGGCCGACGGCATATATCTTTCGGCCGACGGGGCAGTGGAGGCCGACGGCATATACCTGTCGGCCGACGGCGTCGCGATTCCAGCAACGGGTTGCTGCTGTTCGGGCTGTTCCGACTCGTTTTTCTCAATCCGACCACCACACCGGAAGTCAGCGACTTCCCAGTGGTCTGAGAACATCGATCCCAAGCCTTGGAAACCAATCGATGGTCCGTTGTATTATTACGTACGAGAAGAATCGAAAAAAAATGCGGGATAGGGTTTTCGATTCTTTACCTTTGATGCGTGATTCGGAGAAGCCGAATAGGCGAACACCCCAGACCTTCTAGTGTGTATCCTAGCACTCGATCCCGGACGTTGTGTGGGCAACGATCCTCCGGTTCTCTTCTATTCTTCTTCTCTCTCAAACATAGGCAAGAATATATTTTTCTCTGTAGCAGAAAAATTATTGCGCTAATCTATTTATTTTCACAGAAAAATTATTATTGCGCTAACAATTAATTTTTCTCCGCAAAAATAAAATAGCGGCGTTCTGTAGGTTTAGAGAAGAGAGAAATAGGGATATAAATAGGCCACACTAGGGACCTTAGGATAATTAATTAATTAGGCTAAATTGCAATTTAATTAAATCGGTGTCCTGAAAAGAAAACCTTTAATTAAATCCAATTTTAATTATAATTAATTCCACTATAAAATTATAATTGAATTCCCAATTAATTAATCTTATATTATTTTACCAATAATATTTCCGCCGAAATTGCATATATGATTTTCCCCGTGTTTAAGATATTTCATGTCCGTGAATTAATTAATTACTAATAATTAAATTAATTCATTTCTTATTATTCGAGACTAGTACCACTCATCCTTATTATCATGTGGAACGAATCTACCTGCAGGGTTTACATGATAAACTTTATGAGCTCATCTCGGGGACATCATCAACCCAATAAATGAGACACGGTTTCCTGTCTATAATCTATAGCATGCCGTGTGTACAATTTCGATTCCCAATTTACCGAGGATATTGACTAATCAATTAGTCTCACTCATTGGCACATCAATGAACCGAGCATTGGACACACGCACCTATAATTATATAGGGATTAGGAACTCATATATCCGTAATATCTGAGGTCTAGTTCGATTACTCCGATTAGTATAAATCGAACGCCCTCCCGTGGTCCTGCTCAATACACCAAGTGTATGAGTGTAACATGATAGTCAAGACCGACTATCTACCAGTCACACTAAGACGTACCGATGGATTGTCCCTGTCCATCTAAGTCGTGAGCTACTGTTCGATAGTATACGAGTAACCGATAGTATGATCTTTCGCGTGTCTCCTCACGCCATACTATCTACAACGTATACATCAAGGACTATTGCATTAAATGCAATCATTTTTGAATTATGTATAGACTAAGGCATAGATAAGGAGTTCCATATTTGCACTAAACTAGACATTTAGAATACAACTCCATCACAAATAAGGTTCACCCGTAGGCAGGGGTGACAGTAAGGTCCGCCCGTAGGCAGGGGCGGCAGTATGTGAAATGTATGTGTAACTACATGTTTGGTATGTGAAAACTATGATACTACATGTTCAATATGTGAAAATTTATATGTCTTACATGATATGAAAGCATGATGAATTTGTTTATGTGATTTATTTGTCTACATTCATGTGATTATACATGCCATGTACTTATGATATGATTCATGACTTTAAGATAAGTTATTTCTACTGAGCACGTTGAGCTCACCCCAATCAACAACAATATTTTTAGGTACGCACTAAGGGGTTTCGAGGGGCATGACGAGGATGGCAGTGTGACACATTGTATTTACGTTACCTTTAAGACTAAAACTTTAATTTTTATTATTTATATTTTGACCATTGAGCTTGACTTTTTGAAGTATTTGAAATCATGAATGCCTTTTGTTCGTTTTGAAAAATGCTATTATTTTGAAAATCATGGTTTATTGTACGTAACCCCCGCACTTGATTAACTACTTTTAAATAAATTATTATATTTAAACGACTTCCGCTTTATTTTAAAAAATGAAAAACGGGGCGTTTCAAGGTGGTATCAGAGCAGGCTTTAGATTCTATAGACTTTAAAACTTTAAAAAAAAAAAAGTTTTCATGTTTTAAAATAAAAGAAAATAAAATTTCACTACTGCTGCCTTCGTCATTCCTCTTCGAGAACTCCAAAGGTACGATTTATGATTATACATTCACGGACGTAATAGTAATTGGGACTTAGAAATGACCTTTATGTTTATGTTTAGTTGTTAGATGTTACTAATTGTAATGGCAAGTACTATTTACGAAGTATGGTCGAACTTCTATGTAAGAGACTCTGCATGGCAATCCAAAGATTAAATACTTCTATGACAGACAGAAATGGCAACACGAAGGAACGGTAACGCAGCTAACAATGCTTGCCCTAACGGAACAGATCAACCGCCTCTTGCTCAGGCTACTGCTAATGCCATGGGAATGGCTTTCACGCAATTCCTTCAGAACTTTCAGGCCAACGGAGGAGGAAATGCTAATAACAGTGTGGAGAAGTTCCGCAGCTTTGGACCGCGAACCTTCAATGGCAAAGATGGTCCCGCAATCGTTGAAGAATGGTTCCGCTCACTGGAGCTCATTTTCCGCACGATCAACTGTGGAGATGCCCAGAAGATAGCGTGTGCCACGTTTCAGCTGGTGGAGGATGCTGATCATTGGTGGGAAGGGTTTTATCGCAGTCACACGGATGCAGAGCGTAATGTTATGACCTGGGTTGACTTCAAGACTGAGTACTTTCCACAGTCGTTCCGTAACCAGAAGGAGACAGAGTTCCTGAACCTCAAGCAGGGAAGCACGACCGTCACCGAGTATGAGAGGAGATTCAACGAGCTGAGCAGGTTTGCCCCACATCTGGTGGACACTGATGCGAAGAGGTCTTCTAGATTTGAACGAGGACTGAGGCCCCAGTTAGCCAGTATCCTAGCAGCACAGGGTGATTTGGGGTATTATGAGCTGGTCAAAAGGGCTCACAAAGTCGAGGCTGGACTGAGAGGAGATGACCAAGGAAGACTAAAGACTGACATGGGCACGGAGAAGAGGAAATGGAACGAGGAAGGGAATGATGGAAACAAACATCCAAGGATTGAAGGAGAGAATCGCCAAGCTGCAACGATTCAGAAGCCTTTTTGTAGGGAATGCGGAAAGCATCACCATGGGATATGCCTGAAAGGAAAGAACGAATGCTTCTGGTGCCACAAGGAAGGACACAATGCCAGTAACTGTCCCAACAAGAACCGTGGAAACAATGGACCAGCAAGGAACGGGCGTGGAACTGGAAGTAGGGCATGAGGATTTATATGCCATAAGTAGACCACTACGCTAGTATCAATATGAATTTCGAGGACTAAATTTTCTTTAAGGGGTAGTATTGTAATATCCGTATTCTCGTATTCACTTAATCTATTCGGGAGATATAATTTTAATTTAATTTTATTCTCCTAATCAATTAAAAAGTCTAGTAATGCCATATATATATATATATATATATATATATATATATATATATATATATATATATATATAATATAATTATCAATATTTTAAATGTTGATCTTAACAAATAAATAAATACAACAAAACCATGAGAAATATTAAGCTTATACAATTGATAAGAATTAATAGTATATAGTATTTCTTTATATTGTTTTCGGTTCCTACAACCCATATCCATTGCTATTGCTATGTTTGACCTTTCCCATCATCACCCTCCTCTCTGCAGCAAGAAAACAAACCAAGCATAAATATACATTCTTCCACTTTCTTACACAAAGTCAACGTTTGAATGTGTACCAAAATAGAAGTAGAACCATTTTCAAATCCAACTCCATTGTACAGACACACAACACATTTCATCAAAAACACAAAGGTAAAAATCACTCATCTTCTTCCTTTCCTTTCAACACTCACATACGTACATATGCATACATAGACCATGATTTCAAACCCCAAAAATAACATCCCATCTTCAGCCCAAAATCTCAACCCAATGTCAGCCCATTCGACACCTTTTTCGAGCCCGATTCAGCTCGTATCTGAGCCTCACGACCGAACCGAACGAAGCTCATTTCACCATCTTTGCCGAGTCACCGGAGCTCCGACGCTAAGCCACCACCACCACCATGACGCCGCCGTCGAAGCCTCCCCGAGTTCAAGCCTTGACCGTTCCGATCCACCGCTCATCGGATCCGTTCGATTCAAGTCGAGCAAAGCCCCATCCCGATCTACCGTCGCCGCTGCCTTCGACCCGCCGTTGATGCCTCTGGACGCCGTTCGACGCGAAGACCGCCGGCGGAAACCCTATCGCCGTCGAGATGCCGACCCGTTGTGTAGATGCGGGAATCGAGCCTCATCCCTGCCGGAGACGAAGGCCGCCGCACCTCATCGTTTTCCCACAAGCGTGCTTCGACCGGGACCCAATTTTGTCGGAGCTTTGAACCAAGGCCACAATCCATCCCTTTTGCAGCGACGAAGAAGATAGAAATAGGGATTTACCCCTTTTCATCATCCCATTTGTTAAATTCCAGCCCGACTACAAACCTATCCAAGCCCAAAACTCTTCACTTAAAGCCCGATCTGTTTTCACATGTCCAAAACCCCTTTAGCCCACATTCATTTCCATAAATATATTAGCACTACACACGTATATATAAATAAATACATACATACTACTCACATATAAATCATTCAATTACTACCTATATATATTAATATATTTATTTACACACTAATATTATATATACAATAATCATACATTAATAAATATATCATAAGTTACCATGCTAATTTAGTAGATGTGCCTTGTTAGGAGTCGAGCTTTCGGAGGATAGGACGAGCTTAGGAGTTTAGAAATAGCTTAGGAATCGAGTTGAGCTAGGATTACCCACCCTTCAAGAGGTAGGGGTTTCTTACCTTTTTCTTATGAACTATGTTATTTGTACATACGTATGTGTATTTATGTGAATGATTGTTATGTTGTTAATATATGCATGTTATATGTGTTAGTTGAGATTTCGAGCCTTGTATGGTATAATTTCGTGTAATAAATTATATGATATTGTTTTGTGTACTATGCTCTGATGATATGCTCGAATGACATGCTATGAACGTAAGGTTCACCCGTAGGCAGGGCTAACAGTAAGGTCCGTCCGTAGGCCGGGACGGCAATATGGTACAAATAAGGATCACTCGTAGGCAGGGGTGACAGTAAGTTCCGCCCGTAGGCAGGGGCGGCAGTATGTGAAATGTATGTGTAACTACATGTTCGGTATGTGAAAACTATATGATACTACATGTTCAATATGTGAAAATTTATATGTCTTACATGATATGAAAGCATGATGAATTTGTTTATGTGATTTATTTGTCTACATTCATGTGATTATACATGCCATGTACTTATGATATGATTCATGACTTTAAGATAAGTTATTTCTACTGAGCACGTTGAGCTCACCCCAATCAACGACAATATTTTTAGGTACGCACTAAGGGGGTTCGAGGGGCATGACGAGGATGGCAGTGTGACACATTGTATTTACGTTACCTGTAAGACTAAAACTTTAATTTTTATTATGTATATTTTGACCATTGAGCTTGACTTTTTGAAGTATTTGAAATCATGAATGCCTTTTGTTCTTTTTGAAAAATGCTATTATTTTGAAAATCATGGTTTATTGTACGTAACCCCCGCACTTGATTAACTACTTTTAAATAAATTATTATATTTAAACGACTTCCGCTTTATTTTACAAAATGAAAAACGGGGTGTTACACTCCAATTCTTCTTGCATAGCCAAGACCCATTTACTTGAGTCATCACACATAACCGCCTCGTCATATAAGGAAGGTTCCTCAAACGAATCAACTTCATCGGCTACATTTAGAGCATAGGCAACTAACTCATACTCGGCTAAACTTTTGGGTGGTCGAGTCTCACGTCTTGGCCTATCTCGTGCTATGCATTGCGGCTCCACCTCTTTTGGATCTTCCGGAATAGTCGAACTACTCGCCATATCGGTCGGGGAACTTGACCCATCATATTCTTCTTGCACCCTGTCCGGCTCCACCTCAATAGGAGTACTTGGAATCTCGAGATTCCCTTTAGACGAACGATCACCAATCATAGAAGCCTCATCAAAGACTACATCACGGCTTAGAATGATCTTCTTCGTCTCTGGACACCAAAGCTTGTATCCTTTAACTTAAAGCCAATGAATATGCACTTTTTAGCTCGTGCATTCAATTTACCTTCGTTGACGTGCATGTAGGTCGGACACCCAAACACCCTATAGTCCTCATAATTCGCCGGAGATCTCTTCCACAATTCTTGTGGTGTCTTCTTATTAATCTCCATGGAAGGAGAGCGGTTGATAAGGTAACATTCTAAAGAAGACAAAGAATTTATGTGGAAACCCAAATCGGGAAAAACCACGGAAGGAACGACGAACAATTCACTATAATATTGCTTCACGATTACAAGGATGATATACGCTCTAAACCCTCAAATCTCACGCAATAGCTATAGATATTATAATTAGTGTGTCTAAGCCTATGGAGAAGCTCTCTTTATATAGGGGGAGCCGGGAGGTCCTAATTAATGTATGGAAACATTAATTCTCGCTCATAGTATGCTTTGTAGGAGAAGGAAACCAAAACGGACCAAAAATAGGATTTTTCCAATATTACCACGCCTGGCACAATTGGCGACCGCCGTTTGCAACCGGCGGTCGCGGGACCACTTTCGGCGGGCGCCGAAATCCTCTGGCGGGCGCCGAAACTCCTAAAATCCCGATCGAAGCTACGATCGGGAAACCGACCCAAATGGCGACCGCCATTTCCAAAACAGCGGTCGCGGAAAGCCCTTGGCAGGCGCGGCTTCCTGTCCGGCGGTCGCTGGAGCCTCATCAAAGGTTTGACCTTCCAGGTGTCGTGAACGGCGGGCGCTGCCTGCTTTCCGCGGTCGCGGAACGACCACCGGCGACCGCCAATTCCAAACGGCGGTCGCCAAATGCTCCAGCGCATCTCCTCCTCGGTTTCGTGGCAAAACTCATCAGTTTCCACGTAAATTCATTGTCTTCTTTATTTATTGTTGATTTCTTTGCTTCGGTTCTCGTTTCTATCGTCGTCGTAGACATCAAGAACTTTGTCGAAAAACTAACAAGAAAAAAAAATTATCTTCCTTGCTCGTTCAATTATACTTGTTGTACGCATTTTTGATTCGTAACCTTCATTTAAAATTTAAAATATATAAATTACAAAAATTATTACTACATAATTCTCGAGAAAAAAGAAGTATATAATTGTAGGATACGATTTTAGCAATAAATTAATGGGACATGATATTTGGGCAGAATCTGCCCAAAGCAGAAATTATAAAAAAAAAATATTTTATTAATTTAAATAATAGCTTGTTTATATTTAGATATGAATTAATATATATTATACTATTATTAGTTTATATAATATAAAAAAATTAGAAAATAATTTTTTAATTAAAAATATTTAAAAAAATTAGTGTTTTAGTTAAAAAAAAGACAGTTACATAAAATAAATATTTTAATATATAAAAATAATAAGTAAAAATATTATTTTTACATATATATATATATATATATATATATATATATATATATATATATATATATATATAAAGTAAATTATATTGTGAAAGTTATAAAAAAAACAAAAAAATAATAAGGCAAAATGAAGATTCTGCCAAGAATTACAGTAAATTAATATTCCCGAAAATTGTATCCGCTACATTATGAGTGTATAGTAGTATACCCCGCACAAGTCTGAAGTCTCTAGTTTTCCGTGTGAGCAATAGCATCCCACAAAAAGTGGTTCAACAACAAATACAAAATAAAGTTTGATCACACGTTTGCGAAAATATACACATTTTCCTATTAATTTCTTTCTCAACTTTGAATTTGACATTACTTTTCAACTCCTCTAAAATTCTAAATTAGATCACCTACCCAATCCTAATGCTAGCTCAGAATAATTGCAAACTAAAAATTTCTTTCTCAATTTCCATCACTTCATTTTTCTGATCAATACAGAAAGCCAAAAATCTCACACGATCATGGCCTCGATAAAAAATTCTATCGTCGTCCCAGCTGCCCGAGAAGAAACGTGCTATGCAGGAAAAAAACACAAGTTCATGGGTTCCGTTTATTCGGTTCATCATGTGAATCATGATTGGAGGAAAAAGACGTGCGTCAAGATAAAGGCCAACGCCAACATTAATCACACGGTCGTCAATGGAAAGAAGCTGAACGGGATCCATATTCTTGATAAGACGAGGACTTCCGTATCGAATGATCACGAGTTCCTGCTAGGCAGATTTATGGAGAATCAGTTTGTATACAGGCAATCCTTCGTCATCAGATCTTACGAGATCGGACCTGATAAAACATCGACAATGGAAACATTAATGAACCTTCTACAGGAGACAGCTCTGAATCACGTGGGGAGCGCAGGGGTCGCTGGAAACGGGTTCGGGGCGACCCGTGAGATGAGCATCAGGAAACTTATTTGGGTCGTCACCCGGATACACGTACAAGTTGAAGATTATAGCTCTTGGTACGTACGTATATATTTTAATTTCATATTATATATAAATCGTGTATTTACTTTATAATAAGATCGATACTGATATAATAATATTTGTTGTGCTGGTGCAGGGGAGATGTTGTCGAGATAGATACATGGGTGGATGCGGCTGGTAAAAACGGGATGCGCCGAGATTGGATCATTCGAGACTACAACACGCAAAAGATTATAACCAGAGCGACAAGGTTAAATATATACTCTACTACCCATATTTATAGTCAATCACTTTCATTTTCGAATGGGCCCCATATCAATATTTAGACCCCAATTTAAAAAAAATAATTGTTCATATTTTTTCATTTAAAAAAACATATATACCCTTTACCTGTACACTATTCACAACTATTTATTTTATTAATTTTAAAATAAATTTTTAACTTAAACTTTTAAATAAAAAGTCAATTATATTATATTTTCTTAATCTCTGAATTCGATCATCCGTGACTATTGTCACATGACAGAGGTAGTATAATTCTGCAATAACACTATTCACAACTATTTATTTTATTAATTTTAAAATAAATTTTTAACTTAAACTTTTTAATAAAAAGTCAATTACATTATATTTTCTTAATCTCTGAATCCGGTCATCCGTGACTATTGTCATATGACAGAAGTAGTATAATTCTGCAATAAAATTATTCTACGAGTAAAAAATAAATATTTATTGATCACACAACTGATCGAGTCGAGTCTGTATTGCAGCACGTGGGTGATAATGAATAGGGAAACACGGAGGCTAAGCAAGATCCCGGATGAAGTGAAGAAAGAGGTGCAGCCTTTTTACCTCAACAGAGCTGCAATCGATGCAGAAAACACCGACAGAGACAAGATCGAGATGCTCACCGATGAAACTGCAGAGATCATCAGGACTGGATTGGCTGTAAGTTTGTGTATTAGTATATGTAACCTACTCTTATAACTTCAATAATATATATAGTCGATGTCTAAACAAAATCCAATGTTTGATGTGTATGGTCTGCAGCCCCGATGGAGCGATATGGATGCCAATCAACACGTGAACAACGTCAAATACATTGGATGGCTTTTGGAGGTAATTTTGCTAGCTAGCTCATGCTATTCTTCGTGATAGTGTCGATTTTTCATATTAATTCGTATTTTGAAATATAATTGGCAGAGTGTGCCAATGAATATCCTAGAAGATTATAATATGACGAGATTAACCCTAGAGTACAGACGGGAATGTCGTCAAACTAATGTGCTAGAGTCGTTAACAAGCATGAGAGCGAAAACAGCTGGAGTTAGTGGCGGGGAAGATTTGGAATGCACGCATTTGCTACGAATGAAAGACGATCAAGCAGAGATTGTTCGAGCAAGATCTGTGTGGCACTTCAAACAACATCATCAGATGATCTAACAATTTTTTTCCTTTCCCTTTTCTATTATTGAAGGGATTTGTTACACATTGATGACTATTTGTTTTGTTTATACATATGTAGTACTATATATATATATATATATGATGTGTTGATATTTTTCACTGTTGATTCAATTTTTATGGTATTTTCAAGAATGTGTGGATGTGTGATAGATTTGTATATAGATGAAATTTGTATATGAATATAATTACTTTTGATGTTGCTTAGTACTTTTTTTGTCTTTTTTTGTTTTGTTTCACAAAAGAATGCATATTTTTCATTTTTGTTTGTTTTTTAAATATTTGAACACTCATAAAATATTTTTTCATAACTTTAGTTTTTCAATACTAATCTATTTATATTGATACTGTTATTTTTTCATTTAACCCATTCATTATTTACTCAACCATATATACTTATTATACCTGTGTTTTATATAATTTAATAAATAAAACATAATTTTTTCTTAATCTAAGTATAAATTTCTCTATATAACTCTTTAGAAACGGAAGAATATATGACTTAGTGTGTATATAAATATATAGGTTAAATTACAATTTCCTATCTAAGGTATACGACTTTTTACACTTTTTTACCTGACATGAAAATCGTTGCATATTGAAGTATATATTGAAGTATACGTGGTTATAGTTTTATGTGTTGAGGTCTCTTTGTATTGAAGTATATGTGGTTAGAGTTTTATGTGTTGGGGTCTCTTTGTAATTTATAACATTTAACCCCACACTTCTTAGTTTATTACAATTTGGTCCCTAAGTTATTAGGGTTAGAATTTTGCTTATAAAAGGCATGCATATGTGTACGTATTCAATCATGATCAAGAAATATATTCCTTTTTGTTTTGTTTCTTTCTTCTGTTCTTCTCCTAAAACACCAAAAGAGTAGATGAAATGAAAGCAGTTCTTTACGCCTCGGTTGTGGGAAGCTTAATGTATGTTATGCTATGCATGAAACTTGATATCTACTATGCTGTGGGTATGATAGCGAGATATCAGAGTAACCATGGAAAGAAAAACTGGACTGTTGTAAAGAACATTTTTAAGTACCTGCGAAGGACTAGGAATTATGTTCTAAGTTACAACGGAGCCGAGTTGTTTCTTGTGGGTTACACATATTCGAATTTCCAATCAGATAGGGACAATCGAACGTCAAAATCAGACTATGTGTTCACATTATGAGGTGGAGCAGTCACATGGAAGAGTGTAAAGCAGAAATGCATTGTACATTCTACTATGAAAGCCGAATATGTAGCAACCTCTGAGGCAGCTAAAGAGTCGGTGTGGCTCCAGAGTTTTCTCTTGGACTTAGATGTGGTACCTAGTTTTCCAATGCTATATATCCTAATTTATTGTGACAATAGCGGTGCAGTGGAAAACTCTTAAGAACCACGAGCCGACAGTGCGAGTAAACACATAGAGCAAGAACCACCGGATTCGAGACATCGTCAAGCGGGTCGATGTAGTCGTTACCAAGATAGCATCAACGTTGGGTTTTCTATGGATCCCATCCATAACTCAATAGATGGATTTACTTTTTTTTTAAAGCATGAAAAGGTGCGGAAAAAGAATCATGCATAAACACGTAAAATACTAATTATAGATCTAGTACGCACATATCTAGTAAGAACAATTATATTTGAGTTAGTAAGAATTATGTAACTTGTAATTCTTGTATGTAGTATGATGCCCGAACGTAGATGGATGCAACCGCGAAAGTACTCGTTCTCGATTCGTTGCACAAACACTCCTTCATCAACGAACGGGGAAGTGTCAAGGGTTGTTAGCTCAGTTGGTTGAGCACTAGAATTGAGGATCGTAAAGTCCAAGGTTCGAACCCGAGACACTGCAATTGACCTAGACAAAAATAACGAACAGGAAAGCCCTTGCCTTAGATCGAGTCCCACTCTATTCTCTCGTTTCGCCGCGAATATGATGCTCGTAAATTATATGATTTCTAATATGTTGTAGCATCATAATTTGTGGCTAATGACCCCTTTATATAGGTTGGATTAATTGATGTAGACAATTGTAAGGAATTGTGAAGAGTTGTGAAGTTATCGTAAACGTCCACACCACGTGGCTTGCGGTGATGTAGCAATTCCAAACGATTTACTTTGGTGCTGAGTAATGGTTTACACTTAGATACGCATTATAGTATTCCTCCCCACGAGGTTACGCTATAAGTGATGTATGACCAAAGAAAATCTAATTGCTAAATCATTTGAGTGGGTAAACGTCCACACCACGTGACTTGCCTAGACCTGTCAAAACTGGCCCGACCCGATGGGCCGGCCCAACCAGCCCGACAAATAGGATGGGCTGGACCTTGATTTTGGCAGCCCATAAAACACCGGGCCTATTTTGGCCCGGCCCATTGGGCTGTCGGGCTGACTGGGCTTGGGCCGGGCTTGGCCCGAAACCTTGGGCCGGCCCGACTATTTTCCAAAATTTAAAAAATAATATATTATAACTATAAAATACATATTTTTAATAAAATGAAATACATACTCATACTATTTAATTATATGTATTGTATAAATATTTGGTTAATATGTTCTATATTCTATAAATATTCATATTGTTATAATAATAATAGTAATAATAACATATCTACATTTAATATATATTTTTAATTTATTGTTATACTTTATATTAACTTACTTTTACTTCTAAAATTTTTTATATATAAATATATTTTAAAATTTTAATACTTTTCACCATAAAACATAAAATTACTTACAAAATAAATTTAATTATTATTAATTTTAATTTAATTAGAAATTAATTTAATTTAAATATTTGGGCTTTTTTTGGCCCGACGGCCCGGCAGCCCAGCTCGGGCTAGGCTGGGCTTCATATTTTTTGGCCCATCAAAAACTCGGGCCGGCCCGACCCGACCCGACCCGAATAGATGATGTGGCCCAATGGGCTCGGGCCGGGCCGGCCCGGTCCGGTCTTTTGACAACTCTAGGCTTGCCTTACCTGATGGGATTTTAGATGTAATTAGTAATTTAATGATATTATTTAAGGGAGATAATATCGGATATTAAATTGATTGTTTGTTTAAATGTGCTTATAGGTTTAGAGAATAGCTATGAATCCACTTTCTGTGATACTCAAGGAGCATAAACTCACTGGTCCCAATTACGTTGATTGGAAGAGAAATTTGGACATTGTCCTGACTTCTGAAGAGTACAAGTTTGTACTCTATGAAGCATGTCCTGCTGAGCCCACTGATGCCTCAACTAATGAGGAAAAGGAAGCATATCGGAAGTGGAAAAAGGCTGATGAAATGGCTAGGTGTTATATTTTGGCTTCAATGTCAAATGTACTCCAAACCCAACATCAGTCGATGGACACTGCCGAGGATATGTTGTACAACCTCAAAGAAATGTTTGGAGAGCAAGATCGTGCGGCAAGGCAAGAAGCTATGAGAGTCCTTATGACAACTACTCAGTCTGAAGGAACGCCCGTAGGGGAGCACGTTCTTAAGATGATGAGTTTGTTGAATGAACTTGAGATCCTAGGAGCTCAAATTGATGCTGAGACGCAAGTCGACATCATACTCCAGTCTCTGACCCCTAGTTTTGAGCAGTTTCGCATGAGCTATAATATGGGTAAACTATCTTATACTCTTGCGCAACTCCTGACTGAACTGAAGGCGGCAGAGGGAATCTACAAGAAGGGCAAGTCTCAAGCACTTGTAGCTACCAAGTCCAAAAGCTTGAAAGCTGTTGGAGGTAGGAACAAGAAAAGGAAGCAAGCCTGGAAACCCAGTGGTGCCAAGAGGAATGGACCACGAGTGGGGGCTGCAAAGCCAAGGGGCAAGTGCTTCCGATGCAATAAGTCTGGACACTGGAAGTCTGAATGTCCTCTCAAAGGTACGAATTTTTCTTTAGTCGTAAAAACATAGTCAGCGGTATTATCTACCAGAATTCTGGTGTGTAGATATGGAACCACTGACGGTATGTGCATTTTGAATGCAGGGGTTCCAAAAAACCCGGCGACTTAGAGAAGAAGAGTTCGAGTCTACACGGGCAAAGCTGTAGAGGAGGCAGCTGTTGCAGTGGAAGACATTTATCTGCTTTAGTAGTTAAATAGGATTTCATTTCAAGTTTATTGCATTATGTACCCTTTATTTTAGAAAGAACGTTTTGTTCTGGATTTCTATTATTTATGAATGGATATTTTATTTCTTTAATCATGGTGATGATTTTGATAAGAAATAATGGTATTATCTATTCTGGTACATTAGGTAGCAATAATGTGAATGATAGATCCTTGGTCTACCACAATGCAACAAACCGTTCTATAACTTGTTTTACTTATTAGATATATTTCTTGTTAAATCATTATACTTGTGAATTCTTATACTTAGTAGTATTTATTCAAATATGATTCAAAAGGTTGAAATTGATTTGATCAATTATAGTTGAAGGAATGGACCTTCCGACCTAAGAATTGAATTTGGAAGATGATACAACTAAGCATGCCTTTCTGTTTAGAAAGTAGAATTCAGACAAGTATTGAGAATGATCAATGATATATGCAGTCATATGTGTAAAGATGCGAGTTAGAATACTCGAAGATGGATTAGAATACTTGATGTGCCATAAAAGCAAAGTGTTTTAGTCACAAAGCAATTATGGGGAACCTTCTAAGTATATCCATTGGAAGCCTGCGACTTAAATCGCGGAGGCTATCACCTATCTGAATAACACATAGCATAATCAAAGATTGAGATTAAGTCTCAAATGACTACACCATACACTTACGTGTAGACATGGTGAGTCAGTAATAAGAAATGAGATTCTAATAGTAAAAGGAACAAGTTGTTCGGAACTACCTATGTTCTATGGATATTCCTGGAGACAACGGCATATTCAAATATGGTTGTAGGATATCCTAGATTAACAAAGTATTGTGTGTTCTGTAGTACTATGAACCAGAAGGACGTGTAACGCCCGGTTATTAGAGGAAGACTATTAGATGAACCTCAAAGCCCGAAATGATGTAATACCTTGGAATGAGAAAAAGGACAAAGACTAGGAACCAGCCAAAACCGAGTAGTATTACACCACAAACGGCACCTACTGTTATTACTATTATACACCGGGACGCCATTGCAGTGGGAGGTTGTTATAACCGGAGATGTTCATAAGACTAGAGGAGTTTGAACTCTGGATCTAGTAAAGATGAAATCGATCCCTAGCTCTGCATGAGGGCAGTACCAATCTAAATATACCTACTTGGATAGCAATAAGTATTATTGTTAAGAGGCAAGATCATTTAGGAGTACAAGCTTAGTAAATCCATTTATGGATTGAAACAAAGCTATAAATCGTAGAGCTTGCGAATTGATGGGATAGTCCATTTGATGGATTCATCAAAAGGCATAGACGAAAGGTGTATTGGAGATGTAATGGAAACAAGGTGGTGTTTCTCAGAGATTTTTTTATGTAGATAACATTTTATCATTGGCAACAATGTAAAGATATTGTCAGACATAAGATGATGGTTGTCTAAATAAATCGGGATATAAGATTGAGTAGAAGTTAGAGCATGTTCTTAAGGTCTTTTGATCTAAGAATAAGAACATTGTACTTCTCCTAGATATCTTATACGATTATGGTTTGTTTTAACATGCATAATTCTGAGAAAGTTCATTGCCTTTCAGAGACAGAATATACATCTATCTAAAGGGTATGTGTTTCGAACACATGAAGGAGATAGATGAAAACAAAGCAGTTTCCTACACACTGTGTGGAAAGCTTTAAAGATGCAATGTTGTAAAACAAGAACCTGATATCAACTATGCGGTTTGCGTAGTGGGAGGATATCAAAGTAATCTGGACAAGAGATATTCGAATGCTGTAAAAGTACTTGGATGTACTAGATTAAGCAAGACGAAATCTTCTTTGATTACAAGTTCTCAGATCTCAAATCATAGAAGGACCAGTGTAAGTCGATATCAGGCTATGTGTTCACTTTTAGAAAGAGGTGGAACCATGAAATGAAAGAGTGATAAGCAGGAAGATTCTCAGACTCTCTCATAACCGAATAAGCAGCCTCAGAGGCAGCGGAAGTTTTGGTTAGGTTCCGGGATAACCTCTGGACTTGGACATGACTCTTAGTTTACCAAAGGCTATTGAATAGCGGTGCATGGTAAACTGAAAGAAGTCATAAGTCAAAAAGTGATGTTAACACATAGAGCAAGTACCACCTGATTCGAGTCATCGTCTAGGGAGACGAGACAGTAGTCACCAAGATAACTTCAGAGCGGCAACCTAGATTGCTCATTCACATAGTACTTCTGGGAAGTATAACTTAAGCACGTGATGAGTATGGGAGTCGGGAGTTTGGAGGAAATGACTAGACCTTAGTACAAGTGGGAGATTGTTGGAGTTGTGTACTTAATGTCTAGATTTAAGTATCGATAAACTCCCGGTCATAGCATTTAATCTATTAAATTAATAAACAATTATTTGCTTTTAATTATTTGATAATTAAATATATGCAAATCATAGTCCTGGATTTTATACGTTGTAGTTAGTATGGTGTGTATGGACACACAGAAGATCATACTATCGGTTACTCGTATTTAATCGAACAGTTGCTCACGACCTAGATGGACACGGACCAATCCATCAGTATAGTCGTTGTGTGAGAGAGAAAATAATTTATCTTAATTATTTTATCACACTTGTACACTTGGTGTATTGGGCGGATCGCTTGAGATTTATCAATTAGGATTGCCTTTGATAATTGATTTAAATCTCAGAGTATTTTATTCTTAATCCCCGATACTATTGCGGGTGTGTATATTTAATATAAGAGACTTTGATTTTCCAAAGGAATTAATCGATTTAATTATTGGGTTAATTACCGGTAAAATTGGGTCGCTATATTTTATATATGACATGCCGTGAATACTTGACGGGAAAGTGTATCCCGGAAGGGTTGATAATATCCCCGAGATGAGTTCATAAGGAATTATTGTGTAAACCTCATGAGTGGATTTGTTCCGCACAATAATTAAGGTTGAATGGTACTATTCTCGGATATAAGAGATGAATAAATTAATTAGCAATAAATTAATTTTATTCATGGATATTTAAATCTTAAATACACGGAATAAATAATACTACCGGAGAAATATTATTTGATATAATATTGTTTAATATTGGGAGTGCAATTAATTTATATAGTGGAAAATAAATTAATTAATATTGATAAGGATTAATAGACTTGGGCTTGGGCTCAATTTAATCATCAATATTGGAAGCCCAATATTCCACCTCCTTTTGATCCCCTACGTAGCCTATAAAAGCACTACATGGCCTTCATAATTTACACACAATCATAAGTCTTGAGAGTTGAAGGAGATCCATAGGAGTTCGATAGATCGTCGCCCACACGACGTTCGGACGAGGTGCAAGGAATACGTAGGAAGATTCGAAGGTCTTCAACGCGTTTAATTCGTTTCTCCGCACAACGAATCGAAGTACAAAATCATAAACCCCTTCTATGATTTTATGTGAATTATTAATAGTAATATATACATGAACATACGATCCGGGTAACGTACGATCATCGCGGACGGGGATTCGAGATCCTCGGCGAAGATCGAAGGGGGCGGTCGAAACCCTAGGGTTTGACCGCCCGGCGCGCGGACGAGGGGAAGCCCCGGCTCTCGCCGGGGCAAGCGATCGACGTGAAGTAGATCGCTGGGGGTTCAGCCGTGGGCTGGAGCCATGGCCGGACGAACCCCCCAGCCACCCTCGCGCGGTAGCGTGCGCACGGAGAGAAGTCGCGGCTGGACGCCGCGGCTGGGGGCGATCGAGCCCTCGCTTGATCGCCGGGGGGATTGCCGCGGGCTGGTGCCGCGGCTGGTGGCTTCCCCCACCTCCGGCGATGGCGGTGAGTCGCCGGACTCACCGCCCGGGGCTGCCGGTGCAGCCCGGCGATCGCATGTGCATGCGATCGCGAACCCCGCTTGGGGTTCGACTAGGGTTTCGCCCTTGCGGCGATTCTCTCGTCGGACTCCGGCGACGCGGCGTTCGTGATCGGTTTCCGGCGATAGGATTTCGGTCGGGCTATTATCTTTCGCAATTTTAATGGCCCGGGATATCGATTTCAAGCAAGTCATTGGTCTTTCATTCCATCCATCCACTAGTTCTTCTTCCGTTATTGTCTATAGTCTCAGGTATATTCTTTTCCTTCGGAGTAACTGGCATACGTTGTAATAGAAAATTTATATTTTCTTTATCTTTTTTTATTTTTGGGTGTGCGTGAGAATGTATCTATTTTTCAAATTCAAGCAGTAGTTGTAAATAGTTCAGAACTTGTAATCATAGTTTAATATTCATATTAATGTGTTGCTAATTATTTATTTGGTAATGTAAGTTTTAAAAATATTTCATTTTGAAATAGACTTTTGAAACAATGTCTCCAACCACTCGTCCAGATTCACTGAAAAAAGGTACGGAATCGTGAAGTCCAATGAGGAAGTTCAGTTGGTCACTAAGTTTCTTGTTTGCCACGCGTAGGTAAGAATTTCAAACCTATTATATTTTTTGTTTGTCTATTAAGATGAAAACTTATTTTTCTTTTTGGATGATTCATTGTAAGCTATAGTGGACTGGGACTGAATACTTGACGTACCATTGAGTTACTGAGTTGATATTTCTTTAACATGGCAAATTTGAGACCTAAAAGATTAATAAGGAACTACTTTTTTTGTTAATCTATGTGTACTAGTGTAACATTCATATCAGGATTGGTGTGGGTGATTATATAATCTAGTTTACTTAGTATAATTAGAGAATCTAGAAGATACACTAAGTAGGATCCTGGAAGTGTATTTTGTAGTTCAAAAATCTTCAACTATACTGCTAGTTTACGAACAAGTATTGTAGTAGTGTAATATATTATTTTCAAATTATATTAGAAACACTGCAGTGTTTTGGGTAGTGTAGTATGTATTTTTAAATGCATCAAGTTGTTTAATCATTTACGCACAAGTTATTTACTAGAGACGTGTTCATGTACATATTTTAGAAATAGTGTAGTGTTTTGGGTAATGTATTATGTATTAAAAGATGCATTAAGTTGTTTAATCATTTACGCACGAGTTGTTTACTACAGACTTGTACATATTTTCTATTAGTTCCAAAACATAATACCTTGATTACTTATTTTGACAACTCTTATGTAATGATTCATTTTCATATCAAAATGTACTACATACAGTGCGCACGTCTTGGTCAGTGTATCTTGTAGTTCAATACTTGTAAGAGCTGAAATTAATCTAACACACTACTACAATACTTATTTCTTAAACTACTTGTAACAGTTTTAACTTTTGGACAGTGTATCTTGTAGTTCAAAGTTCTTCAACTAGACTACTAGTTTATAAACAAGTATTGTATCCGTGTAATAATATCGAACACTATAACAAACACTGTAACCCTTTATGTAGTGTATTTTGTAGTATAATGACATGTACTTCTGTGTTCATTGTAGTTCATAGATTGTGTTTAACATCAGTGCAATATTTGAGGGTTTGGACTATTTTTTGCGAAGACATTGTCCAAAAATGAGTTATTGATCGACAGCTAATTACATGTCAATCTAATGCAGGTAGCAGTCGATAATTTGGAAACAGTGGCAATGCATTCTTTAATATTCGAGCCGTTGTACGACTATGTGGGGAGCGCGCATCTAATCATGATCCCGCTGACCTACATAGGGAAACACCACTTCACGCTCTTAACTTTTGACACTGTGGCAAAGTGTTTTTTCCACTATGACTCTATGTCCTCAAGGCAATGAAGTCCTGGAAAATGCTTTAAAGAGTAAAAAATTATGGTATACCATATCTAATGTGTTATTTTAGAATAGTTTGTTAGTGTATTATCTATTTTAATAAAATTTACATAAATAGTATTTACGTAGTGTTATAAACAGTTTGTGCTCTATTGTGGTATATCAGCAAAAGTCTAATTATTTTTGTGTATACTCATGATGGACACAGGTCAACATGATAAATCTGTGGATGAGAGGGGTAGAGTTCCAAGCCGAGGAAATGCTGAAAACACGTCAAAGGAAAAAACTAAACAAGGTTGAAAGCACGAATGTTGCGTTGAAGATGGATATGGATGATTTGACCAAGAAAGAGATCCCCACTATAAAATGGGTGCAGGAGAACTATAAGTCCAATTTCAAACTATTCGATGAGAAGAAACTTGTTCCTAAGCAAGCTTTCGGATCGTAAGTTTAATAATTAACATGCTAATCAATAGAATTGTATAGTAGACAGTGATGTGTTTTCATACTAACATTTTATTGCAACGACAGCTAGGATTGCGGTGTGTACATAATGCACTACATGGACTTCCTTGCTAATGAAAAGTGTGTGGGTTGTGCGTTTGACGAGACAAAGGCAATTCGTTTCAGAGTTGTTATTGTAGACAGATTCGCGAAAAGTTCAAAGTGCTGGAGGGCTGCCAAATAGAAAGATTGTGGAAAATGACAGATTATTTATGAAAACCGTTTTAAGTAGCGGCTAGATTTTCTAAAAATAACCTGATTATTATGTACGTTTCTTTTGAGTTCCATTTCAATATAGATGGTTTGACTAGTAGTAAAAAACAAGTGTTAGTTTATCATTGAGATGATTCTCATTTTGGACCTGTCACATTGGTGTTTGACATTGAATCTTTGTGATTTCATTTTTAGATAATGTAGTTAAAGATTTCATAAGCATGATAAAAAAGGATTTGTAGTAGTGTTGGATAATGAAAAGAGAAGACACCATTTCCAAACAAATTACACTGTATTCATGAATTACCAGACACTCTTTACATTTAAATAGCACAACTAATATGCTCATATGAGCTCCCTAATGCTCATATGCGTCAAAAATTTGCTTTTTCAAAAGTTTCTGTATTGTTGTGCTTTACTGAGAAGACTACACGAGTGACGATGTAGATTATCTGTGGGAATAAGTTATTCATACCCAACCAAAAAACAATATTGCTGCTACAAAGGACAAAAAAGGATTTCATATTGTTATATTATATGTTAGTCCTGTTAGTGTTATATTATGAAAAGAGAAGACACCGACAATATTGGTCCTCTGTACTAATATAACAATATTGTTCCTGTTAGTGTTATATTATCTGTTAGTCCTGATTTCATAAGCATGATAAAAAAGGATTTCATAAGCATGATAAAAAAGGTTTTGTTCCAGATTTCCTCTGTAGTTGTTTCATAATCACAGAATCTAAAAAAAAATGAACACCATAAAAAATAGACAAGACGCTTCATACACGACGATCAATATAACACTAACATAAACCAAAACTAGATTTCCTATGTACTTGTTTCATAATCAAAGACTCCAAAAAAAAAAACATTAGAATTAGAACAGACGAGAAATAATATCAAGAAAGAAGAAACTGAAGTTCTTGGAATTCCATTAAAACATCCAACACAAACAATTCATATTCAACTTCGGTTGAAAAAAAAAAACAGTTCAAAACTCCAAAACAGAAACACTGTAATACGATTGAAAATAAAGGTACCAAATATTAAGGATATACAAAATACTAAATAATTTCTTTGCATTTTTCTTGTTGTGGTTTTTGAATTTCTTGCAGCGACTACACTTGATTATCCGCTTGACCTCGCTCCAGTTCACAAATTTGTTACACATTCATTAGAAAATAATACAGCGATCCGAAAATGAGTGTAGTAGTTAGAAGTTAGTGTAAGATTAATACACTATGATATAACCAAATAAACCAACAACAAAAAATATATGCAGTAGGAGTCAAATAACTGCTGCCAAGCCCTAACCAAACAATAAAAATAGAAAAACCAATACGCATTGTGTCTGTAAATAAACAGGAGCCCAACAACTACTCAAAATAACGACCAAATTGATAATTACAAAGCGGTGAGTTGACATGGATAAAACAAGCGGAAAAAAACACTCCATGAAATTGACCTATGATGAGCGACTTGAAAAAAACATCTGTAAAAAAAACACTCTCATCGATTTCACATGAATTTTCAAAGCCATTGCAGAGAAATTCAATTTCATGGATCAAAGATGGATGAGATCGAAATTTCATAGGCACGATGTTACAAATTCAATTACACGAACATTTTTGGGTTGATTGATCGAATAGATAGAGACACTACCGGTTCAAGCAAAATGATTTTAACAAAACGAATTACCTACGGCTTCAAGAAGAACAAATATCGGTTGCAAGTTACTGTGAAAATTTTGAAAAATAAATCTCAATCTCAAGCTACTTACCGTAAAGAGAAGAATCCGTGATTGAAATGAATAATCTTGTCCTAAAACTAATAAAATATCTGCAATCAATTATTAAGCAATCAATTATATAAGATATGTAATAAAATGAATATAAAATCGTTAAAATATAAAGGTTAAAAAGGTCATATCAAATTTGACTAGATTACCTAAAATGTGATTAGATTAAATATTATGGTATTTAATTATATAAATGCAATAATTTAATTACCTTTTTTAATAGAAAGCTAAAGTATGAAAGTTTTTTTAAAATCTGAAAACCATTCTTATTTTTTCTCTAAATTACTCTTAAAATAATTTTAAATGATTTAAAATACCGTTTACAAATTTTAAATTTATTACAACTATTTATTAAATAATTTAAAATAACTTAAAGGTTTTTACAACAATTTTTAAATCATTGAAAAATATTTATAATATATTTTTGCTTTATAAATAAAGGTGGAAATATATATTTGATTAAAAATCATGGGGATTGAAATTATATATATGAATATAACAAAATTTTGCAATTATAACTAATCAGTGAAAGTGTATATATAATTTGTCATATATTTTAAAATTATAATTTATTTTACTATTATCAATAATTGTTTTTCGCTTATTTGTCATTGAAAAAATTACGATAAAATAATAAGGTATATTATTAACATTTATCATATGCAATGCCAATAAATATAAATATACATAATAGGACATGAATAATTCAAAATAAAATTTACATGGTATATATTATATAAAGTAAATTGAAAAAAGTGAAATACAGTTGACCAAGTGAAACTATTACTATATTTACTACAAAAATCGTCTATAAAAATAGAGATGTTTTCTTTATTTCAACACAATAAAAACAAGAAGAAACAACACCAATAAAAATGTCAATAATTAATTCATTTGTGTTGGTTTTGTCATTCTTGTCATTAGCAGCACCCTTTCTTGCTCAAAGTTTAAATGAAAATGATGATAGTATATTGAGTGCAAATTCTTTTGAGCTCTCACCTCGCCCAAAATATCCCCATCCCAAGGCTCCCGCCCTGGCACCACATACCCAACATTATCACAAGGCTCCGACTCCAACGTCCCATCACCATCACAAAGCTCCGGCCCAAGCGCCCCACCACCATCACAAGGCTCTGACTCCAGCGCCCCATCACCATCACAAAGCTCCGGCCCAAGCGCCCCATCACCGTCACAAGGCTCCGGCCCAAGCGCCCCACCACCATCACAAAGCTCCGACTCCAGCGCCCCATCACCATCACAAGGCGCCCCATCACCATCACAAGGCTCCGACTCCAGCGCCCCATCACCATCACAAGGCGCCCCACCACCATCACAAAGCTCCGGCCCAAGCGCCCCACCACCATCACAAGGCTCCGACTCCAGCGCCCCATCACCATCACAAAGCTCCGGCCCAAGCGCCCCATCACCGTCACAAGGCTCCGGCCCAAGCGCCCCACCACCATCACAAGGCGCCCCATCACCATCACAAGGCTCCGGCCCAAGCGCCCCACCACCATCACAAAGCTCTGACCCAAGCGCCCCACCACCATCACAAAGCTCCGGCCCAAGCGCCCCACCACCATCACAAGGCTCCGACTCCAGCGCCCCATCACCATCACAAGGCTCCGGCCCAAGCGCCCCACTACCATCACAAAGCTCCGGCCCAAGTGCCCCACCACCATCACAAAGCTCCGACCCAAGCGCCCCATCACCATCCCAAGGCTCCGGCCCCAGCGCCCCACCACCATCACAAGGCTCCGGCCCCAACGCCCCACCACCATCACAAGGCTCCGGCCCCAGCGCCCCACCACCATCACAAGGCTCCGGCCCCAGCGCCCCGTCACCATCACAAGGCTCCGGCCCAAGCACCCCTTCACCATCACAAGGCTCCCACTCCAGTGGGATATTAATTATAAAAATATGAAATTTTAATTTATCAAACAAAATAAATTAAGTTATGATCATTGTGTAATCATACTTTACATAAATTAAGTAAACAAATTATAATCATATAATTTAAAGATATTACTGCTTATGTTCTTAAAATTGTTTATTTTGAGGTATATTATTATTGAACTCTAGTTTTTTTGTTGAATTATTTTATTTTTTTTAGGGGAAGAGTAATAATGTTTCTTGCAGTTGAAATTGAAATAATATTTTTAATATTTTAACATTCCAAATTTTTTATGATATATATTGGACAAATCTTGAAGTAATAATTTTCTCAATTAAAAATACTTAATATGTCCTAACTATTTATGCAATGTTTGTTTGTAAATTACAAATGAAAAGTGTTTAAATAGTTGGTGACATAGGAAGTAGTAGTTACACATAAAAAAATCCTAAATTTTCAAATATTGTTTTCTAACTCTTTGTAGAACAAATAAAATCATAAGGAGTATGTGATAGTGATTATGTATTTTAGTTTTCTAAAGAATTAAGGTTTGGGAATAAATAATATTGCAAAGAAAAATTTTCTTATTTTTCATATAAAAGTAAAAAAAAAAAATTATTTGGACATCTAAGTACATTTAATAATATTTGGGCCACTGGGCGAGTGTGTTTATACTTCCCCGGGGGATTATCGAGGAGATTGAGAAGAGGCTGAGAAAATTTCTATGGTTTAAGTTGGGAAACAAGGGGTATGCCAAGGTCCGATTGATTGATATTTGTCGACCTAGCGAGTGTGGACTGGGTATCCGTGATCTCACTGCTCAGAATAGGGCCCTTATAACCAGACACATCTGGGCTATTCAGAGTCAGGATCTAAAATCCATTTGGGTCAGTTGGATTCAGAAGAATCGACTGAGAAGGCATTCCTTTTGGAGTGCTAAGATGCCGAGGGCTTGCTCCTGGAGTTGGCGTCAGCTTGTTAAACTACGCCCAGCTGTGTAACCAGCTATACAGATGCGGGTCGAGGATGGATCATAGTTTTACCTTTGGAGGGACCCGTGGCATCCCCTAGGTCGATTGGAGAAGGTTTTTCAGTTGTGACCGTGGCTTACGAGGCTTCCTACGGCTGCGTCGTTGAGTATGGTCATAGTTGATGGGGTGTGGAGGTGGCCTGCGGACTTTTCGGCGGAGTTTGTTGATCTTATGGATGGATTGCCAAGTATAGATGTTAGGATAGATACAGTGCGGTTGACAATACATCGATCAGGGACCTACACCTCTGACTCGGCATATACTTTTTTCCTCCCGGAGGGGCCCAGGTTACCATGGGCTGCCCTTTTGACTGGACCAGGACGTATCCCACGACATTGTTTCACTCTTTGGATGGTGTTGAGGGGTAAAAAATTCAAATTATGACACGTGTACACGGGCCCACTGGCGAGCTCAATGCAAAAGAAGGGAATCGCCAACTTAGGTTTTCCATTACGGGTCTCGGGTCTTGGGACCATGAAGGAATCACAGGGAGGATTTATGTTAGGCAAGGAACGGGACGCTGCCCACGTGTACCCACGAGCTCCTGTCAGAAGTCGGACCCCGGACTCGAGTAGCTCCATTTAATGCTCTTAGTAGACTCAAAACGTGGCCTACATGTAATTATCCAAATGATACTATAAATAGGTGTCTTATCCCTTAGAATTAAGGGCGGCACTAATCAGTGAATAAATACATAAATAAAAGACTGGATAATAGGAATCCGGCAAAGAAGCTTCGACCTCAAACTCTCTGTTATTTCCAGAGCTTAACCATTTCTCCAAATATAAATTTACATGTATTGGTACCATTTTTGAACCCTCTAAACGTGCTAAAACATTTGGCGCTAGAAGGAGGGGGTTGTGTAAGGATAAATATGTTTGGGCATAACAATGCCTTAAATGAACTAGGCAGAAGTTGATATGCTAACATATTTATTTGTTTTCTTCTTTCTTCACAATTGGACTGTTGTGATCACTCATTGTATAAGTGATTTGATTTATCATGATTCATTAGTTGGAACGTGCTTGGAAAAACAATCAACGTAGAAGTTTTCTGCCGCAACCCAGCAAGGCAGACTTATGTCGTAGCTCTGCAAGGCATGTACCAAGGTGGTGAGATAAAAGATCGAGCGAAGCATGAGTGAAGGGCAAAGGATTGCTAAAGTCAAGAGAGTATGGAAGGCAGTGCAGTAAGGCATAGCATTCCAGAAGAACTTCAGAAGGCAGTCCTGGGGCAGTGGTCAAAACAGCCTGCCCTATAATATCTCAACCGCCTTGTTGCACTAGCAATTAAAGGAAATCAGTTTGGACACTCCTCTTATAAATAGAGGACGACCCCAACTGCATTCATTAGCTATTCCAACACCTCAGAAACATCTTTCCACTTCCAAGATCGATAATCGAGCCCTTTTGAGCCAATGAATCCACTTGTGGTTCTTCGTGTTGCTGGAAATCGATATCCCGGGGTATCAAAAATTGCGGAACCGATAACCCCGACCGAAGTCCCATCGCCGGAAACCGATCACGAACACCTCGCAAATCCGGGCTCGAAAAGAGCGTCGCTGCGGGATGAACCCGCGGCCAAACCATAACCGAACCTTTGCTAGGGTTCGCGATCGCTGTGCATGGCGATCGCATGGGGCTGCATGGGGCAGCCCCCGGCGGTGAGTCCGGCGACTCACCGCCACCGCCAGGAGGGGCGGTCAGCCCCGCTGACCACCGCGGCAACAGCATCGGTTCGCCCCGGCGATCGATTGAGTGATCGATCGCCTGCCCCGACTCCAGCCGGGGCTCCTCCTCCGCACGCCGCTGGTCGAGGGGGCTGGGGGGTCCACCCGCCGTGGCGCCAGCCCACGGCGAACCCCCAGCGATCGACCGAAGTCGATCGCGTGCCCCGGCGTCCAGCCGGGGCTCCCCTTCGTCCGCGCGGTACCGGCGGTCGAACCCTAGGGTTCGGCCGCCCCTCTCGATCTTCGCCAGGGATCTCGAATCCCCGTCCCCGAGGTTCGTCGTTTTCCCGGATCGTGCGTTCATGTATATATTACAATTAATTCACATAAAATCACACAAGGGAGTTTATGATTTTACCTTAGATTCGTTGTGCGGAGAAACGAAATCAATTGAAGACCTTTAAATCTTCCTACGTATTCCTTGCACCTCGTTCGAACGTCGTGTGGGCGACGATCCTCCGAACTCTATGGATCTACTTCACGAACTCTCTAAAATATCAAGTATGATAATCTTATGGTGTAGGTTATGAATTGTGAAGACCATGTAGTGCTTTTATAGGCTACGTAGGGGATCTAAAGGAGGTGGAATATTGGGCTTCCAATATTGATGATTAAATTGAGCCCAAGCCCAAATATATTAATCCCATCAATATTAATTAATTTATTTTCCACTATATAAATTAATTGCACTCCCAATATTAAACCATATTATATCAAATAATATTTCTCCGGTAGTATTATTTATTCCGTGTATTTAAGATTTAAATATCCATGAATAAAATTAATTTATTGCTAATTAATTTATTCATCTCTTATATCCGAGACTAGTACCATTCAACCTTAATTATTATGCGGAACAAATCCACTCATGAGGTGTACATAATAATTCCTTATGAACTCATCTCGGGGATATTATCAACCCTTCCGGGATACACTTTCCCGTCAAGTATTCACGGCATGTCATATATAAAATATAGTGACCCAACTTAGCCGGTAATTAACCCAATAATTAAATCGGTTAATTCCTTTGGAAAATCAAAGTCACTTATATTAAATATACACACCCGCAATAGTATCGGGGATTAAGAATAAAATACTCTGAGAATTGAATCAATTATCAACGGCAATCCTAATTGATAAGTCTCAAGCGATCCGCCCAATACACCAAGTGTACAAGTGTGATAAAATAATTAAGACAAATTATTTTCTCTCTCACACAACGACTATACCGATGGATTGGTCCGTGTCCATCTAGGTCGTGAGCAACTGTTTGATTAAATACGAGTAACAGATAGTATGATCTTCTGTGTGACGTCGCACACCATACTAACTACAACGTATATAATCCAGGACTATATTTTGCATATATTTAATTATCAATAATTAAATGCAAACGATTGTTTATTAATTAAATAGATTAAATGATAGGACCGGGAGTTACCGTTACTTAAATCTAGACATTAAGTACACAACTCCAACAATCTCCCACTTGTACTAAGGTCTAGTCATTTCCTCCAAATTCCCGACTCCCATACTCATCACGTGCTTAAGTTGTACTTCCAAGAAGTACCATGTGAATGAGCAATCTAGGTTGCCGCTCTGAAGTTATCTTGGTGACTACAGCGTCGTCTCCCTCGACGATGACTCGTATCAGGTGGTACTTGCTCTATGTGTTATCATCACTTTTTGACTTATGACTTCTTCCAGTTTACCATGCACCGCTATATAATAGCCTTTGGTAAACTAAGAGTCATATCCAAGTCCAGAGGTTATCCCGGAACCTAACCAAAACTTCCGCTGCCTCTGAGGCTGCTATTCGGTTTATGATAGAGTCTGAGAAGCGTCCTGCTTATCACTCTTTCATTTCATGGTTCCACCTCTTTCCAAAAATGAACACATAGCCTGATATCGACTTACACTGGTCCTTCTCTGATTTGAGATCTGAGAATATGTAATCCAAGAAGATTTCGTCTTGCTTAGTAATCTAGTACTTTCAAGTACTTTTACAGCATTCGAATATCTCTTGTCCAGATTACTTTGATATCCTCCCACTACGCAAACCGCATAGTTGATATCAGGTTCTTGTTTTATAACATTGCATTTATAAAGCTTTCCACACTCGAAGTGTAGGAAACTGCTTTGTCTTTATCTATCTCCTTCATGTGTTCGAGACACATACCCTTAGATATAGATGTATGTTCTGTATCTGAAAGGCAATAACCTTTCTCAGAACTATTCATGTTTAAAACAAACCATAATCGTATAAGATATCTAGAAGAAGTACAATGTTCTTATCCTTAGATCGAAAGATCTCAAGAACATGTTCCAACTTCTACTCAATCTTATATCCCGATTCATTTAGACAACCAACATTTTATGTCTGACGACATCTTTACATTGTTGCCAATGATACAATGCTATCTACATAAAATTCCGAGAAACACCACCTTGTTTATATTACGTCTCCAATACACCTTTCGTCTATGCCTTTTGATGAATCCATCAGATGGACTATCTCATCAATTCGCAAGTTCCACGATTTACAGCCTTGTATGATACGAACCTCGTTGGGATGGAAGAATTGAAGAAGAACGAAGAACGAAAAGATAAAGGATACCTTGCGGAAGTCCCAAAACCTCTGGTCCTAATCCGTAAAATGATTTAGATTAACGACCTAAACCCCAATACGTAATTGAAACAGCAACTCGGGGATAAGGAAGACACACGAACGAAGGGTGGATCGCTTCGTTGATTCGTCGGTTGAATTCTTTTGGTGAAAACCCGGAAGAATTCTAAAAACCCTAAGAGAGAAATATCTCACGCAAATATAATTTATTCAATCATCAAAGTTGTCTAAATAAAGTCTCACAAAGCCTTTATATAGGCAAACCTAAAAAATGAAGGATAATGGATATCTTGGGCAAAAAGTCACGCCCAAAAAGGAAAAGGAATAAAAATCCCGCACACAAAATACTCCGGCCGCAAATTTGGAATTTCTGCCTATTCCGCATATCATCCCGAGGTTAGTGCAAAGGGTCTAGGTCGATCCTCGGGTTGATCCTCGGGTTTCCCAGAATTTCTCCTCCTTGTGGCCGCGGTTCTAGGAACTCTCCCGAATCTCGTTCCGCCGTCTTCTTCGTCGTTCTAGCCTGTAATCGAGCTTCTACGCCGGTTGCCGAACATTGGATTGCATCATTCCCCTTCTCTTCAAGAGGATTTGTCCTCAAATCCAAGTCTATGCCAGGCTCGAACACCACTCTCACGAACAAGCTCGGAACTACGCCAGTCTGATGCTCAATCCCTCGAATCGGTGATAAATAAGGAAGTGTATCTTCAGGGAAAACATCTTCAAGTTTCTGCCACACAAAACTAATAGAAAGGGGTAGAGAAGATAGATCGTTAGTATAGAACATTGCCTCCTTGCACAACACCACATACGTCGGTTGCCCCTCTTTCTCTGCTTGTTTCAACATGGGTAACTCCAATCGCGGATCCTCGATTGCGTCAACCTCATGCGTGCATATACTAATGGGAAGAAGTGTTGGAAATCGATATCCCGGAATTAATAAATTTAAATAAATAAATTATCTAATTAATTCCGACCGAAATCCTTCGGAGATCGAATATCCGGAGTTGTCAAATTGCGGAACGACAACTCCAATCGACTCCCGGTTGCCGGAACAATCCGCCACGAACCACCACGAAGCGCCGGACTCAACCAAAACCCTAACCGCGGCAAAGCCGCGGCTGTTCGGTCGAGTCCCCTCGTGGGACTCGCGGCTGTTCAAGGCAGCCGCCTAGGGCTGCCCTTGGCAGCCCCCTATGCACGCCCAGCCGCCCCCGGTGATCGCACGACCAGCCACGGCGAACCGTGGCTTGCAATCACCACCAGCCACCGCCGCTCGAGCGGCGGTCCAGCCGCGTGAGCGGGGCTGCTCCAGCAGCCCGCTGGTTGTGCACGGGCGATCGAACTCGCCCTCGATCGAGTCTCGGCGTCCAGCCGAGGCTTGCCCCTCTCGACCCTCTCTTGTTCGAGCCGTTGAGCCGCCGGCGGTCCGGTGATCTTCGATCACCACCGCCCGGTTCAACCTCGACAAAGGTCGCGTTCTCGGATCTTGGTTCACGATATTTTTACGATAATTAAATGATAAAATCATAAAGAGGGTTTTACGATTTACCTCGTTCTCGTTGTTCGGAAAAACGAAGAACTCAATTTGACGACCTTTGAGATCTTCCCACGTATTCCTTGCACTAGCTCGGACGTCGTGTGGGCGACGATCTACCGAACTCCATGGATCCTCCTCTCTACTTTCTCTCTCTAGAATTGTGATCTTCAAGTTATGAGATTCATGAGAATAGAGAAGACCATGTAGTGCTTTTATAGGCTACGTAGGGGATCTAAAGGAGGTGGAATATTGGGCTTCCAATATTAATGATTAAATTGAGCCCAAGCCCAAATCTATTAATCCATTAATATTAATTAATTCTATTTTCCACTATATAAAATTAATTGCACTCCCAATATTAAACCATATTATATCAAATAATATTTCTCCGGTAGTATTATTTATTCCGTGTATTTAAGATATAAATATCCATGAATAAAATTAATTTATTGCTAATTAATTTATTCATCTCTTATATCCGAGACTAGTACCATTCAACCTTAATTATTATGCGGAACGAATCCACCTGCAGGGTTTACATAATAATTCTTTATGAACTCATCTCGGGGATATTATCAACCCTTTCGGGATACACTTTCCCGTCAAGTATTCACGGCATGTCATATATAAAATATAGTGACCCAACTTAACCGGTAATTAACCCAATAATTAAATCGGTTAATTCCTTTGGTAAATCAAAGTCACTTATATTAAATATACACACCCGCAATAATATCGGGGATTAAGAATAAAATACTCTGAGACTTGAATCGATTATCGCCGGCAATCCTAATCGATAAATCTCAAACGATCCGCTCAATACACCAAGTGTACAAGTGTGATAAAATAATCAAGATAGATTATTTTCTCTCTCACACAACGACTATACCGATGGATTGGTCCGTGTCCATCTAGGTCGTGAGCAACTGTTCGATTAAATACGAGTAACCGATAGTATGATCTTCTGTGTGTCCATACAACACCATACTAACTACAACGTATAAATCCAGGACTATAATTTGCATATATTTAATTATAAATAATTAAACGCAAATAATTGTTTATTTAGTTAAATAGATTAGTGGCAATGGATCGTGAGTTTCCGTTACTTAAATCTAGACATTAAGTACACAACTCCAACAAGAAGGTCCTCGGACTCCACCAAATACTCTTCCTCGGACACCATTGAAGCCTCTTCCTCGGACTCCACCGAAGCCGACTCTTCCTCGGACTACTCCGAAATCGACTCTTCTTTGGGCTCCACCGAAGCCTCCTCCTTGGACTCTACCGAAATCGACTCTTCTTCGGGCTCCACCGAAGCCTCCTCCTTGGACTCTACCGAAGCCTCCTCCTCGGGCTCGACTGAAGCTGACATTTCTGACTTTTCTCCCTCTTCATCAGTCGCTTTCCCAGCAGCCATGGACGCATGTACCCACTCCTCTAACAGACGCTCAATGTTGCTCCAGCTCTCACTCTGGATCTCAGCTCGGGACCTCCTCTTATCAATGTCAGAGGCTTTATCCTTCTCAATGCGAAACTCCCGACAACGATCACGGGCTCGATGATGGCCATTCCGAACTCCTCGGTATCCGCCGCCACCTCTTTGATACCATGCATTATCTCGACGAGGTCTCTCCTTCAAGGCCGTAAGTCGCTCATGCTCCGACTTAATGAATTCCCTCATTTCAAAACGCAAGGTCTCCATCATGAGCTCAGTTTGTGGGTCATCCATCTCAGGCATTCTGCAACAATGTTAGAAGCAAAATATAGAAATCCTCACCACTCTCGTGTATCACTCAAATTTGAATTCTCTCAGCACTCGTGTTTTTCTCTCTCAAAGAATCGAAAGCAACGCCACACGAACCACGAAACCACAACAACGTTCGTCGGAAGGTACAAGAAAGTGCTGAACAATCGGAAAATTCAAAGGAACAAGGAAAACGCAAAGATGACTCTATACGGTGCCCGAAAACCCTAGGAAACAAACGACAAAATTATGCCCCTTTTTTTTTTCCTGTTCGGATGAACAGTAACTAATGAACAGTACTGGATGAACAGTGCCTTTCGATTTTTTTTTTTTTTTAATTTTTAACTCCAAGAGGAAGAAAAAAAACCAAAAAGAAATAGAAGAAACGAAATAGAAACGAGGTTACGTAATCAAAAAAACTTAGAACCCTAACCTGGGCTCTGATACCAGATGATACGAACCTCGTTGGGATGGAAGAATTGAAGAAGAACGAAGAACGAAAAGATAAAGGATACCTTGCGGAAGTCCCAAAACCTCTGGTCCTAATCCGTAAAATGATTTAGATTAACGACCTAAACCCCAATACGTAATTGAAACAGCAACTCGGGGATAAGGTGTTGGAATTCGATATCCCGGGCTATTAAAATTTTGCGGAAACAATAACCCGAACGAAAACCTTCGCCGGAGATCACATGAACACCGACTCATCCGCCGGAGTTCAACCATCGGAGACCGTGCGCCCGAAGACGCACAGCCCGCCCCCGGCCGAACCCCGGCGAGCCGGGCGTTCACGCGATCGAAGGATCGATCGCATGGAGCGATCGATCGGGGAGGGGCTGCCCAGCAGCCCCCGCGGCGAGTCCGGCGACTCGCCGCCGCCTGGAAGGCTGGCCCGCCTCCAGCAGGGCCGCCGCGGGTCACAGCCCGCGACCAGCGATCGATCATGACGATCGATCGCACCCCCGGCGTCCAGCCGGGGTTCGCCCTTCCATGCCCGCGCGAAACCCTAGCCCGGGCGATCGCTTGTGGTCCGGTGGCTTCGCCACCACCACTCGATCGTCCCCCGTTCATGGTTTCGTACCTCGGATCTTGTTCTACGGTATTCTCGATAAATCCAAAATCGAATAAATCAAGGGCGTTTAGATTTTTACCTTTCGATTCGTTGTTCGGAGAAACGAATTCAAGACGACCTTTTGAATCTTCCCACGTATTCCTTGCACTAGCTTGAACGTCGGGTGGGCGACGATCCTCCAAGCTCTATGGATCTACTTCTCTCTCTACTTTCTCTCTCTAGAAGAATTATGATCTTCAAGTTATGTGAGAATAGAGAAGACCATGTAGTGCTTTTATAGGCTACGTAGGGGATCTAAAGGAGGTGGAATATTGGGCTTCCAATATTAATGATTAAATTGAGCCCAAGCCCAAATCTATTAATCTCCCATTAATATTAATTAATTTATTTTCCACTATATAAATTAATTGCACTCCCAATATTAAACCATATTATATCCAAATAATATTTCTCCGGTAGTATTATTTATTCCGTGTATTTAAGATAGAAATATCCATGAATAAAATTTATTTATTGCTTAATAAATTTATTCATCTCTTTTATCCGAGACTAGTACCACTCAACCTTATTTATTATGCGGAATTAAATCCACTCGCGAGGTTTACATAATAAATCCTTATGAGCTCATCTCGGGGATATTATCAACCCTTCCGGGATACACTGTCCGGTCAATTATTCACGGCATGCCATATATAAAATATAGTGACCCAACTTGACCGGTAATCAACCCAATAATTAAATCGGTTAATTCCTTTGGCAAATCAAAGTCACTTATATTAAATATACACACCCGCAATAATATCGGGGATTAAGAATATAATACACTGAGTCTCAAATCAATTATCGCCGAGCAATCCTAATTGATGAGTCTCAATCGATCCGCTCAATACACCAAGTGTACAAGTGTGATAAAATAATTAAGATAAATTATTTTCTCTCTCACACAACGACTATACCGATGGATTGGTCCGTGTCCATCTAGGTCGTGAGCATCTGTTCGATTAAATACGAGTAACCGATAGTATGATCTTCTGTGTGGGCCCGACACACCATACTAACTACAACGTATAAAATCCAGGACTATAATTTGCATATAATTAAAAGCAAATGAATGTTCGTATTTAATAGGTAAATGAAAGTGTACATGGAGTTCAGAATACTCAAATCTAGACATTAAGTATACTACTCCATCAATCTCCCACTTATACTAAGGTCTAGTCTTATCCTCCAAACTCCCGACTCCCATACTCATCACGTGCTTGATCTGTACTTCCAAGAAGTATCATGTGAATGAGCAATCTAGGTTGCCGCTCTGAAGCTATCTTGGTGACTACTGCATCGTCCCTCTGACGATGACTCGTATCAGGTGGTACTTGCCCTATGTGTTATCTAACACTTATGGACTTGTGATCTCTTAAAGTTTGCCACTGCACCGCTATTTACATAGCCTTTGGTAAACTAAGAATCACATCTAAGTCCCAGAGGTAATACCGGAGCCATACCAAAACTTCCGCTGCCTCTGAGGCCGCTATTTGGTTACCCATGGGAGAGTCCGAAAAGCATCGTGCTTATCACTCTTCCATGTTAAAACTCCTCCTCCTTTAATAGTGAAACACATAGCCTGATCACGACTTACACCGGTCCTTATCAGTTTGGAAATCCGAATCCGTATAACCCAAAGGAATCAGATTGTCTGCCCCGTAACTTAGAACATAATCCTTAGTATTTCGCAAATACTTGAAAATGCTCTTTACGACAGTCCAATGAGCCTTTCCAGGGTTACTCTGATATCTCGCTACTACGCCAACTGCATAGCAGATATCAGGCCTCGTACATAACATTGCATACATTAAGCTTCCCACAGCCGAAGCGTAGGGAACTGCTTTCATTTCATCTTTCTCCTTTTGTGTTCGAGGACACATTTCCTTAGAAAGATAAGTTCCTTTACTGAAGGGCAGCTCACCCTTCTTGGAATTTTGCATGTTAAAACGAGCCAGAATCGTGTCTATGTAAGATTGCTGGGATAGGTACAATGGTCTATTCCGGCGATCCCTTATAACCTTGATCCCTAGAACATGCCCGACTTCTCCCAAATCTTTCATATCGAATTGTCTAGACAACCATCCCTTTATGTCTGATAACATTTTCACACTGTTGCCAATGAGAAGAATGTCGTCTACATAAAGCACGAGAAACACCACCTTCTTCCCATCACGTTTCCAATACACACACGATTCGTCCATGCTTTGACTAAATCCAAAAGATTGGACTACTTCGTCAAACCGCAGGTTCCACGATCTCGAGGCTTGTTTCAATCCATAAATGGATCGATTAAGCTTGCACACTAGATGATCTCGCCCCTTAGCAATGAATCCTTCTGGTTGTTTCATATAAATCGTCTCGTCAAGACTTCCATTTAGGAAAGCTGTCTTGACATCCATTTGCCACACCTCATAATCCATATGAGCTGCTAAGGATAAGAGAATCCGGATCGACTTTATCTTGGCTACCGGCGAGAAGGTCTCCTCATAATCGATTCCCTCTTTCTGAGTATATCCTTTCGCAACAAGCCGAGCTTTAAAGGTTTCAACCTTTCCGTCAGATCCTCTCTTTCTCTTGTAGACCCATTTACACCCAATTGGCTTTACGCCGCTTGGTGGTTCTACAAGATCCCAGACTTTATTAGAATCCATAGATTCTATTTCGGATTTCATCGCTTTCTTCCAAGAAGGCGCATCTATATCTTGTACCGCCTCATCATAGGTCCAGGGATCGATTTCATGAACTCCAGGTCCAGAGTCCGAAGACTCACCCAGTCCAATCCATCGGTCTGGTTGTTTAACAACCCTCCCACTACGACGGCGTTCCGGTGTATTAACAGTGACAGTGTCAGGTGCAGATTTTAGTGGTGTATCTATACTCGGTTCGGCTGTATCTAAGTCTTCCTTGTTACCTCTCAACTCATCAAGTATTATGTCACTCTTGGGCTTGTGGTCCATGACATAGTCTTCCTCTAAGAACCGAGCGTTAGTACTTATAACGATCTTCTGGTCTTTAGGACTATAGAACATGCCACCTTTAGTTCCTTTCGGGTATCCTACAAACAGCCGTAATTCTGATCTAGGTTCTAACTTATCGGCACCTTGTCGCAACACATGTGCTGGACAACCCCAGATCCGAATGTGTCTTAAGTTAGGCTTGCGCCCACTCCACAATTCCATGGGTGTGGTTGGTACCGTTTTGGTTGGAACCCTATTCAAGATATACGCTGCTGTTTCCAAGGCAAATCCCCAGAACATAACAGGTAAGTCCGAGTAACTCATCATTGATCGCACCATTTCCATAAGAGTCCTATTCCTTCTTTCTGACACACCATTCTGCTGGGGAGTATATGGTGATGTCATTTGGGAATCAATCCCATTCTCTGCCAAGTATGCCTTGAATTCTCCAGACAGGTACTCGCCTCCGCGATCAGATCGCAGGCATTTAATGGATTTACCTTGAAGGTTCTCCGCAAAAGCCTTGAACTCCTTGAACTTGTCAAAGGATTCGCTCTTGCGGCGCATCAGGTATACAAATCCATACCTTGAGTAATCATCAGTGAAAGTGATGAAATACTCGTACCCTCCCCTTGCCTGAGTAGACATAGGTCCGCATACATCAGAGTGAATCAAATCCAATACTTGTTCAGCCCTTCGTCCTTTACCAGAAAAAGAACGCTTGGTCATTTTTCCCTCTAAACAGGATTCGCAGATTGGAAGGTCCTCTCCTTCAACACCACTGATGAGACCATCAGTTTTCAACCTTTGAATTCTATTTGAGTTAATATGACCTAGCCTTAGGTGCCACAAGTATAATTGATTTATCCTAGAAGGTTCCTTTCTCTTATTGGTGTTCGTAGATGTGTTATTACTCTCGGTTAGTTGCATCGTGTTAGACTCAGGATTCAGCACATACAAATCGTCCACCAATGTACCAGAACAGATAATTTCACTGTTTCTTCTTATGATCACAGAGTGGTCAAAAGAAACAGAATATCAATTCAAAATAAGTTTAGAAACCGAAATTAAATTCTTTCTAAAGTTGGGTACATAAAGACAATTTTGTAAAACTAAAACCCTATCACTACTGAAGCGTAAGTGAACGTCTCCCACTGCAACAGCCGCTACCTTCGCGGCATTGCCCATGTAGACCACGATTTCTCCCTCTCTAAGTCTCCGGGTTTCCTGGAACCCCTGCAATGAATTGCATACATGATCAGTGGCCCCCGTATCTACACACCAGGTGCTGGTAGATAACACCACTGACAATGTTTCGGTGACTAAGGAAAATTTCGTACCTTTGATGAGAGGACAATCAGACCTCCAGTGCCCATACTGCTTGCATCGAAAGCACTTGCCTCGCGGCTTGCTCTTCCCAATCCGTGGTTCAAAACCACTGGGATTCTTTGCTTGCACTTCCAACTCGGCCACTAGAGCTTGTGATTCTCTGATCATACTTATCAGTTCAGTTCTTTTGAAATCGTTTTTAAGCGATTCCTCAAGAGGACTAAACTTGATGAGTATGTCAATCACCTCTAGTCCGGCTTCCTTACTATGTCCTAACATCTCCTTGAGGTCATTTTCAATGTCCTCATCAGTTGGGACAATAGTGGATTCGGAAGGCTCAACAGTCTGAACATTGTCCAGATTTCTTTTCCAATCAGTACTATATGGAACCAGTGAGTTTTCATCTTTAAGTATATCACAAAGTGGGGTCACAGTCATTCCTAACCTATAAGCACATAAAACAAACAAACAATTTAATGTCCGATATTATCTCCCTCAAATAATATCATTAAATCACTAATCACGTCTAAAATCCCATCAGGTTAAAGCAAGCCACGATAGTGTGGACGTTTACCCACCCAAATGATTTAGCAATTAGATTTCCTTCGGTCGTACATCATCAATAGCGTTACCTCGATGGGAGGAATACTATGAAGCGTACCTAAGTGTTAACCATTACTCAGTACTAAGAAGTTTGTTTGAGACTCGCATATCACCGCAAGCCACGATAGTGTGGACGTTTACGTTGACACACGGATCCTTCACTCCCTTCTATAACTGTCTACATCAATCGATCTAAAGTCCCATTCGATATAGCAAGCCACGATAGTGTGGACGTTTACCATACCAAAAGACTTATACAATTGAAATCCAATTACTTGATCCATTCGATCTTGTAAATCAAGACGCGTAGAATCATAAGTGAAACTCGAAGTTTCTAACCAGTGATTCACCATGCGAACAACCCTATCTCTCATAAATGAGGGAGCCGAGCAGACAATCGATCCATCTATCAAAGAATGGTACGACTGCCTCTAATTTGTGTCCTCGACATGACCAAGTGGCTTTGGCTCCATTCCACTCCCCGGGGTGAGAATGAGTCGACTTGAAATCAGCTTTGGAAAGACAAATTAGGCATTGTTTGATAAACTTAATCAATGTTTCTCGTAAGAGGAATTACAAGAACTCTCCTCCAATAACTTATCTATATAAACTTCAAAAGTTTATAAAAGTCACCAAGAGAGCAGCAATGGAGACCATGGGTATGTTTCCATACCCTCTCCCACTTAGCTTTTTACAATAAAGGGATACGCTATCTAGTGCATAAAAGTAAACACACATAGCATGCATACATGTAATAAAGCACATAATATTATCACATAGTCAAAATAATTACTAGAATATTATTTTCCGACTATTATGGCTTTACTCCATCTCCGTACGCATCTTCTAGTCTTTAGTCTTCGTTTCTTGAATGCTCCATGTGACGAGAATATTAATCTCCAATATTTAAATCTATTTATTTTTAATAAATCCAAAAGATACTTAATTAAAATTAAGTCAATCGAATAAATCAAAAATAAAATTAAATATTATTAATATTTTTTATTTATTTTATTTTCCCTTTCTACTTCATTAAATCTCTAGAATAATCTATCCAAGACCCACTTGGAATATTCTAGATGATTTCCATAATGAAATAAGGAAATAAAATAACTTAGGACTCTTCTACTTTCCAAGATTAATTAATTTCCATTTCTATGAAAATTCCCATAAAATAGGAATAATCAATTAGGAAATAAATCAATCCTAAATTAACTTTTTATTCCTTTCCAATTCTATTAAATCTCTAGGATCCTATTCCAAGTAGAACTCGGAATACTCTAGAAGAATTCCATAATAGAATAAGGAAATAAAATTAATTCCAATTAATTCTTTTCCTAATCCATGAGAATTCCCAAAAATAGGAATACTGAAATAGGAAAAATCCGAACTAATTAGGAAAGTAAATTTCCGGACCGGGATAGCACGGGGTGGGGATCCCCGCGCCACCCTCGACCCACGCCTAGGAGGTGGCCGGCCACCATCGCCGGCGGCTCCTCCATGTGAGGGTCGATCGATCCTCATGGGATCGACCATGGGGCGGTCGATCCTCGTCCTTTGGCCCTCACGATCATCTCCTTCGTCACACGTCTTCTCCGGCGGTCGTTTCGGCATCGATCCAACGCAAAATAAATTACAAAAAAAAATTTTACACTATCCGGTATCGATTCTATACATGAAATCGACCCTATACATTTTCCGGAAAAAAAAGAACGTAATAATAAATCCTAAATTCGGTCAACCCCCGAATTTTTACTATTACAAGCATTCACCACCAAAAACGAATCTCGACATGTCCGAGAGTTTAATCAATCCAACATACATGACAAAATAAATTAAACGAATAATAAATTAAGCCATAATAGTCGGAACCCTGCAAGGTAGAACAATTTTATCGAAAATACCGCGAACGTAAACCACGCTCTGATACCAATTGTTGGAATTCGATATCCCGGGCTATTAAAATTTTGCGGAAACAATAACCCGAACGAAAACCTTCGCCGGAGATCACATGAACACCGACTCATCCGCCGGAGTCCAACCATCGGAGACCGTGCGCCCGAAGACGCACAGCCCGCCCCCGGCCGAACCCCGGCGAGCCGGGCGTTCACGCGATCGAAGGATCGATCGCATGGAGCGATCGATCGGGGAGGGGCTGCCCAGCAGCCCCCGCGGCGAGTCCGGCGACTCGCCGCCGCCTGGAAGGCTGGCCCGCCTCCAGCAGGGCCGCCGCGGGTCACAGCCCGCGACCAGCGATCGATCATGACGATCGATCGCACCCCCGGCGTCCAGCCGGGGTTCGCCCTTCCATGCCCGCGCGAAACCCTAGCCCGGGCGATCGCTTGTGGTCCGGTGGCTTCGCCACCACCACTCGATCGTCCCCCGTTCATGGTTTCGTACCTCGGATCTTGTTCTACGGTATTCTCGATAAATCCAAAATCGAATAAATCAAGGGCGTTTAGATTTTTACCTTTCGATTCGTTGTTCGGAGAAACGAATTCAAGACGACCTTTTGAATCTTCCCACGTATTCCTTGCACTAGCTTGAACGTCGGGTGGGCGACGATCCTCCAAGCTCTATGGATCTACTTCTCTCTCTACTTTCTCTCTCTAGAAGAATTATGATCTTCAAGTTATGTGAGAATAGAGAAGACCATGTAGTGCTTTTATAGGCTACGTAGGGGATCTAAAGGAGGTGGAATATTGGGCTTCCAATATTAATGATTAAATTGAGCCCAAGCCCAAATCTATTAATCTCCCATTAATATTAATTAATTTATTTTCCACTATATAAATTAATTGCACTCCCAATATTAAACCATATTATATCCAAATAATATTTCTCCGGTAGTATTATTTATTCCGTGTATTTAAGATAGAAATATCCATGAATAAAATTTATTTATTGCTTAATAAATTTATTCATCTCTTTTATCCGAGACTAGTACCACTCAACCTTATTTATTATGCGGAATTAAATCCACTCGCGAGGTTTACATAATAAATCCTTATGAGCTCATCTCGGGGATATTATCAACCCTTCCGGGATACACTGTCCGGTCAATTATTCACGGCATGCCATATATAAAATATAGTGACCCAACTTGACCGGTAATCAACCCAATAATTAAATCGGTTAATTCCTTTGGCAAATCAAAGTCACTTATATTAAATATACACACCCGCAATAATATCGGGGATTAAGAATATAATACACTGAGTCTCAAATCAATTATCGCCGAGCAATCCTAATTGATGAGTCTCAATCGATCCGCTCAATACACCAAGTGTACAAGTGTGATAAAATAATTAAGATAAATTATTTTCTCTCTCACACAACGACTATACCGATGGATTGGTCCGTGTCCATCTAGGTCGTGAGCATCTGTTCGATTAAATACGAGTAACCGATAGTATGATCTTCTGTGTGGGCCCGACACACCATACTAACTACAACGTATAAAATCCAGGACTATAATTTGCATATAATTAAAAGCAAATGAATGTTCGTATTTAATAGGTAAATGAAAGTGTACATGGAGTTCAGAATACTCAAATCTAGACATTAAGTATACTACTCCATCATAAGGAAGACACACGAACGAAGGGTGGATCGCTTCGTTGATTCGTCGGTTGAATTCTTTTGGTAAAAACCCGGAAGAATTCTAAAAACCCTAAGAGAGAAATATCTCACGCAAATATAATTTATTCAATCATCAAAGTTGTTTAAAATAAAGTCTCACAAAGCCTTTATATAGGCAAACCTAAAAAATGAAGGAAAATGGATATCTTGGGCAAAAAGTCACGCCCAAAAAGGAAAAGGAATTAAAATCCCGCACACAAAATACTCCGGCCGCAAATTTGGAATTTCTGCCTATTCCGCATATCATCCCGAGGTTAGTGCAAAGGGTCTGGGTCGATCCTCGGGTTGATCCTCGGGTTTCCCAGAATTTCTCCTCCTTGTGGCCGCGGTTCTAGGAACTCTCCCGAATCTCGTTCCGCCGTCTTCTTCGTCGTTCTAGCCTGTAATCGAGCTTCTACGCAGGTTGCCGAACATTGGATTGCATCATTGTATCAATTCCATAAATGGATTTGACTTGTACTCTAAATGATCTTGCCTCTTAACAATAAACCTTTATTGCTTTCTAAGTAGGCACATTTAGATCTAGTACTTTCCTTGTGCAGAGCTAGGGATCGATTTCATCTTTACTAGATCCAGAGTTTGAAACTCTTCTAGTCTTATGAACATCTCTGGTCGTCAAACAACCTCCCACTGCAATGGCATTTTGGTGTATAAACAGTAATAACAGTAGGTGCAGTTAGTGGTGTACTTCTACTCGGTTTGGCTGGTTCTAAGTCTTTGTCCTTTTCTCATTCCAAGGTATTACGTCAGTTAGAGCTTTGTAGTTCATCTAATAGTCTTCCTCTAAGAACCGGGCGTTAGAGCTTATAACGTCCTTCTGGTTTATAGTACTATAGAACACAATATTTTGTTCATCTAGGATATCCTATAACCACATTGAATGTGCCGTTGTTTCCAGAAATATCCATAGAACATAGGTAGTTCCGAACAACTTGTCCTTTTACCATTAGAATCCTATTTCTTATTTCCGACACACCATTTCTACACGTGAGTGTATGGTGTAGTCATTTGAGACTTAATCCCAATCTTTGATTATGCTTATGTGTTATTTAGATAGGTGGTAGCCTCCGCGACTAAGTCGCAGGCTTCTAATGGATATACTTCGAAGGTTCCCCACAATTGTTTTGTGACTAAAACACTTCGCTTTTATGGCACATCAAGTATTCTAATCCATCTTCGAGTATTCTTTAAAAAAAGGAATTACTCGCACCTTTCTAATTATACATACTTGCATCATCATTAATCAATTTCAATACTTGTCTGAATTCTATCCTTTACCGAAAGGTATGCTCAATTGTATTATCTTCCAAATTTAATTCTTAGGTCGGAAGGTCCATTCCTTCAACTATAATTGATCAAATCAATTTCGACCTTTTGAATCTCATTTGAATGAATACTACTAAGTTTAAGAATTCACAAGTACAATGATTTAACAAGAAATATATCTAATAAGTAAAACAAGTTATAGAACGGTTTGTTGCATCGTGGTAGACTAAGGATTCATATTATTGCTATCTAATGTACCAGAATAGATAATACCATTATTTCTTATCAAAATCATCAAATGATTAAAGAAATAAAATATCCATTCATAAATAATAGAAATCCAGAACAGAAGTTCTTTCTAAAATTAAAGGGGTACATAAAGCAATAAACTCGAAATGAAATCCTAATTAACTACTCAAAAGCAGATAAATGTCTTCCACTGCAACAGCTGCCTCCTCTACAGCTTTGCCCATGTAGACTCGAACTCTTCTTCTCTAAGTCTTCGGGTTTTCTGGAACCCCTGCATTTAAAATGCACATACCGTAAGTGGTTCCATATCTACGCACCAGAATTCTGGTAGATAATACCGCTGACTATGTTTTTTACGACTAAAGAAAATTCGTACCTTTGAGAGGACATTCAGACTTCCAGTGTCCAGACTTATTGCATCGGAAGCCCTTGCCTCTTGGCTTGGCAGCCCCCACTCGTGGTCCATTCCTCTTGGCACCACTGGGTTTCCAGGCTTGCTTCCTTTTCTTGCCCCTACCTCCAACAGGCTTCAAGCCTTTGGACTTTGTAGCTACAAGCGCTTGAGACTTGCCCTTCTTGTAGATCCCCTCTGCCGCCTTCAGTTCAGTCAGGAGTTGCGCAAGAGTATAAGATAGTTTACTGATGAGCCATATTTTTTGGCTCATTTTTAGTTCTTTTGAGTCAAGTATCGAGTCTTTATTTTCTCTTTCATTATTTTATTATGTCTGGGAGGACACATTTGGAGTAAGAGTGATGCAGGGCATAGCAGGTGACACCTTGGGCATAATTGGAGTGAATTACGTGAAAGATGAAGAAGTCCTGACAATTGGGTAAAAGACAGCACAAGCTGGCGGTTTGGGCATAACACCTACTTTGGCCTGATCACCCACTGTAGGCAAAACCCTCACTTTCGACTGATCACCGACAGTTGAGCAAGCAACCACTATGGGCATACACCGCATGCATGAAGGGAACCAGTCCCTTGGACCAAAGTCAAGGAATCAAAGCAACGGTGACTCAAACACTTGGGCCTACTTGGGCAAGCAACCATTATGGGCGAAGACACCTTGCGGAGATTCCCAACTTCCAAAGTCCCACACGTGATCCATGACTTAACCAAGGCAAAGAAAAGACCGAGGCGTAAAAGAGGCAAGGAAATCACCTTCCTGGTCAAGGGTGCATGTTGAGCAAGCTGGTCTGACTGGAACATCCAGGTCCCGTTGAGCAAGTTGGGACAGAGTCAGAAAGTGGAGCAAGACCGATGCACGACCAAGTACCGCGCATGAACATCTACCTCGTAAATGAAGAAGGCTATCGAAGATAAAGCAATTGGGCAAGAGAGACAATTGATCAGAGACGGACGTTGAGCAAGCAGTGTACGAAGAGTCCTTGGAATCATGGAGTCCTCAAAGGCGACCAGATTCAGAGAAGTATCAAAGAAGGACTCTCGTCCAACCTTAGAGTCATTGTCCAACACGTCTCTATCAAATCAGAGTCCTATATACACAGGAGTCTGTCAAGACGTCAGCATGGGCAGGCAGCTGTCCAGAATCCTGAAAATCTAGGAGTCTTCAAGAGAATCCTTATCCAATCAAGATCAGCGATTTTTTACTTGCTACCCAAGACTCCTATCATCTATAAATATATGAGGACGTGAAGAACACAAGGAGCCACGAAAAGAGAGCACAAAAAAGAGAGGACCGGACGCAACAACACACAACCCGAGCTCCATAAAATAACACAAAATTTATGAGAGAATATATGTATTTGTTTTGAGAGTCGAGTGAGGAGGAACACCGCCCTTTTGGGCAGCCCGTTTGGGCGAAATTGTATATTATGTTTTTCTTTAATTTAATTCCCTTTTGTTTCAGTTATTTAATTTCGTTTTTGCTTTCTTTATTTATTTTAATTATGTATTGCTGAATTAACATCGTTTGGTCAAGTTCTGATCCTGATCAGGCTGCTGTGTAAAATACTGTGAGGCTTCTTGATGACAGCAACTAGCTTAGCTTTGTTCCCGATTCAACAGGGTAGTATATAGAGGATGTTAGGGACTTGGGCAATCCTACAATGACCAGTGGGAACCCCGACTTGCCTAACACACAAGTACGTGGATCAACGTGACCGGGAGACTGGGCGTCCGCGAAGTACAACATGTTGCTGGAGATGTGGTCGTATGACTCGGGTCTGTCCGGGCATGCTATTGGCCATTCTGGGTTTTCTTGGAGGATGAAAGCGGCTTGATCAACTTAGACTCATGCGGTCACATAGTGTCGAATTGGTCAATGTCAGGAGACCTATTGAGAGAGATCTAATAGGACTTTAAACATAAGAGAGAATGAGGGTCAGGGGTATTGGCGTGCGTGACATCATAGGGACGTTAATATTTTGGGCCTATAATCGGAAGATGAAGCTGTTAGCAAAATGATATATGTGCCAGTGAACAATAAACACTTGACCAGTGTGATCAAAGTAACGACTTGCCCAAATGTTTTTTAATTCGTTTTTATTTTGTTTTTGTTTTATTTGAGTCAAGGTAACAAGGAGATCACGGAACCGCTGTGCCCACAGCGAACACAAAATCCTTTTTAAATCGTGACAACCCTTTGGGCAAAGCCGGGGGAAAGTAACAATAAACTCCTCGTGGGATCGACCCTATACTTGCCACTAATACTCGTTGTTGGTGAAAGGTCTAGGAAACTTACAAATTTATTTTGACCGGCGTTTGTTCCACGACAAACACGCGTCGTCGTCAAAATTGGCGCCATTGCCGGGGAGTTTAAATTCCAGTTACTTTCTCCGTGCTATTTGACTTGTGATTTTTGTTTTGCTTTAGCTTGACCATACAGGGCAATTGAAGGCAGAACAGGGAGAGCAAGGCAAACTGCACGTGCAACCCAACGTCATGCCCATGACGATAACTTAGGCGCTAGCCAGGAGGCAACCTGGTATTATCTTTTCCCTTTTTAGTTTTATTCAATAAATAAGCCTTGAGCAGTGTTCTCCTCGAAAGGTAGTGTGTTTTGTGTTGCAGATCATGGGCAAGGAGCCAAAGCTGGAGGAGGAAGATGCGCGTTGAGCAAGAACAGAGACCTTGGGCAAGTGCCATGACCAGAAAAGACAGAATCGTATGGGCAAGCCAGCTGAGGTCAAACAATTAAAGATTTTGGGAAGGGCCTTGACTGAGACCAGAGGTATTCCCTGCACACAATGCCCACACTGGGCAAAGGTACCTTGCTGATCTCTCCTCTTGAATGCGTTCCTCCCATTGACATGTTTTTATTTGAGTCTGAAGACCTTGATTGATGGGGTCGACCTCCTTATTTGCACACTTTGCCCAAGGCAAAGTGTGTATGTGGGAAGGTGCGCCAACATCGTTTGGAGTCTGAGTATTGAGTCTGGGGAGATGCTTGCCCATCTTATTACTATTTGCACACTTTGCTGGAGGCAAAGTGTGTGAGTGGGGGAACGGCAAGAGCAACCCCATAGTCTGATCGAGTCGCATGCTTGATAAATACTTGACCAACTTGAACAGTTTTCAAAATTAATAGTCTATGCATGAAAAATATTAGGGACGATGGAATTGCATCTAGGTAAGCTGTGAGAATTTGAGCCTACATTTGTGTGATATATTTCTTTCTAGAGAGTAGCTGTTTAAAAATTTTGTGATGTTGAACCTTGCCCATGTTCTGACCATTGTGTTGATTGAAATTGAGTTGAAGTAGTAGATGACTTAGGCATTTTATTCTGTTCTGTTATAATAAAAAGACCCTTGTTAGCCCCTTGAGCCGTGTTCTGACCTATTTTCTTGATCACCTGGGGGAAAACTCCCAAAGCCCTGACCAAACTGCAAAAACGCCCAAGTCCAAAAAAGGACCAGGTCAGGGCAAAGTCTTCTAAAAAAAAACAAAAAAAAACAAAAAAAAAAGGCAAAAAAAAAAAAAAAAAAATAATGATAAAAAAAATACATCCATGAATAAAAGGGTGTGCTAAGGCCTGTAAGAAAGAGAAGAGATTAGGAGGAAAAGTTGCTAAGTAAAATGCAGCCCTACCTAAAATCAATTATGGGCATTGCCCAAGATAGCCTATACAGTCAACCCTATAAAGCCCTAAGGATATTGCCCAACTCAATTGAAAATATTCACAGGATAGAACTTGGTCAAGCCCAAAGCAAAGCTTCTTTATAAAACAGCATTGAGCGAAATACTGCCCATACACTATAGAGAGAAACACTTGGAGAGAATACCCAAAATCCTGTTGCAAACTCTTGACCGTTTTTTATGCATTACATTGACTATGATTTTGACTGTCTGTTCACTTGATCAACTTCTGTATTTTGATAAGCATGCTTGAGTCTTCTGTTACTTTTTCTATCTCTACCTCCCTTTGATTTCTAATTGAGCAGGCAAGTCATACCGCACGCTTGAGGACAAGCGTAGTAAAGTGTGTGTGTGTGATGAGCCATATTTTTTGGCTCATTTTTAGTTCTTTTGAGTCAAGTATCGAGTCTTTATTTTCTCTTTCATTATTTTATTATGTCTGGGAGGACACATTTGGAGTAAGAGTGATGCAGGGCATAGCAGGTGACACCTTGGGCATAATTGGAGTGAATTACGTGAAAGATGAAGAAGTCCTGACAATTGGGTAAAAGACAGCACAAGCTGGCGGTTTGGGCATAACACCTACTTTGGCCTGATCACCCACTGTAGGCAAAACCCTCACTTTCGACTGATCACCGACAGTTGAGCAAGCAACCACTATGGGCATACACCGCATGCATGAAGGGAACCAGTCCCTTGGACCAAAGTCAAGGAATCAAAGCAACGGTGACTCAAACACTTGGGCCTACTTGGGCAAGCAACCATTATGGGCGAAGACACCTTGCGGAGATTCCCAACTTCCAAAGTCCCACACGTGATCCATGACTTAACCAAGGCAAAGAAAAGACCGAGGCGTAAAAGAGGCAAGGAAATAACCTTCCTGGTCAAGGGTGCATGTTGAGCAAGCTGGTCTGACTGGAACATCCAGGTCCCGTTGAGCAAGTTGGGACAGAGTCAGAAAGTGGAGCAAGACCGATGCACGACCAAGTACCGCGCATGAACATCTACCTCGTAAATGAAGAAGGCTATCGAAGATAAAGCAATTGGGCAAGAGAGACAATTGATCAGAGACGGACGTTGAGCAAGCAGTGTACGAAGAATCCTTGGAATCATGGAGTCCTCAAAGGCGACCAGATTCAGAGAAGTATCAAAGAAGGACTCTCGTCCAACCTTAGAGTCATTGTCCAACACGTCTCTATCAAATCAGAGTCCTATATACACAGGAGTCTGTCAAGACGTCAGCATGGGCAGGCAGCTGTCCAGAATCCTGAAAATCTAGGAGTCTTCAAGAGAATCCTTATCCAATCAAGATCAGCGATTTTTTACTTGCTACCCAAGACTCCTATCATCTATAAATATATGAGGACGTGAAGAACACAAGGAGCCACGAAAAGAGAGCACAAAAAAGAGAGGACCGGACGCAACAACACACAACCCGAGCTCCACAAAATAACACAAAATTTATGAGAGAATATATGTATTTGTTTTGAGAGTCGAGTGAGGAGGAACACCGCCCTTTTGGGCAGCCCGTTTGGGCGAAATTGTATATTATGTTTTTCTTTAATTTAATTCCCTTTTGTTTCAGTTATTTAATTTCGTTTTTGCTTTCTTTATTTATTTTAATTATGTATTGCTGAATTAACATCGTTTGGTCATGTTCTGATCCTGATCAGGCTGCTGTGTAAAATACTGTGAGGCTTCTTGATGACAGCAACTAGCTTAGCTTTGTTCCCGATTCAACAGGGTAGTATATAGAGGATGTTAGGGACTTGGGCAATCCTACAATGACCAGTGGGAACCCCGACTTGCCTAACACACAAGTACGTGGATCAACGTGACCGGGAGACTGGGCGTCCGCGAAGTACAACATGTTGCTGGAGATGTGGTCGTATGACTCGGGTCTGTCCGGGCATGCTATTGGCCATTCTGGGTTTGCTTGGAGGATGAAAGCGGCTTGATCAACTTAGACTCATGCGGTCACATAGTGTCGAATTGGTCAATGTCAGGAGACCTATTGAGAGAGATCTAATAGGACTTTAAACATAAGAGCGAATGAGGGTCAGGGGTATTGGCGTGCGTGACATCATAGGGACGTTAATATTTTGGGCCTATAACCGGAAGATGAAGCTGTTAGCAAAATGATATATGTGCCAGTGAACAGTAAACACTTGACCAGTGTGATCAAAGTAACGACTTGCCCAAATGTTTTTTAATTCGTTTTTATTTTGTTTTTGTTTTATTTGAGTCAAGGTAGCAAGGAGATCACGGAACCGCTGTGCCCACAGCGAACACAAAATCCTTTTTAAATCGTGACAACCCTTTGGGCAAAGCCGGGGGAAAGTAACAATAAACTCCTCGTGGGATCGACCCTATACTTGCCACTAATACTCGTTGTTGGTGAAAGGTCAAGGAAACTTACAAATTTATTTTGACCGGCGTTTGTTCCACGACAAACACGCGTCGTCGTCATTTACCCATATTATAACTCATGCGAAACTGCTCAAAACTAGGGGTCAGAGACTGGAGTATGATGTCGACTTGCGTCTCACCATCAATTTGAGCTCCTAGGATCTCAAGTTCATTCAACAAACTCATCATCTTAAGAACGTGCTCCCCAACGGGAGTTCCTTCAGACTAAGTAGTTGTCATAAGGACTCTCATGGCTTCTTGCCTTGCCGCACGATCTTGCTGCCCAAACATATCTTTGAGGTTGTACAACATATCCTCGGCAGTGTCCATCGACTCATGTTGGGTTTGGAGTACATTTGACATAGAAGCCAAAATATAACACCTAGCCATTTCATCAGCCTTTTTCCACTTCCGATATGCTTCCTTTTCCTCATTAGTTGAGGCATCCGTGGGCTCAGCAGGACACGCATCATAGAGTACAAATTTGTACTCTTCAGAAGTCAGGACAATGTCCAAATTTCTTCCTCCAATTAATATAATTGGGGCCAGTGAGTTTATTCTCCTTGAGTATCACAGAAAGTGGCTTCATAGCTATACTCTAAACCTATAAGCACATTTAAACAAACAATCAATTTAATATCCGATATTATCTCCCTCAAATAATATCATTAAATTACTAATTACATCTAAAATCCCATCAGATATGGTAAACCACGATAGTGTGGACGTTTACATATCCAAATGATTTCGTAATTAGATTTGCTTTGGTCGTACATCACTATAGCGTTACTTCGATGGGAAGAATACTATAGAGCGTACCTAAGTGTAAACCATTACTCAGCACTAAGAAGATTGTTTGAGACTCGTATGTCACCGCAAGCCACGATAGTGTGGACGTTTACGTTAACACACGATCCTTCACTTTCTTCTATAACTGTCCATATCAATTTATCCAAAATCCCATTCAGTATAGCAAGCCACGATAGTGTGGACGTTTACTACACCAAAAGATTTTTACAATTGACATCCAATTGCTTGAAGCATTCGATTTCGTAAATCAAGACGCGGAGAACCATAAGTGAAACTCGAAGTTTCTAACCAGTGATTCACCATGCGAACAACCCTATCTCTCATTAGATGAGCGAGCCGAGCAGACAATCGATACATTTGAAGAAATGGTACGAAGGTCTCTAATTTGTGTCATCCACATGACCAAGTGGCTTTGGCTCCATTCCACTCCCCGGGGTGAGAATGAGTCGACTTGAAGTCAGTTTCAGAAAGACAAATTAGGCATTGTTTGATAGACTCAATCAATGTTTCTTGTAAAAGGAATTACAAGAATTCTCCTCCAATGACATGTCTATATGAACTTCGAAAGCTCATAAATGTCACCAAGAGAACAGTAATGGAGACCATGGGAATGTTTCCATCCCCTCTCCCACTTAGATTTTTATAACAAAGGGATACGCTATCTAGTGCATAAAGTAAACACATATAGCATGCATACAAGCAATAAAGCACATAGTACCACATAGTCAAAATAATGCTAGAAAATTATTTTCTGACTATCATGGCTTTATTCCATCTTCGTATGCATCTTCTAGTCTTCAGTCTTCGTTCTTGAATGCTCCATGTGACGAGAATATTAATCCCAATATTTAAATCTATTTATTTTTAATAAATCCAAAAGATACTTAATTCGAAAATTAAGTCAATCGAATAAATCAAAAATAAAATTAATTATTATTAATATTTTTATTTATTTATTTTTCCTTTCTAATTCTATTAAATCTCTAGAATCCTATCCAAGTAAGACTTGAAACATTCTAGAAGATTTCTATAATAGAATAAGGAAATAAAATAAATTAGGACTCTTCAACTTTCCAAAATTAATTAATTTCCATGTCCATGAAAATTCCCATAAAATAGGAATAATCAATTAGGAAATAAATTAATTTAATAATTAATTATTTTCCTTTCCAATTCTATTAAATCTCTAGAATCATATCCAAGTAAGACTTGAATATTCTAGAAGACTTCTATAATAGAATAAGGAAATAAATTAATTCCAATTAATTCTTTTCCTATTTCCATGAGAGTTCCCAAACTTAGGAATATTAAAATAGGAAAACCGAATCAATTAGGAAAGTGAATCTTGGTAGGAGTAGCACGGGTTGAGGATCCCCGCACCACCACCACCACCGACAGCCACCACCACCGGAGGAGGGCACCGCCGCCGCCACCCCAGCCGGCCGGCCACCACCATACCGGCGGCAGCCCCAGCCGAGGGGCGATCGACCCCTCCCCATGGCTTCGGTCATGGGGTCGATCATGGGGTTGATCGACCCCCCGGTTTTCGTCCTCTTCGTCTTCTTCGTCACACGTGTTCTCCGGCGGTCGTCTCAGCATCGATCCAATGTAAATAAATTACAAAAAATAAATTTACAATTGCGGTATCGATTCTATACATGAAATCGACCCTATACAATTTCCGGAAAACATAGAACAATAATAATAAATCTAAATTCGGTCAACCCCCAAATTTTTACTATTACAAGCATTCATCCACACAAAACGAATCTCGACATGTCCGAGAGTTTAATAAACGAATAATCATGGTAAAATAATTAACAATTAATTAAACCATGATAGTCGGATCCCTGCAAGGTAGAACGATAATTGAACATATACATGAACACGAAAACAAACGCTCTGATACCAATTGTTGGAAATCGATATCCCGGGGTATCAAAAATTGCGGAACCGATAACCCCGACCGAAGTCCCATCGCCGGAAACCGATCACGAACACCTCGCAAATCCGGGCTCGACAAGAGCGTCGCCGCGGGATGAACCCGCGGCTAAACCCTAGCCGAACCCTTGCTAGGGTTCGCGATCGCCGTGCATGGCGATCGCATGGGGCTGCATGGGGCAACCCCCGGCGGTGAGTCCGGCGACTCACCGCCACCGCCAGGAGGGGCGGTCAGCGCCGCTGACCACCGCGACAACAGCCGCGGTTCGCCCCGGCGATCGATCGAGTGATCGATCGCGTGCCCCGGCTCCAGCCGGGGCTCCTCCTCCGCACGCCGCCGGTCGAGGGGGCTGGGGGGTCCACCCGCCATGGTGCCAGCCCACGGCGAACACCCAGCGATCGACCGAAGTCGATCGCGTGCCCCGGCGTCCAGCTGGGGCTCCCCTTCGTCCGCGCGGTACCGGCGGTCGAACCCTAGGGTTCGGCCGCCCCTCTCGATCCTCGCCGGGGATCTCGAATCCCCGTCCCCGAGGTTCGTCGTTTTCCCGGATCGAGCGTTCATGTATATATTACAATTAATTCACATAAAATCACACAAGGGAGTTTATGATTTTACCTTTGATTCGTTGTGCGGAGAAACGAAATCAATTGAAGACCTTTGAATCTTCCTACGTATTCCTTGCACCTCGTTCGAACGTCGTGTGGGCGACAATCCTCCGAACTCTATGGATCTACTTCACGAACTCTCTAGAATATCAAGTATGATAATCTTATGGTGTATGTTATGAATTGTGAAGACCATGTAGTGCTTTTATAGGCTACGTAGGGGATCTAAAGGAGGTGGAATATTGGGCTTCCAATATTGATGATTAAATTGAGCCCAAGCCCAAATCTATTAATCCCATCAATATTAATTAATTTATTTTCCACTATATAAATTAATTGCACTCCCAATATTAAACCATATTATATCAAATAATATTTCTCCGGTAGTATTATTTATTCCGTGTATTTAAGATTTAAATATCCATGAATAAAATTAATTTATTGCTAATTAATTTATTCATCTCTTATATCCGAGACTAGTACCATTCAACATTAATTATTATGCGGAACAAATCCACTCATGAGGTTTACATAATAATTCCTTATGAACTCATCTCGGGGATATTATCAACCCTTCCGGGATACACTTTCCCGTCAAGTATTCACGACATCTCATATATAAAATATAGTGACCCAACTTAGCCGGTAATTAACCCAATAATTAAATCGGTTAATTCCTTTGGAAAATTCAAAGTCACTTATATTAAATATACACACCCGCAATAGTATCGGGGATTAAGAATAAAATACTCTGAGACTTGAATCAATTATCAACGGCAATCCTAATTGATAAGTCTCAAGCGATCCGCCCAATACACCAAGTGTACAAGTGTGATAAAATAATTAAGACAAATATTTTCTCTCTCACACAACGACTATACCGATGGATTGGTCCGTGTCCATCTAGGTCGTGAGCAACTGTTTGATTAAATACGAGTAACCGATAGTATGATCTTCTGTGTGACGTCGCACACCATACTAACTACAATGTATATAATCCAGGACTATATTTTGCATATATTTAATTATCAATAATTAAATGCAAACGATTGTTTATTAATTAAATAGATTAAATGCTATGACCGGGAGTTACCGTTACTTAAATCTAGACATTAAGTACACAACTCCAACACGTGTCGTGCGTTCTCTCATCCATTGGAGTGAATTTGTATTAGGCTTATGATCGTGACATTAGAATAGGTGTTTATCCAGTAGTTAGGTTTTGGTTGATTGTTTGATAATCGTTGGATATGATAAACGATAAGGAATACATGTGTATTGCCTTATGTTTGACCGATTGTTAATCCACGATTTCTTTTTGTAAAGACTCGTTTCTTTATAAAGTTTGTAGTCATAAGGTTGTTCGTATGTGTAATTTAAATACACATACAAAGATTAAATTCGTGTTCTTTTACTTTCCGTACATGTGTGTGTGTTCGTTCGAGTAATTTATTTTTAATTAATTCCGATGCATTAATATACATATATAACATATATTAATCTTAAACTGAAACATTAATACATACACTAAAATATTAAAATTACGAAAAACGAACATTTTTTGTACAAGGCATAGTACTGCGGCATGCGTTGTTCTGCCGCAGAACACTGCCTTGTCTAGGCAGCATATTTTACTACGTTTATTTTACTGCCTACGACTTACAAGTTGTATTAGAGCGGGCACTAGACTTACTTAGTCTTTAAGGTCCGTCTGATCACGCACACTTACAATGGCAGATCCATCTTACATCGTACGAACACCGGTTGTTCTTGACGGTAGTAATTACGGTTTTTGGAAAACCCGCATTAAAGCAAGAATCAAATCAATTGATTGTAATGCGTGGCTTTCCGTACTTCGAGGATGGAAACCACCTCAGGAGGAAATCCGTGAAGGTAGTAAGCTTGAAAAAGCTCCGGAGAAGTGGTCTATCGATGAGATCAACGCAGGTACTGCCAACGATAGGTCAAGGTGTGCCATCTTTGAGTCTATCGATTGCAATATGTACAAAATTGTCAAGTAATGTACTACTGCCAAAGACATATGGGATCAACTTGCTCTTCATTGTGAAGGATATACCACGCTTCGAGAATTTGTGAATGGGTGAGGACGAGACCACACTTCATTACTTTGGGGAAATAATGTCCATCCTTAATGAATGTGCTGACCTTGATTCGCCCATTGGTAATACTGCTGGAATTCGATATCCCGGGCCATTAAAATTGCGGAATATAATAACCCGACCGAAATCCTCCCGCCGGAAACCGATCACGAACACCACGAAGAACCGGGCTCGACAAGAGCATCGCCGCGGGATGAACCCGCGGCTAAACCCTAGCCGAACCCCACCGTGGGGTTCGCGATCACACGGATGCGATCGCTGGGGCTGCTCCGGCAGCCCCGGGCGGTGAGTCCGGCGACTCACCGCCACCGCCCGAGGAGGGCGGTTCGCCCAGCGGCGAACCCGCCGCGGCTCCAGCCGCGGCTGCCCGGCGATCGACCACCACGGTCGATCGCCCACCCCGGCTCCCAGCCGGGGTTCCTCGCGTGCACACGATCGAACCCTAGGGTTCGATCGACTCCCTCGGCTCCCAGCCGAGGGTTCGTCTTGATCTTCGCCGGGGATCTCGAATCCCCGTCCCCGAAGTTCATACGTATTCCCGGATCGTGCGTTCATGTATGTATCACAATCAATTCACATAAAATCATAGAAGAGAGTATATGATTTTACCTTTTAATTCGTTGTGCGGAGAAACGAATCTAAGTTGATGACCTTACGATCTTCCCACGTATTCCTTGCACTAGCTTGAACGTCGGGTGGGCGACGATCCTCCAAGCTTATGGATCCTCTTCTCTCTCTCTCTACTTTCTCTCTCTAGAAGAATTATGATCTTCAAGTTATGATGTGTGTATATAGAAAAGAGAAGACCATGTAGTGCTTTTATAGGCTACGTAGGGGATCTAAAGGAGGTGGAATATTGGGCTTCCAATATTGATGATTAAATTGAGCCCAAGCCCAAATCTATTAATCTCCCATCAATATTAATTAATTTATTTTCCACTATATAAATTAATTGCACTCCCAATATTAAACCATATTATATCAAATAATATTTCTCCGGTAGTATTATTTATTCCGTGTATTTAAGATTTAAATATCCATGAATAAAATTAATTTATTGCTAATTAATTTATTCATCTCTTGAATCCGAGACTAGTACCATTCAACCTTAATTATTGTGCGGAACGAATCCACTCATGAGGTTTACACAATAATTCCTTATGAACTCATCTCGGGGATATTATCAACCCTTCCTGGATACACTGTCCGGTCAATCATTCACGGCATGCCATATATAAAATATAGTGACCCAACTTAACCGGTAATTAACCCAATAATTAAATCGGTTAATTCCTTTGGTAAATCAAAGTCACTTATATTAAATATACACACCCGCAACAATATAGGGGATTAAGAATAAAATACTCTGAGACTCGAATCGATTATCGCCGGCAATCCTAATCGATGAATCTCAACGATCCGCTCAATACACCAAGTGTACAAGTGTGATAAAATAATTAAGATAAATTATTTTCTCTCTCACACAACGACTATACCGATGGATTGGTCCGAATCCATCTAGGTCGTGAGCCACTGTTTGATTAAATACGAGTAACCGATAGTATGATCTTCTGTGTGCCCATGCAACACCATACTAACTACAACGTATTAAATCTAGGACTATAATTTGTATATATTTAATTAAAATAATTAAAAGCAAACAATTGTTTATTAATTAAATAGATTAAATGCTATGATAGGGAGTTTACCGTTACTTAAATCTAGACATTAAGTACACAACTCCAACAATCTCCCACTTGTACTAAGGTCTAGTCATTTCCTCCAAACTCCCGGTTCCCATACTCATCACGTGCTTAAGGTGTACTTTCGAGAAGTACTATGTGAGTGAGCAATCTAGGTTGCCGCTCTGAAGTTCTCTTGGTGACTACTACGTCGTCTCCCTCGACGATGACTCGTATCAGGTGGTACTTGCTCTATGTGTTAACATCACTTTTGACTTATGACCTCTTCCAGTTTACTTTGCACCGCTATCCAATAGCCTTTGGTAAACTAGGAGTCATATCCAAGTCAAGAGGTTATCCCGGAACCTAACCAAAACTTCCGCTGCCTCTGAGGCTGCTATTCGGTTATGAGAGAGTCTGAAAAACGTCCTGCTTTTCACTCTTTTATGGTTCCACCTCTTTCTAAAAGTGAACACATAGCCTGATATCGACTTACACTGGTCCTTTCTTTGATTTTTAGGATCTGAGAATCTGTAATCAAAGAAGATTTCGTCTTGCTTACAGCATTCGAAAAATTTCTTTTCTAGATCACTTTGATATCCTCCCACTATGCAAACCGCATAGTTGATATCAGGTCCTTGTTTTACAACATTGCATCTACAAAGCTTTCCATACTCAAAGTATAGGAAACTGCTTTGTCCTCATCTATCTCCTTCATGTGTTCAAACACATACCCTTTAGATAGATGTATATTCTGTCTCTGAAAGGCAATAACCTTTCTCATAAGTATGCATGTTTAAAACAAACCTTAATCGTATAAGATGTCTAGGAGAAGTACAATGTTCTTATCTCTAGATCATAAGATCTTAAGAACATGCTCTAACTTCTTCTTAATCTTATATCTCGATTCATTTAGACAACCATTATTTTATGTCTGACAACACTTTTACATTGTTGCCAATGATGAAATGTTATCTACATAAAATCCCTGAGAAACACCACCTTGTCTCCATTACGTCTTCAATACACCTTTCGTCTATGCCTTTTGATGAATCCATCAAATGGATTATCCCATCAATTCGCAAGCTCTACGACTCATAGCTTTATTTCAATCCATAAATGGATTTACTAAGCTTGTATTCCAAATGATCTAGCCTCTCAACAATAATCCTTATTGTTCCAAGCAGGCACATTTAGATCTAGTACTGCCCTTATGCAGAGCTAGGGGTCGATTTCATCTTTACTAGATCCAGAGTCCGAACTCTTCTAGTCTTATGAACATCCCTGGTTGTCCAACAACGTGTATAACAGTAATAACAATAGGTGCAGTATGTGGTGTACTTCTACTCGGTTTGGCTGGTTCCCAGTCTTTTGTCCTTCTTCTCATTTCAAGGCATTTCGTCAATTTAGGCTTTGTGGTTCATCTAATAGTCTTCTTCCATGAACCGGACAAGACGTCCCTCTGGTTCATAGTACTATAGAACACACAATACTTCGTTCATCTAGGATATCCTACAACCATATTCAATATGCCGTTGTATCTAGGAATATCCATAGAACATAGGTAGTTCCGTACAACTTGCTCTATTTACTATTAGATTTCCATTTCTTATTTAAAGCGCACCATCTCTACACGTAAGTGTATGGCGCGCCCCTTTGGTATTGAATCCCAATCTTTGATTATGCTATGTGTTATTCAGATAGGTGATGGCCTCCGCGACCGAGTCACAGCCTTCCAATGGATATATTTTGATGGTTCCCCATAATCGCTTTGTGTCCATTGACAAGTCAAAACACTTTGCTTTTATGGCACATCAAGCATTCTAATCCATTACTTGAGTATTCTTAAAAGAATTACTCGTACCTTTCTTATATACACATATGTCTGCATATCTAATCATTTCCAATACTTGTTTGAATTCTATCCTTTTCTAGAAAGGTTTGCTTAGACGTATTATCCTCCAAATTTAATCCTTAGGTCGGAAGGTCCATTCCTTCAACTATAATTGATCAAATCAATTTCGACCATTTGAATCTCATTTGAAAAATACTACTAAGTATAAGATTTCACAAGTATAATGATAAAGAAATATCTAATAAGTAAAACAAGTTATAGAACGGTTCATTGCAATTGGGGTAGACTTAGGATCTATCATTCATATATTGCTATCTAATGTACCAGAATAGATAATGCAATTATTTCTTATCAAAATCATCCAATGATTAAAGAAATAAAATATCCATTCATAAATAATAGAAATCCAGAACAAAACGTTCTTTCTAAAATAAAGGGGTACATAAAGCAATAACTTTGAAATGAAATCCTAATTAACTACTAAAGCAGATAAATGTCTTCCACCGCAACCGCTGCCTCCTCTACAGCTTTGCCCGTGTAGACTCGAACTCTTCCTTTCTAAGTCGCCGGGTTTTCTGGAACCCCTGCATTCAAAAATGCACATACCGTCAGTGGTTCCATATCTACACACCAGAATTCTGGTAGATAATACCGCTGACTATGTTTTTACGACTAAAGAAAAATTCGTACCTTTGAGAGGACATTCAGACTTCCAGTGTCCCATCTTGTTGCATCGGAAGCACTTGCCCTTTGGCTTTGCAGCCCCCATTCGTGGTATAGTCCTCTTGACACCACTGGGTTTCCAGGCTTGCTTCCTCTTCTTGCCCCTACCTCCACCAGGCTTAAAGCCTTTGGACTTGGTAGCTACAAGCGCTTGAGACTTGCCCTTCTTGTAGATCCCCTCTGCCGCCTTTAGTTCAGTCAGGAGTTGCGCAAGAGTATAAGATAGTTTACCCATATTATAGCTCATACGAAACTGCTCAAAACTAGGGGCCAGAGACTGGAGTATGATGTCGACTTGCGTCTCAGGATCAATAGAAGCTCCTAGGACCTCAAGTTCATTCAACAAACTCATCATCTTAAGAACGTGCTCCCCAACGGGCGTTCCTTCAGATTGAGTAGTCGACATGAGGACTCTCATGGCTTCTTGCCTTGCCGCATGATCTTGCTCCCCAAACATCTCCTTGAGGTTAAACATCATATCATAGGCAGTGTCCATCGACTCATGTTGGGTTTGGAGTACATTTGACATGGATGCCAAAATATAACACCTAGCCATTTCATCAGCCTTTTTCCACTTCCGATATGTCAGTTTTTCCTCATCAGTTGAGGCAGCCGTGGGCTCAGCAGGGCATACTTCATGGAGTACAAACTTGTACTCCTCCGAAGTTAGGACAATGTCTAAATTTCTCTTCCAATCAATATAGTTGGGGCCAGTGAGCTTATGCTCCTTGAGTATCATAGAAAGTGGGTTCATAGCTATTCTCTAAACCTATAAGCACATTTAAACAAACAATTAATTTAATATCCGATATTATCTCCCTTAAATAATATCATTAAATTACTAATCACATCTAAAATCCCATCAGGTAAGGCAAGCCACGTTGTGTGGACGTTTACCCACCCAAATGATTTAGCAATTAGATTTTCTTCGGTCATACATCGCTTCTAGCGGAACCTCGGTGGGAGGAATACTACAAGGCGTATCTAAGTGTAAACCATTACTCAGCACCAAAGTAAATTGTTTGGAATTGCTACATCACCGCAAGCCACGTTGTGTGGACGTTTACGACAACTTCACAACTCTTCACAATTTCTTACAACTGTCTACATCAATTAATCCAAAATCCGTCAGTGAAGCAAGCCACGTTGTGTGGGCGTTTACTACACTAAGAGACTTTTATAATTGACTCCCAGTTACAAGATCCATTCGATTTCGTAAATCAGGACGCGGAGAATCATAAGTGAAACTCGAAGTTTCTAACCAGTGATTCACCATGCGAACAACCCTATCTCTCATTAAATGAGGGAGCCGAGCAGACAATCGATCCATCTATCAAAGAATGGTACGACTGTCTCTAATTTGTGTCATCCACATGACCAAGTGGCTTTGGCTCCATTCCACTCCCCGGGGTGAGAATGAGTCGACTTGAAGTCAGTTTCAGAAAGACAAATTAGGCATTGTTTGATAAACTTAATCAATTTTTCTCGTAAAAGGAATTACAAGAATTCTCCTCCAATGACATATCTATATGAACTTCGAAAGCTCATAAATGTCACCAAGAGAACAGTAATGGAGACCATGGGAATGTTTCCATCCCCGCTCCCACTTAGCTTTTTATAACAAAGGGATACGCTATCTAATGCATAATTAAACACATAAGCATGCATACAAGTAATAAAGCACATAGCACATAGTCAAAATAATGCTAGAAAAATTATTTTCCGACTATCATGGCTTTATTCCATCTCCGTATGCGTCTTCTAGTCTTCAGTCTTCGTTCTTGAATGCTCCATGTGACGAGAATATTAATCCCAATATTTAAATCTATTTATTTTTAATAAATCCAAAAGATACTTAATTCGAAAATTAAGTCAATCGAATAAATCAAAAATAAAATTAAATATTATTAATATTTTTTATTTATTTATTTTCCTATCTAATTCTATTAAATCTCTAGAATAATCTATCCAAGTCAAACTTGGAATATTCTAGAAGACTTCTATAATAGAATAAGGAAATAAAATAAATTAGGACTCTTCTACTTTCCAAGATTAATTTATTTCCATTACTATGAAAATTCCCATAAAATAGGAATAATCAATTAGGAAATAAATCAATCCTAAATTAACTTTTTTTCCTTTCCAATTCTATTAAATCTCTAGGATCCTATTCCAAGTAGAACTCGGAATACTCTAGAAGACTTTCATAATAGAATAAGGAATAAAATTAATTCCAATTAATTCTTTTCCTATTTCCATGAGAGTTCCCAAAGTTAGGAATACTCAAAATAGGAAAACTTGAATTAATTAGGTAAGTAGTGTCTTGGTAGGAGTAGGAGTAGCACGGGTTGGGGATCCCCGCACCACCACCACCACCGACCGCCGCCACCACCGGAGAGGGCACCGTCGCCGCCTCCCCAGCCGGCCGGCCACCACCTTGCCGGCGGCAGCCCCAGCCGAGGGGCGATCGACCCCTCCCCATGGCTTCGGTCATGGGGTCGATCATGGGGTTGATCGACCCCCCGGTCCTTCATCCTCTTCGTCTTCTTCGTCACACGAGTTCTCCGGCGGTCGTCTCGGCATCGATCCAACGTAAATAAATTACAAGAAATAAATTTACAATTCCGGTATCGATTCTATACATGAAATCGACCCTATACACTTTCCGGAAAAACATAGAACGTAATAATAAATCCTAAATTCGGTCAACCCCCGAATTTTTACTATTACAAGCATTCATCCACACAAAACGAATCTCGACATGTCCGAGAGTTTAATAAACGAACAATCATGGTAAATTAAATAGCAATTAATTAAACCAATAATTAACAATTAATTAAACCATGATAGTCGGAATCCCTGCAAGGTAGAACACAATTGAACACATACATGAACACGAAACCAAACGCTCTGATACCAATTGCTGGAATTCGATATCCCGGGCCATTAAAATTGCGGAATATAATAACCCGACCGAAATCCTCCCGCCGGAAACCGATCACGAACACCACGAAGAACCGGGCTCGACAAGAGCATCGCCGCGGGATGAACCCGCGGCTAAACCCTAGCCGAACCCCACCGTGGGGTTCGCGATCGCACGGATGCGATCGCTGGGGCTGCTCCGGCAGCCCCGGGCGGTGAGTCTGGCGACTCACCGCCACCGCCCGAGGAGGGCGGTTCGCCCAGCGGCGAACCCGCCGCGGCTCCAGCCGCGGCTGCCCGGCGATCGACCACCACGGTCGATCGCCCACCCCGGCTCCCAGCCGGGGTTCCTCGCGTGCACACGATCGAACCCTCGGGTTCGATCGACTCCCTCGGCTCCCAGCCGAGGGTTCGTCTTGATCTTCGCCGGGGATCTCGAATCCCCGTCCCCGAAGTTCATACGTATTCCCGGATCGTGCGTTCATGTATGTATCACAATCAATTCACATAAAATCATAGAAGAGAGTATATGATTTTACCTTTTAATTCGTTGTGCGGAGAAACGAATCTAAGTTGATGACCTTACGATCTTCCCACGTATTCCTTGCACTAGCTTGAACGTCGGGTGGGCGACGATCCTCCAAGCTTATTGATCCTCTTCTCTCTCTCTCTACTTTCTCTCTCTAGAAGAATTATGATCTTCAAGTTATGATGTGTGTATATAGAAAAGAGAAGACCATGTAGTGCTTTTATAGGCTACGTAGGGGATCTAAAGGAGGTGGAATATTGGGCTTCCAATATTGATGATTAAATTGAGCCCAAGCCCAAATCTATTAATCTCCCATCAATATTAATTAATTTATTTTCCACTATATAAATTAATTGCACTCCCAATATTAAACCATATTATATCAAATAATATTTCTCCGGTAGTATTATTTATTCCGTGTATTTAAGATTTAAATATCCATGAATAAAATTAATTTATTGCTAATTAATTTATTCATCTCTTGAATCCGAGACTAGTACCATTCAACCTTAATTATTGTGCGGAACGAATCCACTCATGAGGTTTACACAATAATTCCTTATGAACTCATCTCGGGGATATTATCAACCCTTCCGGGATACACTGTCCGGTCAATCATTCACGGCATGCCATATATAAAATATAGTGACCCAACTTAACCGGTAATTAACCCAATAATTAAATCGGTTAATTCCTTTGGTAAATCAAAGTCACTTATATTAAATATACACACCCGCAACAATATCGGGGATTAAGAATAAAATACTCTGAGACTCGAATCGATTATCGCCGGCAATCCTAATCGATGAATCTCAACGATCCGCTCAATACACCAAGTGTACAAGTGTGATAAAATAATTAAGATAAATTATTTTCTCTCTCACACAACGACTATACCGATGGATTGGTCCGGATCCATCTAGGTCGTGAGCCACTGTTTGATTAAATACGAGTAACCGATAGTATGATCTTCTGTGTGCCCATGCAACACCATACTAACTACAACGTATTAAATCTAGGACTATAATTTGCATATATTTAGTTAAAATAATTAAAAGCAAACAATTGTTTATTAATTAAATAGATTAAATGCTATGATAGGGAGTTTACCGTTACTTAAATCTAGACATTAAGTACACAACTCCAACAAATACGGCAGTATGTAGTAAGGTAATGAGATCGATGAGCTCAAAACTTCAAACTAAAGTTACGGCAATTGAAGATGGCCTTATAGTTTCCGGAGAAGATATGTCACTCTAATGGATATCTTCACGAACTATGAGCTAAATGTACAAGATCGTGAAACCCACGGCAAAACACGTGCAAGAAGTGATGAGAAAAATTTGGCCTACACTGTGGCAGAACCTTGTGGCAGAGAGTCAAGCAACAACTCTCACGGCAGCAGCCCTTCCACCGCAAATGACTTGACCGATGAAGAAATCTACGAGCTACTTGGATCCGATGGTGGAGAAGACAAGTATGCATTCCTTTCTAAAAAATTGGATGTTGTACTTGTTCGCTCGTTGAAGAAGTCTTACGATCCCCGACGAATGAAGTACCCACCAAAGGCAACGGCAAAATCAAGATAGAAGACTCGTCGTTCGCCATCCAAGCACCAGATCAAGCACAATCTCAAGTTCAAATTCAAAGGATTGGTCGAGAATCAAATGCCACACGTGTCAAGGGATTGGACATTCCTCATCCGAATGCCCTTCAAAAGATCGAGGCATTGGAATTTTAAATTTCATGGTTGCGCAAGAGGATATGGAACAACACTTCCTAGAAGACTCCACCACTGCGCTTGCTGCTCGTTTCGATGGTATATTTCTTCTATCCAATGCAGAAGATGATGGTCCATCCCATGCCCCTGCCCGACCACACGTTGTGTTTTTCACCTCTGCCGCAGCAAAGACAGAAACTCCTGCCGCAGAGAACTGATTGTGCCTCACTGCCTCCATCAATGGCCATAAATCTGAGAAAGATACTATCCCCATTGATCTTTTATCGAGCTCAAGGACAAATTTGAAGAACTACCCATGGACTTCGCACGGCAGGCCAAGATGATGAAGATGTTAACTTCAAACAAAGCCGAATACGAAGAAAAATTGAAAAAGCAGTCCATGGCAATCGAACAAATGCTCATGGAAATTTCTCTTATTGGTATTCTGAGACGAATTATTTAAAATTGTTTGTTGCATATTGGTAGACTCAGGATTTAACATTCATATATTGCCAACTAATGTACTAAAATAGATAATATCATCATTTCTTCTCATAACCATCAAATGATTAAAGAAATAAAATATCAATTCATTAAAATTTAGAAATCCAGAAACAAGTTCTTTCTAATATAAAACGGTACATAAAGCAATAAATCAAAATGAATTAGAAAAACGGTACATAAAGCAATAAATCAAAATGAATTAGAAAAACGGTACATAAAGCAATAAATCAAAATGAAATCCTATAGCTACTAAAGCGTACATAGATATCTCCCACTAAACCCCTACATTAAAATGCACATACCTTCAATGTTCCATATCTAAGGTTCTGTGGATAATACCACTGACTATGTTTTAATTGTGGGGATCGTGAATGTATACGCAGCGGAAAACAAAAATTTTATTTTATTTTATTGAAAATCCTATTTTCAATATTACATACATTAATTGATTTAATTCAAATCTATTAAATAAATAATCCACCATTTAATTTAATTATCAAATAATTAAATATTTAATTCGCATCCCATACTAAATACATTAAACCTAGCGCAATTAAATTTATCAAATAAATTAATTAGTTCTAGCGCAATTATATTTATCATATAAATTAATTACTTCTAGCGTGCAATTATATTAATCATATTAATAAATTACACAAAACAATTAATTACATAAACATGATATAAATTAATTACTTCTAGCGCAATTATATTAATCATATTAATAAATTACATAAAACAATTAATTAAGTAAACATGCATACATAATTAATTGCGTCAATTTGACAATTAACATAATCACAATATATAATTCAAATCAAATTGATTTTAATTAACAATTAAATTAATCTCTATTAATTTTATTTGTCAATTATAATCCCAATACTTAGCGCAAACATTTAACGAAAACAATTAAATCCTAGTTTAATCGTGAGTACCTTACGGATTTATCGGACGAAACGGGGTTCGTCGGAAGTCGCGCAGATGCGACGCGGGGATGCACGCGGGGCGTGCGGGCTGCACACGGGGAGAGCCGGGGTGGCTCTCAGCTGGTCGCGGGCGGCGCTCGGGCGCGGGCGGGCGTGGCTCGGTCGTGCTCGGGCGTTGCTCGTTCGAACCTCTGGCGTCTCTCGTCAAATCAGGTTTCACCTCGTATAGGTAATCCCACTCGCGTATTGCACTAGAAATACGAGAGGGATAATACGACGGGAAAAACTGGCCAGAAAAACGGTGCCGGAAACAATTTCCGGCGAGGCGGGCGGCTGCCAGCGGCGGTCCTCCGAGGGAGGTGGCCGAGGGGGGCGGCGGCCGAGAGAGGAGAGGGAGAAAAGAGCTTCTTGGGCTTAAACCTTAATGGATCGGATCCATTAACCCTAGTCGGCCCAATTCATTAGCCGTCATTACGTTTCTACAAAATTGACAATCAATTTGATCTTCGAAAAATATAACGATTATATTTTCTTTCTCGTTTTAATTTTCTCATCGATATGAGATAATAATATAAATTTCCAATTTCACTAAATCGGAAATTGGGTACTGCTAAATCAGGAAATTTCCCAAAATAGAAAGTGTACACCACTGTGTCCGTTTTCTTTAGCTCAGTAATATTTCCAACTCATAATCACAATTATGAATCTCGGATTTAATCATATTGACCTCCGACTATTTGTACTTAATTAACAAATAAATAATACATGATCGTATTCAAGGATCGGTTTACACGAGAATGTGACCCTCAATGGTTCAGGTGTATAACTAGACGTGGGCTCACAACACATTGTGATTCGAACAACATATTGTTCTTATTTCAACTACTCCCGAGAGTTTTAGATTAATAATCATATTATTCAATCTCCGAACAAGTCGGTGCCCAACGAATTAGTGACGAGCGTCTAGCAACCATGCTTCACTAATTCCCTAGATACAAATGAAGTGCCTGTAAGAACCTTGTAATATAGTTAGCGTACAGTACGATCCCTCCGATACATATGTCCCGATCAATCGAGATCTCTTGTTGAGTTTGATAACTATGCGTACATTCTAGGTTTCGTAAAATCCAGTCGTGATTGATCTAGAGAAACACATTTCTCTAATCACCTTACTATTCAACTCTGGCCAGAGATTCCAGGACTACGAACCACATAGGATATCCATGATCTATATCAAGCGATCAGATCCCCTACTACCATGCACGGACTTCACATCAGATTTCGAACTGCACGAACGTTGTCTCCTTTTTCGACTTACTCCCTTTCCAGGGAATCAGAGACATGTCACGATATAGCTAGCCCTCTGATGAAGTCACGGTGATGTCTAGGTCTTAAGGATTAATGGTGTACAACTACATTATGGAATTCTCTACTCGATCAGTGATAACCACTTAGAGATTCCAGGGAGAGGGAGTTCAGTGAACTCATCAACAGTGAGCACCCACTCAAGTATGTCGATGTCCCAACACCGAGGCTCGAGATTAGCCCACATACACTAAGTGCTAGTCTCAAGGGGGAAAGGCCGGGTATCCTTGTTGTTGGCGTAACCCATCGACTAGGAACTGAGTTTGACCAGTTACGTTGCGTTAACAGAATTATCTCTCGGTTTCCACAAAACCGAATTCATACAACATGTGTAACTGTACAAGACTATATATATGATTCAACATGGGGAGTAGATATAGCATATGCCTTAATTAATCATAATTAATTATCTTTCATAATTTCGAAATAAATTGATAATATTTATTAATTAATTAATAAATTAGGTTCGACCACAGCCACATGTTGGCTTGTTGGTCACCTACTCTATCAATCTCCCACTTGACCTAAAGCCAACTGCTCTCGTATCTAAGTCCCATCGACTCTCGATGTTTCTCGTGGACAGATCTAGACAAAGGCTTGGTAAAGGGATCAGCTATATTATCTCCCGAAGTGACTCTTTCGACCAAGACGTCACCTCTCTCAACGATCTCGAGGATCAGATGATATTTCCTCAGTACATGTTTGGATTTCTGATGAGATCTCGGTTCCTTAGCTTGTGCTACGGCCCCCGTGTTATCACAGTACAACGTTACTGGATCATTTGCGCTCGGAACGACTCCCAACTCTTGGATGAAGTTCTGTATCCAAACAGCCTCTTTTGCAGCTTCACTTACTGCAACATATTCAGCTTCAGTGGTGGAATCAGCCGTGGTTTTCTGCTTGGAACTCTTCCAATAGACGGCACCTCCGTTAAGCTTGAATATGAATCCCGATATCGACTTTGAGTCGTCCACGTCAGAATTAAAACTAGAATCCGTAAATGCCTCTATTTTCAAATCGTGACCACCATAGACTAAGAACATCTCATTGGTATTTCGCAAATACCTAAGAATGTCCTTCACGGCTTTCCAATGAGCCGGTCCAGGATTAGACTGATATTTGCTCGTGACGCTCACAACATGTGCAATATCAGGTCTAGTACATAACATGCCATACATCACGCTTCCAATACCGGATGCGTATGGTGTGCGATTCATCCGCTCGATTTCCAGTTCCGTTGCTGGACACATGGTTTTTGAGAGACGAATTCCATGACACATTGGCAAAAACCCTCTCTTGGAGTTTTCCATGTTAAACCGTTTTAAAATGGTTTCTATGTACAAAGATTGTGATAGGCCGATCATCTTTCTAGATCTATCTCTATAGATTTGTATTCCCAATACGTAAGATGCCTCGCCTAAATCCTTCATCGAGAAACGTGTTGACAACCATGCTTTCGTTGCCTGCAGCATGCCTACATCATTCCCAATGAGTAGTATGTCATCAACGTATAGCACTAAAAATGTCACGGCGCTCCCACTAACCTTCTTGCATACACAAGGTTCCTCCGGGTTCTTGACAGAATCAAACTCTTTGATTGTGTTTTCAAAACGTTTTTTCCAACTTCGGGATGCTTGTTTCAATCCATAAATGGATCGCTAGAGTCTGCAAACCTTTTGCTCTTCTCCAGGAGATATGAAGCCTTCCGACTGCGCCATATAAATTTCTTCCTCAATGTCCCCATTGAGAAACGCGGTCTTCACATCCATTTGCCATATCTCGTAGTCGTACCACGCAGAGATGGCCAGCAAAATCCTAATGGATTTAAGCATCGCGACTGGTGAAAAGGTTTCCTCATAGTCAACACCTTGCTTTTGAGTATATCCTTTTGCCACCAACCTAGCTTTAAAGGTCGCAACCTTTCCATCAGCTCCAACTTTCCTTTTATAGATCCACTTGCAGCCTATGGGAACGATTCCCTTAGGTGGGTCTACCAACGTCCATACGTTGTTGGAATACATGGAGTCCATTTCGAATTTCATGGCAATAAGCCAATGTCCCTTGTCCGTATCTAATACAGCGTCATTGAAGTATCTAGGATCGGATCCAACATCAATGAGTTCGTGATCACTATCAACGAGGAACAACCGATCAGGCAACCTCCGAACTCTTTCGGATTTACGGATTGTCGGTCGTGGAGGTGTATCAGTGGTTTGTTGAATTGGCTCGGGTTCAGGGACTGGTGCATGAACTTCAGTTTGTGGGTCATCATCTCGAACCTCTTCGAGATCTACTATGCTGCCCTTTCCATCCGCTAGGAATTCCTTCTCAAGGAACACAGCATTTCTCGAGACAAACACTTTTGCCTCAGAAACATAGTAAAATTCATATCCCATGGAATCCACGGGATATCCCACAAAATAGCATAAGTCGGATTTACTATCAAACTTATCTCCCACTAGCCGCTTCACATATGCGGGATAACCCCATATCTTTATATGTTTGAACGTGGGTTGTCTGGAATGCCAAAGTTCATAAGGTGTGCATTTAACTACTTTAGTGTTAAGTTTATTCAGCAAATAGGCGGCTGTCAAGAGTGCGTGACCCCACAAGTACGCCGGTAACTCAGTGACACTCATCATAGATCAAACCATGTCCAATAGGGTTCGGTTACGACGCTCGGACACTCCGTTCAACTGAGGTGTTCCATGAGGATTCCACTGAGAGAGAATCCCATTCTCTTTTAGATAGTCTATAAACTCAACGCTTAAGTATTCGCCACCACGATCGGATCACAGTTGCTTAATACGAAGCCCAAGTTGATTCTCCACTTCATGTCAGAAGTCTTTGAACCTTTCAAAAGTCTCCAATTTGTTCTTCATTAAGTACACGTAACCATACCTTGAATAATCATTGCTAAAGGTTACGAAGTAGTTGAATCCACCCCTCGCACTAACACTTAGTGGACCACACACGTCTGTATGGATCAGATCCAATAGACCTTCAGCACGTGCCATTGTCCCTTTGTAGGGAGACTTGGTCATTTTCCCTTTGAGGCAAGCTTCGCAAGCTTGAAGTGATTTCACATCATCAAGTGTGAATAGTCCTTCCTTTAGGAACTCATTCAATCGTCCCAGGGAAACATGTCCTAGTCGGGCATGCCAAAGTTGTGCGGGGTTAAGACTAATTTCTTTTCGTTTTGCTGTTAGCACATTAACAGGGATTTCGTTTAAGTTAAGTTCATATAAATTGTTCGATAGACGTTCCTCACATATCACTTTATCGTCCTTTTGTATAAGGCAAATCGAATTTCCAAAAACAAAAGAATAACCTTCATTATTCAAAACAGGAATAGAAATAAGGTTCCAAATAAGTTATGGAACGTAAAGACAATTGTTCAAAACTAATTTAAAACGAGAATCGGAAACATCTATGTAAATAGTCCCGATGGCTTCAGCAGCAAATCTTGCTCCGTTCCCCATCCTCAAGAAGGTCTCACCTTCCTTGAGCTTCTTACTTCTTGTCATGAGCTGCAAATCATTACATAGATGTGAGCCACAAGCGGTATCCAATACCCACGAAGAAGAATTTAAGGATAAATTTACTTCTACGTAAAACGTACCATTCCCAGAACGTTTCTGGTCAAGGTACTCCTTGCAGTTACGGCGCCAATGGCCTTTCTTCCCACAATGGTGACAAACGTCATCAACAGATTTGACGACTTTGCCCTTAGATCCACCTTTCTTCCTTTTATAGACCATCTTGCTCGAGGAAGAAACACTTTCTTTCCTCTTCTTCGGATAGGAACTCTTCCTCTCAGAAGTCGAAGCAATGAGAACAGGCTTCTCTTTCTTGATGGTCGTTTCAAAACTGACCAACATGTTAAGCAGCTCCTCGATAGGTGGTGCTAGTTTGTTCATGTTGAAGTTCACTATGAACGGTTCATACGAACTTCGGAGAGACAGGAGGATCATATCCACCGAGAGCTCTTCAGGTAGGACGACCTTGAAGTTTACTAGCTTCTCAATGAGACTAATCATTTTGGTACCATGCTCGTGGACCGAAGCCCCTTCGCGTAGTTTCATAGTGGTCAGCTCCTTCGTAGTAGTGAACCTCGCGGTCCTAATATTCTCACTGTATAGGCCTTCAAGATGAATCTTGATATCATGAGCCCATTCATACGTTTCATATTTCCTAGCAAGCTTAGGAGACATGGCGGCTATCATATAGCATCGGACAGTGTTATTGTCCTCTTTCCATATCTCCATGTCTTTCTTCTCCTCGTCAGTATGATCGAGGTCCGGGTCACAGTCAAACTTATCATCCAAGACATAAGTAAGGTGATCAAGTTGCAGCACAAGTTTGAGATTTCGAAGTCAATCAAGATAGTTTGGGCCAGTGAGTTTGTTTTGGTCGAGGATCGACGCTAGGGGATTCTTAGACATGATTACTGAGAAAAGTTTAAGAAGATTAATTAGTGATAGTTCGAATTATGATTGCAATTAAAATTGTAATAACTTTTAGGAATTTTAATTGTCTCCCACTAAATTTTTCGAATTTCACTATCCTCTAGTGAACAGACGGGAAAATCCAATTTTCCTTAGGATGGGCTTTAGTTTAGGTCCAAAGGCGTAAACCATAACTCGTAGTTAATCTAGCCCAATTACGTTTACCCAAGGGTAGAAAACTATTTTTCAATCACATCTCTATGTGATCCTAAAGATAGCTTTTCCTCACCATGACAATGAACTACGTTAATCGTACCCTTCAAAGTAAACCATGTGTCAAGACCGACCTACCGATATGAGAAGTGAAAGTTGGATTACAATAAACGTACAAAGCCCATAGTTAATCTATCCGATTGCACAAGTCTAAGGGAATCGTGGCCAACACGTCTCCATCATATGTCGATAAATCACAGCTTAACTCATAAGCAGTACTCCCCGCTAACACGGCATACCATACTACTTGTAAGTGACTTTCACATGATTTACCGTCGGCAGAAGGAAAGAAGAAAGAACGACACATCGGTTCTTCTTTATGGCTTGATATACATTCTCGGGAGAGAATGGAGGACTACAGGATTATTTATCTCATCAGAGTGAGTGAGCGATCGATTGTTGATTCCTAATAACTATGTTCTCTATAGGCCATCCTAATGGAGTACATACAATCATAATATATATCACAATATATATATATCTCAAAAAAGTCATATAATTCACCTAGCATTTAATCACAATTAAAACGAGTTATGTAAATTAAATTGTTGCTCTATCAATTAACTTGATTTAACAATTAAATCAAATAATTAATCTATCACCTTTTGTTGATCGAATATGTAAATAAATTATTTAATTGGTCAATAAATAATTTCACTAAATTAAATATTGATACTTCTTTTCTATTTCAATTTATTAATATCCAAATACTCAAACATGATGTCTCGTAAGTGAAGACTCAAAGCTTCTAACCAGCGATTCAGCATGCAAACGACCCTATCTCCCACAATGGGGGAGCCTAGCAGATCATCGATTTTATGTCATCATATGACTCGAAGATCTCTAAATTGTTTTAACAAAAACAAGTATATATGAATCACTCCCCGAGGTGAATTCACGTTAGACATTGAATTGTACAAATTAGGCATTGTTTGAACTATTAGATAAAAATAAATATCTTAATAGAAACAACTAAACTAAGTCCCAATAAAATAACATTAAATCAATCAATTTAACAAACAGCATTTTTAATTTTTAAATGTGATTATATTCATAGACAATTAATCAAACCTAAATGATCGTGCATTTATACGCGGAAAACAAAAATTTTATTTTATTTTATTGAAAATCCTATTTCAATATTAGATTCATTAATTGATTTTAATTCAAATCTATTAAATAAATAATCCAGCATTTAATTTAATTATCAAATAATTAAATATTTATGCATCCCATACTACATAAATTAAATCTAGCGCAATTAAATTTATCAAATAAATTAATTACTTTTAGCGCAATTCTATTTATCATATAAATTAAAATTTATCAAATTAATTAATTATTTCTAGCGCAATTCTATTTATCATATAAATTAAAATTTATCAAATAAATTAATTATTTCTATGCAATTATATTTATCATATAAATTAATTAGCAATTATATTAATCATATTAATAAATTACACTAAACAATTAATTAAGTAAACACATAATTAATTGCGTTAACATAATCAAAATATATAATTCTAATCAAATTGATTTTAATTAACAATTAAATTAATCTCTATTAATTTTATTTGTCAATTATAATCTCAGTACTTAGCGCAAACATTTAACGCAAACAATTAAATCCAAGTTTAATCGTGAGTACCTTAGGGGATGCGACTTAGGGGATGCGACGCGGGGATGCACGCGGGGCGTGCGGGCTGCACACGGGGCGAGCCGGGTGGCTCTCGGCTGGTCGCGGGCGGCGCTCGGGCGCGGGCGGGCGTGGCTCGGTCGTGCTCGGGCGTTGCTCGTTCGAACCTCCGGCGACTCTCGTCAAATCAGGTTTCACCTCGTATAAGTAATCCCACTCGCGTATTGTACTAGAAATACGAGAGGGAGAATACGACGGGAAAAACGGGCCGGAATAACGGTGCCGAAAACAATTTCCGGCGAGGCGGGCGGCTGCCGGCGGCGGCCCCTGAGGGAGGCGGCCGAGGGGGGGGGGGGGGGGGGACGAGAGAGGAGAGGGAGAGAGGAGAGGCTAGGGTAAGAGCTCTCTAGGTTTTGGTGTGTTAATTCTCATGCTTATGGAGCTCCTTTTATAGGTGAGAAAAGAGCTACTTGGGCTTAAACCTTAATGGATCGGATCCATTAACCCTAGCCGGCCCAATTCATTAGTCGTCATTACGTTTCTCCAAAATTGACAATCAGTTTGATCTCCGAAAAATGTAACGATAATATTTTCTTTCTCGTTTTAATTTTCTCATCGATATGAGATAATAATATAAATTTCCAATTTCACTAAATCGGATAGCCATTTCAGGGGTAATGCTAAATCGGGAAATTTCCCAAAATAGAAAGTGTACACCACTGTGTCCGTTTTATTTAGCTCGGTAATATTTCCAACTCATAATCACAATTATGAATCTCGGATTCAATCATATTGACCTCCGACTATATGTACTTAATTAACAATTAATTAATACATGATCGTATTCAAGGATCGGTTTACACGAGAATGTGACCCTCAATGGTTCAGGTGTATAACTAGTCGTGGGCTCACAACACATTGTGATTCGAACAACATATTGTTCTTATTTCAACTACTCCCGAGAGTTTTAGATTAATAATCATATTATTTAATCTCCGAACAAGTCGGTGCCCAACGAATCAGTGACGAGCGTCTAGCAACCACGCTTCACTAATTCCCTAGATACAGATGAAGTGCCTGCAAGAACAGCGTACAGTACGATCCCTCCGATACATATGTCTTGATCAAACTAGAGATATTGGTCAATCGAGATCTCTTGTTGAGTTTGATAACTATGCGTACGTTCTAGGTTTCGTAAAATCCAGTCGTGATTGATCTAGAGAAACACATTTCTCTAATCACCTCACTGTTAACTCTGGCCAGAGATTCCGGGACTATTAACCACATAGTATATCCATGATCTATATCAAGCGATCAGATCCGTTACTACCATGCACAGACTTCACATCAGAGTTCGAACTGCAGGAACATTGTCTCCTTTTTCGACTTACTCCCTTTCCAGGGAATCAGAGACATGTCACGATACAGCTAGTCATCTGATGAAGTCACGGTGATCTCTGGGTCTTAAGGATTAATGGTGTACAACTATATTATGGAATTCTCTACTCGATCAGTGATAACCACTTAGAGATTCCAGGGAGAGGGAGTTCAGTGAACTCATCAATAGTGAGCACCCACTCAAGTATGTCGATGTCCCAACACCGAGGCTCGAGATTAGCCCACATACACTAAGTGCTAGTCTCAAGGGGGAAAGGTCGGGTATCCTTGTTGTTGGCGTAACCCATCGACTAGGAACTGAGTTTGACCAGTTACGTTGCGTTAACAAAATTATCTCTCGGTTTCCACAAAACCAAATTCATACAACATATGTAACTATACAGAACTATATCTATGATTCAACATGCTGAGTAGATATAGCATATGCCTTAATTAATCATAATTAAATATCTTTCATAATTTCGAAATAAAATGATAATATTTATTAATTAATTAATAAATTAGATTCGACCACATCCACAAGTTGGCTTGTTGGTCACCTACTCTATCATTAATGACTAAAGAAAATTTCGTACCTTGTTTGAGAGGACAATCAGACTTCCAGTGCCCAGACTGCTTGCATCGGAAGCACTTGCCCTTAGGCTAGCTGGTCCCTTCTCGTGGTCCTTTAGACTTGGATCCATTGGGTTTCCATGCTTGCTTCCTTTTCTTCCCTTTACCGCCAAAATGCTTAAAGCTCTTGGACTTAGTGGCTACAAGTGCAAGAGACTTTCCCTTCTTGTAGATCCCTCGGCCGATTGCAGTTCAGTCAAGAGTTCCGCCAACGTATAATTGTGCTTACCCATATTATAGTTCAGGCGAAACTGCTCAAAACCAGGGGCCAGAGATTGAAGTATGATATCAACTTGCGTTTCAGCATCGATAGCAGCTCCTAGGAACTCCAACTCGTGCAACATACCCATCATCTTAAGAACGTGCTCCCCAACGGGCGTTCCTTCAGACTGGTTAGTTGTCATGAGGACTCTCATTGCATCTTGCCTAGCCGCAAGATCTTGATGCCGAAACAGATCCTTGAGGTTAAGCATCATATCATAAGTTGAATCCATCGGTTGATGCTAGTGTTGGAGTAAATTTGACATAGAAGCCAAGATGTAACACCTAGCCATTTCATCAGCCTTCTTCCATCGCTTAAATTATGCTTTCTCCTCAACTGTTGAGGCATCTGTGGGTTCGGGAGGACATGTTTCATGGAGTACATACTTGTACTCTTCAGCAGTTAGGACAATGTCTAGATTTCTCTTCCATTCAATGTAATTAGGGCCAGTGAGTTTATTCTCCTTAAGTATCACAGAAAGTGGGTTCATAGCCATTCCTAACCTATGAGCACATAAATTAAGCAAACAACAAAATTTAATACTGATATTATCTCCCTCAAATAATATCATTAAATCACTAATCACATCTAAAATCCCATCAGATATTACAAGCCACGTTTGTGTGGACGTTTACCTATCCGAACGATTTCGCAATTAGATTTGCTTTGGTCGTACATCATTATAGCGTTACTTCATTGGGAAGAATACTATAAAGCGTACCTAAGTGTAAACCATTACTCAGCACTAAGGCGAATCATTCGGAATTGCTACATCACCGCAAGCCACGTTAATGTGGACGTTTACGATAACTCACAATCCTTCACAATTCTCTATAAATGTCTACATCAATTAATACAATAATCCCATTCAATATAGCAAGCCACGTTAGTGTGGACGTTTACTACACCAAAAGATTTTTATCAATTGAAATCCAATTACTTCAATCATCCAATCTCATTAATCAAGACGTGGTGAATCATAAGTGAAAACTCAAGGTTTCTAACCAATGATTCACCATGCAATCAACCATATCTCGCATAGAATGAGGGAGCCGACCAGACAGTCGATCTAGTCCTATAATGACATGAAAGTCTCTAATTTGTGTCTTTGACATGACCAAGTGGCTTTGGCTCCATTCCACTCCCCGGGGTAAGAATGAGTCGACTTGAAGTTAGTTTCAGAAAGACAAATTAGGCATTGTTTGATAAACTTGATCAATGGATCTTGTAAGAGGAATTAAAAGAATTTTCCTCCAATGACTTATACATATAAACTTCAAAAGTCAATAAAAGTCACCAAGAGAACAGCAATAGAGACCATGGGATTGTTCCAATCCCTCTCCCACTTAGCTTTTTCAAACAACAAGGGATACACTATCTAATGCATAAATTAAATACACATAAGCATGCATACATGAAATAAAACACATAGAATATTATCACATAATTGGAATTAATTTATTTCCTAATTGATTATTCCTATTTTATGGGAATATTCATGGACATGGAAATTAATTAATTTGGAAAGTAGAAGAGTCCTAATTTATTTTATTTCCTTATTCTATTATGGAAGTCTTCTAGAATGTTCCAAGTTTGACTTGGATAGGATTCTAGAGATTTAATAGAATTGGAAAGGAAAAATAAAATAAATAAAAATATTAATAATATTTAATTTTATTTTTTATTTATTCGATTGACTTAATTTTCGAATTAAGTATCTTTTGGATTTATTAAAAATAAATAGATTTAAATATTGAGATTAATATTCTCGTCACATGGAGCATTCAAGAACGAAGACTGAAGACTAGAAGATGCGTACAAGGATGGAATAAAGCCATAATAGTCGGAAAATAATATTCTAGTATTATTTTGACTATGTGATATTTATGTGCTTTTATTTCATGTATGCATGCTTATGTGTATTTAATTATGCATTATATAGCGTATCCCTTAATTGTAAAAAGCTAAGTGGGAGAGGGATTGGAAAAAATACCCATGGTCTCCATTGCTGTTCTCTTGGTGACTTTTATGAACTTTTGAAGTTCATATAGACAAGTCATTGGAGGAGAATTCTTGTAATTCCATTACAAGAGACATTGATTAAGTTTGTCAAACAATGCCTAATTTGTCTTTCCAAAACTGATTTCAAGTCGACTCATTCTCACCCCGGGGAGTGGAATGGAGCCAAAGCCACTTGGTCATGTCGAGGACACAAATTAGAGACCTTCGTACCATCCTTGTGAAGGTGGATCGATTGTCTGCTCGGCTCCCTCATTTATGAGAGATAGGGTCGCTCGCATGGTGAATCACTGGTAAGAAACTTCGAGTTTCACTTATGATTTGCCACGTCTTGATTCACAAGATTAAATGTCTCGAGTAATTGGGAGTCAATTATAAAAATCTTTTGGTGTAGTAAACGTCCACACTATCGTGGCTTGCTATATTGAATGTGATTTTGGAATAATTGATGTAGACAGTTGTAGAAGAAAGTGAAGGATCGTGTGTTAACGTAAACGTCCACACTATCGTGGCCTGCGGTGATATACGAGTCTCAAACAATCTTCTTGGTACTGAGTAATGGTTTACACTTAGGTGCGCTCTATAGTATTCTTCCCATCGAAGTAACGCTATAGTGATGTACGACCGAAGCAAATCTAATTACGAAATCATTTGGATAGGTAAACGTCCACACTACCGTGGCTTGCCTTATCTGATGGGATTTTAGATGTGATTAGTAATTTAATGATATTATTTGAAGGAGATAATATCGGAAATTAAATTGATTATTTGTTTATGTGCTTATAGGTTTAGAGAATAGCTAGAATCCACTTTCTGTGATACTCAAGGAAAATAAACTAACTGGCCCCAATTATATTGATTGGAGGAGAAATCTGGACATTGTCCTAACTTCTGAGGAGTACAAGTTTGTACTCTATGATGCGTGCCCTGCTGAACCCACGGATGCCTCAACTAATGAGGAAAAAGAGGCATATCGGAAGTGGAAAAAGGCTGATGAAATGGCTAGGTGTTATATTTTGGCTTCTATGTCAAATGTACTCCAAACCCAGCATCAGTCGATGGACACTGCCGAGGATATGTTGTACAACCTCAAGGAAATGTTTGGAGAGCAAGATCGTGCGGGAAGGCAAGAAGCCATGAGAGTCCTTATGACAACTACTCAGTCTGAAGGAACACCCGTAGGGGAGCACGTTCTTCAGATGATGAGTTTGTTGAATGAACTTGAGATCCTAGGAGCTCAAATTGATGGTGAGACGCAAGTCGACATCATACTCCAGTCTCTGACCCCTAGTTTTGAGCAGTTTCGCATGAGTTATAATATGGGTAACCTATCTTATACTCTTGCGCAACTCCTGACTGAACTGAAGGCGGCAGAGGGGATCTACAAGAAGGGCAAGTCTCAAGCGCTTGTAGCTACCAAGTCCAAAGGCTTGAAGCCTGTTGGATGTAGGGGCAAGAAAAGGAAGCAAGCCTGGAAACCCAGTGGTGCAAGGAAGCAAGCACCACGTGAAGGGACCAACAAGCCTAAGGGCAAGTGCTTCCGATGCAAGAAGTCTGGACACTAGAGGTCTGATTGTCCCCTCAAAGGTACGAATTCCTCTTTAGTCATTAAAACATAGTCAGCGGTATTATCTACCAGAATTCTGGTGTGTAGATATGGAACCACTGACGGTATGTGCATTTTAAATGCAGGGGTTCTAGAAAACCCGGCGACCTAGAGAAGAAGAGTTCGAGTCTACATGGGCAAAGCTGTAGAGGAGGCAGCTGTTGCAGTGGAAGACATTTTATCTGCTTTTAATAGCTATAAGATTTCATTTCTAGTTATTGCTTTTATGTACCCCTTTTATTTTAGAAAGAACTATGTTCTGGTTTTCTATTATTAATGAATGGATATTTATTTCTTTTAATCATTTGATGATTATTGGGAAGAAATTATGATATTATCTATTCTGGTACATTAGTTAGTAATATGTGAATGATGAATCCTAAGTCTCCACGATGCAACAAACCGTAGTATATAATTCGTTTTACTTAGAGATATTTCTTTACTAAATCATTATACTTGTGAATTCTATGCTAAGTAGTATTTATTCAAATAAGATTCAAAGGTTGAAAATTGATTTGATCAATTAAGTTGAAGGAATGGACCTTCCAACCTAAGAATTAAGTTTGGAAGATAATACGACTAAGCAAACCTTTCTGGATAAAGGATATATAATCCGGACAAGTATTGAAATTGATTAAACACTGATATGTAGACCTATGTCTACTCAGACAAGAAAGGTACGAGTACTTCATTTGATGAATACTCTAAATATGGATTAGAATACTTGATATACCACAAGAGCAAGTGTTTTGACAAGTCAATGGACACAAGCTATTATGGAAGAAGTATCAAAAGTATATTCATAAGTAGCCTGTGATCTAATCACGGAGGCTGGTACCTGTCTGAAGACATAGCATAATCAGTAGTTGGAATTGGATTCCAAATGACTAACACCATACACTTTAAGTGTAGACATGGTGTATAAGTAAGAAATAGATCTCTAAAAGAAAAAGTAAAAGAAAGAGTTAAACGGTACTACGTGTGTTCTATGAATATTTATGAAAGACAACGGCACGTTTCGATGTGGTTGTAAAATATCCTGGAAGAACAAAAGTCATGTGTTCAATAGTACTACGAACAAGAAGGACGTTATAAGTTCTAACGTCCGGTTCTTAGAAGAATACTATTAGATGAAACACAAAGCCCAAAATGACGAGATACCTTAGAGTGTGAGAAAAGGACAAGGACTGGAAAACCAGCCAAACTGAGTAGCGGTACACCACTAACTGCACCTACTGTTATTACTGTTTATACACCGGAACGCCGTTGTAGTGGGAGGTTGTGGACAACCAAGGATGTTCATAAGACTAGAAGAGTTGTTGAACTCTGGATCTAGTAAACATGAAATCGATCCCTAGATCTACATAAAGGCTGTACTTAATCTAAATATGTATTCTTAGAGAGCAATAAGGCTGTACAAGCTTAGTTGATTCATTTATGGATTGTAAGAAAGCTATAATTCGTGGTACTTGCGAATTGATGAGATAATCCATTTATGGATTCATCAAAAGGCATGGACGAATAATGTGTATTGGAAACGTAATAGAAACAAGGTGGTGTTTCTCGGAGATTTTGTGTAGATAACATTCTATCATTGGGAACGATGTAAAAGTGTTATCAGGCATAAAATAATGGTTGTCTAAGATAGAATCGATATATAAGATGAAGAAGAAGTTAGATCATGTTCTGAAGATCTAGGATCTTATGAAAAGAACATTGTACTTCTCTAAGAAATCTTATACGATTAAGGTTCATTTTAACATGCATAATTCCAAGAAGGGTGTGTTACCTTCAAGAAGGAATGCATCTATCTAAGGTATGTGTTTGGAACACATAGAGGAGATAGAAGCAGTGAAAGCAGTTTCTGTTGGAGTTGTGTACTTAATGTCTAGATTTAAGTAACGTAAACTCACGATCCATTGCCACTAATCTATTTAATTAAATAAACAATTATTTGCGTTTAATTATTTATAATTAAATATATGCAAATTATAGTCCTGGATTCTATACGTTGTAGTTAGTATGGTGTGTCGGGCCCACACAGAAGATCATACTATCGGTTACTCGTATTTAATCGAACAGTTGCTCACGACCTAGATGGACCCGGACCAATCCATCGGTATAGTCGTTGTGTGAGAGAGAAAATAATTTGTCTTAATTATTTTATCACACTTGTACACTTGGTGTATTGAGCGGATCGTTGAGATTCATCGATTAGGATTGCCGGCGATAATCGATTCGAGTCTCAGTGTATTTTATTCTTAATCCCCGATACTATTGCGGGTGTGTATATTTAATATAAGTGACTTTGATTTACCAAAGGAATTAACCGATTTAATTATTGGGTTAATTACCGGTTAAGTTGGGTCACTATATTTTATATATGACATGCCGTGAATACTTGACGGGAAAGTGTATCCCGGAAGGGTTGATAATATCCCCGAGATGAGTTCATAAAGAATTATTATGTAAACCCTGCAGGTGGATTCGTTCCGCATAATAATTAAGGTTGAATGGTACTAGTCTCGGATATAAAGAGATGAATAAATTAATTAGCAATAAATTAATTTTATTCATGGATATTTATATCTTAAATACACGGAATAAATAATACTACTGGAGAAATATTATTTGATATAATATGGTTTAATATTGGGAGTGCAATTAATTTTATATAGTGGAAAATAGAATTAATTAATATTGATAAGGATTAATGGACTTGAGCATTGGGCTCAATTTAATCTTCAATATTGGAAGCCCAATATTCCACCTCCTTAAGATCCCCTACGTAGCCTATAAAAGCACTACAAGGTCTTCTCTATTCTCATAACTTGAAGATCACAATTCTAGAGAGAGAAAGTAGAGAGGAGGATCCATGGAGTTCGGTAGATCGTCGCCCACACGACGTCCGGGCTAGTGCAAGGAATACGTGGGAAGATCTCAAGGTCGTCAAATTGAGTTCTTCGTTTTTCCGAACAACGAGAACGAGGTAAATCGTAAAACCCTCTTTATGATTTTATCGTTTAATTATCGTAAAAATATCGTGAACCAAGATCCGAGAACGCGACCTTTGTCGAGGTTGAACCGGGCGGTGGTGATCGAAGATCACCGGCCGCCGGCGGCTCAACGGCTCGAACAAGAGAGGGTCGAGAGGGGCGAGCCTCGGCTGGACGCCGAGACTTGATCGAGGGCGAGCTCGATCACCCACGCACCTCCGGCGGGCTGCTGGAGCAGCCCCGCTCACGCGGCTGGACCGCCGCTCGAGCGGCGGTGGCTGGTGGTGATCGCAAGCCACGGTTCGTCGTGGCTGGTCGTGCGATCACCGGGGGCGGCTGGGCGTGCATAAGGGGCTGCCAAGGGCAGCCCTAGGCGGCTGCCGTGTACAGCCGCGAGCCCCATGCGGGGGCTCGACCGGACAGCTGCGGGCTATCCCCGCGGCGGCTTGTTTGGTTGAGTCCGGCTTCGTGGTGGTTCGTGGCGAGATGTTCCGGCAACCGGGAGTCGATTGGAGTTGTTATTCCGCAATTCGACAACTCCGGATATTCGATCTCCAAAGGATTTCGGTCGGAATTAATTAGATAATTCATTTATTTAAATTTATTAATTCCGGGATATCGTTTTCCAACAATTGGTATCAGAGCGTTGGTTTTAGTTCATGGTATTTTTCGATAAATTGTTCTACCTTGCAGGGTTTCCGATTATTATGGCTAGATTTAATTATTGTTAATTAATGTCATAATATTTCTCTTGATTATTAAACTCTCGGTGATGTCGATATTTGTTCTTGTGTGGTGAATGCTTGATCTTAATTTTTCCGGAAATTGTTTGAGGTCGATTTCATGTAGAGAATTGATACCGGATAATTGTAAATTAATTTTGTGAAATTATTTACGTTGGATCAATTCCGAAACGATCGCCGGAAAAAGTGTGACGGAGGAGACGTTGAGAGGGAGGGCTCCGGATCGGCCAACCCCATGGCCGATCCCTTGGATCGATCGACCCAAAGGAGGAGGGGCGGCCATCGAGCCTCTCGGCCGTGCGCGGTGCCACCAAGGGAGGTGGTGCGCCGGCGAGGCGGCGGCGGCGGTGGCGTGTCCCCTCGGCTCTCGATCGAAGGTGGTGGGGGGCGCGGGGTCCTCGTGATCTCGTGCTCTCCCGCCAAGATCCAACTTTCCTAAATTATTCGGTTTTCCTATTTTGAGTATTCCTAATTTTTTTGGGAATTCTCATGGAATAGGAAAAGAATAAATTTAGAATAAATTTATTTTTCCATATTGATTATTCCTATTTTTTGGGAATTTTCATAGATTAGGAAAAGGAATAAATTTATAAATTAATTTATTTTTCTTATTTAATTATTCCATTATGGAATTTTTAATGGATTAGGAAAATAATTAATTTGGAAAGTTTAGGAGTCCTAAATTAATTTTTCCTTATTTAATTATTCCTTTATGGAATTATTAATGGATTAGGAAAGGAATTAATTTGGAAGGACTAGGAGTCCTAAATTATTTTATTTCCTTATTTCATTATGGAAATCATCTAGAATATTCCAAGTGGGTCTTGGATAGATTATTCTAGAGATTTAATGAAGTAGAAAGGGAAAATAAAATAAATTATTTTATTTCCTTATTTCATTATGGAAGTCTTCTAGAATATTCCAAGTGGGTCTTGGATAGATTATTCTAGAGATTTAATGAAGTAGAAAGGGAAAATAAAATAAATAAAAATATTAAAAATATTTAATTTTATTTTTGATTTATTCGATTGACTTAATTTTTGAATTAAGTATCTTTTGGATTTATTAAAAATAACTAGATTTAAATATTGGAATTAATATTCCCGTCACATGGAGCATTCAAGAACGAAGACTGAAGACTAGAAGATGCGTACGGGGATGCGATAAAGCCATAATAGTCGGAAAATAATATTCTAGTATTATTTTGATTATGTGATAATATTCTATGTGCTTTATTTCATGTATGCATGCTTATGTGTATTTAATTATGCATTAGATAGCGTATCCCTTTATTGTAAAAAGCTAAGTGGGAGAGGGTATGGAAACATATCCATGGTCTCCATTGCTGTTCTCTTGGTGACTTTTATGGACTTTTGAAGTTCGTATAGACAAGTCATTGGAGGAGAATTATTGTAATTCCTTTTACGAGAAACATTGATTAAGTTTATCAAACAATGCCTAATTTGTCTTTCCAAAACTGATTTCAGGTCGACTCATTCTCACCCCGGGGAGTGGAATGGAGCCAAAGCCACTTGGTCATGTCGAGGACACAAATTAGAGACTTTCGTGTCATTTGATGACTAGATCGATTGTCTGCTCGGCTCCCTCATTTATGAGAGATAGGGTTGTTCGCATGGTGAATCACTGGTTAGAAACTTCGAGTTTCACTTATGATTCTCCGCGTCTTGATTTACAAGATTAAATGAATCAAGTAATTGGGAGTCAATTGTAAAAGTCTTTTGGTGTAGTAAACGTCCACACTATTGTGGCTTGCTACATTGAATGGGATTTTGGAACGATTGATGTAGACAGTTATAGAAGGGAGTAAAGGAGCGTATGTTAACGTAAACGTCCACACTATCGTGGCTTGCGGTGAATATGCGTGTCCCAAACAATCTTCTTAGATACTGAGTAATGGTTTACACTTAGGTACGCTTCTTAGTATTCTTCCCATCGAAGTAACGCTAATGATGATGTACGACCGAAGGAAATCTAATTGCTAAATCATTTGGATAGGTAAACGTCCACACTATCGTGGCTTGCCATATCTGATGGGATTTTAGATGTGATTAGTGGTTTAATGATATTATTTGAGGGAGATAATATCGGAGATTAAATCAATTGTTTGTTGTTATATGTGCTCATAGATTAGAATATGGCTTTGAACCCACTTTCTGTGATACGTAAGGATTTTAAACTCACTGGTCCCTAAATGTAATGATTGGAATAGAGATCTAGACATTACCCAAACTGTTGAAGAGTACAAGGTTGTATACTCAATGAGCTTTGTCCTCCCGAGCCTATTGACGTAGGCGGCTAGACAAGAAGCGATGAGGATACTCATAAAGGCCAGTCACTTCGAGGAAACGCTTAAAAACGTTTTTGAGATGATTGACCTTTTAGACGAGTTGAGACGGAAATCGCAAGCTCTTGTAGCCAATGCCAAAGGTTTCGAACCTAAAGGCATGAATCGGGGGAAAGGACAAGAAAGCAAAGAATCCCAGTGGTCCTAAGTTGCTTAGACCACGAGATGGGACGAGAAAGCCATGAGGCAAGTATTCTCGACACGAACAGTCTGGGTACTGGAAGTCTGATTATCCTCTCAAAGAAAGTACGAAATTTTCTTTAGTCGTAAAACATAGTCAGTGGTATTATCTACCGGAACCTGGTGTGTAGATATGGAACCACTGACGGTATGTGCATTTTATATGCGAGGGTTCCAGGAAACCCGACGACTTAGAAAAGAAGAAATCGTAGTCTACATGGGCAATGCTGTAAAGGAGGCAGCAGTTGCAGTGGAGGACATTTTATAGGATTTCATTTTGGGTTATTGCTTTTGTGTACCTTTCAAATTAGAAAGAACTCTGTTCTGGATTTCTAATAAATGGATATTTTATTTCTTTTAATCATTTGATGGTTATAAGAAGAAATAATGATATTATCTATTTTGGTACATTGGCTAGCAATATATAAATGATGAATCCTAAGTCCACCACGATGCAACGAACCGTAGTATGAAACTCGTTTTACTAATAAGAGATTTCTTTATCAATTATTCTTGTGGATTCTTATGCTGAGTCATGTTTATTCAAATAAGAAGTTCAAAGGTCGAAAATTGATTTTTGATCAATTAAGTTGAAGGAGTGGACCTTCCAACCTAAGAATCTAATTTGGAAGATAATGTGACTAAGCAATCCTTTATGGATATAAGATGTAAGATCCGGACAAGTATAAGAATTGATTGACTCTGATGTATGCAGACCGATGTCTACTCAGACAATAAGGTACGAGTACTTCATTTGATGATTACTCGAGAAATGGATTAGAATACATGATGCGCCACAAAAGCAAGTGTTTTGACAAGACAATGGACACTAAGCAATTGTGGAGAACCATCAAGGTATATCCATTTGTAGTCTGCGATTTGATCGCGGAGGCAAGTACCTGTCTGAGGAATGCATGGCATACTGATCAGAGATTGGGATTTGATCCTAAATGATTACACCATACACTGTTGTGTAGAAATGGTGTGTCGTAAACAAGAAATGGAACTCTTATAGAAATAGTAAAATCATGAGTTATACGGAACTACCTATGTTCTATGGATATGTCTGGAAACAACGGCGCATTCAAATGCGGTTGTAGAATATCCTAGAAGAACAAAAGACGTGTGTTCAATAGTACTATGAACCAGAAGGACGTTATAAGTTCTAACGCCCGGTTCTTAGAGAAAGACTATATGATGAACCACAAGCCCAAAGTGACATAATACTTTGAAATGAGAGAGAAAGATTAAGACTTAGAACCAGCCGAACCGAGTAGCGGTACACCACTAACTGCACCTACTGTTATCACTGTTTATACACCGGAACGCCATTGTAGTGGGAGGTTGTGGGACAACCATAGATATTCATAAGACTAGGAGAGTCTTCGGACTCTGGACCTAGTATACATGAAATCGATCCCTGGATCTACAAAAAGGCCGTACTAGATCTAAATGTGCCTTCTTGGAGAGCAATAAGGATTATTGCTAAGAGGCAAGATCATTTAGAGTACAAGCTTAGTTGATCCATTTATGGATTGAAACAAAGCATTGAGTTCGTGGTACTTGCAAATTGATGAGATAGTCCATTTTATGGATTCATCAAAAGCATAGACGAATCGTGTGTATGGGAAACGTGATGGAAACAAAGTGGTGTTTCTCGGAGGTTTTATGTAGATGACATTTTATCATTGGTAACAATGTAAAGATGTTGTCAGACATAAAATGATGGTTGTCTAGAAAAATCGATATATGAGATGAAGAAGAAGTTAGAGCATGTTCTTAAGATCTAAGATCTCAAGAAAAGAACATTGTACTTCTCCTGGACATCTTACATATATATAATTATGGTTCGTTTTAACATGCAAGATTCCGAGAAAGGTTCGTTACCTTTCAGAGACGGAATGCATCTATCTAAGGATATGTGTTTTGGAACACAAAAGGAGATAGAAGCAATGAAAGCAGTTTCCTACACTTTTAGTGTGGAAAGCTTAATAAATGCATTGTTGAAAACAAGAACCTGATATCGGCTATGCGGTTAGCGTAGTGGGAGGATATCAAGGTAATCCTGGAAAGGAATATTCGACTGCTGTAAAAGTACTTTCGAAGTACTGTTCTAGACTACGAAGCAGACGAGCATTTCCTTTGGATTACATTCTCTTAGATTTCTAATCAAATGAGGACCGGTGTAAGTCGATATCAGGATATGTGTTTCACTATTGAAGGAGAAGGAGTTTTAACATGGAAGAGTGATAAGCACGATGCTTTTCGGACTCTACCATGGGTAACCAAATAGCGGCCTAAGAGGCAGCGGAAGTTTTGGTATAACTCCGGGATAATCTCTGGGACTTAGAGGTGATTCTTAATTTGCCAAAAGGCTATGTGTATAGCGGTGCGATGGCAAATGGTAAGAAATCACAAGTCCATAAGTGTAAGATAACACATAGAGCAAGTACCACCTGATACGAGTCATCGTCGAGGGAGACGACGCTGTAGTCACCAAGATAACTTCAGAGCGACAACCTAGAGTGCTCATTCACATAGTACTTCTTGGAAGTACAACTTAAGCACGTGATGAGTATGGGAGTCGGGAGTTTGGAGGAAATGACTAGACCTTAGTACAAGTGGGAGATTGTTGGAGTTGTGTACTTAATGTCTAGATTTAAGTAACGTAAACTCACGATCCATTGCCACTAATCTATTTAATTAAATAAACAATTATTTGCGTTTAATTATTTATAATTAAATATATGCAAATTATAGTCCTGGATTCTATACGTTGTAGTTAGTATGGTGTGTCGGGCCCACACAGAAGATCATACTATCGGTTACTCGTATTTAATCGAACAGTTGCTCACGACCTAGATGGACCCGGACCAATCCATCGGTATAGTCGTTGTGTGAGAGAGAAAATAATTTGTCTTAATTATTTTATCACACTTGTACACTTGGTGTATTGAGCGGATCGTTGAGATTCATCGATTAGGATTGCCGGCGATAATCGATTCGAGTCTCAGTGTATTTTATTCTTAATCCCCGATACTATTGCGGGTGTGTATATTTAATATAAGTGACTTTGATTTACCAAAGGAATTAACCGATTTAATTATTGGGTTAATTACCGGTTAAGTTGGGTCACTATATTTTATATATGACATGCCGTGAATACTTGACGGGAAAGTGTATCCCGGAAGGGTTGATAATATCCCCGAGATGAGTTCATAAGGAATTATTATGTAAACCCTGCAGGTGGATTCGTTCCGCATAATAATTAAGGTTGAATGGTACTAGTCTCGGATATAAAGAGATGAATAAATTAATTAGCAATAAATTAATTTTATTCATGGATATTTATATCTTAAATACACGGAATAAATAATACTACCGGAGAAATATTATTTGATATAATATGGTTTAATATTGGGAGTGCAATTAATTTTATATAGTGGAAAATAGAATTAATTAATATTGATAAGGATTAATGGACTTGAGCATTGGGCTCAATTTAATCTTCAATATTGGAAGCCCAATATTCCACCTCCTTAAGATCCCATACGTAGCCTATAAAAGCACTACAAGGTCTTCTCTATTCTCATAACTTGAAGATCACAATTCTAGAGAGAGAAAGTAGAGAGGAGGATCCATGGAGTTCGGTAGATCGTCGCCCACACGACGTCCGGGCTAGTGCAAGGAATACGTGGGAAGATCTCAAGGTCGTCAAATTGAGTTCTTCGTTTTTCCGAACAACGAGAACGAGGTAAATCGTAAAACCCTCTTTATGATTTTATCGTTTAATTATCGTAAAAATATCGTGAACCAAGATCCGAGAACGCGACCTTTGTCGAGGTTGAACCGGGCGGTGGTGATCGAAGATCACCGGACCGCCGGCGGCTCAACGGCTCGAACAAGAGAGGGTCGAGAGGGGCGAGCCTCGGCTGGACGCCGAGACTTGATCGAGGGCGAGCTCGATCACCCACGCACCTCCGGCGGGCTGCTGGAGCAGCCCCGCTCACGCGGCTGGACCGCCGCTCGAGCGGCGGTGGCTGGTGGTGATCGCAAGCCACGGTTCGTCGTGGCTGGTCGTGCGATCACCGGGGGCGGCTGGGCGTGCATAAGGGGCTGCCAAGGGCAGCCCTAGGCGGCTGCCGTGTACAGCCGCGAGCCCCATGCGGGGGCTCGACCGGACAGCTGCGGGCTATCCCCGCGGCGGCTTGTTTGGTTGAGTCCGGCTTCGTGGTGGTTCGTGGCGAGATGTTCCGGCAACCGGGAGTCGATTGGAGTTGTTATTCCGCAATTCGACAACTCCGGATATTCGATCTCCAAAGGATTTCGGTCGGAATTAATTAGATAATTCATTTATTTAAATTTATTAATTCCGGGATATCGTTTTCCAACAGTTTCCTACACCGGATGTGTGGAAATCTTTAAAATGCAATGTTGAAAAACGAGAACCAAGATATCGACTATGCAGTTGGCATAGAGGGAGGATATCAAAGTAATCCTGGAAAGGAATATTCGACTGTTGTAAGAGTACTTTCGAAGTACTGTTCTAGACTATGAAGCAGACGAGCTTTTCCTTTGGATTACATCTCAGATCTCTAATCAAATCAGGATCAGTGTAAGTCGATATCAGGCTATGTGTTCACTTGTAAAAGGAGGTAAAGCTTTAGAATGGAAGAGTGATAAGCATGATGCTTTTCGGACTCAACCATAGGTAACCAAACTGCAGCCTCAGAGGAAGCGGAAGTTGTGGTAAAGCTTTGGGATAACCTCTGGACTTATATATGATTCTTGGTTTACCAAAGGCTATTGAGATAGCGGTGCAAAGTAAAACTAAAAGAAATCATAAGTCCATAGTGATGATAACACATAGAGCAAGTACCACCTGATACGAGTAATCGTCATGTGAGACGACGCTGTAGTCACCAAGATAACTTCGGAGACGACAACCTAGAATGCTCATGCACAAGGCACTTCTTTGGAAGTGCAGATTAAGCACGTGGTGAGTATGGGAGTCGGGAGTTTGGATGAAATGACTAGACCTTAGTATAAGTGGGAGATTGATGGAGTTGTATACTTAATGTCTAGATTTAAGTATCGTAAACTCCCGGTCATAGTATTTAACCTAATTAAATAAATAATCGTTTGCTTTTAATTATTTATAATTAAATAAATGCAAATATGGTTCTGGATTATATACGTTGTATTTAGTATGGTGTGCATCGTCACACGGAAGATCATACTATCAGTCACTCGTATATAATCAAACAGTAGCTCACGACCTAGATGGACAAGAACTAATCCATCGGTATAGTCGTTGTATGAGAGAGAAAATAATTGGTCTTGATTATTTTATCATACTTCTACACTTGGTGTATTGAGCGGATCGCTGGAGATTTATCGATTAGGATTGCCTTGGATAATCGATTTAAATCTCTGATTATTTTATTCTTAATCCCTGATATTATTGCGGGTGTGTGCATTTAATATTAGTGACTTTGATTTTCCAAAGGAATTGATCGATTAGAATAAACGATCAATTACCGGTAAAGTTGGGTCACGGTATTTTTTGTATGACATGCCGTGAATTCTTGATGGGAAAATGTGTCCTCGAAAGGGTTGATAATATCCCCGAGATGAGTTCATAAGGGATTATTATGTAAACCTCATGAGTGGATTTGTTCCACATAATAATTAAAGTTGAATGGTACTAGTCTCGGATATAATAGATTAATAAATTAATTAAGCAATAAATTAATTTTATTCATGGATATTTATATCTTAAACACATGGAATAAATAATACTACCGGAGAGAATATTATTTGATATAATATGGTGAATATTGGGAGTACAATTATATTTATATAGTGGAATTAATCATATAATTAATATTAATGGATTAATAGATTTGGGCTTGGGCTCAATTTAATCATTAATATTGGAAGCCCAATATTCCACCTCCTTTAGATCCCCTACGTAGCCTATAAAAGCACTACATGGTCTTCTCTATTCTCATAACATGAAGATCATAATTCTAGAGAGAGAAAGTAGAGAGAAGGAGATCCATAAGCTTGGAGGATCGTCGCCCACACGACGTTCAAGCTTGTGCAAGGAATACGTAGGAAGATCCGAAGGTCTTCAAACTATCTCGTTTCTCCGCACAACGAGATCAAAGGTAAAATCGATAAACACCCTCTATGATTTTACGTGAATTAAATCGTGATATATACATGAACGAAAGATCCGGGAAACGTTTGAACTTCGGGGACGGGGATTCGAGATCCCCGGCGAAGCTCAAGAGAAACCCTCGGCTGGGAGCCGAGGGTGGCGGTCGGCCTAGGGCACGACCGCCGGCGTGCGATCGAAGGGGCCCCGGCTGGACGCCGGGGCATGCGATCAACCGTATGGTCAATCGCTAGGGCTGCCGCGGCTGGAGTCGCGGCGGGTGCGCTGGGCGCACCGCCCTCCCTCGAATTTTTACTATTACAAGCATTCACCACCAAAAACGAATCTCGACATGTCCGAGAGTTTAATCAATCCAACAATCATGACAAAATAAATTAAACGAATAATAAATTAAGCCATAATAGTCGGAACCCTGCAAGGTAGAACAATTTTATCGAAAATACCGCGAACGTAAACCACGCTTTGATACCAATTGTTGGAATTCGATATCCCGGGCTATTAAAATTTGCGGAAACCATAGCCCGATCAAAAACCCTTCGCCGGAGATCACACGAACGCCGACGAACGCGCCGGAGTCCAGCCGAGGAAACCATGCACCCGAAGGCACACGGCTGCCCCCAGCCGAACCCCCGCCATCGCGGGGTTGTGCGATCGCACGCCGATCGCATCCAGCGATCGGCCGGGGCTGCCTAGCAGCCCCCCGCGGCGAGTCCGGCGACTCGCCGCCGTCTGGAGGAGCCCCACCGTCGCGGTGGGGTCGGGCACGGCACCAGCCCGTGCCCAGCGATCGATCATCATGATCGATCGCATGCCCTCGGTCCAGCCGAGGGTTGATCCCCGCGTGCCGCGAAACCCTAGCCGGGCGATCCCACGCGGTCCGGTGGTTTCACCACCACCGCGTGATCGTCCGTCTAATCCGGGGTTCGATCTTCGGATCTTCTTTCTACGGTATTTCACGATAATCCAAATCAAATAAAATCAAGGGCGTTTAGATTTTATACCTTCGATTCGTTGTTCGGAGAAACGAAATCAAGATGACCTTTGAATCTTCCCACGTATTCCTTGCACTAGCTTGAACGTCGGGTGGGCGACGATCCTCCACGCTTATGGATCTCCTTCACGAACTCTCTAGACTAATCAAGTATGATTATCTTGTCCTTTTTTAATTGTGAAGACCATGTAGTGCTTTTATAGGCTACGTAGGGGATCTAAAGGAGGTGGAATATTGGGCTTCCAATATTAATGATTAAATTGAGCCCAAGCCCAAATATATTAATCCCATTAATATTAATTAATTTATTTTCCACTATATAAATTAATTGCACTCCCAATATTAAACCATATTATATCCAATAATATTTCTCCGGTAGTATTTATTTATTCCGTGTATTTAAGATTTAAATATCCATGAATAAAATTTATTTATTGCTTAATAAATTTATTCATCTCTTTTATCCGAGACTAGTACCACTCAACCTTATTTATTATGCGGGAACAAATCCACTCGCGAGGTTTACATAATAAATCCTTATGAGCTCATCTCGGGGATATTATCAACCCTTCCGGGATACACTGTCCCGTCAAGAATTCACGGCATGCCATATATAAAATATAGTGACCCAACTTAACCGGTAATTGACCCAATAATTAAACCGGTCAATTCCTTTGGAAAATCAACGTCACTTATATTAAATATACACAACCGCAATTCTATCGGGGATTAAGAATAAAATACACTGAGACTTAAATCAATTATCACAGAGCAATCCTAATTGATAAGTCTCAATCGATCCGCTTAATACACCAAGTGTACAAGTGTGATAAAATAATCAAGACAGATTATTTTCTCTCTCACACAACGATTATACCGATGGATTGGTCCGTGTCCATCTAGGTCGTGAGCAACTTTTTGATTAAATACGAGTAACCGATAGTATGATCTTCTGTGTGGGCCCGCACACCATACTAACTACAACATATATAATCCAGGACTATAATTTGCATATATTTAATTAACAATAATTAAAAGCAAATGAATGTTCATTATTAATAGGTAAATGAAAGTGCACAAGGAGTTCAGAATACTCAAATCTAGACATTATGTATACTACTCCAACATGAGCTGTTGGGCTACCCGCAGCGGTCGTGCGAGGGGATCACCCCTCGCTGGGCAGCGAGTCATGGACTCGCTGCGGGGGCTGCTACGAGCAACCCCGGGGATGCCGTGAGGCATCCCAGCGATCGTCCACGTGACGATCGCGAGCCCCATGCGGGGGCTCGTCTGGGCGCGCGGGTTCGCCCGTGCGGTGCTCGGTCGAGCCTCGGCTCGTACGGTGGTTCGCGGTCGGGTCTCCGACGATCGAGGATTTCGGTCGGGTTATTATTTTCCGCAAATTTTAATAGCCCGGGATATCGATTTCCAACAAAATGCACACACCCGCAATAATATCAGGGATTGAGAATAAAATACTCAGAGATTTAAATCGATTATCCAAGCCAATCCTAATCGATAAATCACAAGCGATCCGCTCAATACACCAAGTGTACAAGTATGATAAAATAATCAAGACCAATTATTTTCTCTCTCATACAACGACTATACCGATGGATTAGTTCTTGTCCATCTAGGTCGTGAGCTACTGTTTGATTATATACGAGTGACTGATAGTTTGATCTTCCGTGTGACGACGCACACCATACTAAATACAACGTATATGATCCAGAACCATATTTGCATTTATTTAATTATGAATAATTAAAAGCAAACGATTATTCATTTAAATAGATTAAATACTATGACCGGGAGTTTACGATACTTAAATCTAGACATTAAGTATACAACTCCATCAATCTCCCACTTATAATAAGGTCTAGTAATTTCATCCAAACTCCCGACTTCCATACCCATCACGTGCTTAATCTGCACTTTCAAAGAAGTGTCTCGTGAATGAATATTCTAGGTTTCCGTCTCCGAAGTTATCTTGGTGACTACAGCGTCGTCTCACTTGACGATGACTCGTATCAGGTGGTACTTGCTCTATGTGTTATCATCACTATGGACTTATGATTTCTTTCAGTTTGCCATTGCACCGCTATCTTAATAGCCTTTGGTAAACCAAGAATCATATCTAAGTCCAGAGGTTATCCCGAAGCTTTACCACAACTTCCGCTGCCTCTGAGGCTGCAGTTTGGTTACCTGTGGTTGAGTCCGAAAAGCGTCATGCTTATCACTCTTCCATTCTAAAGCTTCCCTTCCTTTTACAAGTGAACACATAGCCTGATATCGACTTACACTGATCCTGATTTGATTAGAGATCTGAGAAATGTAATCCAAAAGAAAAAGTTCATCTGCTTCGTAGTCTAGAGCAGTACTTCGAAAGTACTCTTACAGCAGTCGAATATTCCTTTCCAGGATTACCTTGATATCCTCCCACTATGCCAACTGCATAGTCGATATCCGATTCTCGTTTTTCAACATTGCATTTTAAAGTTTTCCACACTCAAAGTGTAGGAAACTGCTTTCATGCTTCTATCTCCTTTATGTGTTCAAAACACATGCCTTTACATAGATGCATTCCTTGTTTGAAAGGTAACATACCCTTCTTGGAATGATGCATGTTAAAACGAACCTTAATCGTATAAGATTTCTAAGAGAAGTACAATGTTCTTTTCTCAAGATCCTAGATCTTAAGAACATGATCTAACTTCTTCTTTATCTTATATATCGATTCTATCTTAGACAACCATTATTTTATGTCTGATAACACTTTTACATTGTTCCCAATGATAGAATGTTATCTACATACAATCTCCGAGAAACACCACCTTGTTTTCATCATGTTTCCAATACACATTATTCGTCCATGCCTTTTGATGAATCCATCAAATGGATTATTTCATCAATTCGCAAGTACCACGAATTATAGCTTTTTTACAATCCATAAATGGATCAACTAAGCTTGTACTCTAAATGATCTTGTCTCTCAGCAATAATCCTTATTGCTCTCTAAGAAGACATATTTAGATTTAGTACTGCCCCCATGTAGATCCAGGGATCGATTTCATGTTTACTAGATCCAGAGTTCAAAACTCTTCTAGTCTTATGAACATTTCCGGTTGTCTAACAACCTCCCACTACAACGGCTTTTCGGTGTACAAACAGTAATAACAGTAGGTGCAGTTAGTGGTGTACCGCTACTCGGTTTGGCTGGTTTACAGTCTTTGTCCTTTTCTCTCGTTCTAAGGTATTTCTTCACTTTGGGCTTTGTGTTTCATCTAATAGCATTTCTCTAAGAACCGGGCGTTAGAACTTATAACTCCCTTCTGGTTCAAAGTACTATTGAACACATAACTTTTGTTCTTCTAGGATATTTTACAACCACATCGAAATGTGCCGTTGTCTTTCATAAATATTCATAGAACATAGGTAGTACCGATTAACTCTTTCTTTTACCATTCCTTTAGAGATCTATTTCTTATTTATAGACCATGTCTACACACGAAGTGTATGGTGTAGTCATTTGGAATCTAATTCCAATTACTGATTATGCTATGTCTTCAGACAGGTACTAGCCTCCGTGATTAGATCACAGGCTACTTATGAATATACTTTGATAGTTCTTCCACAATAGCATTGTGTCCATTGACTTGTCAAAACACTTGCTTTTGTGGCATACCAAGTATTCTAATTCATGCTTAGAGTATTCATCAAATGAAGTACTCGCACCTTTCTTGTCTGAGTAGACATAGGTTTGCATATCAGTGTTAATCAATTTCAATACTTGTCTGGATTCTACATCCTTTATCCAGAAAGGTTTGCTTAGTCGTATTATCTTCCAAATTCAATTCTTAGGTTGGAAGTATTGGAAATCGATATCTCGGAATTAATAAATTTAATTAAATAAATTATCTAATTAATTCCGACCGAAATCCTTTGGAGATCGAATATCCGGAGTTGTCAAAGTTGCGGAACAACAACTCCAATCGACTCCCGATTGCCGGAAACCCGCCACGAACCATCACACGAATCCGAACTCAACCAAACCCTAACCGAGGGTGAACCCTCGGCTGTTCGGTCGAGCCCTCGCGTGGGCTCGCGGCTGTTCACGGCAATCGCCTAGGGCTGCCCTTGGCAGCCCGCAAACCGTGCCGGGAACCCTCGCCGGACAGCCGAAGCCATCCCGAAGGATCCACCCGATCGAACCCTAGCCGCGGTTGGAGCCGCCGCTTTCCGATCGAGGTGTGCGCTCGCATCCATGCGAGCGCTAGGGTTGCAGCCCGTGCGACCCCGCACGTTCCCAGCGAAGCCCCGTGTGCGATCCGCATGGCTACGCGGATCCGCTGCGGGAAGCCCCGCAGCCCGCTGCTGCCAGCCGCACGAGGCGAGCGCCTGGCTCGCCGGCGGTCGCTCGCGTCATGGACCAGGCGGGCGCCTGGTCCTCAGGCGGGCGCTTGCCCTCCCAGCGAACTTGGTTCCCGCGATCCTTGCCGCCGGATCGCTCCAGCCGCGGCGGTCCGGTGATCCTCGATCACCACCGCCCGGCTCGACCCCGGTGAGGATCCCAAACCTCGGATCTTTTTCTACGGTATTTTTACGATAATTAAAACGATAAAAAGCATAAAGAGGGTTTTACGATTTACCTCGTTCTCGTTGTTCGGAAAAACGAAGAACTCAATTTGAAGACCTTGAGATCTTCCCACGTATTCCTTGCACTAGCTCGAACGTCGTGTGGGCGACGATCTTCCGAACTCCATGGATCTCCTTCTCTTTCTTTCTCTCTCTAGAATTGTGATCTTCAAGTTATGAGAAAAGAGAAGACCATGTAGTGCTTTTATAGGCTACGTAGGGGACCTTAAGGAGGTGGAATATTGGGCTTCCAATATTAATGATTAAATTGAGCCCAAACCCAAATCTATTAATCCCATTAATATTAATTAATTTATTTTCCACTATATAAATTAATTGCACTCCCAATATTAAACCATATTATATCAAATAATATTTCTCCGGTAGTATTATTTATTCCACATGTTTAAGATATAAATGTCCATGAATAAATTATATTTATTGCTAATATTATTTAGGGATAATTGTAGGCTAATAGCTGACCTATAGGCACTTTTGTACTTTGGTTACTCACCTTGCAATCTGTACACCCGACTAGCTGAACTATGATGAAATTGCATTTTCATTTGAAAAGTGGCGGTTTCCGGCCACACGTGAGATGCACATGATGTCCCATTTTTTTTAATCAGCTAATGGAGGGTAGATCCGACATTTCCCCATACTAATAAATAAGAATAAATAAAAATGAATTAAATGGGTAAAATGAAAATGAATACGCGTCTCCCCCATCTTCTTCTTTATTCCCTTACACATTTATTAATCTTTATTTTAAAAAAATGTGCTTCAGTAATCTTTATTTTTAATTTTGCAGAGGACAAATACACTCCAACCCCATGACAATCCCCACACCTGCTAAACCCAAAGTCGACAACATCGCAGATCTCGTCTCGGGAACCGCCGTACCAGCCGTGCTTCGCATTAGCGTTGCCGCCGCGTTTCTCCGCCACCGCCTGACAAAACAGCCGGAAAGCCTCCAGTCTCGCCTGCCCCGAAGCGCCGGAATAAGATTTCCTATGGACGGCAACAACGTCGATTTCCCCCTCCGGGAATCCCCATCCCGTCCAGAAAGCTTTTCCTAATCACGTCTTACTCCCAGCCGTCTTCCTCCAGCCGCACCATCCCATTCGCGGCGAATCACCGGAATCGCTCGGAGCTGAAAACCTCCGACGACTCCCCGTCGGAATCGAGGTCCGTGATGCCGGAATCCGGCGCCGTGATCGATAGTTGGTCCTCGAACCCGTCAACATCCATGGTCAATTCGTCGAACAGTTTGTGCGCATGAAAAAGGAAGAAACTTATGCGACAAACAAAAGCGGATCGAATCGGAAGTCAAAAGCCGGAATTCGTGAAGAGGTAAATAAATAAATATACATAAATAAATTCACGAGCTGCCGACTTAAGTTTTGCCGCCATGGATAAGCCATGTGGTCACGGCACCACGACGCACCCTCTGTTTTCTTTACTTCTGGAAATCAATTAATTCGTCTTTAGTAGTAGTTGCCCCTTTATTAAAGAAAAGAGCACCTCCACCATTTTTCAATTCAAACAAACCAACACTAATTCCTTCCATAAACGGATCTAGGACCTTGCGTTCTGCGGATCTTCAAAGGAGATGGGGGAGACGCTTTTTCAATTTCATTTTACTCATTTAATTCATTTTTATTTATTTGATTTATTAATATGGGGAAATGTCGGATCTACCCTTCATTAGCTGATTAAAAAAAATGGGACATCATGTGCATCTCACGTGTGGCCGGAAACCGCCCATTTTCAAATGAAAATGCAATTTCATCATAGTTTAGCTAGTCGGGTGTACACATCGCAAGGTGAGTAACCAAAGTACAAAAGTGCTTATAGGTCAGCTACTAGCCTACAATTATCCCTATTATTTATTCATCTCTTTTAATTCCGAGAATAGTACCACTGAACTTTATTATCATGCGGATCAAAATCCACTTGCAAGGTTTACATGATAATCCTTATGAGCTCATCTCGGGGACATTATCAACCCTTTCGAGGACATGCTTTCCCGTCAAGAATTCACGGCATGTCATATATAAAATATAGTGACCCAACTTTACCGGTAATTGACCCAATATACTAACCGGTCAATTCCTTTGGAAAATCAAAGTCACATATATTAAATATACACACCCGCAATAGTATCGGGGATTAAGAATAAAATACACTGAGACTTAAATCGATTATCGCCGACAATCCTAATCGATAAATCTCAAGCAGATCCGCTCAATACACCAAGTGTACAAGTATGATAAAATAATCAAGACCAATTATTTTCTCACTCATACTACGACTATACCGATGGATTGGTCCGTGTCCATCTAGGTCGTGAGCAACTGTTCGATTATATACGAGTAACTGATAGTATGATCTTCCGTGTGACGACGCACACCATACTAACTACAACGTATATAATCTAGGAATATGGTTTGCATTAAATGCAAATGATTGTTTATTATAAAATAGGATAAATGCTTTTAGACGGAGTTCAGATGTTACTTAAATCTAGACATTAAGTATAAAACTCCATCAATCTCCCACTTATACTAAGGTCTAGTCGCTGTCTCCCAAACATCTGACGCCCATACCATCCACATGCCTACTGAACGCTTTCGCTCGCAGGGCCTTAGTGAACGAGTACTCTAGGGTGTCCCCCGATGCTATCTAGGTAACGACTATATCGCCTCGCTGACGATACCTCGAATTAGGTGGTACTTGCTCTATTTGTTATCATCACACTATGGACTCGTGGTTCCTTTGTTTGTCACTACACCGCTATTGTCACAATAGCATTTGGGAAAAAAAGGTACCACATCTAAGTCCTGGAGAAATCTCCGGAGTCACACCGATCCTTTAGCTGCCTCAAAGGCTGCTACCTATTCGGTTTCCGTGGTAGAGTCCGTAATGCTCTGCATTACACTCTTCCATTCGAAATCTCCATTTCTTAGTGTGAACACATAGCCCGACTTCGACTTTCAACTTTCCCTCTGCGATTAGAAATCCGAATCTGTGTAACCCACAGGAAATTGCTCAACTGATCACAATAGTCCAATGTTCCTTTCCAGGGTTACTTTGATATCTTGCCACTATGCTCCCGGCATAGTAGACATCAGGTCTCGTACATAACATACATTAAGCTTCCATAGCCGAGGCGTAGGGAACTGCTTTCATTTCTTACATCTCCTTTTGTGTTTGACACACATCCTTAGATAGATAGATTCCATGTTTGAAGGGTGAAAATCTTTCTTGGGAATCTTGTATGTTACACGAGTCAGAATCGTGTCTATGTATGAAGCTTGGGATAGGTACAATTTTCTTCTCTTGTGATCCATCAACACTTTGATCACAAGAACATGTCCAACCTCTCCTAAGTCCTTCATATCGAATTGTCTAGAACAACCATCCCTTTATGCCCGATAACATTTTCACATTGTTGCCAATTAGAAAATATCGTCTACATAAAGCACGAGAAACCACTTTGTTTCCATCATGTTTCCAATACACACACGATTCGTCCATGCTTTGAATAAATCCACGACGGATTATCAAATCGCATGTTCCACGATCTTGTAGCTTGCTTCAATCCATAAATGGATCAACTGAGCTTGTACACTAAAAGCTCTCGCCCCTTAGTAATGAATCCATCTGGTTATTTCATAAATGGTTCTGTCAAGACTTCCATATAGGAAATCTGTCTCGACAACCATTTTACCACACCTCATAATCCATATGAGATGCTAAGAGTGCCCGGATTGACTTTAGCATTGCTACCGGCGAAATGTCATCATTTCACAACAAGCTTTGCTTTGAAGGCTTCGACCTTCCCGTCATATCCACTCTTTGTCTTGTAGCGCCATTCACACCCGATTGGCTTCACGCCTTTCGGTGGTTCTACAAGATCCCAGACTTTATTAGAATCCTCAGATTCTATTTCGGATTTCATCGCCTTACCCAAGAAGGCGCATTTAGATCTTGTACTGCCTCATCATAGGTCTAGGGATCGATTTCATGTATTCTAGGTACCGAGTCCGAAGACTCACCCATTTTCACGAATCTATCCGGTTGTCTCACAACCCTCCCACTACGACGGCATTCCTGTGTATTAACAGTGATAACAGGTGCATGTTCTAGTGGTGTACTACTCGGTTCGGCTGGTTCTAAGTCTCGATCACTCTCTCTCATTTCATCAAGTATCACATCATTTTTTGGGCTTGTGGTTCATCACATAGCCCTTCTCTAAGAACCGGGCGTTAGAACTTATAACGACCATCTGGTCCTTAGGACTATAGAACACACAACTTTTGTTCTTCTAGGATATCCTATAAACAACCGCATTTCCGTACAAGATTCTAAGAACCAAGTTTAGGATGTGCGCCGATGTTTCCAAGGCATGTCCCTAGAACATAAAGGTAATTCCGAACAACTCATTATTGTTCTCACCATTCCTATAAGAGTCCTTTTCCTTCTTTCTGACACACCATTCCTTAGAGGAGTAAATGGTACAGTCAGTTGGGATTCAATCCCATTCTCTGATCAGTATGCCTTGAATTCTCCAGACAAGTATATGCCTCCACGATCAGATCGTAGGCATTTAATGGATTTACCATGAAGGTTCTCCACAAGAGCTTTGTACACCTTGAACTAGTCAAAGTACTTGCTTTCGTGGCGCATCAGGTACCTAAATCCATATATCGAGTAATCATCAAAAGATGAAGTACTCGTACCCTCCTCTTGTCTGAGAAGACATAGGTCCGCATACATCAGAGTGAATCAAATCCAATACTTGTCCGGATCTATAGCTTTTAACCTTAAAAGGTTACTTGGTCATTTATTACCATCCTAAATTGATTCATAGGTAGGAAGGTCCTCTTCTTCAACACCACTGATTAAACCATCAGTTGTTCAACCTTTGAATCCCATTTGGATTAATATGACCTAGCTTAAGATGCCACAAGTATAATTGATTCATCCTAGAAAGTTCCTTTCTCTTATTGGTGTTACATAATGTGTTACTAGTTTCGGTTCGTTGCATCGTGGTAGACTCAGGATTTGATATTTACAAATTGTCGACCGATGTGCCAGAACAGATATTATCATCTATTCTTCTTAAAATCATCGAATGATCAGAAGAAATAAAGTATCCATTTCAATAGAAACTGAAATCAAATTCTTTCTAAATCCAGGCACATAAAGACAATGTATAAAATCCTTTCATTACTTCAAAAGTAAATGAATCTCTCCCACTGCAACAGCCGCCACCTTCGCAGCATTGCCCATGTAGATGGTGATCTTTTCCTTTCTAAGTCGCCGGGTTTCCTAGAACCCTTGCATCGAAATGCAAAACATGATCAGTGGCCTCCGTATCTACACACCAGGTGCCGGTAGATATCACCACTTGAAAATGTATCATCAACTAAGGAAAAATTCACTCCTTGTTTTATGAGAGGATAATCAGACTTCCAGTGCCCATACTGCTTGCAACGGAAGTACTTGCCTTGCGGCATACTTATCCCATCTCGTGGTCCAAAACTAGGATCACTGGGTTTCCGTATCTTGCTTCTTCTTTTCCATCTACCCGTTCATAGGTTCAAAACCATTTCTTGACACGGGAGGACAAAGAACACGAAGTACATACTTGTACTCCTCAGCAGTTAGGACATTGTCCAGATTTCGATTCTAATCAACATTCTAAGGGTCATTGAGTATAATTGCCTTATCGTATATCACATAGTGGGGCAAAGTCATTTCTAACCTATAAGCACATAATACAAAAAATCGATTTAATCTCCGATATTATATCCCTTAAATAATATCATTAAATCACTAATCACATCTAAAATCCCATCAAATATGGCAAGCCACGTGGTGTGGACGTTTACCTACCCAAATGTTTTAGCAATTAGATTTGCTTCGGTCATACATCACTTATAGCGTAACTTCGTGGGGAAGAATACTATAATGCGTATCTAAGTGTAAACCATTACTCAGTACTAAAGTAAATCGTTTGGAACCGCTACATCACCGCAAGCACGTGGTGTGGACGTTTACGATGATTTCACAATTCTTCACAATTCCTTATAATTGTCTACATCAATTAATCCAAAATCTGTTAGTATAGTAAGCCACGTGGTGTGGACGTTTACTACACCAAGAGACTTTTATAATTGACTCCCAATTACTTGATTCATTCAATCTTGTAAATCAAGACGCGGAGAATCATAAGTGAAACTCGAAGTTTCTTACCAGTGATTCACCATGCGAACGACCCTATCTCTCATTTAATGAGGGAGCCGAGCAGACAATCGATCCATTTCAAGAAATGGTACGAAGGTCTCTAATTTGTGTCTTCGACATGACCAAGTGGCTTTGGCTCCATTATGTTGGAAATCGATATCCCGGATTGTCTAAATTGCGGAAATCGACAACCCTACTGAAATCCCATCGCCGGAAAACACGCGAACCACCGTACGACGCCGGAGCTCGACGAGAGCGTCGCCGTGGGCGAACCCACGGCTAACCCTAGCCGAGCCCCCGCCGGGAGGCTCGCTATCGCGCGCCATCCGCGATCGCATGGGGCTGCTCCGGCAGCCCCCGGCGACTCACCGCCGTCACCGGAGGAGCGAGGGGGCGCCTGCCGCGGCGTCCAGCCGGGGCTCCTTCGATGCGCACCGGCGATCGAGCCCTAGGGCTTCGATCGCAACCCCTCGGCTCCCAGCCGAGGGTGTTCTTCGATCCCCGCGGGGATGTCGACCTCGCGGTCCATCCCCATCCGCGGAGTTCGTCGTTCCCGGATCTTCGTTCATGTATATATTACGATTATATATCACATAAAATCATAGAGGGTGTTTATCGATTTTACCTTTGATCTCGTTGTGCGGAGAAACGAGATTGATTTGAAGACCTTCGGATCTTCCTACGTATTCCTTGCACTAGCTTGAACGTCGTGTGGGCGACGATCCTCCAAGCTTATGAATCTCCTTCACAACTCTCTAGAACTATCAACTAATGATATTCTTGTCTTGTAGGTGTGTTCTAATTGTGAAGACCATGTAGTTCTTTTATAGGCTACGTAGGGGATCTAAAGGAGGTGGAATATTGGGCATCCAATATTAATGATTAAATTGAGCCCAAACCCAAATCTATTAATCCATTAATATTAATTATATGATTAATTCCTCTATATAAATATAATTGCACTCCCAATATTCACCATATTATATCAAATAATATTCTCTCCGGTAGTATTATTTATTTTATGTGTTTAAGATATAAATATCCAAGAATAAAATTAATTTATTGCTTAATTAATTTATTCATCTCTTATATCCGAGACTAGTACTGATACGAACCTCGTTGGGGATAAAAAGATAGAAGATGAACGAAGAAGAAATTGATAAAAAGATACCGGCGGAAGGTCCCAAAACCTCTGAATCTGATTCGTGAAATAATCTAAGGACGAAACCCTAGACCCCAACACGTGATTGACGCAGTAACTCGGGGATGAGGAAGACACACGAACGAAGGGTGGATCGCTTCGTTGATTCGTCGGTTGAATTCTTTTGGTAAACACCCGGAAGAATTCTAAAAACCCTAAGAGAGAAATATCTCACGCAAATATATTTATTCAATCATCAAAGTTGTTTTAAAATAAAGTCTCACAAAGCCTTTATATAGGCAAACCTAAAAAGTGAAGGAAAAGGGATGTCTTGGGCAAAAAGTCACGCCCATAAAGGAAAAGGAATAAAAATCCCACACACAAAAGAGTCTGGCCGCAAATTTGGGATTTATGCCCATTCCGCGGATCAACCCGAGGTTAGTGCAGAGGGTATGGATCAATCCTCGGGTTGATCCTCGGGTTTCCCAGAATTTCTCCTCATTGTGGCCGCGGTTCTAGGAAGCCATCTGCGGGTTCCTGGAGACCAACCTCGGGCTCAAACGCGGGTTCCACAGAATTTTGGCCACATTCTCGGTGCATTCCCGGCACTCTCCCGACTCTCGTTCCGCCGTCTTCTTCGTCGTTCTAGCCTGTAATCGAGCTTCTACGTCGGTTGCCGAACCTTGGATTGCATCATTCCCCTTCTCTTCAAGAGGATTTGTCCTCAAATCCAAGTCTATGCCAGGCTCGAACACCACTCTCACGAACAAGCTCGGAACTACGTCAGTCTGATGCTCAATCCCTTGAATCGGTGATAAATAAGGAAGTGTATCGTCAGGGGAAACATCTTCAAGTTCCTGCCACACAAAACGAATAGAAAGGGGTAGAGAAGATAGATCGTTAGTATAGAACATTGCCTCCTTGCAAAACACCACATACGCCGAATGCCCCTCTTTCTCTGCTTGTTTCACCATGGGTAACTCCAATCGCGGATCCTCGATTGCTTCAACCTCATGCGTGCATATACTAATGGGAAGAAGGTCCTCAGACTCCACTGAATACTCTTCCTCGGACTCTATTGAAGCCTCCTCCTCGGACTCCACCGAAGCCGACTCTTCCTCGGACTCCTCCGAAATTGACTCTTCTTCGGACTCCACCGAAGCCTCCTCCTTGTGTAGGTACCGGTATACCGATCCTATAGATATACCGTGTGTGCGGAAGCGTGTAAAGCATATAAATCTATCATGCTTGGATCTTAGTGCACACAAATATGTATAGACACACATATATTTATATATATATACATCCAATATATATATATATAGAGAGATCAACGAGTTCTTACATGTGATGATGATATGATTCGTTGTTGTCGATGAGGTGGTGTTGAGTCGATTGAACCACCTCAAATGGATCAGCCTCTCGAAGCTCTCCTTGTGAATGACCTCGTCACTCCTCTTGTCTAGATCGCCCGGATGTTGAAGCCGCACAAATGGCCCGGCCTCTACGTGTTGCACACGAACCCGGAATTGAACTTGCTTGCTTGTTCTTGAGTGATTCTCTCACTCTTTTCTCTCTTGTTTTGTGGTGGATTTTCGTGGCTGATCATAAAGTGGTATGAAAACCATGTTTTCATCACTTTATTCACCACCATTAACCTCCCCTTGTAACCCCCCCATTATGTGCATCATAATGCACCAATAATGGTGGTTAATGGGGAGGTAAAGGGTCATTTCCACATCATCATGCCAATTGGCATGGATGTGGTCCCATTGCTTGTGTGGCATGCCATGTCACATCATGTGACATGCATCCATGCAAGCCATGCATCCCATGCATGTGAAAATCCATACGTATTGATTCTAAATCAATATGACAAGCAACGTAATTCCGACTCGTGTGTGACCCTGTAGGTATGATTTATCGATCAATATTATATTGTTCCCAACAATTAATATTATCGAATAATCATTTAACATCCATAGACGACCTTATGACTTTATCGATTGCACACGTAGGATCGAAGGACATATCCTAACAATCTCCCACTTGGCCTTCAGAGCCAGTGTGCTGCCAATTTCCCCTTGTCACTTTATGTCTAAATTTGAACTTGAGGCAAGACTTGAGTCATCCTCAATCGGTTCAAACCTTTCTTGGACTTTGAGACAGACTGTAAAACCAGATTTATCACTATGATACGAATCTGGACGTGGCCACGTATTTTCCACAGTCTCGACTCTCCAAGTGGCCGGTAAGACATATGATCCATATTAAAATGGAGGACAATCCCATCTTGTCAATCCAAGCTCTCCCACTTGATTCCTGATATACCCAATAACAAGTTTTATAACCTCCTTTTACGAAAGGCGTTTACTTGTATCAAAGTATACCATTTCACAATGGAATTACTCTGGACTACTCAGGTCAGAGGAAATTGCTCGACAGTCAATGAAATAGTATTATGACTCAAAATCTTAAATACTATTCCAGTCGGGTCTGTTCGATCATTAGCTCCCAGCTAATATCTATGTAATCGTACTTGATGTCCCACATCACTAGCCCATGAAGCGGCGCTATAGTACACATTACAATCTAGTTCATTGTATTATCAGTTTGTCCGTACTCGATGATACGAACTAGGAACAATTTATGATTTAATTATATTAGTTCAACAATTGGGACTTCATTTATGTGGTAAATCGACCTCATAACCCAATTAATATAATTTAATCATTTGGACAATTCATACAATTTAAACCACAATTATATGACGAAATTTATTGAATATCATAAAAGATACGTGAATGTTTACATAAACTCCAAAAGTAAATAATACAGTAATAGGAATCACAATCCATCTCTAAGATATCTTATCCCTATTGCAGTCGTATGAGCATCATGCTTTGACTGCTGGAGTGGTTTAGTTAACGGGTCTGCAACATTATCATTAGTTGCAACTTTATTTATCTCGATGTCTCCACGACTAACTATCTCCCTGAGAATGTGGAACTTCCTGAGTACATGTTTGGATTTGTGGTGCTCCCTAGGCTCCTTGGCTTGCGCGATAGCTCCACTATTATCACAATAGAGAGCTATCGGATGGGCCGAACTAGGTACGACACCAAGCTCATCTAAGAACTTTCTCATCCAAACGGCCTCCTTTGTTGCTTCTGATGCAGCAATGTACTCAGCCTCTGTAGTAGAATCAGCTATGGTGGGTTGCTTGGAACTCTTCCAGCTCACCGCACCTCCATTCAGACAAAAGACAAAACCGGACTGAGACCGGAGATCATCTCTGTCTGTTTGGAAGCTTGCATCCGTATAGCCTGTCATAACCAACTCTTCTTGTCCTCCAAAGACAAGAAAATAATCTTTAGTCCTTCTAAGGTACTTAAGAATATTCTTGGCCGCAGTCCAATGCGCCTCACCTGGGTTTCCTTGAAACCGACTCGTCATGCTCAAAGCATACGATACATCCGGTCGTGTACATATCATGGCGTACATAATAGATCCTATTGCCGAAGCATAAGGAATATTTGCCATCCTCATTTGCTCATCAGGTCCCGAAGGGCACTGCCTCTTGCTCAAAGATGTACCATGAGTCATTGGAATGAGACCCTTCTTGGCGTCTTTCATTCTGAACCTGTCAAGTACCTTATCAATATAGGTTGCTTGACTAAGTCCAAGCATCCTTTGTGATCTGTTCCGACAGATCTTGATGCCCAATATGTACTGTGCTTCTCCAAGATCCTTCATTGAAAACCATCTTCCCAGCCATTCTTTAACAGAATTAAGCATAGGAATATTGTTTCCAATGAGGAGTATGTCATCGACATACAACACAATGAATACAACGTAACTCCCACTGACTTTCTTGTAAACACAAGAGTCTTCCATGTTCTTTTGAAATCCAAACTCTTGTATGGATTCATCGAACCGAAGATTCCAGCTCCGAGATGCTTGCTTTAATCCATAAATGGATCTATTAAGCTTGCATACTCTCTCAGCCTGATTAGGATCGATAAAACCCTCTGGTTGTGTCATAAACACTTCCTCTACTAGAATCCCATTCAAGAAGGCGGTTTTAACGTCCATTTGCCATATCTCATAATCATAATGAGCAGCAATGGCTAAGAGAATCCGAATGGATTTAATCATAGAAACTGGTGAAAAGGTTTCATCATAATCCACCCCGTGAATTTGTTTATATCCTTTTGCTACCAACCTTGCTTTGAAAACACTAGGTTTTCCATTCATGTCTGTTTTTATTTTGTAAATCCATTTGCATCCAATGGGCCTAGCCCCTTTAGGCAAATCGACCAAGTTCCAAACTTGATTTTCAGACATTGATTCCATTTCGGATTTCATGGCACCCTGCCATTTCTCGGAATCTGGACTCGTCATAGCTTGGATATAGGTCGAAGGTTCATTGCTTTCTAAAAGCATGACTTCATAGCTCTCATTTGTCAGAATACCTAAGTATCTGTCAGGTTGAGATCTAATCCTTCCGGACCTTCGAGGGTTAGGTGTGGTTTCCAAAACCATTGGAGCACTCTCGACTTGGTCTTGAGTGTCCATCTCAGTTTGATCTTCTTGAACCTCGTTCAAGTTTTCTTGAACTTCGTTCAATTCAACTGAGCTCCCACTTACTTTCTTGGAAAGATATTCCTTTTCAAGAAATACACCATCTCGAGCAACAAAGACTTTGTTCTCAGATTGGTTGTAAAAGTGGTACCCTCGTGTTTCTTTTGGATAACCCACAAAGAAACATTTATCCGATTTGGGTTCAAGCTTTGTAGAGATATTTCTCTTCACATAAGCTTCACATCCCCAAATCTTGATATAAGACAAGTTAGGGACCTTCCCTTTCCATACCTCGTATGGTGTCTTATCAACAGCTTTTGACGGTGTCCTATTCAGTGTATAGGCCGCTGTTAAAAGTGCGTGTCCCCAAAAAGATTTTGGTAGTTCACTAAAGCTCTTCATCGATCGAACCATATCCAATAAGGTTCTATTCCTCCTTTCGGAAACACCATTCATCTGGGGTGTTCTAGGTGGAGTGAGTTGATATAAAATACCACAACTCATAAGATGATCATCGAATTCTTGGCTAAGATATTCACCACCTCGATCCGATCGAATGGCTTTTATCTTCTTACCAAGTTGATTCTCAACTTCATTTTGGAATTCTTTGAATTTTTCAAAGGCTTCCGACTTATGCCTCATTAAATAGACATAACCATATCTACTTAAGTCATCGGTAAAAGTTATGAAGTAGAAATAACCTCCACATGCTTGTGAGCTCATTGGACCACATACATCAGTATGGATTAAACCCAATAGATCACTTGCACGTTCTCCTTTTCCTAGAAAAGGTGACTTTGTCATTTTTCCCATCAAACATCCTTCACATGTATCGAATGACTCCAAGTCAAAAGATTTGAGAATACCTTCTTTAAGAAGTTTCTCTACACGTTTAATGTTGACGTGGCCTAATCGACAATGCCAAAGGTATGTTTCATTGAATTCATTCGATTTGGCCTTTTTGGTATCAATGTTATATATATGATTGTCAAGTTGAAGTATATATAAACCATGTTCTAATCGTGCCGAACCATAGAACACTCCACTTTTTGAAATAGTAAATAAACCATTTATTATAGTGAAGGAAAATCCTTCAGTATCCAATACTGAAATAGAAATGATGTTCTTGGTAATACTTGGAACGAAATAAACATTATTCAATACTAAAACAAGGCCCGAAGGCAAACACAAATCATAAGATCCTACGGCTAATGCAGCGACCCTCGCTCCATTTCCAACCCGCAGATCGACATCTCCCTTTACCAAAGTTCTACTTCTTTGCAGTCCCTGCACATGTGAAACAATGTGAGCACCGCATCCGGTATCCAATACCCAAGAAGAAGAATTTGTAAAGTTTATGTCTATGACATAAATACCTGAAGATGAAGGAACGACACCGTTCTTCACATCCTCCTTGAACTTGGGGCAATCCCGCTTGTAGTGTCCAACACCCTTGCAGTAGAAACACTCAGATTCCCCAGGAACCTTAGAAGCTTTCAAGAACCTTTTGGAAGGAGTTGCCACAACTTTCCCTTTCCCTTTGCCTTTCACTTCTGGTTTCTTAATCCCCTTGAACTTTTTGGTACCTCCTTCCCGAATCATAAGAACTTCTCTCCTAGGGTCCTTCTTAATCGCCGGCTCAGCAGCCTTAAGCATCCCATGGAGCTCATGAAGCGATTTCTTCAGTCCATTCATGTGGAAATTCAGCCTAAAGGCGTCATAACCATCATGAAGAGAATGGAGAATGAAATCGGTAGCCAACTCGTCATCATATGCAAAACCGAGGCGAGCACTTGAAGCAAATAATCCAATCATTTGCTGCACATGTGGTCCCACGGGTTTACCCTTTTCCAGCCTAGCTGTTGCTATAGCCCGGGTGACACCGAAGCGCTCAATCCTAGCCTGTTCCCCGAACATGCTCTTGAGCTCTTCTATGATGTCATAGGCTTCCATGAACTCGAATTGTTTTTGCAACTCGGGTACCATGGATGCCAACATCAAACATGTCACCTCATTCGAGGCTTTCTTAGCAAGGGCATATGATGCCTTTTGGACATCCGTGCCCCCATCAGCGGGAAGCACGGGAAGGGGTTTGTCCAACACACTTTCCTTTTCTTCGTATTTGAGGACTATCCTCAAGTTACGTTGCCAATCAAGGAAATTGGTGTTGTTCAACTTTTCTCTATCCAAGATAGAGCTGAACTTGAATTGAGTTGATACAGACATATTAAACTACAGAAGAAAGATAAATTAAGTAAGTAAACATCCACAAAGCGTTTAAACAAATAAGGTTGTCTCGCAAAACTACTTTATTTGTTTCATTTTGTTCATTCGATATCCAATATCGTCGTTCCCAATTATCTTAATATCAAAACCGTGATAAATCGTAAGTGAAAACTCGAGGTTTTCTAACCAGCGATCTTATCATGCAATTGAAGCCCTATCTCTCATTAAAATGAGGGAGCCAACCAGACAATCGATTCACGCCATCCAATGGCTCGAATGTCTCTAATCTGTGTCATCGACATAAGCAAGCGCTTTGGCTCCATTCCACTCCCCGGGGTGAGAATGAGTCGAGTTGAACTTAGTCTTTGAAAAAACAAATTAGGCATTGGTTTTTGACATTTTAATAAATTAGAACAAAACGATCCCAAGACCCTCATCTTGCGAATCCTTAAGCCGACTGAGTCCGCACTTAAGAACTCCAAGATAGGTAGACATCCCATGTCAATGACATCCAATGTCACTCTCGGTCGATGAGAGTCCCATTCTCATCTCATGTCTCGATAGCCACGCCTGCAGTGGATCTATCGATGAGAAAACCAAACTCACTTGTAAGGGTCTAACCCTTACTCCCACTTATCCCAAGATAACAAGTAGTACTCCGCTGAGGCGGACCTACCAACTTATGATCGAGGGCTTCATGAGTGTGATGTTTTGGACAAGACATTATACTCATTATTTTGGGAACTTGCATGCATAGGTGTTTATATGTAAGTTGAACATTTATAACATAAAACATCTAATAACTAGCAAAGCACATAATATGTATTGAAAGGCCCCTAGAACCTCACAACACTCAAATGAAAAACGAAATTAAAACAATCGAAGCATCTTGAAATCATCCCGACTTGATCCGGCTGAACTTGGCTGCATCTGGTCAGGTCCATGACCCCTACCTCCAAGGTAGAGATCAATACATTTGATCCTCTCAAATCTGACCCCAAAAACCCGAAACAGCGCCCGCTGAAAGGAAACGGCGGTCGCCGTTTTGCATTCAGCGCCCGCCGAAAGCATCAAAAAGGGGTCAGAAATTTCTGGACCGATTTGGCTCGAACAGCGGTCGCTGTTGCCACAACAGCGCCCGCTGAACCTCGAACAGCGACCGCTGTTGCTACAACAGCGGGCGCTGTTTGTCTCCAGCAGCCCCGGCTTTGTCCATTTCGCTCCGTTTTGCTTCGTTTCTTCTCGTTTTCGCTTGGGCTTCGAAATCCAACTCCGATACATGGATAAATCCATAGCTTACATGTTGAACAATACATTTTGAATAGAAAAACCTATCTATTACAAAAGATTCCAAGGGACGCAGCCCTCCAAAACTATGGCCATTCAACACGTAAAAAACACGATTTCATCCACCCGACCACTAACGGTGGCCGGCCTTACATCTAATCACATAATCACTATAATACATATAATCCAATTATGTTTATTAAACGTTCGTGTCCAACACAAAAGTGTGCACGAGCCCTAGGCTCTGATACCAATTGTAGGTACCGGTATACCGATCCTATCGATATACCGTGTGTGCGGAAGCGTGTAAAGCATATAAATCTATCATGCTTGGATCTTAGTGCACACAAATATGTATAGACACACATATATTTATATATATATACATCCAATATATATATATATATATAGAGATCAACGAGTTCTTACATGTGATGATGATATGATTCGTTGTTGTCGATGAGGTGGTGTTGAGTCGATTGAACCACCTCAAATGGATCAGCCTCTCGAAGCTCTCCTTGTGAATGACCTCGTCACTCCTCTTGTCTAGATCGCCCGGATGTTGAAGCCGCACAAATGGCCCGGCCTCTACGTGTTGCACACGAACCCGGAATTGAACTTGCTTGCTTGTTCTTGAGTGATTCTCTCACTCTTTTCTCTCTTGTTTTGTGGTGGATTTTCGTGGCTGATCATAAAGTGGTATGAAAACCATGTTTTCATCACTTTATTCACCACCATTAACCTCCCCTTGTAACCCCCCCATTATGTGCATCATAATGCACCAATAATGGTGGTTAATGGGGAGGTAAAGGGTCATTTCCACATCATCATGCCAATTGGCATGGATGTGGTCCCATTGCTTGTGTGGCATGCCATGTCACATCATGTGACATGCATCCATGCAAGCCATGCATCCCATGCATGTGAAAATCCATACGTATTGATTCTAAATCAATATGACAAGCAACGTAATTCCGACTCGTGTGTGACCCTGTAGGTATGATTTATCGATCAATATTATATTGTTCCCAACAATTAATATTATCGAATAATCATTTAACATCCATAGACGACCTTATGACTTTATCGATTGCACACGTAGGATCGAAGGACATATCCTAACACCTTGGACTCTACCAAAGCCTCCTCCTCGGGCTCGACTGAAGCTGACATTTCTGACTTTTCGCCCTCTTCATCAGTCGCTACTTTCCCAGCAGCCATGGACGCATGTACCCACTCCTCTATTAGACGCTCAATGTTGCTCCAGCTCTCACTCTGGATCTCAGCTCGGGAACTCCTCTTATCAATGTCAGAGGCTTTATCCTTCTCAACGCGAAACTCCCGACTACGATCACGGGCTCGATGATTGCCATTCCGAACTCCTCGGTATCCACCGCCACCTCTTCGATACCATGCATTATCTCGATGAGGTCTCTCCTCCAGGGCGGTAAGTCGCTCATGCACCACCTCCATCTCTGACGTAATCATCGTTCCTAACTCCGCTCGCAATGTCTTTAGGATGAGCTTAGCTTGGGGATGATCCATCCCAGTCATCCTGAAAAAGTGTTAGAAACAAAAATAGAGAAATCCTCACCACTCTCACTTTCTCTCTTAAGTCACTCCCAACAATATGGTAAGTCACTCCCAACAATATGGTAAGTCACTCCCAACAATATGGTAAGTCACTCAACGCTTGGGTTTCTCTCACTTTCTCTCTTAAGAATCGAACTCCCTCGATTTACCTTTCGAATTCAACTCCCACAAGATCCACGAATCCACAACAACGTTCGTCGAAAGGTGTTGAAAACGAAAATTTTAAAGAGTACGATGCTTGTAGTTCTGGTAGGTTTTTTTTTTTTAATCGCTGAACGAACGATGAACAGCTAGAAGAGAAAAAAAAATCAAGAACAAAATTCGTGTTTTTTTTTGTTCGGATGAACAGTAACTATTCGGATGAACAGTAACTATTCAAATGAACAGTAATTTCGAAAAAATAATATTTTTTTTTTGTTTTTTTTTATCCCAAAGAAAAAATACAAAAAGGAAAAGAAGAAGAAACGAACAAAAACGAGGTCACGTAATCGAAAAATTAAGAACCCTAACCTGGGCTCTGATACCAAATGATATGAACCTTGTTGGGGATAAAAAGATAGAAGATGAACGAAGAAGAAATTGATAAAAAGATACCGGCGGAAGGTCCCAAAACCTCTGAATCTGTTTCGTGAAATAATCTAAGGACGAAACCCTAGACCCCAACACGTGATCAACGCAGTAACTCGGGGATGAGGAAGACAAACGAACGAAGGGTGGATCACTTCGTTGATTCGTCGGTTGAATTCTTTTGGTAAAAACCCGAAAGAATTCTAAAAACCCTAGGAGAGAAATATCTCACGCAAATATATTTATTCAATCATCAAAGTTGTTTTAAAATAAAGTCTCACAAAGCCTTTATATAGGCAAACCTAAAAAGTGAAGGAAAAGGGATGTCTTGGGCAAAAAGTCACGCCCATAAAGGAAAAGGAATAAAAATCCCGCACACAAAAGAGTCCGGCCGCAAATTTGGGATTTCTGTCCATTCCGCGGATCAACCCGAGGTTAGTGTAGAGGGTATGGATCAATCCTCGGGTTGATCCTCGGGTTTCCCAGAATTTCTCCTCATTGTGGCCGAGGTTCTAGGAAGCCATCCGCGGGTTCCGGGAGACCAACCTCGGGCTCAAACGCGGGTTCCACAGAATTTTGGCCACATTCTCGGTGCATTCCCGGCACTCTCCCGACTCTCGTTCCGCCGTCTTCTTCGTCGTTCTAGCCTGTAATCGAGCTTCTACGTCGGTTGCCGAACCTTGGATTGCATCAAGTACCATTCAACTTTAATTATTATGCGGAACAAATCCACTCATGAGGTTTACATAATAATTCCTTATGAACTCATCTCGGGGATATTATCAACCCTTTCGAGGACACATTTTCCCATCAAGAATTCACGGCATGTCATACATAAAATATCGTGACCCAACATTACCGGTAATTGATCGGTTATTCTAATCAATCAATTCCTTTGGAAAATGAAAGTCACTAATATTAAATGCACAAACCCGCAATAATATCAGGGATTGAGAATAAAATACTCAGAGATTTAAATCAATTATCCAAGGCAATCATAATCGATAAATCTCAAGCGATCCGCTCAATACAGCAAGTGTACAAGTATGATAAAATAATCAAGACCAATTATTTTCTCTCTCATACAACGACTATACCGATGGATTAGTTCTTGTCCATCTAGGTCGTGAGCTACTGTTTGATTATATACGAGTGACTGATAGTATGATCTTCCGTGTGACGACGCACACCATACTAAATACAACGTATATAATCCAGAACCATATTTGCATTTATTTAATTATAAATAATTAAAAGGAAACGATTATTTATTTAATTAGATTAAATACTATGACCGGGAGTTTACGATACTTAAATCTAGACATTAAGTATACAACTCCATCAATCTCCCACTTATACTAAGGTCTAGTCATTTCATCAAAACTCCCGACTTCCATACCCATCACGTGCTTAATCTGCACTTCCAAAGAAGTGCCTCGTGCATGAACATTCTAGGTTGCCGTCTCCGAAGTTATCTTGGTGACTACAGCGTCGTCTCACTTGACGATGACTCGTATCAGGTGGTACTTGCTCTATGTGTTATCATCACTATGGACTTATGATTTCTTTCAGTTTGCCATTGCACCGCTATTTTAATAGCCTTTGGTAAAACAAGAATCATATCTAAGTCCAGAGGTTATCCTAAAGCTTTACCACAACTTCCGCTGCCTCTGAGGCTGCAATTTGGTTACCCATGGTTGAGTCCGAAAAGCATCATGCTTATCACTCTTCCACTCTATAGCTTTACCTCCTTTTTCAAGTGAACACATAGCCTGATATCGACTTACACTGATCCTGATTTGATTAGAGATATGAGAAATGTAATCCAAAGGAAAAGCTCGTCTGCTTCGTAGTCTAGAACAATACTTCGAAAGTACTCTTACAGCAGTCAAATATTCATTTTTCAGGATTACTTTGACATCCTCTCACTATGCCAACTGCATAGTTAATATCTGGTTCTCGTTTTTCAACATTGCATTTTAAAGCTTTCCACACTTCCAGTGTAGGAAACTGCTTTCACTGCTTCTATCTCTTTTATGTGTTCCAAACACATACTTTAGATAGATGCATTCCATTTGAAAGGTAACATACCCTTCTTGGAATTATGCATGTTAAAACGGACCTTAATCGTATAAGATACCTAGGAGAAGTACAATGTTCTTTTCTCAAGATCCTAGATCTTAAGAATATGATCTAACTTCTTCTTTATCTTATATATCGATTTTATCTTAGACAACCATTATTTTATGTCTGATAACACTTTTACATTGTTCCCAATGATAGAGTGTTATCTACACAAAATCTCCGAGAAACACCACCTCGTTTCCATCACGTTTCCAATACACATCATTCGTCCATGCCTTTTGATAAATCCATCAAATGGATTATCTCATCAATTTGCAAGTACCACGAATTATAGCTTTGTTACAATCCATAAATGGACCAACTAAGCTTGTACTCTAAATAATCTTGTATCTTAGCAATAATCATTATTGCTCTCTAAGAAAACATATTTAGATTCAGTACTGCCCTTCATGTAGATCTAGGGAATGATTTCATTTATACTAGATCCAGAGTTCAAAAACTCTTCTAGTCTTATGAACATCTCCGGTTGTCCACAACCTCCCACTACAACGGCGTTCCAGTGTATAAACAGTAATAACAGTAGGTGCAGTTAGTGGTGTATCGCTATTCGGTTTGGCTGGTTTCCAGTCTTTGTCCTTTTCTCTCGCTCTAAGGCATCTCGTCACTTTTTGGGCTTTGCGTTTCACAATAGTATTTCTTCTAATAGTACTTTCCTAAGAACCGGGCGTTAGAACTTATAACGTCCTTCTGGTTCATAGCACTTTTAAACACATAACATTTGTTCTTCCAGGATATTTTACAACCACATCGAAATGTGTCGTTGTCTTTCATAAATATTCATAGAACATAGGTAGTACCGATTAACTCTTTCTTTTACCTTTCCTTTAGAGATCTATTTCTTATTTATACACCATGTCTACACTTCGAAGTGTATGGTGTAGTTATTTGGACACTAATTCCAATTACTGATTATGCTATGTCTTCAGACAGTTATTAGCCTCCGTGATTAGATCACAGGCTACTTATGAATATACTTTGATAGTTCTTCCACTATAGCTTGTGTCCATTGACTTGTCAAAGCACTTGCTTTTGTGGTATATCAAGTATTCTAATCCATACTTAGAGTATTCATCAAATGAAGTACTCGTACCTTTTTTGTCTGAGTAGACATAGGTCTACATATCAGTGTTTAATCAATTTCAATACTTGTCCGGATTCCATATCCTTTATCCAGAAAGGTTTGCTTAGTTCGTATTATCTTCTAAATTCAATTCTTAGGTTGGAAGGTCCACTCCTTCAACTTAATTGATCAAATCAATTTTCAACCTTTGAATCTTATTTGAATAAATACTACTTTGCATAGAATTCGCAAGTATAATGATTTTAGTAAAGAAATATCTCTAACAAGTAAAACGAATTATATACTATGGTTTGTTGCATCGTGGAGACTCAGGATTCATCATTCACATATTGCTAACTAATGTACCAGAATAGATAATATCATAATTTCTTCTCAATAATCATCAAATGATTAAAAGAAATAAATATCATTCATTAATAATAGAATACCAGAACATAGTTCTTTCTAAAATAAAAGGGGTACATAAAAGCAATAACTTTGAAATGAAATCATATAGCTACTAAAAGCAGATAAAATGTCTTCCACTGCAACAGCTGCCTCCTTTACAGCATTGCCCATGTAGACTCGAACTCTTCTTCTCTAAGTCGTCGGGTTTTCTGGAACCCCTGCATTTAAAATGCACATACCGTCAGTGGTTCCATATCTACACACCAGATTTCTTGTAGATAATACCGCTGAATATGTTTTAATGACTAAAGAAGAATTCGTACCTTTGAGAGGACAATCAGACCTCCAGTGTGCAGACTTCTTGCATCGGAAGCACTTGTCCTTAGGCTTGCTGGTCCCTTCACGCGGTGCTTGCCTCTTGGCACCACTGGGTTTCCAGACTTGCTTCCTTTTCTTCCCTCTACCTCCATTAGGCTTAAAGCCTTTGGACTTAGTAGTTGCAAGAGCTTGAGACTTGCCCTTCTTGTAGATCCCCTATGCCGCTGTCAGTTCAGTCAGGAGTTCCGCTAGGGAATAAGATAGTTTACCCATATTATAGCTCATGCGGAACTGCTCAAAACCAGAGGCCAGAGATTGGAGTATGATGTCGACTTGCGTCTCTCCATCAATTTGAGCTCCTAGGATCTCCAATTCATTTAACAACCCCATCATCTTAAGAACGTGCTCCCCTACGGGCGTTCCTTCAGACTGAGTAGTTGTCATAAGGACTCTCATTGCATCTTGCCTAGCCGCACGGTCTTGATGCCCAAACATCTCTTTGAGGTTAAACAGCATATCATAGGCGGAGTCCATTTAACATGGAAGCCAAAATATAGCACCTAGCCATCTCATCAGCCTTTTTCCACCTTCTATATGCCGTTCGTTCCTCATCAGTTGAGGCATTCGTGGGCTCAGCAGGGAATTGATCATGAAGTACAAACTTGTACTCCTCAGAAGTTAGGACAATGTCCAGATTTCTCCTCCAATCAATATAATTGGGGCCAGTGAGTTTATTCTCCTTTAGTATCACAGAAAGTGGATTCATAGTTATTCTCTAAACCTATAAGCACATAAACAAATAATCAATTTAATTTCCGATATTATCTCCCTCAAATAATATCATTAAATTACTAATCACATCTAAAATCCCATCAGATATGGCAAGCCACGTTGTGTGGACGTTTACCCATCCAAACGATTTCGTAATTAGATTTGCTTCGGTCGTACATCAATTATAGCGTAACTTCGTTGGGAAGGATAATATAAAGCGTATATAAGTGTAAACCATTACTCAGCACTAAGGTGAATCGTTTGGAATCGCTATATCACCGCAAGCCACGTTGTGTGGACGTTTACTGTTGGAATTCGATATCCCGGGTTATTTAAATTTGCGGAAACCAATAACCCGAACGAACCCTTCGCCGGAGATCACGCGAACACCGACTCATCCGCCGGAGTCCGGCCTTTGGAGACCACGCACCCGAAGGCACGCGGCCCGCCCCCAGCCGAACCCCCGCGAGTACGGGGTTCACGCGATCGATGATCGCGTGCGATCATCATGATCGATGGGGCTGCCCAGCAGCCCCCGCGGCGAGTCCGGCGACTCGCCGCCGCATAGGAGGTCGGCCCGCCTCCAGCTGGGCCATCGCGGGGCCCAGCCCGCTGCCGGCGATCGATCCTTGGATCGATCGCACCCCCGGCGTCCAGCCGGGGTTCGCTCCATGCGCGCACGCCGAAACCCTAGGCGGCGATCGCCGTGGTCCGGCGATCCTAGATCGCCACCACGCGTTCGTCGTCTAATCCGGGGTTCGAACTTTTGGATCTTTGTTCTTCGATAATTGATTCAATAAAACAAGAATTAAATAGCAATTATTTAATTCACCTTTCGATTCGTTGTGCGGAGAAACGAGATCTTATGATGACCTTGAGATCTTCCCACGTATTCCTTGCACTAGCCCGGACGTCGTGTGGGCGACGATCTACCGAACTCCATGGATCCTCCTCTCTACTTTCTCTCTCTAGAATTGTGATCTTCAAGTTATGAGAATAGAGAAGACCATGTAGTGCTTTTATAGGCTACGTAGGGGATCTAAAGGAGGTGGAATATTGGGCTTCCAATATTGAAGATTAAATTGAGCCCAATGCTCAAGTCCATTAATCCTTATCAATATTAATTAATTCTATTTTCCACTATATAAAATTAATTGCACTCCCAATATTAAACCATATTATATCAAATAATATTTCTCCGGTAGTATTATTTATTCCGTGTATTTAAGATATAAATATCCATGAATAAAATTAATTTATTGCTAATTAATTTATTCATCTCTTTTATCCGAGACTAGTACCATTCAACCTTAATTATTATGCGGAATGAATCCACCTGCAGGGTTTACATAATAATTCCTTATGAACTCATCTCGGGGATATTATCAACCCTTCCGGGATACACTGTCCGGTCAATCATTCACGGCATGCCATATATGAAATATAGTGACCCAACTTAACCGGTAATTAACCCAATAATTAAATCGGTTAATTCCTTTGGTAAATCAAAGTCACTTATATTAAATATACACACCCGCAATAATATCGGGGATTAAGAATAAAATACACCGAGACTCGAATCGATTATCGCCGGCAATCCTAATCGATGAATCTCAACGATCCGCTCAATACACCAAGTGTACAAGTGTGATAAAATAATCAAGACAGATTATTTTCTCTCTCACACAACGACTATACCGATGGATTGGTCCGTGTTCATCTAGGTCGTGAGCAACTGTTCGATTAAATACGAGTAACCGATAGTATGATCTTCTGTGTGGGCCCGACACACCATACTAACTACAACGTATAGAATCCAGGACTATAATTTGCATATATTTAATTATAAATAATTAAATGCAAATAATTGTTTATTTAGTTAAATAGATTAGTGGCAATGGATCGTGAGTTTCCGTTACTTAAATCTAGACATTAAGTACACAACTCCAACAATCTCCCACTTGTACTAAGGTCTAGTCATTTCCTCCAAACTCCCGACTCCCATACTCATCACGTGCTTAAGTTGTACTTCCAAGAAGTACTATGTGAATGAGTACTCTAGGTTGCCGCTCTGAAGTTATCTTGGTGACTACAGCGTCGTCTCCCTCGACGATGACTCGTATCAGGTGGTACTTGCACTATGTGTTATCTTACACTTATGGACTTGTGATTTCTTACCATTTGCCATCGCACCGCTATTTACATAGCCTTTGGCAAATTAAGAATCACGTCTAAGTCCCAGAGATTATCCCGGAGTTATACCAAAACTTCCGCTGCCTCTGAGGCCGCTATTTGGTTACCCATGGCAGAGTCCGAAAAGCATCGTGCTTATCACTCTTCCATGTTAAAACTCCTTCTCCTTTAATAGTGAAACACATAGCCTGATCGACTTACACCGGTCCTCATTTGATTAGAAATCTAAGAGAATGTAATCCAAAGGAAATGCTCGTCTGCTTCGTAGTCTAGAACAGTACTTCGAAAGTACTTTTACAGCAGTCGAATATTCCTTTCCAGGATTACCTTGATATCCTCCCACTATGCTCACCGCATAGCCGATATCAGGTTCTCGTTTTTCAACATTGCATTTATTAAGCTTTCCACACTCAAAGTGAAGGAAACTGCTTTCATTGCTTCTATCTCCTTTTGTGTTCCAAAACACATATCCTTAGATAGATGCATTCTGTCTCTGAAAGGTAACGAACCTTTCTCGGAATCTTGCATGTTAAAACGAACCATAATCGTACAAGATATCTAGAGAAGTACAATGTTCTTTTCTTGAGATCCTAGATCTTAAGAACATGCTCTAACTTCTTCTTTATCTCATATATCGATTTTTCTAGACAACCATCATTTTATGTCTGACAACATCTTTACATTGTTACCAATGATAAAATGTTATCTACATAAAACCTCCGAGAAACACCACCTTGTTTCCATCATGTTTCCCATACACACGATTCGTCAATGCCTTTTGATGAATCCATCAAATGGACTATCTCATCAATGCGCAAGTTCCACGAATTCTAGCTTTGTTACAATCCATAAATGGATCAACTAAGCTTGTGCTCTAAATGATCGCGCCTCTCAACAATAATCCTTATTGCTTTCCAAGAAGGCACATTTAGATCTAGTACCGCCTCTATGTAGATCCAGGGATTGATTTCATGTATACTAGGTCCAGAGTTCGAAACTCTCTTAGCTTCATGAATATCTCCGGTTGTTATACAACCTCCCACTACAACGGCGTTCCGGTGTATAAACAGTAATAACAGTAGGTGCAGTTAGTGGTGTACCGCTACTCGGTTCGGCTGGTTCTAAGTCTTAATCGTTTTCTCTCTTATCAGAAGTATCATGTCATTTTGGGCTTGTGGTTCATCTAATAGTCTTCCTCTAAGAACCGGGCGTTAGAACTTATAACGTCCTTCTGGTTCATAGTACTATCGAACACACACCTTTTGTTCTTCTAGGATATTCTACAACCACATTTGAATGTGCCGTTGTTTCCAAGACATATCCATAGAACATAGGTAGTTCCGTTTAACTCATGCTTTTACTATTTCTATAAGAGTTCCATTTCTTATTTCCGACACACCAATTCTACAGAGGACTGTATGGTGTAGTCTCTTGGGATCCAATCCCAATCTCTGATTAGTATGTCATGCATTCCTCAGACAGGTACTTGCCTCCGCGATCAAATCGCAGGCTACAAATGAATATACCTTGATAGTTCTCCACAATTGCTTAGTGTCCATTGACTTGTCAAAACACTTGCTTTTGTGGCACATCAGGTATTCTAATCCATTTCTCGAGTAATCATCAAATGAAGTACTCGTACCTTATTGTCTGAGTAGACATAGGTCTGCATACATCAGAGTCAATCAATTCTAATACTTGTCCGGATCTTATATCTTATATCCATAAAGGATTGCTTAGTCGTATTATCTTCCAAATTAGATTCTTAGGTCGGAAGGTCCACTCCTTCAACTTAATTGATCATACAATCAATTTTCGACCTTTGAACTTCTTATTTGAATAAATATGACTTAGCATAAGATTCCACAAGTATAAATTATTTAATAAAGAAATCTCTTATTAGTAAAACGAGACGTATAAAACGGTTCGTCGCATCGTGGTAGACTCATGATTCATCATTTATATATTGCTAGCTAATGTACCAAAATAGATAATATCATTATTTCTTCTTATAACCATCAAATGATTAAAAGAAATAAAATATCCATTTATTAGAAATCCAGAACAAAGTTCTTTCTAATATGAAAGGTACATAAAAGCAATAACTCAAAATGAAATCCTATAAAATGTCCTCCACTGCAACAGCTGCCTCCTTACAGCATTGCCCATGTAGACTACGATCTTTTCTTTTCTAAGTCGTCGGGTTTCCTGGAACCCTTGCATTTAAAATGCACATACCGTCAGTGATTCCATATCTACACACCAGGTTCCGGTAGATAATTCCACTGACTATGTTTTTACGACTAAAGAAAATTTCGTACTTTCTTTGAGAGGATAATCAGACTTCCAGTACCCAGACTGTTTGCATCGAGAATACTTGCCTATTGGCTTTCTCGTCCCATCTCGTGGTCCAAAAAGAACCACTGGGTTTCTTTGCTTTTCCTTCTCCCCGATCTTGCCCTTAGGTTCGAAACCTTTGGCATTGGCTACAAGAGCTTGCGATTTCCGTCTCAACTCGTCTAAAAGGTCAATCATCTCAAAAACGTGTTTAAGCGTTTTTCTCGAAGCGACTGGCCTTTATGAGTATCCTCATCGCTTCTTGTCTAGCCGCCTATTTCAATAGGCTCGGAAGGACAAAGCTCACTGAGTACAAACTAGTACTCTTTAACAGTTTGGGTAATGTCTAGATCTCTATTCCAATCATTACATTTAGGGACCAATGAGTTTATAATCCTTACGTATCACATAAAGTGGGTTCAAAGCCATTTCCTAATCTATGAGCACATATAACAACAAACAATCGATTTAATCTCCGATATTATCTCCCTCAAATAATATCATTAAACCACTAATCACCTCTAAAATCCCATCAGATATGGCAAGCCACGATAGTGTGGACGTTTACCTATCCAAATGATTTAGCAATTAGATTTTCTTCGGTCGTACATCAATTATAGCGTTACTTCGATGGGAAGAATACTATAAAGCGTACCTAAGTGTAAACCATTACTCAGTATCTAAGAAGATTGTTTGGGACACGCATATTCACCGCAAGCCACGATAGTGTGGACGTTTACGTTAACATACGCTCCTTTACTCCCTTCTATAACTGTCTACATCAATCGTTCAAAAGTCCCATTCAATGCAGCAAGCCACGATAGTGTGGACGTTTACTACACCAAAAGACTTTTACAATTGACATCCAATTACTTGATCCATTCGATCTTGTAAATCAAGACGCGGAGAATCATAAGTGAAACTCGAAGTTTCTAACCAGTGATTCACCATGCGAACAACCCTATCTCTCATAGAATGAGGGAGCCGAGCAGACAATCGATCTAGTCATCAAATGACACGAAAGTCTCTAATTTGTGTCCTCGACATGACCAAGTGGCTTTGGCTCCATTCCACTCCCCGGGGTGAGAATGAGTCGACTTGAAATCAGTTTTGGAAAGACAAATTAGGCATTGTTTGATAAACTTAATCAATGTATCTTGTAAAAGGAATTACAAGAATTCTCCTCCAATGGCTTATCTATACGAACTTCAAAAGTCCATAAAAGTCACCAAGAGAACAGCAATGGAGACCATGGATATGTTTCCATACCCTCTCCCACTTAGCTTTTTATAACAAAGGGATACACTATCTAATGCATAATTAAATACACATAAGCATAATAACAAACATACAATTCATGCAAGTACGTACACAAATAATCAAATAATTGCTCAAGTAAAATTATTTCTCGACTATTCGTACCTTGATGAATTCCAGCATGCTTTCCTTGAGTCTTCATTCTACGTCTTGAATACTTTGCCGAGTGACGGAAAAATTCTTTGATTCTCATATTTAATTTCACTCCAATTAAATAAAATCAATTCCATTGATTTCCATATTTAATTCTATTTTAAATAAAATCCAAGATTTTCCAATCCAAAAAAAAAAAATTTTGAATTAATCTAATGATTTTAAATAAAATACTTAAATTAAATAAAATCAATATTATTAAAATTCATTGATTTCCATATTTAATTCTATTCTAAATAAAATCCAAGATTATCCAATCCAAAATAAATTTTGAATTAATCTAATGATTTTAAATAAAATACTTAAATTAAATAAAATCAATATTATTAAAAACCATTGATTTCCATATTTAATTCTATTCTAAATAAAATCCAAGATTATCCAATCCAAAATAAATTTTGAATTAATCTAATGATTTTAAATAAAATATTTAAATTAAATAAAATCAATATTTTAATAATTTCTCAATCCTATTTAGATTAGATCTCAAGAATCCTAATCAAAATCGAATTTTGATTCTTCTTAAGACTTCTAATCCAAGTAGGTATAGGATATCTAGAGAAACTAGGATTTTCTTTCCTAATTTAACTCTCCATCTAATTCCATTATTTAATTCCATAATTAAGAAATCTAATCCAAATAGAATTTGAATTAATTCCAAAATTAAATTAAATAAAATTAGAAAGATTAAATTATTTCCGGAAAGATCGGATTTACCGGGACGAACCGAGAATAAATTTCCGGTCGACCCAACATCAAACCCGCGCACAGCACATGAACATGCAATGCATGCATGTGCGTGTATCTCATGCAAATCGCATGCCCCAAGTGAATTAATTCACTCAGCAATGCATTAAGAATTGATTCACGCACACAACATGCTCGATTGATGTGTGCTTGCGCCATCCCGGTCGTCCGCCTCGCTGCCTTCCGGCTGCCGGCGAACCACGCCGACACCCCCAGCCCGCGACCAGCCGACTCACGTCCCAGCCCGCGACCAGCAGCTGCCCAGCAGCCCGCTCAAAGGCATACCAGCAGCCCGCTCCTCAGCCCCGGGGATCCATCGATTGAGCTCCAGCTTGTCGGCGATCGACATCCGGCGATCATGCCGTCGATCCTTGCCAACAGCCCAGCCCGTGCCGCCTCACCGCTGCTCCGAGAGCAGCTAAAACAGCCCGGTCCTTGCTCACCGCGATAGATCGTCAAGGTTTGATTATTCCGAAAACCCTCGATTTTAATAAATTATTTTTCCGACAAACACGATTCATACAAGAGAGAAAAACAAGTACGTAGAACAATAATATAGCACAATAATTTAATAAAATTAAATTAATCTATGGCCATATATATCGAGAATCGATTATCGAAACAATTAACGAAAAAACGTAACCGTACGCTCTGATACCAATTGTTGGAATTCGATATCCCGGGTTATTTAAATTTGCGGAAACCAATAACCCGAACGAACCCTTCGCCGGAGATCACGCGAACACCGACTCATCCGCCAGAGTCCGGCCTTTGGAGACCACGCACCCGAAGGCACGCGGCCCGCCCCCAGCCGAACCCCCGCGAGTACGGGGTTCACGCGATCGATGATCGCGTGCGATCATCATGATCGATGGGGCTGCCCAGCAGCCCCCGCGGCGAGTCCGGCGACTCGCCGCCGCATAGGAGGTCGGCCCGCCTCCAGCTGGGCCATCGCGGGGCCCAGCCCGCTGCCGGCGATCGATCCTTGGATCGATCGCACCCCCGGCGTCCAGCCGGGGTTCGCTCCATGCGCGCACGCCGAAACCCTAGGCGGCGATCGCCGTGGTCCGGCGATCCTAGATCGCCACCACGCGTTCGTCGTCTAATCCGGGGTTCGAACTTTTGGATCTTTGTTCTTCGATAATTGATTCAATAAAACAAGAATTAAATAGCAATTATTTAATTCACCTTTCGATTCGTTGTGCGGAGAAACGAGATCTTATGATGACCTTGAGATCTTCCCACGTATTCCTTGCACTAGCCCGGACGTCGTGTGGGCGACGATCTACCGAACTCCATGGATCCTCCTCTCTACTTTCTCTCTCTAGAATTGTGATCTTCAAGTTATGAGAATAGAGAAGACCATGTAGTGCTTTTATAGGCTACGTAGGGGATCTAAAGGAGGTGGAATATTGGGCTTCCAATATTGAAGATTAAATTGAGCCCAATGCTCAAGTCCATTAATCCTTATCAATATTAATTAATTCTATTTTCCACTATATAAAATTAATTGCACTCCCAATATTAAACCATATTATATCAAATAATATTTCTCCGGTAGTATTATTTATTCCGTGTATTTAAGATATAAATATCCATGAATAAAATTAATTTATTGCTAATTAATTTATTCATCTCTTTTATCCGAGACTAGTACCATTCAACCTTAATTATTATGCGGAATGAATCCACCTGCAGGGTTTACATAATAATTCCTTATGAACTCATCTCGGGGATATTATCAACCCTTCCGGGATACACTGTCCGGTCAATCATTCACGGCATGCCATATATGAAATATAGTGACCCAACTTAACCGGTAATTAACCCAATAATTAAATCGGTTAATTCCTTTGGTAAATCAAAGTCACTTATATTAAATATACACACCCGCAATAATATCGGGGATTAAGAATAAAATGCACCGAGACTCGAATCGATTATCGCCGGCAATCCTAATCGATGAATCTCAACGATCCGCTCAATACACCAAGTGTACAAGTGTGATAAAATAATCAAGACAGATTATTTTCTCTCTCACACAACGACTATACCGATGGATTGGTCCGTGTTCATCTAGGTCGTGAGCAACTGTTCGATTAAATACGAGTAACCGATAGTATGATCTTCTGTGTGGGCCCGACACACCATACTAACTACAACGTATAGAATCCAGGACTATAATTTGCATATATTTAATTATAAATAATTAAATGCAAATAATTGTTTATTTAGTTAAATAGATTAGTGGCAATGGATCGTGAGTTTCCGTTACTTAAATCTAGACATTAAGTACACAACTCCAACATTTACGATAACTCACAATCCTTCACAATTCCCTATAACTGTCTACATCAATTATTCCAAAATCGCATTCAGTATAGCAAGCCACGTTGTGTGGACGTTTACTACACCAAACGATTTTTATAATTGACTCCCAATTACTCGAGACATTTAATCTTGTGAATCAAGACGTGGTAAATCATAAGTGAAACTCGAAGTTTCTTACCAGTGATTCACCATGCAAACGACCCTATCTCTCATAGAACGAGGGAGCCGAGCAGATAATCGATCCATTTCAAGAAATGGTACGAAGGTCTCTAATTTGTGTCATCCACATGACCAAGTGGCTTTGGCTCCGTTCCACTCCCCGGAGTGAGAATGAGTCGACTTGAAGTCAGTTCCAGAAAGACAAATTAGGCATTGTTTGATAAACTTAATCAACGTCTCTTATAAAAGGAATTACAAGAATTCTCCTCCAATGACTTGTCTATATGAACTTCAAAAGTTCATAAAAGTCACCAAGAGAACAGCAATGGAGACCATGGGTATTGTTTCCAATCCCTCTCCCACTTAGCTTTTTAAAATAAAGGGATACGCTATCTAATGTATAATTAAATACACATAAGCATGCATACATGAAATAAAAGCACATAAATATTATCACATAGTCAAAATAATACTAGAATATTATTTTCCGACTATTATGGTTTTATTCCATCCTTGTACGCATCTTCTAGTCTTCAGTCTTCGTTCTTGAATGCTCCATGTGACGAGAATATTAATTCCAATATTTAAATCTATTTATTTTTAATAAATCCAAAAGATACTTAATTCGAATATTAAGTCAATCGAATAAATCAAAAATAAAATTAAATATTATTAATATTTTTATTTATTTATTTTTCCTTTCTAATTCTATTAAATCTTTAGAATCATATCCAAGTCAAACTTGGAACATTCTAGAAGACTTCCATAATAGAATAAGGAAATAAAATAAATTAGGACTCTTCTACTTTCCAAATTAATTAATTCCCATGTCCATGAAAATTCCCATAAAATAAGAATAATCAATTAGGAAATAAATTAATTCCAAATTAATTCTTTTCCTTATCCATAAGAGTTCCCATAAATAAGAACACTCAATAAGTAATAAATTAATTCTAATTTAATTCTTTTCCTAGTTCATGAGAGTTCCTAAAAATAAGAACACTCAAAATAGGAAAACCGAATTAAATTAGGAAAGCGAATCTCGGTAGGAGTAGCACGGGGTGGGGATCCCCGTACCACCCCCACCGATCGACCGGCCAAGGGAGAGGAGCACCGCCGCCGCCACCAGCCGGTCGGCCACCACCATCGCCGGCGGCAGCCCCAGCCGAGGGCGCTTCGCCCCCTTCCCCATCGATCGATGCATGGGGTCGATCATGGGGATGATCGGCCCCGGTCCTTCCCTCTCATCGTCTCCTTCGTCACATCTCGTTCTTCGACGATCGTCTCAACATCGAACCAACGTAAAATTAAATTACAATTTAAATTACAATTCCGGTATCGATTCTATACATGAAATCGACCTTATACACTTTCCGGAAAACATAGAACAATAATAATAAATCCTACATTCAGTCAACCCCCGAATTTTTACTATTACAAGCATTCATCCTCACAAAACGAATCTCGACATGTCCGAGAGTTTAATAAAAATTATGACAATAATTAACAAATAATTAACAAGCCATAATAGTCGGAATCCCTGCAAGGTAGAACACAAAATCGGACATATACATGAACTAGAACTGGAGCTCTGATACCAATTGTTGGAAATCGATATCCCGGATTGTCTAAATTGCGGAAACCGACAACCCTACCGAAATCCCATCGCCGGAAAACACGCGAACCACCATACGACGCCGGAGCTCGACGAGAGCGTCGCCGTGGGCGAACCCACGGCTAACCCTAGCCGAGCCCCCGCCGGGAGGCTCGCTATCGCGCGCCAGCCGCGATCGCATGGGGCTGCTCCGGCAGCCCCCGCGGTGAGTCCGGCGACTCACCGCCGTCACCGGAGGAGGGAGGGGGCGCCCGCCGCGGAACCAGCCCGCAGCAGCCCCCAGCGATCGACCCTAGGTCGATCGCATGCCCCGGCGTCCAGCCGGGGCTCCTTCGATGCGCACCGGCGATCGAGCCCTAGGGCTTCGATCGCCACCCTTCGGCTCCCAGCCGAGGGTGTTCTTCGATCCCCGCGGGGATGTCGACCTCGTGGTCCATCCCCATCCGCGGAGTTCGTCGTTCCCGGATCTTCGTTCATGTATATATTACGATTATATATATATCACATAAAATCATAGAGGGTGTTTATCGATTTTACCTTTGATCTCGTTGTGCGGAGAAACGAGATTGATTTGAAGACCTTCGGATCTTCCTACGTATTCCTTGCACTAGCTTGGAAGTCGTGTGGGCGACGATCCTCCAAGCTTATGGATCTCCTTCACAACTCTCTAGAACTATCAACTAATGATATTCTTGTCTTGTAGGTGTGTTCTAATTGTGAAGACCATGTAGTGCTTTTATAGGCTACGTAGGGGATCTAAAGGAGGTGGAATATTGGGCTTCCAATATTAATGATTAAATTGAGCACAAGCCCAAATCTATTAATCCATTAATATTAATTATATGATTAATTCCACTATATAAATATAATTGCACTCCCAATATTCACCATATTATATCAAATAATATTTTCTCCGGTAGTATTATTTATTCCATGTGTTTAAGATATAAATATCCATGAATAAAATTAATTTATTGCTTAATTAATTTATTCATCTCTTATATCCGAGACTAGTACCATTCAACTTTAATTATTATGCGGAACAAATCCACTCATGAGGTTTACATAATAATTCCTTATGAACTCATCTCGGGGATATTATCAACCTTTTCGAGGACACATTTTCCCATCAAGAATTCACGGCATGTCATACATAAAATATCGTGACCCAACTTTACCGGTAATTGATCGGTTATTCTAATCAATCAAGTCCTTTGGAAAATCAAAGTCACTAATATTAAATGCACACATCCGCAATAATATCAGGGATTGAGAATAAAATACTCAGAGATTTAAATCGATTATCCAAGGCAATCATAATCCATAAATCTCAAGCGATCCGCTCAATACACCAAGTGTACAAGTATGATAAAATAATCAAGACCAATTATTTTCTCTCTCATACAACGACTATACCGATGGATTAGTTCTTGTCCATCTAGGTCGTGAGCTACTGTTTGATTATATACGAGTGACTGATAGTATGATCTTTCGTGTGACGACGCACACCATACTAAATACAACGTATATAATCCAGAACCATATTTGCATTTATTTAATTATAAATAATTAAAAGCAAACGATTATTTATTTAATTAGATTAAATACTATGACCGGGAGTTTACGATACTTAAATCTAGACATTAAGTATACAACTCCATCACATTCCACTCCCCGGGGTGAGAATGAGTCGACTTGAAATCAGTTTCAGAAAGACAAATTAGGCATTATTTGATAGACTTAATCAATGTTTCTCGTAAGAGGAATTACAAGAACTCTCCTCCAATAACTTGTCTATATAAACTTCAAAAGTTTATAAAAGTCATCAAGAGAGCAGTAATGGAGACCATGGCATTGTTTCCAATCCCTCTCCCACTTAGCTTTTTATAACAAAGGGATACGCTATCTAATGCATAAATAAATACACATAAGCATGCATACATGAAATAAAGCACATAGTATTATCACATAGTCAAAATAATACTAGAATATTATTTTCCGACTATTATGACTTTATCGCATCCCCGTACGCATCTTCTAGTCTTCAGTCTTCGTTCTTGAATGCTCCATGTGACGGGAATATTAATTCCAATATTTAAATCCATTTATTTTTAATAAATCCAAAAGTTACTTAATTCGAAAATTAAGTCAATCGAATAAATCAAAAATAAAATTAAATATTAACTAATATTTTTATTTTTTTTATTTTCCTTTTCTAATTCCATTAAATCTCTAGAATCCTATCCAAGACCCACATGGAATATTCTAGAAGATTTCCATAATGAAATAAGGAAATAAAATAATTTAGGACTTCTAGTCCTTCCAAATTAATTCCTTTCCTAATCCATTAAAAATTCCATAAAAGAATAATTTAATAAGGAAAAATTAATTTAGGACTCTTAATCCTTCCAAATTAATTCTCTTCCTAATCCATGAAAATTCCCAAAAATAGGAGAAATGAATTAGGAAGACCAAATTAATTCTAAATTAATTTTTTTCCTAATCCATGAAAATTCCCAAAAATAGGAATAATCAAATTAGGAAAACCGAATTAAATTAGGAATAGGATCTCGGCCGAGATGAACGCGGGTTGGGGATCCCCGCGCTCACCATGATCGACCACCCACCTAGAGGAGTCGAACTCCTCATGGTGGTCGATCGAGCCTCATGAGATCGGCCATGGGGATGGCCGATCGAGCCCTCCCTCTCTTCGTCTCCTCCGTCACAATTTTCCGGTCTTCTTTTCATCCTCGATCCAACGTAAAATAAATTACAAATTTATTACTACGCTATCCGGTATCGATTCTCTACATGAAATCGGCCTCATACAATTTCCGAAAAAATTAGAACAAGCATTCACCACACAAAAACGAATCTCGACATCACCGAGAGTTTAATAATCAAGAGAAATATTATGACATTAATTAACAATAATTAAATCTAGCCATAATAATCGGAAACCCTGCAAGGTAGAACAATTTATCGAAAAATACCGTGAACTAAAACCAACGCTTTGATCGGAGTCGGTTCTACGACGATTCCGGGTGATCGATTTCCAACAATTGGTATCAGAGCGTACGGTTACGTTTTTCGTTAATTGTTTCGATAATCGATTATCGTTGTTTATAGCCATAGATTAATTTAATTTATTAAATTATTGTGCTATATATATTGTTCTACGTCTATGATTTTCTCTCTTTTATGAATCGTGTTGGTCGGAAAAATTAAATATTAAAAATCGAGGGTTTTCGGAATAATCGAACCGAGATCGATCAAAGGAGGGGGTGCCTTTGCGCGGGCTGCTGTGCGGGCTGTATGGCGGCTGGAGGTCGACGGCATCAACCACCAACAGCGGTGGTCACCGGATGTCGACCGCTGCCAAGAGGCCAGGCGGTTCAGCCGCCACGCGCGGCGGCTCGTGGGTCGCGGCTTCGGCTTCGTGCTCGGTGCGGCTGCCGGGGAGGTGGCTGGAAGCACGGGCTGTGCGGGGCATGACCTAAACGTGGCTGGGCATGCCGGCGTGTGCTACCAGTGGTGGTGGTTCGCCGGCAGCCGGCGGCTGCGTTCGAGGGTTGCGGCATCGCGGGTGGCTTCGCGTTTTGGCGGCTGGAGGCGCGGGCTGCTGGGAGGCAGCGGCTGGGCACATGGGCTGGTCGACTTGGCGTTCACCATTGTGGGATGGTTCGCCGGAAGTCGACGGAAGTCCGGCGTGTTGCAACTGCTCGTTCCGGCGAAGGTCCAGGCGAGCGCCGGCGCGATCGATCGAACGACGTTTCACTCGACTTGATCGCGGGCTGCTCGTGCGTGGCTGCACCATGGGTCGATGGCATGGACCGTCAGTGGAGACGTCGTGCCGGAGATCGACCGGGACTGGTGCACATATCTTGCCGAAGAAGACGATCGATTTTTTTTCACGCGCTCCTTCTTTAATCTTACAGGGTGTCGGCCGACATTATTTTTGTCAGCGGACGACACCACGTGATTTTAAGGTGGGCTTGCATGTGTGTGAATTGGTTTGCATAAGCTGTGCATAAGAAATGCATGGATCGATCAATTCTTGGATGTGGCCATGCGTTTTTGCATGGTGAGATGCACGGGCATGCATGTATTGCATGTGCATGGTTCGACCGGGCACGGACCGAGTTGATTCGAGCGGGTCTCATTATTTTTGGTTATTTTTGGTTCGTCCCAAGAAATCCGATCTTTCCTGAAATAATTTAATCTTTCTAATATTATTTAATTTAATTTTCGAATTAATTCAAATTCTATTTGGATTAAATTTCTTAATTATGGAATTAAATAATGGAATTAGATGAAGATTGAAATTAGGAAAGAAAATCCTAGTTTCTCTAGATATCCTATACCTACTTGGATTAGAAGTCTTAAGAAGAATCAAAATTCGATTTTGATTAGGATTCTTGAGATCTAATCTAAATAGGATTGAGAAATATTAGAAATCTTGGATTTTATTTTAGAAAAAAATTAAATATGGAGATCAATGGATTTTTAATAAAATTGATTTTATTTAATTTAAGTATTTTATTTAAAATCAATAGATTAATTCAAATTTATTTTGAATTGGAAATCTTGGATTTTATTTAAATAGAATTAAATATGGAAATCAATGGAATTGATTTTATTTAATTGGAGTATTTTATTTAAAATCATTATATTGATTCAAATTCATTTTGAATTGGAATCTTGGATTTTATTTAAAATAAAATTAAATATGAAAAACAAAGAATTTTTCCGTCGCTCGGCAAAGTATTCAAGACGTAGAATGAAGACCCAAGACAAGCATGCAGGAATTCATCAAGGTACGAATAGTCGAGAAATAATTTTTTTACTTGAGCAATTATTTGATTATTTGTGTACGTACTTGCATGAAATGTGTGTTTGTTATTATGTTTATGTGTATTTAATTATACATTAGATAGTGTATCCATTTATTGTAAAAAGCTAAGTGGGAGAGGGATTGGAAACAATGCCATGGTCTCCATTGCTGTTCTCTTGGTGACTTTTATGGACTTTTGAAGTTCGTATAGACAAGTCATTGGAGGAGAATTCCTGTAATTCCTCTTACAAGAAACATTGATTGAGTCTATCAAACAATGCCTAATTTGTCTTTCTGAAACTGATTTCAAGTCGACTCATTCTCACCCCGGGGAGTGGAATGGAGCCAAAGCCACTTGGTCATGTCGAGGACACAAATTAGAGACTTTCGTGTCATTTGATGACTAGATCGATTGTCTGCTCGGCTCCCTCATTTTATGAGAGATAGGGTTGTTCGCATGGTGAATCACTGGTTAGAAACTTCGAGTTTCACTTATGATTCTACGCGTCTTGATTTACAAGATTGAATGAATCAAGTAATTGGATGTCAATTATAAAGATCTTTTGGTGTAGTAAACGTCCACACAAACGTGGCTTGCTATACTGAATGGGATCTTTGATTAATTGATGTAGACAGTTATAGGGAATTGTGAAGGATTGTGAGTTATCGTAAACGTCCACACAAACGTGGCTTGCGGTGATGTAGCGATTCCGAACGATTCACATTAGTACTGAGTAATGGTTTACACTTAGGTACGCTTTATAGTATCCTTCCCAATGAAGTAACTCTATAATTGATGTACGACCGAAGCAAATCTAATTGCTAAATCATTTGGATAGGTAAACGTCCACACAAACGTGGCTTGCCATATCTGATGGGATTTTAGATGTGATTAGTGATTTAATGATATTATTTGAGGGAGATAATATCGGAGATTAAATCAATTGTTTGTAGTTATATGTGCTCATAGATTAGGAAATGGCTTTGAAACCCACTTTATGTGATACTTAAGGAATTTAAACTCACTGGTCCCTGAATGTAATGATTGGAAAAGAAATCTGGACATTGCCCAAACTGTTGAAGAGTACAAGTTTGTACTCAGTGAGCTTTGTCCTCCCGAGCCTATTATTGTCTCAACTGATGAGTAAAGGACTGATTTTATGAGTAAAGGACTCATAAAGGCCAGTCGCTTCGGGAAAACGCTTAAACACGTTTTTGAGATGATTGACCTTTTAGACGAGTTGAGACGGAAATCGCAAGCTCTTGTAGCCAAAGCCAAAGGTTTCGAACCTAAGGGTAAAATCGGGGGAAAGGAAAAGCAAGCAAAGTGTTCTCGATATAAACAGTATGGGTACTGGAAGTCTGATTATCCTCTCAAAGAAGGTACGAAATTTTCTTTAGTCGTAAAACATAGTCAGTGGTATTATCTACCAGAACCTGGTGTGTAGATATGGAACCATTGACGGTATGTGCATTCTAAAAGATCGTAGTCTATGTGGGCAATGCTGTGGAGGAAGCAGCTGTTGCAATGGAGGACATATATATGATTTCATTTTAGGATATTGCTTTATGTACCCTATTATTTTAGAAAGAACTTTGTTCTGGATTTCTAAATTTTAATAAATGGATATTTTATTTCTTTTAATCATTTGATGGTTATTAGAAGAAATAATGATATTATCTATTCTGGTACATTAGCTAGCAATATATAAATGATGAATCCTGAGTCCACCACAATGCAACGAACCGTTTTATATAACTCGTTTTACTAATAAGAGATTTCTTTATTAAATCATTTATACTTGTGGATTCTTATGCTAAGTCATATTTATTCAAATAAGAAGTTCAAAGGTCGAAAATTGATTGTAAGATCAATTAAGTTGAAGGAGTGGACCTTCCGACCTAAGAATCTAATTTGGAAGATGATACGACTAAGCAATCCTTTATGGATATAAGATATAAGATCCGGACAAGTATTAGAGTTGATTAACTCTGATGTTTGATCAGAGCTTGGGATTGGATCCCAAGAGACTACACCATACAGTTCTCTGTAGAAATGTTGTGTCGGAAACAAGAAATGGAACTCTTATAGAAGTAGTAAAAGCATGAGTTAAACGGAACAACCTATGATCTATGGATATGTCTTGGAAACAACAGCGCATTCAAATGAGGTTGTAGAATATCCTGGAAGAACTAAAAAAAATGTGTGTTCAATAGTACTATGAACCAGAAGGACGTTATAAGTTCTAACGCCCGGTTCTTAGAGGAAGACTATTAGATGAACCACAACCCCAAAATGACGTGATACTTCTGAAAAGAGAGAAAACGATAAAGACTTAGAACCAGCCGAACCGAGTAGCGGTACACCACTAAATGCACCTACTGTTATTACTGTTAATACACCGGAATGCCGTTGTAGTGGGAGGTTGTGTGACAACCAGAGATATTCATAAGACTAGGAGAGTCTTCGGACTCTGGACCTAGTATACATGAAATCAATCCCTAGATCTACATGAAGGCAATACTAGATCTAAATGTGCCTTCTTGGAGAGCAATAAGGATTATTGCTAAGAGGCGAGATCATTTAGAGTACAAGCTTAGTTGATCCATTTAACATAAAATGATGGTTGTCTAGAAAAATCGATATATGAGATAAAGAAGAAGTTAGAGCATGTTCTTAAGATCTATGATCTCAAGAAAAAAAAAACATTGTACTTCTCTAGATATCTTATACGATTATGGTTCATTTTTAACATGCATAGTTCCGAGAAAGATTCGCTACCTTTCAAACACGGAATGCATCTATCTAAGGGTATGTGTTTTGGAACACATAAAGGTGATAGAAGCAGTGAAAGCAGTGTCCTACACTTGGAGTGTGGAAAGCTTGATAAATGCAATGTTGAAAAACGAGAACCTGATATCGGCTATGCGGTTAGCATAGTGGGAGGATATCAAGGTAATCCTGGAAAGGAATATTCGACTGCTGTAAAAGTACTTTCGAAGTACTGTTCTACATGGGCAATGTTGTGGAGGAGGCAGCAGTTGCAGTGGAGGACATTTTATAGGATTTCATTTTGAGTTATTGCTTTTATGTACCTTTTATTTTAGAAAGAACTTTGTTCTGGATTTCTAAAAATTTAATGAATGGATATTTTATTTCTTTTAATCATTTGATGGTTATAAGAAGAAATAATGATATTATCTATTTTGGTACATTAGCTAGCAATATATAAATGATGAATCCTGAGTCCACCACGATGCAACGAACCGTTTTATATAACTCGTCTTACTAATAAGAGATTTCTTAGTTAAATCATTTTACTTGTGGATTCTTATGCTAAGTCATATTTATTCAAATAAGAAGTTCAAAGGTCGAAAATTGATTGTAAGATCAATTAAGTTGAAAGAGTGGACCTTCCGACCTAAGAATCTAATTTGGAAGATAATACGACTAAGCAATCCTTTATGGATATAAGATATAAGATCCGGACAAGTATAAGAATTGATTGACTCTGATGTATGCAGACCTATGCCTACTCAGACAATAAGGTACGAGTACTTCATTTGATGATTACTCGAGAAATGGATTAGAATACCTGATGTGCCACAAAAGCAAGTGTTTTGACAAGTCAATGGACACTAAGCAATTGTGGAGAACCATCAAGGTATATCCATTTGTAGCCTGCGATTTGATCGCGGAGGCAAGTACCTGTCTGAGGAATGCATGGCATACTGATCAGAGATTGGGATTTAATCCCAAGTGATAACACCATACAGTCCTCTGTAAGATTGGTGTGTCGGAAATAAGAAATGGAACTCTTATAGAAATAGTAAAAGCATGAGTTAAACGGAACTACCTATGTTCTATAGATATGTCTTGGTAACAACGGCACATTCAAATGTGGTTGTAGAATATCCTAGAAGAACAAAAGATGTGTGTTCGATAGTACTATGAACCAGAAGGACGTTATAAGTTCTAACGCCCGGTTCTTAGAGGAAGACTATTAAATGAACCACAAGCCCAAAATGACGTGATACTTCTGAAAAGAGAGAAAACGATAATGACTGGAAGCCAGCCAAACCGAGTAGCAATACACCACAAACTGCACCTACTGTTATTACTGTTTATACACCGGAATGCCGTTGTAGTGGGAGGTTGTTTAACAACCGGAGATATTCATGAAACTAGGTGAGTCTTCGGACTCTGGACCTAGTATACGTGAAATCGATCCCTAGATCTACATAGAGGCGGTACTAGATCTAAATGTGCCTTCTTGGAAAGCAATAAGTATTATTGCTAAGAGGCAAGATCATTTAGAGTACAAGCTTAGTTAATCCATTGATGGATTGAAACGAAGCTAGAGATCGTGGAACTTGCGAATTGATGAGATAGTCCATTTGATGGATTCATCAAAAGGCATTGACGAATCGTGTGTATGGGAAACGTGATGGAAACAAGGTGGTGTTTCTCGGAGGTTTTATGTAGATAACATTTTATCATTGGTAACAATGTAAAGATGTTGTCAGACATAAAATGATGGTTGTCTAGAAAAATCGATATATGAGATAAAGAAGAAGTTAGAGCATGTTCTTAAGATCTAGGATCTCAAGAAAAGAACATTGTACTTCTCTAGATATCTTGTACGATTATGGTTCGTTTTAACATGCAAGATTCCGAGAAAGGTTCGTTACCTTTCAGAGACGGAATGCATCTATCTAAGGATATGTGTTTTAGAACACAAAAGGAGATAGAAGCAATGAAAGCATATTCCTACACTTTGAGTGTGGAAAGCTTAATAAATGCATTGTTGAAAACGAGAACCTGATATCGGCTATGCGGTTAGCATAGTGGGAGGATATCAAGGTAACCCTGGAAAGGAATATTCGACTGCTGTAAAAGTACTTTCGAAGTACTGTTCTAGACTACGAAGCAGACGAGCATTTCCTTTGGATTACATTCTCTTAGATTTCTAATCGAATGAGGACCGGTGTAAGTCGATATCAGGCTATGTGTTTCACTATTGAAGGAGAAGGAGTTTTAACATGAAAGAGTGATAAGCACGATGCTTTTCGGACTCTGCCATGGGTAACCAAATAGCGGCCTCAGAGGCAGCGGAAGTTTTGGTATAACTCCGGGATAATCTCTGGGACTTAGATGTGATTCTTAATTTGCCAAAGGCTATGTAAATAGCGGTGCGATGGCAAATGGTAAGAAATCACAAGTCCATAAGTGTAAGATAACACATAGTGCAAGTACCACCTGATACGAGTCATCGTCGAGGGAGACGACGCTGTAGTCACCAAGATAACTTCAGAGCGGCAACCTAGAGTGCTCATTCACATAGTACTTCTTGGAAGTACAACTTTAGCACGTGATGAGTATGGGAGTCGGGAGTTTGGAGGAAATGACTAGACCTTAGTACAAGTGGGAGATTGTTGGAGTTGTGTACTTAATGTCTAGATTTAAGTGACGGAAACTCACGATCCATTGCCACTAATCTATTTAATTAAATAAACAATTATTTGCGTTTAATTATTTATAATTAAATATATGCAAATTATAGTCCTGGATTTTATACGTTGTAGTTAGTATGGTGTTGCATGGGCGCACAGAAGATCATACTATCGGTTACTCGTATTTAATCGAACAGTTGCTCACGACCTAGATGGACACGGACCAATCCATCGGTATAGTCGTTGTGTGAGAGAGAAAATAATCTATCTTGATTATTTTATCACACTTGTACACTTGGTGTATTGAGCGGATCGTTGAGATTCATCGATTAGGATTGCCGGCGATAATCGATTCGAGTCTCAGTGTATTTTATTCTTAATCCCCGATATTATTGCGGGTGTGTATATTTAATATAAGTGACTTTGATTTACCAAAGGAATTAACCGATTTAATTATTGGGTTAATTACCGGTTAAGTTGGGTCACTATATTTCATATATGGCATGCCGTGAATAATTGACCGTACAGTGTATCCCGGAAGGGTTGATAATATCCCCTAGATGAGTTCATAAGGAATTATTATGTAAACCCTGCAGGTGGATTCATTTCCGCATAATAATTAAGGTTGAATGGTACTAGTCTCGGATATAAGAGATGAATAAATTAATTAGCAATAAATTAATTTTATTCATGGATATTTATATCTTAAATACACGGAATATATAATACTACCGGAGAAATATTATTTGATATAATATGGTAAATATTGGGAGTGCAATTATATTTATATAGTGGAGTTAATCATATAATTAATAATAGTAAGGATTAATAGATTTGGGCTTGGGCTCAATTTAATCACTATTATTGGAAGCCCAATATTCCACCTCCTTTAGATCCCCTACGTAGCCTATAAAAGCACTACATGGTCTTCTCTATTCTCATAACTTGAAGATCACAATTCTAGAGAGAGAAAGTAGAGAGGGAGATCCATGGAGTTCGGTAGATCGTCGCCCACACGACGTCCGGGCTAGTGCAAGGAATACGTGGGAAGATCTCAAGGTCATCATAAGATCTCGTTTCTCCGCACAACGAATCGAAAGGTGAATTAAATATTTCCGCTATTTAATTCTTATTGAAATCAATTATCGAAAAACAAGATCCAAGGGTCGAACCCGGAGTAGACGGACGATCGCGTGGTGGTGGCGAAGCCACCGGACCACGCCAATCGCCCGCTAGGGTTTCGGCGGGGGCGAGAGGGTCGAACCCTCGGCTGGAGCCGAGGGGATGCGATCGATCGCTTGGATCGATCGCGGAGGGCGCGGGCTGGTGCCGCCCCTCCCCACCCTGAAGGTGGCTGACCTCCAGGCGGCGGCGAGTCGCCGGACTCGCCGCGGGGGCTGCACGGGCAGCCCCACCCGATCGATCACATGAGCCCCGCGGACGGGGGCTCGGGCTGGGCGTGCGCGCGGCTTCGGCCGTGTCGTGCGTTCGGCTCGTGCTCCGGTTCGTACGCGGCGTTCGTGTTATCTCCGGCGAAGGGTTCGTTCGGGTTATTGGTTTCCGCAAATTTAAATAACCCGGGATATCGAATTCCAACAGTGCGGTGGTTTGCGTGTTCTCCGGCGAACGGATTTCAGTCGGGTTATCGTTTATGCAATTTTTGATAGCCCGGGATATCGATTTCCAACAATTGGTATCAGAGCGTTGGTTCTAGTTCATGTATATGTTCGATTTTATGTTCTACCTTGCAGGGATTCCGACTATTATGGCTTAATAATTTTTCGTTAATTATTTTGTCATGATTTATTGTTTTATTAAACTCTCGGACATGTCGGGGTTCGTTTTGTGTGGATGAATGCTTGTAATAGTAAAAATTCGGGGGTTGACCGAATTTAGGATTTATTATTATTGTTTTATGTTTTCCGGAAAGTGTGTAGGGTCGATTTCATGTACAGAATCGATACCGGAATTGTAATTTAAATTTGTAAATTAATTTTACGTTGGTTTGATGTTTGAACGATCACCGGAGAACGAGATGTGACAAAGAAGACGAAGGACGAAAAATCGGGGGGGTCGATCATCCCAATGATCGATCCCCATGAGGATCGATCGACCTAAGGGGCTGCCCGCGGGAGTTCTCGGCCACGCCGGCCACGCCGGCCACCGGTGGTGGTGGCGCGTGGGCTGGGGCGGCGGCGGCGGTGGTGGTCGATGGTGGGGGTGGTGCGGGGATCCCCACCCTGTGCTACTCCTACCGAGATTCCCTTCCCTAATTGAATTCGGTTTTCCTATTTTGAGTGTTTTTATTTTTGGGAACTCTCATGGAATAGGAAAAGAATTAAATTAGAATTAATTTATTTCCTTATTTTGAGTGTTCTTATTTTTGGGAACTCTCATGGATTAGGAAAATAATTAATTTGGAATTAATTTTTTCCTAATTGATTATTCCTATTTTATGGGAATTTTCATGGACATGGAAACTAATTAATTTGGAAATTGGGAGAGTCCTAATTTATTTTATTTCCTTATTCTATTATGGAAGTCTTCTAGAATATTCCAAGTTTAACTTGGATAGGATTCCATAGATTTAATAGAATTAGAAAGATAAATAAATAAATAAAAATATTAATAATATTTCAATTTATTTTTAATTTATTCGATTGAATTAATTTTCGAATTAAGTATCTTTTGGATTTATGAAAAATAAATAAAATTAAATATTGGAATTAATATTCTCGTCACATGGAGCATTCAAGAACGAAGACTGAAGACTAGAAGATGCGTACAAGGATGGAATAAAGCAATAATAGTCGGAAAATAATATTCTAGTATTATTTGACTATGTGATAATATTTATGTGCTTTAATTTCATGTATGCATGCTTATGTGTATTTAATTATGCATTAGATAGCGTATCCCTTTATTGTAAAAATCTAAGTGGGAGAGGGGTTGGAAAAATCCCATGGTCTCCATTACTGTTCTCTTGGTGACTTTTATGAACTTTCGAAGTTCATACAGACAAGTCATTGGAGGAGAATTCTTGTAATTCCTCTTACAAGAGACATTGATTAAGTTTATCAAACAATGCCTAATTTGTCTTTCTAAAACTGATTTCAAGTCGACTCATTCTCACCCCGTGGAGTCGAATGGAGCCAAAGTCACTTGGTCATGTGGATGACACAAATTAGAGACTTTCGTATCTTTAGATCGATTGTCTGCTCGGCTCCCTCATTCTATGAGAGATAGGGTTGTTCGCATGGTGAATCACTGGTAAGAAACTTCGAGTTTCACTTATGATTTACCACGTCTTGATTCACAAGATTAAATGGGAGTTTCACTTACGAGTAATTGGGAGTCAATTATAAAAAACATTTAGTGTAGTAAACGTCCACACGAACGTGGCTTGCTGTACTAATGGGATTTTTGATTAATTAATGTAGACAGTTATAGGGAATTGTGAAGGATTGTAAGTTATCGTAAACGTCCACACTAACGTGGCTTGCGGTAATGTAGCGATTCTAAACGATTCACCTTAGTACTAAGTAATGGTTTACACTTAGGTACGCTTTATAGTATTCTTCCCAACGAAGTAACGCTATAATAATGTACGACCAAAGTAAATCTAATTGCGAAATCGTTTGGATAGGTAAACGTCCACACTAACGTGGCTTGCCATATCTGATGGGATTTTAGATGTAATTAGTAATTTAATGATATTATTTGAGGGAGATAATATCGGAGATTAAATTGATTGTTTGTTTATATGTGCTTATAGGTTTAGAGAATAGCTATGAATCCACTTTCTCTGATACTCAAGGAGAATAAACTCACTGGCCCCAATTATATTGATTGGAGGAGAAATCTGGACATTGTCCTAACTTCTGAGGAGTAAAATTTTGTACTTCATGATCAATGCCCCGCTGAGCCCACGAATGCCTCAACTGATGAGGAAAGAACGGCATATAGGAGGTGGAAAAAGGCTGATGAGATGGCTAGGTGCTATATTTTGGCTTCCATGTCAAATGTACTCCAAAACCAGCATCAGTTGATGGACTCCGCCTATGACATGTCGTTTAACCTCAAGGAGATGTTTGGGCATCAAGACCGTGCGGCTAGGCAAGATGCAATGAGAGTCCTTTGATGGAGTTGTATTCTAAATGACTAGTTTAGTGCAAATACGGAACTCCTTATCTATACCTTAATTCGATATATGATTCAAGCATGATTGCATTTAATGCAATAGTCCTTGATGTATACGTTGTAGATAGTATGGCGTGAGGAGACACGCGGAAGATTATACTATCGGTTACTCGTATACTATCGAACAGTAGCTCACGGCTTAGATGGACATGGACAATCCATCGGTACGTCGTAGTGTGACTGGTAGATAGTCGGTCTTGACTATCATGTTACACTCGTACACTTGGTGTATTGAGCAGGACCACGGGAGGGCGTTCGATTTATACTAATCTGAGTAATCGAACTAGAACTCAGATATTACAGATATGTGAGTTCTTAATCCCTATATAATTATAGGTGCGTGTGTCCAATGTTTGGTTCTTTGATGTGCCAATGAGTGAGACTAATTGATTAGTCAATATTCTCGGTAGATTGGGAATCGGTATTGTACACACGGCATGCTATAGATTATAGACAGGAAACCGTGTCCCATTTATTGGGTTGATGATGTCTCCGAGAGGAGCTCATAAAGTTTATCATGTAAACCCTGCAGGTGGATTTACTCCGCATGATAATAAGGATCAGTGGTACTAGTCTCGGATAATAAGAAATGAATTAATTTAATTATTAGTAATTAAAATTAATTCGTGGACATGCGATATCTTAAACACGGGGAAATGTCACATATGTAATACGGTGGGAAAAATTATTGACGGAATAATTTGAATTAATTAATTGGAAAATCAATTATAATTTTATAGTGGAATTAATTATAATTTAAATTGTGGAATTTAATTAAGGTTTTCCTTTTGGGACACCAAGTTAATAAATTACAATTTAAGCCTAATTAATTAATTGCCTAGAGGTCCTCTAGTGTAGCCTATATAAACCCCTCCCCCCTCTCTCTCTAAGACCTAAGAAACGCCGCTATTTTATTTTTGCGGAGAAAAATAAATTGTTTGCGCAATTATTTTTCTGTAGAAATAAATAGATTAGCGCTGTTATTTTTCTGTAGAAAAAAATTGCTAGCGCAATTATAGTTCTGAGACAGAGAAATATATTCACGGTGGTTGAGAAGAGAAGAGACGGGGAGCTCCAAGCAGATCGATGCCCACACATCGGCTGGAGTAAGAGGGCTAGGACATACGCTAGAAGTCTCGAGGTCTCTATCAATTCGGCTTCTCCAAATCACGCGACAAAGGTATGGAATCGAAACCCTCTTCCGCACTCGTTTCGATTCGATCTCGTACGTAATCATACAACGAACCTCCGATCGAGTTCCGAGAACCGTGGTATGCATTCCTTGATCACTGGGCGACTTCTGGTAGCCGGAACGTATCCGTAATATCTGAGGTCTCACTCATTGGCACATCAAAGAACCAAGCATTGGACACACGCATCTATAATTAAATAGGAATTAAGAACTCACATATCTGTAATATCTGAGGTCTAGTTCGATTACTCTGATTAGTATAAATTGAACGCCCTCCCGTGGTCCTGCTCAATACACCAAGTGTACGAGTGTAACATGATAGTCAAGACCGACTATCTACCAGTCACACTACGACGTACCGATGGATTGTCCCTGTCCATCTAAGTCGTGAGCTACTGTTCGATAGTATACGAGTAACCGATAGTATGATCTTCCGCGTGTGTCCTCACGCCATACTATCTACAACGTATACATCAAGGACTATTGCAATAAATGCAATCATGCTTGAATCATATATAGAATTAAGGTAGACATTTAGAATACAACTCCATCAAGAGATGAATAAATTAATTAGCAATAAATTAATTTTATTCATGGATATTTATATCTTAAACACATGGAATAAATAATACTACCGGAGAAAATATTATTTGATATAATATGGTGAATATTGGGAGTGCAATTATATTTATATAGTGGAAGTACTTATATAATTAATATTAATGGATTAATAGATTTGGGTTTGGGCTCAATTTAATCATTAATATTGGGAGCCCAATATTCCACCTCCTTTAGATCCCCTACGTAGCCTATGAAAGCACTACATGGTCTTTAAAATTAGAACAAGACAAGAATATCAATAGTTGATAGTTCTAGAGAGTTGTGAAGGAGATCCATAGGAGTTTGAACGAGGTGCAAGAAATACGTAGGAAGATCCGAAGGTCTTCAAATCAATCTTGTTTCTCCGCACAACGAGATCGAAGGTAAAATCATAAACCCCCTTGTATGATTTTATGTGAATTAAATCGTGATATATACATGAACAAAGATTAGGGAAAACGTACGATTCCGCGGATGGGGATGGACCGCGAGGTCGAAATCCCCGCGGAGATCGAACCCTCGGCTGGGAGCCGAGGGGGTGCGATCGAGCTAGGGCTCGATCGCGGTGGCACACGGGAGGAGCCCCGGCTGGACGCCGGGGCATGCGATCGACCGCGGGGTCGATCGCTGGGCAACCGCAGCTAGAGCCACGGCGGGTGCGCTGGGCGCACCGCCCTCCTCGAGGCGGTGGCGGTGAGTCGCAGGACTCACCAACCGGGGCTGCCGGAGCAGCCCCATGCGATCGCGTGCGATCGCGAGCCCTGGCGAGGGGCTCGGCTAGGGTTTAGCCGCGGGATCATCCCGCGGCGACGCTCCGGTTGAGCTCCGGCTTCGTGCGGTGGTTCGCGTGTTCTCCGGCGAACGGATTTCGGTCGGGTTATCGTTTCCGCAATTTTTGATAGCCTGGGATATCGATTTCCTACACATACTTCTTCCATTAAGAGAGCTTCACGTCTGATGCGCCCAGCGCGCGCTCTGCTCTAAAGATTTCAGCTCCAATCTTCAATCCTCCGAATCATCTGATGGTGTTGTATACTTAATGTATAGATTTAAGTAACGTAAACTCCCAATATATGGCATTTAATCTATTTAAATAAATAAACAATCATTTTCTTTTAATTATTTATAATTAAATATATGCAAATTATAGTCCTGGATTATATACGTTTTAGTTAGTATGATGTGCGACATCACACGGAAGATCATTCTATCGGTCACTCGTATATCGATCAAACAGTAGCTCACGACCTAGATTAGAATAACCGGTCGATTACCGGCAAAGTTGGGTCACGGTATTTTATGTATGACATGCCGTGAATTCTTGACGGGAAAGTGTGTCCTCGAAAGGGTTGATAATGTCCTCGAGATGAGTTCATAAGGAATTATTATGTAAACCTCATGAGTGGATTTGTTCCGCATAATAATTAAAGTTGAATGGTACTATTCTCGGATTACAAGAGATGAATAAATTAATTAGCAATAAATTTAATTTATCCATGGACATTTATATCTTAAACACATGGAACAAATAATACTACCGGAGATAATATTATTTGATATAATATGGTATAATATTGGGAGTGCAATTATATTTATATAGTGGAAAATAAATATAATTAATAATAATGGATTAATAGATTTGGGTTTGGGCACAATTTAATCATTATTATTGGAAGCCCAATATTCCACCTCCTTTAGATCCCCTACGTAGCCTATAAAATCACTACATGGTCTTCACAATTAGAACAAGACAAGAATATCAATAGTTGATATAGTTCTAGAGAGTTTGTGAATGAGACTCATAAGATTTCGGAGGATCGTCGCCCACACGACGTTCGAACGAAGGTTAATGAATACGCGGGAAGATTTAGAGGTCTTCAATTAATTCTCGTTTCTCCGTACAACGAGAAAAAAGGTAGAAATCATAAACCCCCTTATGATTTTAATTTTAATATCGTGATATACGCATGAACAAAGATCCGAGAAATGAACTCCGCGGATGGGGATTCGAGATCCCCGGTGGGGATCGACGAAGCCCTCGACTGGGAGCCGGGGGATGGCGGTCGAGCCTAGGGCTTCGACCGCCGGCGGCGTGCGATCGAAGGGGTCTCGGCTGCACGCCAGGGCATGCGATCGACCATGAGGTCGATCGCTAGGGCAGCCGCGGTTGGAGCCGCGGCGGGTGCGCTAGGCGCGCCGCCCTCCCTCGACGGCGATGGCGGTGAGTGTTGGAGTTGTATACTTAATGTCTAGATTTAAGTAACGTAAACTCCCGGTCATAGCATTTAATCTATTTAATTAAATGAACAATTGTTTGCTTTTAATTATTGATAATTAAATATGTGTAAATATAGTCCTAGATTATATACGTTGTAGTTAGTATGGTGTGCGTCGTCACACGGAAGATCATACTATCGGTTACTCGTATTTAATCGAACAGTTGCTCACGACCTAGATGGACACGGACCAATCCATCGGTATAGTCGTTGTATGAGGGAGAAAATAATCGGTCTTGATTATCTTATGATACTTGTACACTTGGTGTATTGGGCGGATCGCTTGAGATTTATCGATTAGGATTGCCTTAGATATTCGATTTAAATCTCAGTGTATTTTATTCTTAATCCCCGATATTATTGCGGGAGTGTATATTTAATATTAGTGACTTTGATTTTCCAAAGGAATTGATTGATTAGTATAACCAGTCAATTACCGGTAAAGTTGGGTCACGGTATTTTATATATGACACGCCGTGAATTCTTGAAGGGAAAGTGTATCCCGATAAGGGTTGATTATATCCCCGAGATGAGTTCATAAGGAATTATTATGTAAACCTCATCAGTGGATTTGTTCCGCATAATAATTAAAGTTGAATGGTGCTATTCTCGGATATAAGAGATGAATAAATTAATTAGCAATAAATTAATTTTATTGGTGGATATTTATATATTAAATACACGGAATAAATAATACTACCAGAGAGAATATTATTTGATATAATATGGTTTAATATTGGGAGTGCAATTATATTTATATACTGGAAAATAAATTTAATTAATAATAGTAAGGATTAATAGATTTGGGCTTGGGCTCAATTTAATCACTATTATTAGAAGCCCAATAATCCACCTCCTTTAAATCCCCTACGTAGCCTATAAAAGCACTACATGGTCTTCACAATTATAACACACAAGAAGACAAGAATATCAATAGTTGATAGTTCTAAAGAGTTTAAGGAGATCCATAGGAGTTCGGAGGATCGTTGCCCACACGACGTTCGAACGAAGTGCAAGGAATACGTGGGAAGATTCAAAGGTCTTCAAATCATCTCGTTTCTCCGCACAACGAGACGTAGGTATAATCGTAAACCCCCTCTTATGATTATACGTTTAAATCGTAACATGCATATGAACGGAAGATCCGGGAACGACGAACTCCGCGGACAGGGATGGACCGCGAGGTCGACATCCCCGCGGGGATCGAGGGTGGCGGTCAGAACCCTAGGGTTCGACCACCGGGCACGCGAAACCCCGGCTGGACGCCGGGGGTGCGATCGTTCCAAGGGTCGAATCGCGGGTAAGCTGCGGGGTCACCCGCAGCGACCCCGTACGTACTGCGGGTTCGCCCGCAGCGGATGCGTGCGTGGGCGCAGCCCCGCTGGGCAGCGAGTCATGGACTTGCTGCGGGGCTGCTATGAGCAGCCCCAGGGATCGCTACGAGCGATCCCAGCGATCGTCCGCATGACGATCGTGAGCCCCGTGCGGGGGCTCGACTAGGGTTTAACCGCGCATCATCTCGCGGCGACGCTCTGGTCGGGCTCCGGCTCGTGCGTGTTGGGATATGTCCTTCGATCCTACGTGTGCAATCGATAAAGTCATAAGGTCGTCTATGGATGTTAAATGATTATTTGATAATATTATTTGTTGGGAACAATATAATATTGATCGATAAATCATACCTACAGGGTCACACACGGACTCAAAGATGATGTACGTTGCTTGATAAATATATTGATTTAGAATCAATATTTACGTGGATTTAATTCACATGCATGGGATGCATGGCTTGCATGGATGCATGTCACATAGTGTGACATGGCATGCCACACAAGCTAGTGGGACCATGTCTTATGCTAGTTGGCATGATGATGTGGTATGACCATTCATATTCACCATAAACCACCCCATTATGTGTGTTGATGACACACATTAAGGTGGGGGGTTACAAGGTTGATAATGGGACAATTATGTGACCATAATGAGATGAATAAGAGGGTGAAAATCAGATTTTCACACAACTTAATCACATATTTCGAAATCCACACAAAAGAGAGAAAGGAGAGAGTGTTCTTGGAGAACCGACTCGATCAAGCAAAGTGTTCGTCATCCGGGTTCGTGTGCAACACGTAGAGGCCGGGCCATTTGTGCGGCTTCAACATCCGGGCGATCTAGACAAGAGGAGTGACGAGGTCATTCACAAGGAGAGCTTCGAGAGGCTGATCCATTAAGGTGGTTCAATCGACTCAACACCACCTTAACCAAAATCAACGATCACCAAAAGTAAGTAATCGTTGAACCTTATATATATATATTGGATGTGTATATATATATGTTTATATGTGTTCTTATACACATTAAGTGTGCACTAAGATCCAAGCATGATAGATTTATATGCTTTACACGCTTCCGCACACACGGTATATCGATTGGATCGGTATACCGGTACCTTCAATTGGTATCAGAGCCTAGGGCTCGTGCACACTTTTGTGTTGGACACGAAGGTTAAATCAACATAATTGGATTTTTGGTTTAATTGTGATTATGTGATTAGATGTAAGGCCGGCCACCGTTAGTGGTCGGGTGAATGATTTCGTCGTTTTTTACGTTTCGATTGGCCATAGTCTTTTGAGGGCTGCGTCCCTTGGAATCATTTGTAATAGATAGATTTTTCTATTATATTTGTATTGTACTACTTGTAAGCGATGGACTTAGTCCATGGTTCGATGGAGGATCTCGGCTCTCTAGCGAAAACGAGAAGAAACGAAGCAAAACGAAGCAAAACGAAGAAAAACGGACGAAACCGGGCTGCTGGAGCCAAACGGCGGGCGCCGTTGTAGCTCCAGCGGGCGCTGTTTTGTTTCGGTGGGCGCCGTTTTGGAAACGGCGACCGCCGAAAGCCCTTTTTCTTGGCAGATTGTTCCCGGACCTTTCGGCGGGCGCCGTTTTGGATACGGCGACCGCCGGTGGTGTTCAGCGACCGCTGGTTGTGAAACGGCGGGCGCTGTTTGTGGTTTTATGGGTACGGAATAGATTTGACCAAAATCGGAGGGCACGGAACTAAAACGGAGGGCGAGGACCAGTCCAGAAGATGTTCAAGGCTTTTGTTGTTATGTTAATCTTTTCGTTTGAGAGTTGTGAGGTTCTAGGGGCCTTTCGATTTCGTATTTATTTGCTTTGCTAGTTATAGGATGTTTTATGTTATAAATGTTCAACTTACATATAAACACCTATGCATGCAAGTTCCCAAAATAATGAGTATAATGTCTTGTCCAAAAACATCACACTCATGAAGCCCTCGATCATAAGTTGGTAAGTCCGCCTCAGCGGGGTACTACTTGTTATCTTGGGATAAGTGGGAGTAAGGGTTAGACCCTTACACGTGACTTTGGTTTTCTCATCGATAGATCCACTGCAGGCGTGGCTATCGAGACATGAGATGAGAATGGGATTCTCATCGACCGAGAGTGATATTAGATATCATTGACATGGGTGTGTCTACCTATCTTGAAATACTTAAGTGCGGACTCAGTCGGCTTAAAGATTTGCACGATGAGGATCTCGGAATCGTTTTGTTCTAAGGGACAATGATATTGGATATCAATTGAACAAAATGAAATAAATAAGTACAATTGTTAGACAACCTTATTTGTTTACCGCTTTGTGGATGTTTACATACTTTAGTTATCTTTCTTTTATAGTTTATCATGTCAAATATCAACTCAATTCAAGTTTGGTTCAATTCTTGATTATGAAAAATTGAACAAATTTTCTTGATTCACAACGTAATTTGAGGATGGTCCTCAAATACGAAGACAAGGAAAATGTGTTAGATAACCACATCCTAAGATATCATTGAACAACTCAATATCATGTTCGGAGAATATGCAATGATTGAGCGGTTCGGTGTGACCAGGTTCATCGCTTCAGCTAGGCTGGAAAAATGGAAATCTATGGGATCACATGTGCAACAAATGATTGGATTATTTGTTTCAAGTGACCGCCTAGATTTTTCCTATGATGATTATTTGGCAACCGATTTCATACTTCAATCTCATGATGGTTATAATGCTTTTAGGCTAAATTTTCTATATGAATGGTTTGAAGAAATCGCTTCGTGAGCTCCACGGGATGCTTAAGGCTGCTGAGCCGGCGATAGAGAAGGACCCTAAGAGGGAAATTCTTATGATATAGGATAGGGTATTCAAAAGATCATGGGCAAGAAGGCTACTAGGGTTCCTAGGGAATCTCAATGCGTCTACTGCAAAAGTGTTGGACACTACTTGCAAACTTATAAAAGTTCATATTTTATTCAATTTCAAAACAAATGCCTAATTTGTCTTTCATTTGATGGATTATAAGGTTATGATTATTTACACCTCGGGGAGTGATTTAATCCAAAACACTTAAGTTCATCAATGACACAAATTAGAGACTTTCGAGCCATTGGATGGCGTGAATCGATTGTCTGGTTGGCTCTATCATATTTTATGTGAGATAGGGCTTCAATTGCATGATAATATCGCTGGTTAGAAAACTTCGATTTTTCACTTACGATTTATCACGTTTTGACATTGAGATAATTTTGAATGGGAAATTCGAATAAGAGTCAATTATTGAGAATAATTGAACTTGCCCAAAGTTCAAAGAAGATGTGAAGAGCGGGGTTGCTTCATCTTCAGGTATTAATGTTATAGACATTAAACTTCACAAATTCTACTTCTTGGGTATTGGATTCCAAACCTAGTTCTCACATTTGTATGTGGAGGAACTACATAGAAGTATAAGTTTGGTGAGTAGAGATGTCGTTCTACGGGCGAGAAATGGAGCGAAGGTCGCTGCATTAGCCGTATGATCATATGATGTTGTTTTGCCTTAGGGTCTTGTCTTAGTATTATAACTATGTAATTTCGTACCTTCAATAAACAATGAATATTGGTTCAGTATTGGATACTGATGGATTAGTTTTTTCACTAATTAAATAGTTTGATAACTATTTTAATTGTGAACTATTCTTTGTTTTGGTACGATTATTACATTATTTATGTATACTTTAAACTCAACAAATCATATATAACATTAACACAAAAGTCCAAATCGAATAAGTCTCATTGAGACATAACTGTAACATTGTTGATTAGATCAAAATCTAAACATGTAACGAATCTTCTTTTAGAAGGCATTCTAGAATCATTTGACTTGGAGTCATTTGATACATGTGAATGATGTTTGATGGACAAAGATAACAATGTCATCTTTCTTGGAGAAAGGAGAACATGTGAGTGATTAATTAGGGATGATCCATACTGATGTATGTGGAACCTATCAGTTCACAAGCACATGAAGGTTATGTTTCGAAAAAGAGAAAACAAACTATATTAGATATAGTTCGACCATTCGATGAGAGGTCTAAATGAACTACTGGTCTCTTTTGGGAACACACAATTCTTGACTTCAACTTATACACTGAATAGGACGCTGTCAAAAGCTGTTGATAAGACATCATACTAGGTATGGAAAGGGAGGGTCCCTATTGTTTTCATCAAAATTTGAGGTTCTAAAAGCTTCTCTGACGAGATTTATCTCTATAGAGCTTGAACTCAAATGGGATAAAAGTTTTTTATGGTATCCATAAGAAACTCGAGGGTACAACTTCTACGATCTATCTGAGAACAATATTTTGTTGCTCGAGATAGTGATTTTCTTGAAAAGAGTAATCTTTCCTAGAAATTCAGTGGGAGCTCGGTTGTCTTGAACGAGGTTCAAGTGAAACAACCAATGATGAATACTCAAGACTAGGTTGAGAGTATTCTTATGGTTTTGGAAGCCATACCAGCCCTCGTAGGTCCGAAAGGAATAAATCTATCTCTATTATTCAAATACTTAGGTATTGTGACCAATGAGAGATATGAATTCATGCTTTTGGAAAGCGGTGAACCTTCGACCTAATTCCAAGCTATGACGAGTCCAGCTACTGAAAATTGGCATGGTGCCATGAAATCTGAGATGATATCAATATCTGATAATCAAGTTTGGAACTTGATATATTTGCATCACAGGGTTAGACCCAATGAATGCTAATAGATCTTTAAGATCTAAACAGACATATGGAAAACCTAGGGTTTTCAAAGCAAGGTTGATGGTAAAAGTTTTATTCACGAGGTGGATTATGGAAAAACTTTCACCAATTGCTTTGATTAAATCATTCAGATTATCTTAGCCATTACTACTCATCTTGATAATGAGTTGTGGTAATATTGGATGTTAAAACTAACTTCTTGAATTGGATTCTAGAAGAGGCTGTGTTTTGACACAGCCAAAGAGTTTTATCGATCCTAATAAGGCTGAGAAATTATGCAATCTTATAATTCCATTTATGGAATAAAGAAAAGCATATCGGAGTAGCAATCTTCAGTTCAATGAATCCATACGGGGTTTTGGATTTCAGAGGAACTCGGAAGAGTCTTGTTTTACAAGAAGATCAGTGGGAGTTACGTTGTATTAATTGTGTTGTATGTCGGTGACATACTCCTTATTGGAAACAATGTTTCTATGCTTAATTCTATTAAAGAATGGTTTGAGAATTGTTTTTCAATGAAGGATCTTGGAGAAGCACAGTACATATTGGGCATCAAGATCTGTCGGAACAGATCGAAAATGATGTTTGGACTTAGTCAAGTGACCTATTTTGATAAGGTACTTGATAAGTTCAGAATGAAAGACGCCAAAAAGGGTCTCATTCCAATGAGTCATGGCACATCTCTTAGCAAGATGCAAGGCCCTACGGGACTTGATGAGCAAAAGAGGATGGAAAACATTCCTTATGCTTTGGCAATAGGCTCTATAATGTATGCCATGATATGTACACGACCGGACGTATCGTATGCTTTGAGCATGACGAGTCAGTTTCAAGGAAATCCAGGTGAGGCGCGTTAGACTGCGACCAAGAATATTCTTATGTACATTAGATGGACAAAAGAATTTTGTTGTCTTTGAAAGACAAAAAGAGTTGATATTAACAAGCTGTTTGAATGCTAACTTCAAAACAAACTAAGATAATTTCCGATTTTAATCTGGTTATATCTTTTGTCTGGTTAGAGGTGATATTTGCTGGAATAGTTCCATGCAATGCAATATAGCTGATTAAACTACAAAAGTTGAGCACAGTATTGCATTGGATGCAGTAATGTTGGCAGTTAGGATTTGAAAGTTCTTGAATGAACTAGGTGGCGTAACTAGCTCAGCCCATCCGATAGTTCTCTATTTATAGTAGAGTTATCGCGCAAGCCAATGAGCTAGGAAGCACCACAAGTCTAAAACTGGTGCTCAGGAAGTTCCACATTATCTAGGAGATAGTTTTGTGGAGACATCGAGATAATAAAGTTGCAACTTTTGGTAAGGTTGCAAACCCGCTTTCTAAACCTCTCCAGCAGTTTAAGCTTAAGGCTTTCACGACTGCAATAGAGATCAGACATCTTAGAGATGGGTTGTGATTTCTATTACTGTATTAGATACTTTTGGAGAATTGGTAAACATTCACTCATATGTATAATACATAATTCTTCATATAAATATGGTTTAATTTATATGAATTGTCCAAATGATTAAGTTATATCAATTGGGTTATGAGGTCGACTTACCGCATAATGAAGTCCCAATGGTTGAACTGATATACTTAAATCATATAGTTGTTCCTGGTTCGTATAATCGAGTACGGACAAACCGATAATACAATGAACTAGTTTGTAATGTGTACTATAGCGCCGCTTCATGGGCTAGTGATGTGGGACATCAAGTACAATTACATAGATATTAGCTGGGAGCTAATGATCGAACAGACCCGACTGGAATAGTATTTAAGATTTCGAGTCATAATACTATTTCATTGACTGTCGAGCAATTTCCTCTGACCTGAGTAGTCCAGAGTGATTCCATTGTGAAATGGTGTACTTTGATACAAGTAAACGCCTTTCGTAAAAGGAGGTTATAAAACTTGTTATTGGGTATATCAGGAAGCAAGTGGGAGAGCTTGGACTGACAAGATGGGATTGTCCTCCATTTTTATAATGGGATACATGTCTTACCGGCCACTTGGAGAGTCGAGACTGTGGAAAATACGTGGCCACGACCAGATTCGTATCATAGTGATAAATCTGGTTTTACAGTCTGTCTCAAAGTCCAAGAAAGGTTTGAACCGATTGAGGATGACTCGAGTCTTGCCTCAAGTTCAAACTTAGACATAAAGTGACAACAGGAAGTTGGCAGCACACTGGCTCTGAAGGCCAAGTGGGAGATTGTTGGGATATGTCCTTCGATCCTACGTGTGCAATCGATAAAGTCATAAGGTCGTCTATGGATGTTAAATGATTATTTGATAATATTATTTGTTGGGAACAATATAATATTGATCGATAAATCATACCTACAGGGTCACACACGGACTCAAAGATGATGTACGTTGCTTGATAAATATATTGATTTAGAATCAATATTTACGTGGATTTAATTCACATGCATGGGATGCATGGCTTGCATGGATGCATGTCACATAGTGTGACATGGCATGCCACACAAGCTAGTGGGACCATGTCTTATGCTAGTTGGCATGATGATGTGGTATGACCATTCATATTCACCATAAACCACCCCATTATGTGTGTTGATGACACACATTAAGGTGGGGGGTTACAAGGTTGATAATGGGACAATTATGTGACCATAATGAGATGAATAAGAGGGTGAAAATCAGATTTTCACACAACTTAATCACATATTTCGAAATCCACACAAAAGAGAGAAAGGAGAGAGTGTTCTTGGAGAACCGACTCGATCAAGCAAAGTGTTCGTCATCCGGGTTCGTGTGCAACACGTAGAGGCCGGGCCATTTGTGCGGCTTCAACATCCGGGCGATCTAGACAAGAGGAGTGACGAGGTCATTCACAAGGAGAGCTTCGAGAGGCTGATCCATTAAGGTGGTTCAATCGACTCAACACCACCTTAACCAAAATCAACGATCACCAAAAGTAAGTAATCGTTGAACCTTATATATATATATTGGATGTGTATATATATATGTTTATATGTGTTCTTATACACATTAAGTGTGCACTAAGATCCAAGCATGATAGATTTATATGCTTTACACGCTTCCGCACACACGGTATATCGATTGGATCGGTATACCGGTACCTTCAGTGCGGTGTTCGCGATTGGTTCTCCAGCGAATGAATTTCGGTCGGGTTATCGTTTCCGCAATTTTTAGTAGCCCGGGATATCGATTTCCAACAGTGAGTCACCGGACTCACCGCCGGGGGGCTGCTACGAGCAGCCCCGGGGGATGCACGCGCATCCCCGGCGATCGCCATGCACGGCGATCGCGAACCCCGGTGGGGGTTCGGCTAGGGTTTAGCTGCGGGTTCATCCCGCGGCGGTGATGCCTTCGTCGGGCTCCGGTTCGTGCGATGTTTGTTGGAGTTGTGTACTTAATGTCTAGATTTAAGTAACGGTAACTCCCCATCATAGCATTTAATCTATTTAATTAATAAACAATTGTTTGCTTTTAATTATTCGATAATTAAATATATGCAAAATATAGTCCTGGATTCTATATGTTGTAGTTAGTATGGTGTGCGACGTCACACAGAAGATCATACTATCGGTTACTCGTATTTAATCGAACAGTTGCTCACGACCTAGATGGACACGGACCAATCCATCGGTATAGTCTTTGTGTGAGAGAGAAAATAATTTGTCTTAATTATTTTATCACACTTGTACACTTGGTGTATTGGGCGGATCGCTTGAGATTTATCAATTAGGATTGCCTTTGATAATTGATTTAAATCTCAGAGTATTTTATTCTCAATCCCCGATACTATTGCGCGTGTGTATATTTAATATAAGTGACTTTGATTTTCCAAAGGAATTGACCGGTTTAATTATTGGGTCAATTACCGATTAAGTTGGGTCACTATATTTTATATATGACATGTCGTGAATACTTGACGGGAAAGTGTATCCCGTAAGGGTTGATAATATCCCCGAGATGAGTTCATAAGGAATTTTTATGTAAACCTCATGAGTGGATTTGTTCCGCATAATAATTAAGGTTGAATGGTACTATTCTCGGATATAAGAGATGAATAAATTTATTTTGCAATAAATAAAATTTATTCATGGATATTTAAATCTTAAATACACGGAATAAATAATACTACCGGAGAAATATTATTTGATATAATATGGTTTGATATTGGGAGTGCAATTAATTTATATAGTGGAAAATAAATTAATTAATATTAATGGGATTAATAGATTTGGGCTTGGACTCAATTTAATCATTAATATTGGAAGCCCAATATTCCACCTCCTTTAGATCCCCTACGTAGCCTATAAAAGCACTACATGGTCTTCACAATTCAAGACACAACATAAGAATATCATACTTGATATTCTAGAGAGTTCCTGAAGTAGATCCATAGAGTTCGGAGGATCGTCGCCCACACGACGTTCGAACGAGGTGCAAGGAATACGTAGGAAGATTCAAAGGTCTTCAATTTGATTTCGTTTCTCCGCACAACGAATCAAAGGTAAAATCATAATCTCCCTTGTGTGATTTTATGTGAATATATAATTGTGATATATACATGAACACACGATCCGGAAAACGACGAACTTCGGGGACGGGGATTCGAGATCCTCGGCGAAGATCGAAAGGACCCTCGGCTAGGAGCCGAGGGCGTGCGGTCGAGCCCTAGGGCTTCGACCGCGAGGGCACGCGAGGAACCCCGGCTAGGAGCCGGGGTGGGCGATCGACCGTGGTGGTCGATCGCCGGGCAGCCGCGGCGGGTTCGCCGCTGGGAGAACCGCCCTCCTCGGGCGGTGGCGGTGAGTCGCCGGACTCACCGCCCGGGGCTGCTGGAGCAGCCCCAGCGATCGTATCCGTGCGATCGCGAGCCCCACGGTGGGGCTCGGCTAGGGTTTAGCCGCGGGTTCATCCCGCGGCGATGCTCTCGTCGGGACCGGTTCTTCGTGGTGTTCGCGATCGGATTTCCGGCGATGGGATTTCGGTCGGGGTTATGTATTCCGCGATTCCGTTAACCCCGGGATATCGATTTCCAACAATTGTTTTCAGAGCGTTTGGTTTCGTGTTCATGTATATGTTCAATTATCGTTCTACCTTGCAGGGATTCTGACTATCATGGTTTAATTATTTGTTAATTAATTATCATGATTATTCGTTTATTAAACTCTCGGACATGTCGAGATTCGTTTTGTGTGGATGAATGCTTGTAATAGTAAAAATTTGGGGGTTGACCGAATTTAGATTTATTATTATTGTTCTATGTTTTCCGGAAATTGTATAGGGTCGATTTCATGTATATAATCGATACCGGAATTGTAATTTAAATTATTGTAATTTATTTACGTTGGTTCGATGTCGAGACGACCGCCGGAGAACACATGTGACGAAGGAGAAGATGAAATGGAGAACTAGGGCAAGGGATCGATCATGAGATCGATCCCATGGAGATCGATCGCGGGGGCTGTTCGCGATGATCCTCGGCCACGCCGGCCACCGGTGGTGGTGGCGCGTGGGCTGGGGACGGCGGCGGTGGTGCTCCCGGCCAGCGATCGAGGTGGGGGGGGGGGGGGGGGGGGCGCGGGGTCCTCGTGATCTCGTGCTACTCCTACCAAGATTCACTTTCCTAATTGATTCGGTTTTCCTATTTGGAGTATTCCTATTTTTTGGGAACTCTCATGGAATAGAAAAAGAATTAATTAGAATTAATTTATTTCCTTATTCTATTATAGAAGTCTTCTAGAATATTCCAAATCTTACTTGGATAGGATTCTAGAGATTTAATAGAATTAGAAAGGAAAATAATTAATTAAGAATTAATTTATTTCTTAATTGATTATTCCTATTTTATGGGAATTTTCATGGACATGGAAATTAATTAATTAGGAAAGTAGAAGAGTCCTAATTTATTTTATTTCCTTATTCTATTATAGAAGTCTTCTAGAATATTCCAAGTCTTACTTGGATAGGATTCTAGAGATTTAATAGAATTAGAAAGGAAAATAAATAAATAAAAAATATTAATGATATTTAATTTTATTTTTGATTTATTCGATTGACTTAATTTTCGAATTAAGTATCTTTTGGATTTATTAAAAATAAATAGATTTAAATATTAGAATTAATATTCTCGTCACATGGAGCATTCAAGAACGAAGACTGAAGACTAGAAGATGCGTACGGAGATGGAATAAAGCCATGATAGTCGGAAAAATAATTTTCTAGCATTATTTTGACTATGTGATACTATGTGCTTTATTACTTGTATGCATGCTATATGTGTTTACTGTATGCACTAGATAGCGTACCCCTTGTTGTAAAAAGTGTAGGTACCGGTATACCGATCCTATCGATATACCGTGTGTGCGGAAGCGTGTAAAGCATATAAATCTATCATGCTTGGATCTTAGTGCACACAAATATGTATAGACACACATATATTTATATATATATACATCCAATATATATATATATATAGAGATCAACGAGTTCTTACATGTGATGATGATATGATTCGTTGTTGTCGATGAGGTGGTGTTGAGTCGATTGAACCACCTCAAATGGATCAGCCTCTCGAAGCTCTCCTTGTGAATGACCTCGTCACTCCTCTTGTCTAGATCGCCCGGATGTTGAAGCCGCACAAATGGCCCGGCCTCTACGTGTTGCACACGAACCCGGAATTGAACTTGCTTGCTTGTTCTTGAGTGATTCTCTCACTCTTTTCTCTCTTGTTTTGTGGTGGATTTTCGTGGCTGATCATAAAGTGGTATGAAAACCATGTTTTCATCACTTTATTCACCACCATTAACCTCCCCTTGTAACCCCCCCATTATGTGCATCATAATGCACCAATAATGGTGGTTAATGGGGAGGTAAAGGGTCATTTCCACATCATCATGCCAATTGGCATGGATGTGGTCCCATTGCTTGTGTGGCATGCCATGTCACATCATGTGACATGCATCCATGCAAGCCATGCATCCAATGCATGTGAAAATCCATACGTATTGATTCTAAATCAATATGACAAGCAACGTAATTCCGACTCGTGTGTGACCCTGTAGGTATGATTTATCGATCAATATTATATTGTTCCCAACAATTAATATTATCGAATAATCATTTAACATCCATAGACGACCTTATGACTTTATCGATTGCACACGTAGGATCGAAGGACATATCCTAACAATCTCCCACTTGGCCTTCAGAGCCAGTGTGCTGCCAATTTCCTGTTGTCACTTTATGTCTAAATTTGAACTTGAGGCAAGACTTGAGTCATCCTCAATCGGTTCAAACCTTTCTGGGACTTTGAGACAGACTGTAAAACCAGATTTATCACTATGATACGAATCTGGACGTGGCCACGTATTTTCCACAGTCTCGACTCTCCAAGTGGCCGGTAAGACATGTATCCCATTATAAAAATGGAGGACAATCCCATCTTGTCAGTCCAAGCTCTCCCACTTGCTTCCTGATATACCCAATAACAAGTTTTATAACCTCCTTTTACGAAAGGCGTTTACTTGTATCAAAGTATACCATTTCACAATGGAATTACTCTGGACTACTCAGGTCAGAGGAAATTGCTCGACAGTCAATGAAATAGTATTATGACTCAAAATCTTAAATACTATTCCAGTCGGGTCTGTTCGATCATTAGCTCCCAGCTAATATCTATGTAATCGTACTTGATGTCCCACATCACTAGCCCATGAAGCGGCGCTATAGTACACATTACAATCTAGTTCATTGTATTATCAGTTTGTCCGTACTCGATGATACGAACTAGGAACAATTTATGATTTAATTATATTAGTTCAACAATTGGGACTTCATTTATGTGGTAAATCGACCTCATAACCCAATTAATATAATTTAATCATTTGGACAATTCATACAATTTAAACCACAATTATATGACGAAATTTATTGAATATCATAAAAGATACGTGAATGTTTACATAAACTCCAAAAGTAAATAATACAGTAATAGGAATCACAATCCATCTCTAAGATATCGTATCCCTATTGCAGTCGTATGAGCATCATGCTTTGACTGCTGGAGTGGTTTAGTTAACGGGTCTGCAACATTATCATTAGTTGCAACTTTATTTATCTCGATGTCTCCACGACTAACTATCTCCCTGAGAATGTGGAACTTCCTGAGTACATGTTTGGATTTGTGGTGATCCCTAGGCTCCTTGGCTTGCGCGATAGCTCCACTATTATCACAATAGAGAGCTATCGGATGGGCCGAACTAGGTACGACACCAAGCTCATCTAAGAACTTTCTCATCCAAACGGCCTCCTTTGCTGCTTCTGATGCAGCAATGTACTCAGCCTCTGTAGTAGAATCAGCTACGGTGGGTTGCTTGGAACTCTTCCAGCTCACCGCACCTCCATTCAGACAAAAGACAAAACCGGACTGAGACCGGAGATCATCTCTGTCTGTTTGGAAGCTTGCATCCGTATAGCCTGTCATAACCAACTCTTCTTGTCCTCCAAAGACAAGAAAATAATCTTTAGTCCTTCTAAGGTACTTAAGAATATTCTTGGCCGCAGTCCAATGCGCCTCACCTGGGTTTCCTTGAAACCGACTCGTCATGCTCAAAGCATACGATACATCCGGTCGTGTACATATCATGGCGTACATAATAGATCCTATTGCCGAAGCATAAGGAATATTTGCCATCCTCATTTGCTCATCAGGTCCCGAAGGGCACTGCCTCTTGCTCAAAGATGTACCATGAGTCATTGGAATGAGACCCTTCTTGGCGTCTTTCATTCTGAACCTGTCAAGTACCTTATCAATATAGGTTGCTTGACTAAGTCCAAGCATCCTTTGTGATCTATTCCGACAGATCTTGATGCCCAATATGTACTGTGCTTCTCCAAGATCCTTCATTGAAAACCATCTTCCCAGCCATTCTTTAACAGAATTAAGCATAGGAATATTGTTTCCAATGAGGAGTATGTCATCGACATACAACACAATGAATACAACGTAACTCCCACTGACTTTCTTGTAAACACAAGAGTCTTCCATGTTCTTTTGAAATCCAAACTCTTGTATGGATTCATCGAACCGAAGATTCCAGCTCCGAGATGCTTGCTTTAATCCATAAATGGATCTATTAAGCTTGCATACTCTCTCAGCCTGATTAGGATCGATAAAACCCTCTGGTTGTGTCATAAACACTTCCTCTACTAGAATCCCATTCAAGAAGGCGGTTTTAACGTCCATTTGCCATATCTCATAATCATAATGAGCAGCAATGGCTAAGAGAATCCGAATGGATTTAATCATAGCAACTGGTGAAAAGGTTTCATCATAATCCACCCCGTGAATTTGTTTATATCCTTTTGCTACCAACCTTGCTTTGAAAACACTAGGTTTTCCATTCATGTCTGTTTTTATTTTGTAAATCCATTTGCATCCAATGGGCCTAGCCCCTTTAGGCAAATCGACCAAGTTCCAAACTTGATTTTCAGACATTGATTCCATTTCGGATTTCATGGCACCCTGCCATTTCTCGGAATCTGGACTCGTCATAGCTTGGATATAGGTCGAAGGTTCATTGCTTTCTAAAAGCATGACTTCATAGCTCTCATTTGTCAGAATACCTAAGTATCTGTCAGGTTGAGATCTAATCCTTCCGGACCTTCGAGGGTTAGGTGTGGTTTCCAAAACCATTGGAGCACTCTCGACTTGGTCTTGAGTGTCCATCTCAGTTTGATCTTCTTGAACCTCGTTCAAGTTTTCTTGAACTTCGTTCAATTCAACTGAGCTCCCACTTACTTTCTTGGAAAGATATTCCTTTTCAAGAAATACACCATCTCGAGCAACAAAGACTTTGTTCTCAGATTGGTTGTAAAAGTGGTACCCTCGTGTTTCTTTTGGATAACCCACAAAGAAACATTTATCCGATTTGGGTTCAAGCTTTGTAGAGATATTTCTCTTCACATAAGCTTCACATCCCCAAATCTTGATATAAGACAAGTTAGGGACCTTCCCTTTCCATACCTCGTATGGTGTCTTATCAACAGCTTTTGACGGTGTCCTATTCAGTGTATAGGCCGCTGTTAAAAGTGCGTGTCCCCAAAAAGATTTTGGTAGTTCACTAAAGCTCATCATCGATCGAACCATATCCAATAAGGTTCTATTCCTCCTTTCGGAAACACCATTCATCTGGGGTGTTCCAGGTGGAGTGAGTTGATATAAAATACCACAACTCATAAGATGATCATCGAATTCTTGGCTAAGATATTCACCACCTCGATCCGATCGAATGGCTTTTATCTTCTTACCAAGTTGATTCTCAACTTCATTTTGGAATTCTTTGAATTTTTCAAAGGCTTCCGACTTATGCCTCATTAAATAGACATAACCATATCTACTTAAGTCATCGGTAAAAGTTATGAAGTAGAAATAACCTCCACGTGCTTGTGAGCTCATTGGACCACATACATCAGTATGGATTAAACCCAATAGATCACTTGCACGTTCTCCTTTTCCTAGAAAAGGTGACTTTGTCATTTTTCCCATCAAACATCCTTCACATGTATCGAATGACTCCAAGTCAAAAGATTTGAGAATACCTTCTTTAAGAAGTTTCTCTACACGTTTAATGTTGACGTGGCCTAATCGACAATGCCAAAGGTATGTTTCATTGAATTCATTCGATTTGGCCTTTTGGTATCAATGTTATATATATGATTGTCAAGTTGAAGTATATATAAACCATGTTCTAATCGTGCCGAACCATAGAACACTCCACTTTTTGAAATAGTAAATAAACCATTTATTATAGTGAAGGAAAATCCTTCAGTATCCAATACTGAAATAGAAATGATGTTCTTGGTAATACTTGGAACGAAATAAACATTATTCAATACTAAAACAAGGCCCGAAGGCAAACACAAATCATAAGATCCTACGGCTAATGCAGCGACCCTCGCTCCATTTCCAACCCGCAGATCGACATCTCCCTTTACCAAAGTTCTACTTCTTTGCAGTCCCTGCACATGTGAAACAATGTGAGCACCGCATCCGGTATCCAATACCCAAGAAGAAGAATTTGTAAAGTTTATGTCTATGACATAAATACCTGAAGATGAAGGAACGACACCGTTCTTCACATCCTCCTTGAACTTGGGGCAATCCCGCTTGTAGTGTCCAACACCCTTGCAGTAGAAACACTCAGATTCCCCAGGAACCTTAGAAGCTTTCAAGAACCTTTTGGAAGGAGTTGCCACAACTTTCCCTTTCCCTTTGCCTTTCACTTCTGGTTTCTTAATCCCCTTGAACTTTTTGGTACCTCCTTCCCGAATCATAAGAACTTCCCTCCTAGGGTCCTTCTTAATCGCCGGCTCAGCAGCCTTAAGCATCCCATGGAGCTCATGAAGCGATTTCTTCAGTCCATTCATGTGGAAATTCAGCCTAAAGGCGTCATAACCATCATGAAGAGAATGGAGAATGAAATCGGTAGCCAACTCGTCATCATATGCAAAACCGAGGCGAGCACTTGAAGCAAATAATCCAATCATTTGCTGCACATGTGGTCCCACGGGTTTACCCTTTTCCAGCCTAGCTGTTGCTATAGCCCGGGTGACACCGAAGCGCTCAATCCTAGCCTGTTCCCCGAACATGCTCTTGAGCTCTTCTATGATGTCATAGGCTTCCATGAACTCGAATTGTTTTTGCAACTCGGGTACCATGGATGCCAACATCAAACATGTCACCTCATTCGAGGCTTTCTTAGCAAGGGCATATGATGCCTTTTGGACATCCGTGCCCCCATCAGCGGGAAGCACGGGAAGGGGTTTGTCCAACACACTTTCCTTTTCTTCGTATTTGAGGACTATCCTCAAGTTACGTTGCCAATCAAGGAAATTGGTGTTGTTCAACTTTTCTCTATCCAAGATAGAGCTGAACTTGAATTGAGTTGATACAGACATATTAAACTACAGAAGAAAGATAAATTAAGTAAGTAAACATCCACAAAGCGTTTAAACAAATAAGGTTGTCTCGCAAAACTACTTTATTTGTTTCATTTTGTTCATTCGATATCCAATATCATCGTTCCCAATTATCTTAATATCAAAACCGTGATAAATCGTAAGTGAAAACTCGAGGTTTTCTAACCAGCGATCTTATCATGCAATTGAAGCCCTATCTCTCATTAAAATGAGGGAGCCAACCAGACAATCGATTCACGCCATCCAATGGCTCGAATGTCTCTAATCTGTGTCATCGACATAAGCAAGCGCTTTGGCTCCATTCCACTCCCCGGGGTGAGAATGAGTCGAGTTGAACTTAGTCTTTGAAAAAACAAATTAGGCATTGGTTTTTGACATTTTAATAAATTAGAACAAAACGATCCCAAGACCCTCATCTTGCGAATCCTTAAGCCGACTGAGTCCGCACTTAAGAACTCCAAGATAGGTAGACATCCCATGTCAATGACATCCAATGTCACTCTCGGTCGATGAGAGTCCCATTCTCATCTCATGTCTCGATAGCCACGCCTGCAGTGGATCTATCGATGAGAAAACCAAACTCACTTGTAAGGGTCTAACCCTTACTCCCACTTATCCCAAGATAACAAGTAGTACTCCGCTGAGGCGGACCTACCAACTTATGATCGAGGGCTTCATGAGTGTGATGTTTTGGACAAGACATTATACTCATTATTTTGGGAACTTGCATGCATAGGTGTTTATATGTAAGTTGAACATTTATAACATAAAACATCTAATAACTAGCAAAGCACATAATATGTATTGAAAGGCCCCTAGAACCTCACAACACTCAAATGAAAAACGAAATTAAAACAATCGAAGCATCTTGAAATCATCCCGACTTGATCCGGCTGAACTTGGCTGCATCTGGTCAGGTCCATGACCCCTACCTCCAAGGTAGAGATCAATACATTTGATCCTCTCAAATCTGACCCCAAAAACCCGAAACAGCGCCCGCTGAAAGGAAACGGCGGTCGCCGTTTTGCATTCAGCGCCCGCCGAAAGCATCAAAAAGGGGTCAGAAATTTCTGGACCGATTTGGCTCGAACAGCGGTCGCTGTTGCCACAATAGCGCCCGCTGAACCTCGAACAGCGACCGCTGTTGCTACAACAGCGGGCGCTGTTTGTCTCCAGCAGCCCCAGCTTTGTCCATTTCGCTCCGTTTTGCTTCGTTTCTTCTCGTTTTCGCTTGGGCTTCGAAATCCAACTCCGATACATGGATAAATCCATAGCTTACATGTTGAACAATACATTTTGAATAGAAAAACCTATCTATTACAAAAGATTCCAAGGGACGCAGCCCTCCAAAACTATGGCCATTCAACACGTAAAAAACACGATTTCATCCACCCGACCACTAACGGTGGCCGGCCTTACATCTAATCACATAATCACTATAATACATATAATCCAATTATGTTTATTAAACGTTCGTGTCCAACACAAAAGTGTGCACGAGCCCTAGGCTCTGATACCAATTGTAGGTCCCGGTATACCGATCCTATCGATATACCGTGTGTGCGGAAGCGTGTAAAGCATATAAATCTATCATGCTTGGATCTTAGTGCACACAAATATGTATAGACACACATATATTTATATATATATACATCCAATATATATATATACATAGAGATCAACGAGTTCTTACATGTGGTGTTGAGTCGATTGAACCACCTCAAATGGATCAGCCTCTCGAAGCTCTCCTTGTGAATGACCTCGTCACTCCTCTTGTCTAGATCGCCCGGATGTTGAAGCCGCACAAATGGCCCGGCCTCTACGTGTTGCACACGAACCCGGAATTGAACTTGCTTGCTTGTTCTTGAGTGATTCTCTCACTCTTTTCTCTCTTGTTTTGTGGTGGATTTTCGTGGCTGATCATAAAGTGGTATGAAAACCATGTTTTCATCACTTTATTCACCACCATTAACCTCCCCTTGTAACCCCCCCATTATGTGCATCATAATGCACCAATAATGGTGGTTAATGGGGAGGTAAAGGGTCATTTCCACATCATCATGCCAATTGGCATGGATGTGGTCCCATTGCTTGTGTGGCATGCCATGTCACATCATGTGACATGCATCCATGCAAGCCATGCATCCCATGCATGTGAAAATCCATACGTATTGATTCTAAATCAATATGACAAGCAACGTAATTCCGACTCGTGTGTGACCCTGTAGGTATGATTTATCGATCAATATTATATTGTTCCCAACAATTAATATTATCGAATAATCATTTAACATCCATAGACGACCTTATGACTTTATCGATTGCACACGTAGGATCGAAGGACATATCCTAACAAAAAGCTGAGTGGGAGAGGGAATTGAAACATTCCCATGGTCTCCATTACTGTTCTCTTGGTGACTTTTATGAACTTTTGAAGTTCATATAGACAAGTCATTGTAGGAGAATTCTTGTAATTCCTTTTACGAGAAACATTGATTAAGTTTATCAAACAATGCCTAATTTGTCTTTCTGAAACTGTCTTCAAGTCGACTCATTCTCACCCCGGGGAGTGGAATGGAGCCAAAGCCACTTGGTCATGTGGATGACACAAATTAGAGACCTTCGTACCATTTCTTGAAATGGATCGATTGTCTGCTCGGCTCCCTCATTTTATGAGAGATAGGGTTGTTCGCATGGTGAATCACTGGTTAGAAACTTCGAGTTTCACTTATGATTCTCCGCGTCTTGATTTATGAAAATCGAATGGATCAAGTAATTGGGAGTCAATTGTAAAAATCTTTTGGTGTAGTAAACGTCCACACTATCGTGGCTTGCTATATTGAATGGGATTTTGGATCAATTGATGTAGACAGTTATAGAAGGGAGTGAAAGAACCGTGTGTTAACGTAAACGTACACACTATCGTGGCTTGCGGTAATATACGAGTCTCAAACAATCTTCTTAGTACTGAGTAATGGTTTACACTTACGTACGCTCTATAGTATTCTTCCCATCGAAGTAACGCTATAGTGATGTACGACCAAAGCAAATCTAATTACGAAATCATTTGGATAGGTAAATGTCCACACTATCGTGGCTTACCATATTTGATGGGATTTTAGATGTAATTAGTAATTTAATGATATTATTAGAGGGAGATAATTTCGGACATTAAATTTATTGTTTGTTTAAATGTGCTTATAGGTTTAGAGAATAGCTATGAATCCACTTTCTGTGATACTCAGGGAGAATAAACTCACTGGCCCCAATTATATTGATTGGAGGTGAAATTTGGACATTGTCCTGACTGCTGAAGAGTACAAGTTTGTACTCTATGATGTGTGCCCTGCTGAGCCCACGGATGCCTCAACTAATGAGGAAAAGGAAACATATCGGAAGTGGAAAAAGGCTGATGAAATGGCTAGGTGTTATATTTTGGCTTCTACGTCAAATGTACTCCAAACCCAACATGAGTTGATGGCCACTGCCGAGGATATGTTGTACAACCTCAAGGATATGTTTGGGCATCAAGATCGTGCGGCAAGGCAAGAAGCCATGAGAGTCCTCATGACAACTACTCAGTCTGAAGGAACGCCCGTTGGGGAGCACGTTCTTAAGATGATGAGTTTGTTGAATGAACTTGAGATCCTAGGAGCTCAAATTGATGCTGAGACGCAAGTCGACATCATACTCCAGTCTCTGACCCCTAGTTTTGAGCAGTTTCGCATGAGTTATAATATGGGTAAATTGTCTTATACTCTTGCGCAACTCCTGACTGAACTAAAGGCGGCAGAGGGGATCTACAAGAAGGGCAAGTCTCAAGCGCTTGTAGCTACCAAGTCCAAAGGCTTGAAGCCTGTTGAAGGTAGGGGCAAGAAAAGGAAGCAAGCCTGGAACCCCAGTGGTGCCAAGAGGAATGGACCACGAGTGGGGGCTAGTAAGCCAAAGGGCAAGTGCTTCCGATGCAATAAGTCTGGACACTGGAAGTCTGAATGTCCTCTTAAAGGTACGAATTTTTCTTTAGTCGTAAAAACATAGTCACCGGTATTATCTACCAGAAATATGGTGTGTAGATATGGAACCACTGACGGTATGTGCATTTTGAATGCAGGGGTTCCAGAAAACCCGGCGACTTAGAGAAGAAGAGTTCAAGTCTACATGGGCAAAGTTGTAGAGGCAGCTGTTGCAGTGGAAGACATTTATCTGCTTTTGAGTAGTTATAGGATTTCATTTCAAGTTTATTGCTTTATGTACCTTTTATTTTAAAAAGAACTTTGTTCTGGTTTCTATTATGAATGGATATTTTATTTCTTTAATCACTTGATGATTTTGATAAGAAATAATGGTATTATCTATTCTGGTACATTAGATAGCAATATATGAATGATGAATCCTAAGTCTACCACGATGCAACGAACCGTTCTATAACTTGTCTTACTTATTAGATATATTTCTTTGTTAAATCATTATACTTTTGAATCCTTGTACTTAGTAGTATTTATTCAAATAAGATTCAAAAGGTCGAAATTGATTTGATCAATTATAGTTGAAGGAATTGAACTTCCGACCTTAGAATCAAATTTGGAATATAATACAACTAAGCAAACCTTTCTGGATAAAGGATAGAATTCGGACAAGTATTGAAATTGATTAACTGATATATGCAGCATATGTGTACTTAGAAAAATGCGAGTATTTCAGAATACTCAAAATGGATTAGAATACTTAAAGTGCCATAAAAGCAAAGTGTTTTGACAAGTCAAAGGACAAAAAGCTATTATGGGGAACCTTCTAAGTATATCCATTAGAAGCCTGCGATTTAATCGCGGAGGCTACCACTTTTCTAAGTAACGCATAGCATAATCAAAGAATGGGATTGGATCCCAATTGACAACACCATACACTCTAGTGTAGAAATAGTGTGTCAGAAATAAGAAATGGAATTCTAATAGTAAAAGGACAAGTTGTTCGGAACTACCTATGTTCTATGGATATTCCTGGAAACAACGGCACATTCAATGTGGTTGTAGGATATCCTAGGTGAACAAGAATATTGTGTGTTCAATAGTACTATGAACCAGAAGGACGTTATATCGCCCGGTTCTTAGAGGAAGACTATTAGATGAACAACAAGGCCCGGAATGACATAATACTTTGTAATGAGAGAAAGGACAAAAGACTAGGATCCAGCCAAACCGAGTAGTAATACACCACTAACTGCACCTACTGTTATTACTGTTTATACACCGAAATGCCATTGCAGTGGGTGAAGGTTTTCGATGTCGATCCAATCGCTCGATTACCTTGTTCGTGTGTGCGGAAGCGTGTAAAACAATAGAACACGAACAACATGAAGATCTAGGCACACATTATATGTATAAACACGTTTATATATATATATATATATATATATATATATATATATATATATATACATCCAATATATATATATATATATATATATATAGGGATTAACGAGAACACTTACAACCGGTGTAGCGTGCCTCGTTGATGTTGATGAAGGTGGTGTTGAGTCGATTGAACCACCTTCATGGATCAGTCACTAGATGCTCTCCTTGTGAATGACCTCGTCACTCCTTTGGATCGTCCGGATGTTGAAGAAGCACAAATGGCCCGGCCTCTACGTGTTGCACACGAACCCGGATGATAAACACCTTGCTTGTTTGAAGTGGTTCTCCAAGAACACTCTCTCTTCTCACTCTTTCTTGTGAATTTCGTGGCTGATGATGATGGTGTTGGAATGAGACATGAAAATCTGATTTTCATGCTCATTATACCCCTTTTAATTCACATGTAACCCCCACCATAATGTGTGTGTCATAACCACACATAATGGGGTGTTATGGTGAAGTTCAAAGGTCATCTCCACATAATCATGCCAAATCATGATATGTGGTCCCATTGGCTTGTGTGGCATGCCATGTTACACTATGTGACATGCATCCATGCAAGCCATGCATCCCATGCATGGGAATTAAATCCACGTAAATATTTATCAAGCAATGTATATCAATATCGAGCTCGTGTGTGACCCTGTAGGTATGATTTTATCGATCAATATTATATTGTTCTCAACAATTAACATTATCGAATAATCATTTAACATCCATAGACGACCTTATGACTTTATCGATTGCACACGTAGGATCGAAGGACATATCCCAACAATCTCCCACTTGGCCTTCAGAGCCAGTGTGCTGCCAATTTCTTGTTGTCTCTTTATGTCTAAGTTTGAACTTGAGGCAAGACTCGAGTCATCCTCAATCGGTTCAAACCTTTCATGGACTTTGAGACAGACTGTAAAACCAGATTTATCACTATGATACGAATCTGGATGTGGCCACGTATTTTCCACAGTCTCGACCCTCCAAGTGGCCGGTAAGACATGTATCCCATTATAAAATGGAGGACAATCCCATCTTGTCAATCCAAGCTCTCCCACTTGCTTCCTAATATACCCAATAACAAGTTTTATAACCTCCTTTTACGAAAGGCGTTTACTTGTATCAAAGTACACCATTTCACAATGGAATCACTCTGGACTACTCAGGTCAGAGGAAATTGCTCGACAGTCAATGAAATAGTATTATGACTCGAAATCTTAAATATTATTCCAGTCGGGTCTGTTCGATCATTAGCTCCCAGCTAATATCTATGTAATTGTACTTGATGTCCCACATCACTAGCCCATGAAGCGGCGCTATAGTACACATTACAATCTAGTTCTTTGTATTATCGGTTTGTCCGTACTCGATTATACGAACCAGGAACAGCTATATGATTCAAGTATATCAGTTCAACCATTGGGACTTCATTATGCGGTAAGTCGACCTCATAACCCAATTGATATAACTTAATCATTTGGACAATTCATATAAATTAAACCATATTTATATGAAGAATTATGTATTATACATATGAGTGAATGTTTACCAAATCTCCAAAAGTATCTAATACAGTAATAGAAATCACAACCCATCTCTAAGATGTCTGATCTCTATTGCAGTCGTGAAAGCCTTAAGCTTAGACTGCTGGAGAGGTTTAGAAAGCGGGTTTGCAACCTTATCAAAAGTTGCAACTTTATTATCTCGATGTCTCCACAAACTATCTCCCAGATAATGTGGAACTTCCTGAGCACTAGTTTTAGACTTGTGGTGCTTTCTAGCTCATTGGCTTGCGCGATAACTCTACTATAAATAGAGAACTATCGGATGGGCTGAGCTAGTTACGCCACCTAGTTCATTCAAGAACTTTCAAATCCTAACTGCCAACATTACTGCATCCAATGCAATACTGTGCTCAGCTTCTGTAGTTTAATCAGCTATATTGCATTGCATGGAACTATTTCAGCAAATATCACCTCTAACCAGACAAAAGATATAACCAGATTAAAATCGGAAATTATCTTAGTCTGTTTTGAAGTTAGCATTCAAACAGGTTGTTAATATCAACTCTTTTTGTCTTCCAAAGACAACAAAATATTCTTTAGTCCATCTAAGGTACATAAGAATATTATTGGCCGCAGTCTAATGCGCCTCGCCTGGGTTTCCTTGAAACCGAATCGTCACGCTCAAAGCATACGATACGTCCAGTCGTGTACATATCATGGCGTACATCATAGACCCTATTGCCGAAGCATAAGGAATGTTTTCCATCCTCTTTTGCTCATCAAGTCCCGTAGGGCCTTGAATCTTGCTAAGAGATGTGCCATGAGTAATTGGAATGAGACCCTTTTTGGCGTCTTTCATTCTGAACTTATCAAGCACCTTTTCAAAATAGGTCGCTTTACTAAGTCCAAACATCCTTTTCGATCTGTTCTGACAGATCTTGATGCCCAATATGTACTATGTTTCTCCAAGATCCTTCATTGAAAAGCAATTTCCAAGCCATTCTTTAATAGAATTAAGCATAGAAACATTGTTTCCAATAAGGAGTATGTCACCGACATACAACACAATTAATACAACGTAACTCCCACTGATCTTCTTGTAAAACAAGACTCTTTCGAGTTCCTCTGAAATCCAAAACCCAGTATAGATTCATTGAACGGAAGATTGCTACTCCGATATGCTTTCTTTATTCCATAAATGGAACTATAAGCTTGCATAATTTCTCAGCCTTATTAAGATCGATAAAACTTTTTGGCTGTGTTAAAACACATTCTCTTCTAGAATCCAATTCAAGAAGTTAGTTTTAACATCCAATATTACCAGAACTCATTATCAAGACGAGTCACAATGTCTAAGTTAATCCGAATGGATAAATCACAAAAACTGGTGAAAAAGATTAATCATAATCCACCTCGGGAATATAAAACTTTTACCACCAAAATTGCTTTGAAAACCCTAGGTTTTCCATTCATGTCTTTATTGATTTTGAAGATCTATTTGCACTCAATAGGTTTAGCCTCTTGATGCAAATCTATCAAGTTCCAAACTTGATTACCAGACATTGAAATCATCTCGGATTATATGGCACCATGCCAATTTTTTAGTAGCTGCACTCGTCATAGCTTGGATATAGTTCGAAGGTTCATCGCTTTCCAAAAGCATGACTTCATATCTCTCATTGATCACAATACCTAAGTATCTGACTAAAAGAGATATATGCCTTCTGGACCTACAAGGGCTGGTATGGTTTCCAAAACCATAGGAATACTCTCAACCCAGTCTTGAGTATTCATCATTGGTTGTTCCACTTGAACCTCGTTCAAGATAACCGAGCTCCCACTGACTTTCTAGGAAAAATATCTCTTTTCAAAAAAATCACCATCTCGAGCAACAAAATATTGTTCTCAGATAGATCGTAGAATTTGTACCCTCGAGTTTCATATGGACATACCATAAGGAAACTTTTATCCCATTTGAGTTCAAGCTCTATAGAGATAAATCTCGTCAGAGAAGCTTTTAGAACCTCAAATCTTGATGAAAACAATTTAGGGACCCTCCCTTTCCATACCTAGTATGGTGTCTTATCAACAGCTTTTGACAGCGTCCTATTCAGTGTATAAGTTGAAGTCTAGAATTGTGTGTTCCCAAAAGAGACCAGTAGTTCATTTAGACCTCTCATCGAATGGTCGAACTATATCTAATATAGTTTGTTTTCTCTTTTCCGAAACATAACCTTCATGTGCTTGTGAACTAATAGGTTCCACATACATCAGTATGGATCATCCCTAATTACTCACATGTTCTCCTTTCTCCAAGAAAGATGACATTGTTATCTTTTCAATCACACATCATTCACATGTATCAAATGACTCCAAGTCAAATGATTCTAAAATTCCTTCTAAAAGAAGCTTCGTTACATGTTTAGATTTTTATTTGATCTAATCAACAATGTTTCAGTTATGTCTCATCGATACTTATTCGATTTGGCCTTTGGTCTTAATGATATATATGATTTGTCAAGTTTAAAGTATACATAAACAATATAATAATCGTACCAAAACAAAGAATAATTCACAATTAAAATAGTTACTAAACTATTTAATAGTGAAAAAACTAATCCATCAGTATCTAATACTGAACCAATATTCATTGTTTATTGAAGGTACGAAATTACATAGTTATAATACTAAAACAAGGCCCTAAGGCAAAACAACATCATATGATCATACGGCTAATGCAGCGACCTTCGCTCCATTTCTTGCCCGTAGATCGACATCTCTATTCACCAAACTTATACTTCTATGTAGTTCCTCCACATAAAAATGTGAGAACCACATTTGGCATCCAATACCCAAGAAGTAGAATTTGTGAAGTTTAATGTCTATATCATTAATACTTGAAGATGAAGCAACCCCGTTCTTCACATCTTCTTTGAACTTTGGGCAAATTCAATTATTCCCAATAATTGAGTCTCATTCAAATTTCCCATTCAAAATTAATACAATGTCAAAACGTGATAAATCGTAAGTGAAAAATCGAAGTTTTCTAACCAGCGATATTATCATGGAATTGAAGCCCTATCTCTCATAAAATATGAGGGAGCCAACCAGACAATCGTTTCACGCCATCCAATGGCTTGAAAGTCTCTAATTTGTGTCATTGATGAACTTAGGTGTTTTGGATTAAATCACTCCCCGAGGTGTAAATAATCCTAACCTTATAATCCATCAAATGAAAGACAAATTAGGCATTTGTTTTGAAATTGAATAAAATATGAATTTTTATATGTTTGCAAGTAGTGTCCAACACTTTTGCAGTAGACGCATTGAGATTCCCTAGGAACCCTAGTAGCCTTCTTGCCCATGCTCTTTTGAATACCCTATCCCATATCATAAGAATTTCCCTCTTAGGGTCCTTATCTATCGCCGGCTCAGCAGCCTTGAGCATCCCGTGGAGCTCACGAAGCGATTTCTTCAAACCATTCATGTGGAAATTTTAGCCTAAAGGCATTATAACCATCATGAGATTGAAGTATGAAATCGGTTGCCAAATAATCATCATAGGAAAAATCTAGGCGGTCACTTGAAGCAAATAATCCAATCATTTGTTGCACATGTGATTCCATAGATTTCCATTTTTCTAGCCTAGCTGAAGCGATGACCCTGGTCATACCGAACCGCTCAATCTTAGCATATTCCCCGAACATGCTATTGAGTTGTTCAATAATATCTTAGTATGTGGTTATTTAACACATTTTCATTGTCTTCGTATTTGAGGACCATCCTCAAATTACGTTGTGAATCAAGAAAATTTATGTTGTTCAATTTTTCATAATCAAGAATTGAACCAAACTTGAATCGAGTTGAAATTAACATGATAAACTTACAAAAGAAAGATAAATAAAGTATGTAAACATCCACAAAGCGGTAAACAAATAAGGTTGTCTAACAATTGTACTTATTTATTTCATTTTGTTCAATTGATATCCAATATCATTGTCCCTTAGAACAAAACGATCCCGAGATCCTCATCTTGTAAATATTTAAGCCGACTGAGTCCGCACTTAAGTATTTCAAGATAGGTAGACATACCCATGTCAATGATATCTAATATCACTCTCAGTCGACGAGAATCTCATTCTCATCTCATGTCTCGATAGCCATGCCTCCAGTGGATCTATCGATGAGAAAACCAAACTCACGTGTAAGGGTCTAACCCTTACTCCCACTTATCCCAAGATAACAAGTAGTACCCCGCTGAGGCGGACCTACCAACTTATGATCGAGGGCTTTAGGGGTGTGATGTTTTGGACAAGACATTATACTCATTATTTTGGGAACTTGCATGCGTAGGTTTGTTTATATGTAAGTTGAACATTTATAACATAAAACAACCTATAACTAGCAAAGCAAATAATACGTATTGAAAGGCCCCTAGAACCTCACAACACTCAAACGAAAAACGAAATTAACTATCGAAACGTCTTGAAATCACCCCGACTGGATCCGGCTGAACTTGGCTGCACCTGGTCAGGTCCACGACCCCTACCTCCAAGGCAGAGACCTTTGCTTTGGTCCTCTCAGATCTGCCCTCAAAAAACCCGGAACAGCGGTCGCTGTTATGCAAACAGCGCCCGCTGAAATGAAACAGCGGTCGCCGTTTTGCATTCGGCGCCCGCCGAAAGCAACAAAAGAGGGCAGAATGTCTGGACCTGATTTTTGCACGAACATCGGTCGCTGTTGCCACAACAGCGCCCGCTGAACCCCTAACAGCGACCGTTGTTGCTACAACAGCGGGCGCTGTTTGTCTCCACCAGCCCCGGCTTCGTTCGTTTCGCTCCGTTTTGCTTCGTTTCTTCTCGTTTTTGCTTGGGTTTTGGTGATCGTTGATTTCGGTTAATGTCGATGAGGTGGTGTTGAGTCGATTGAACCACCTCAAATGGATCAGCCTCGAAATGTAAAAAACGACGAAATCATTCACCCGACCACTAACGGTGGCCGGCCTTATATCTAATCACATAATAACATAATCACAATTAAGCCATTTATGTTGATTTAAACATATTGTGTCCAACACAAAAGTGTGCACGAGCCCTAGGCTCTGATACCAATTGAAGGTTTTCGATGCCGATCCAATCGCTCGATTACCTTGTTCGTGTGTGCGGAAGCGTGTAAAACAATAGAACACGAACAACATGAAGATCTAGGCACACATTATATGTATAGACACGTTTATATATATATATACATCCAATATATATATATATATATATATATATATATATATATATATATAGGGATTAACGAGAACATTTACAACCGGTGTAGCGTGCCTCGTTGATGTTGATGAAGGTGGTGTTGAGTCGATTGAACCACCTTCATGGATCAGTCACTAGATGCTCTCCTTGTGAATGACCTCGTCACTCCTTTGGATCGTCCGGATGTTGAAGCCGCACAAATGGCCCGGCCTCTACGTGTTGCACACGAACCCGGATGATAAACACCTTGCTTGTTTGAAGTGGTTCTCCAAGAACACTCTCTCTTCTCACTCTTTCTTGTGAATTTCGTGGATGATGATGATGGTGTTGGAATGAGACATGAAAATCTGATTTTCATGCTCATTATACCCCTTTTACTTCACATGTAACCCCCACCATAATGTGTGTGTCATAACCACACATAATGGGGTGTTATGGTGAAGTTCAAAGGTCATCTCCACATAATCATGCCAAATCATGATATGTGGTCCCATTGGCTTGTGTGGCATGCCATGTTACACTATGTGACATGCATCCATGCAAGCCATGCATCCCATGCATGGGAATTAAATCCACGTAAATATTTATCAAGCAATGTATATCAATATCGAGCTCGTGTGTGACCCTGTAGGTATGATTTTATCGATCAATATTATATTGTTCTCAACAATTAACATTATCGAATAATCATTTAACATCCATAGACGACCTTATGACTTTATCGATTGCACACGTAGGATCGAAGGACATATCCCAACAGTGGGAGGTTGTTTAACGACCGGAGATGCTCATAAGACTAGAAGAGTTTCGAATTCTAGATCTAGTAAAGATGAAATCGATCCCTAGCTCTGCACAGTGGCAGTACTAGTTCTGAATGTGTCTTCTAAGAAAGCAATAAGGTTTATTGCTAAGAGACAAGATCATTTACGGTACAAGCTTAGTTAAATCCATTATGGATTGGATCAAGGCTATAAATCGTGGATTCATCAAAAGGCATAGACGAAAGTCGTATTAGAAACGTAATGGAAACAAGGTGGTGTTTCTCAGAATTTTATGAAGATGGTATTTTGTCATTGGCAACAATGTAAAGATATTGTCAGACATAAAATAATGGTTGTCTAAATAAATCGGAATATAAGATTGAGTAGAAGTTGGAACATGTTCTTAAGATCTTTCGATCTAAGGATAAGAACATCGTACTTCTCCTAGATATCTTATACGATTATGGTTTGTTTTAAACATGCATAATTCTAAGAAAGGTTATTACCTTTCAGACACAGAATGCATCTATCTGAAGATATGTGTTCTGAACACATAACGGAGATAGGCGAAGGCAAAGCGGTTTCCTACACCTTGAGTGTGGAAAGCTTAAATGCAATGTTGAAAAACAAGAACCTGATATCAACTATGCGGTTAGCGTAGTGGGAGGATATCAAGGTAATCTCAACAAGAGAAATTCGGATGCTGTAAAAGTACTTTCGAAGTACTGGCTTACAAAGCAACGCGAATTCTTCTTGGATTACACATTCTCAGATCTCAAATCAGAGAAGGATCAGTTTAAGTCGATATCAGGCTAGGTGTTCACTTTTGAAGAGGTGGAACCTTAAAATGAAAGAGTGATAAGCATGACGCTTCTCGAACTCTATCATAACCGAATAGCAGCCTCAGAGGCAGCGGAAGTTTTGGTTGGGTTCCGAATAACCTCTAGACTTGGATATGATTCTTAGTTCACCAAAGGCTATTTCATAGCGGTGCATGGTAAACTGGATAAGTAATAAGTCAAAAGGTGATGATAACACATAGAGCAAGTACCACCTGATACGAGTCATCGTCGAGTGAGACGACGCTGTAGTCACCAAGATAACTTCAGAGCGGCAACCTAGATTGCTCATTCACATGGTACTTCTTGGAAGTACAAATTTAAGCACGTGATGAGTATGGGAGTCGGGAGTTTGGAGGAAATGACTAGACCTTAGTACAAGTGGAAGATTGTTGGAGTTGTGTACTTAATGTCTAGATTTAAGTAACGGTAACTCCCCGTCATAGCATTTAATCTATTTAATTAATAAACAATTGTTTGCTTTTAATTATTCGATAATTAAATATATGCAAAATATAGTCCTGGATTCTATACGTTGTAGTTAGTATGGTGTGCGACGTCACACAGAAGATCATACTATCGGTTACTCGTATTTAATCGAACAGTTGCTCACGACCTAGATGGACACGGACCAATCCATCGGTATAGTCGTTGTGTGAGAGAGAAAATAATTTGTCTTAATTATTTTATCACACTTGTACACTTGGTTTATTGGGCGGATCGCTTGAGATTTATCAATAAGGATTGCCTTTGATAATTGATTTAAATCTCAGAGTATTTTATTCTCAATCCCCGATACTATTGCGGGTGTGTATATTTAATATAAGTGACTTTGATTTTCCAAAGGAATTGACCGGTTTAATTATTGGGTCAATTACCAGTTAAGTTGGGTCACTATATTTTATATATGACATGCCGTGAATACTTGACGGGAAAGTGTATCCCGTAAGGGTTGATAATATCCCCGAGATGAGTTCATAAGGAATTATTATGTAAACCTCATGAGTGGATTTGTTCCGCATAATAATTAAGGTTGAATGGTACTATTCTCGGATATAAGAGATGAATAAATTTATTTTGCAATAAATAAAATTTATTCGTGGATATTTAAATCTTAAATACACGGAATAAATAATACTACCGGAGAAATATTATTTGATATAATATGGTTTGATATTGGGAGTGCAATTAATTTATATAGTGGAAAATAAATTAATTAATATTAATGGGATTAATAGATTTGGGCTTGGGCTCAATTTAATCTTTAATATTGGAAGCCCAATATTCCACCTCTTTTAGATCCCCTATGTAGCCTATAAAAGCACTACATGGTCTTCTCTATTCTCATAACTTGAAGATCACAATTCTAGAGAGAGAAAGTAGAGAGGGAGATCCATGGAGTTCGGTAGATCTTCGCCCACACGACGTCCGAGCTAGTGCAAGGAATACGTGGGAAGATCTCAAGGTCATTAAAAGATTTCGTTTCTCCGCACAACGAATCGAAAGGTGAATTAAATATTTCCGCTATTTAATTCATGTTTATTGAAATATTATCGAAAAACAAGATACGATAAACGGGGATCCAAACCGGGAGGAGTCGGGAGGTGGCGATCAAGGATCGCCGGACCGCCGGCGACTCGAGACCCGGCTGGACGGATCAGCCCGTGGCAGCCCTCGGCTGGGCAGCCCACGCCCGCCTAGGCGGCGGCGATCGCTCGCGGTTGGAGCGATCGGGCAGTCGCGGTTTCTGCCGCGGCTAGGGCTCGATCGGATGCTCCTCCGGGCTGTTCGGTCGTGATCTCCGGCGACGGGTTTTTGATCGGAGTTGTCATGTTCCGCAATTCCGGCAACTCCGGGTGATCAATTTCCAACAATTGGTATCAGAGCGTACGGTTACGTTTTTCGTTAATTGTTTCGATAATCGATTCTCGTTGTTTATAGCCATAGATTAATTTAATTTATTAAATTATTGTGCTATATATATTGTTCTACGCCTTTGAGCGGGCTGCTGGTGCGCCAAGGTTCGAAGCGGGCTGCTGGGGCAGCGGCTGGTCGTGAGCTGCAGGACGGCATCCATGAACACGGGCTGCAGGGCGTGAGTCGGCGGTTACGCTGGCGGCTCGGATACGATCTCGGATGGCCTGTGTATGATCTCGGACGGCCTGTGTATGATCTCGGTGTCGGCGTGGTTCGCGCACATGGCGTGCTGCTGCACGTCCATGGTTGGGTTCATGCGGGCTGCTGCTGGAGTCGACGGCATGAGTTGCCAGTGGTGGTAACGTGCCGGAAGTCGATCGATCCGGCAAAGGCTCGCTGGATATGAAGATGCGGCTGCTGGGATTTTTTCTCGCTGCTGTATGGGTGCGTGAATTGCATGTGCTGAAATTGAATGGCTCTTTCATGTGCCGGACATGGATATTTGATTATTGGTGCTGTGCATGTCCTCATGCATGATTAGCCCCTTGCATGTGCATGGTGAGGTACACGGTCATGCATGTTGGTTCGATTGGGTCGACCGAATTTTTTTTCGGTTCGTCCCGGTAAATCCGATATTTCCGGAAATAATTTAATCTTTCTAATATTATTTAATTTAATTTTGGAATTAATTCAAATTTTATTTGGATTAGATTTCTTAATTATGGAATTAAATAATGGAATTAGATGGAGAGTTAAATTAGGAAAGAAAGTCCTAATTTCTCTAGATATCCTATACCTACTTGGATTAGAAGTCTTAAGAAGAATCAAAATTCGATTTTGATTAGGATTCTTGAGATCTAATTTAAATAGGATTGAGAAATTATTAAAATATTGATTTTATTTAATTTAAGTATTTTATTTAAAATTATTAGATTAATTCAAAATTTATTTTGAATTGGAAAATCTTAGATTTCATTTAGAATAGAATTAAATATGGAAATCAATGGATTTTAATAAAATTGATTTTATTTAATTTAAGTATTTTATTTAAAATCATTAGATTAATTCAAAATTTATTTTGAATTGGAAAATCTTGGATTTTATTTAGAATAGAATTAAATATGGAAATCAATGGATTTTAATAAAATTGATTTTATTTAATTTAAGTATTTTCTTTAAAATCATTAGATTAATTCAAAATTTATTTTGAATTGGAAAATCTTGGATTTTATTTAAAATAGAATTAAATATGGAAATCAATGGAATTGATTTTATTTAATTGGAATATTTTATTTAAAATCAATAGATTAATTCAAATTTATTTTTGAATTGGAATCTTGGATTTTATATAAAATTAAATTAAATATGAAAATCAAAGAATTTTTTCGTCGCTCGACAAAAGTATTCAAGACGTAGAATGAAGACTGAAGACAAGCATGCAGGAATTCATCAAGGTACGAATAGTCGAGAAATAATTTTACTTGAGCAATTATTTGATTATTTGTGTAAGTACTTGCATGAAATGTATGTTTGTTATTATGCTTATGTGTATTTAATTATGCATTAGATAGTGTATCCCTTTGTTATAAAAAGCTAAGTGGGAGAGGGAATGGAAACATTTCCATGGTCTCCATTGCTGTTTTCTTGGTGACTTTTATAGACTTTTGAAGTTCGTATAGACAAGTCATTGGAGGAGAATTCTTGTAATTCCTTTTACGAGAAACATTGATTAAGTTTATCAAACAATGCCTAATTTGTCTTTCTGAAACTGATTTCAAGTCGACTCATTCTCACCCCGGGGAGTGGAATGGAGCCAAAGCCACTTGGTCATGTGGATGACACAAATTAGAGACTTTCGTGTCATTTTATGACTAGATCGATCGTCTGCTCGGCTCCCTCATTCTATGAGAGATAGGGTTGTTCGCATGGTGAATCACTGGTAAGAAACTTCGAGTTTCACTTATGATTCTCCACGTCTTGATTTACAAAATCGAATGGATCAAGTAATTGGGAGTCAATTGTAAAAATCTTTTGGTGTAGTAAACGTCCACACTATCGTGGCTTGCTACATTGAATGGGATTTTGGAACGATTGATGTAGACAGTTATAGAAGGGAGTAAAGGAGCGTATGTTAACGTAAACGTCCACACTATCGTGGCTTGCAGTGAATATGCGTATCCCAAACAATCTTCTTAGATACTTAGTAATGGTTTACACTTAGGTACGCTTCTTAGTATTCTTCCCATCGAAGTAACGCTAATGATGATGTACGACCGAAGCAAAACTAATTGCTAAATCATTTGGATAGGTAAACGTCCACACTATCGTGGCTTGCCATATCTGATGGGATTTTAGATGTGATTAGTGGTTTAATGATATTATTTGAGGGAGATAATATCGGAAATTAAATCGATTGTTTGTTGTTATATGTGCTCATAGATTAGGAAATGGCTTTGAACCCACTTTATGTGATACTTAAGGATTTTTAAACTCACTGGTCTCTGAATGTAATGATTGGAATAGAAATCTGGACATTGCCCAAACTGTTGAAGAGTACAAGTTTGTACTTATTGAGCTTTGTCCTCCCGAGCCTACTAATGTCTCAACTGATGAGGATAGAACTGATTTTGATATCATGTTCAAACTCAAGTTGTTTAGACATGACATGGGCGGCTAGACAAGAAGCGATGAGGATACTCATAAAGGCCAGTCGCTTCGAGAAAACGATTAAACACGTTTTTGAGATGATTGACCTTTTAGACGAGTTGAGACGGGAATCGCAAGCTCTTGTAGCCAATGCCATAGGTTTCGAACCTAAGGGTAAAATCGGGGGAAAGGAAAAGCAAGCAAAGAAACCCAGTGGTCCTAAGTTTCTTGGACCACGAGATGGGACGAGAAAGCCAAGAGGCAAGTGTTCTCGATGCAAACAGTCTGGGTACTGGAAGTCTGATTATCCTCTCAAAGAAAGTACGAAATTTTCTTTAGTCGTAAAACATAGTCAGTGGTATTATCTACCGGATCCTGGTGTGTAGATATGGAACCACTGACGGTATGTGCATTCTAAATGCAAGGGTTCCGGGAAACCCGACGACTTGGAAAAGAAAAGATCGTAGTCTATGTGGGAAATGTTGTGGAGGTAGCAGCTGTTGCAGTGGAGGACATATATTATAGGATTTCATTTTGAAATATTGCTTTATGTACCCTATTATTTTAGAAAGAACTTTGTTCTGGATTTCTAAAATTTAATGAATGGATATTCTATTTCTTTTAATCATTTGATGGTTATAAGAAGAAATAATGATATTATCTATTTTGGTACATTAGCTAGCAATATATAAATGATGAATCCTGAGTTCACCACGATGCAACGAACCGTTATATATAACTCGTTTTACTAATAAGAGATTTCTTTATTAAATCATTTATACTTGTGGATTCTTATGCTAAGTCATATTTATTCAAATAAGAAGTTCAAAGGTCGAAAATTGATTGTAAGATCAATTAAGTTGAAGGAGTGGACCTTCCGACCTAAGAATCTAATTTGGAAGATAGTACGACTAAGCAATCCTTTATGGATATAAGATATAAGATTCGGACAAGTATTAGAATTGATTGACTCTGATCTATGATCAGAGCTTGGGATTGGATCCAAAGAGACTACACCATACAGTTCTCTGTAGAAATGGTGTCGAAAACAAGAAATGGAACTCTTATAGAAGTAGTAAAAAGCATGAGTTATACGGAACTACCTATGTTCTATGGATATGTCTTGGAAACAACAGCGCATTCAAATGCGGTTGTAGAATATCCTGGAAGAACAAAAGATGTGTGTTCAATAGTACTATGAACCAGAAGGACGTTATAAGTTCTAACGCCTGGTTCTTAGAGGAAGACTATTAGATGAACCACAAGCCCAAAATGACGTGATACTTTTGGAATGAGAGAAAACGATAAAATGACTAAGAACCAGCCGAACCGAGTAGCGGTACACCACTAACTGCACCTACTGTTATTACTGTTTATACACCGGAATGCCGTTGTAGTGGGAGGTTGTGTGACAACCAGAGATATTCATAAGACTAGGTGAGTCTTCGGACTCTGGACCTAGTATACATGAAATCGATCCCTTGATCTACATGAAGGCAGTACTAGATCTAAATGTGCCTTCTTAGAGAACAATAAGGATTATTGTTAAGAGGCGAGATCATTTAGAGTACAAGCTTAGTTGATCCATTTATGGATTGTAACAAAGCTAGAGTTCGTGGAACATGCGCATTGATGCGATAGTCCATTTGATGGATTCATCAAAAGGCATTGACGAATCGTGTGTATGGGAAACGTGATGGAAACAAGGTGGTGTTTCTCGGAGGTTTTATGTAGATAACATTTTATCATTGGTAACAATGTAAAGATGTTGTCAGACATAAAATGATGGTTGTCTAGAAAAATCGATATATGAGATAAAGAAGAAGTTAGAGCATGTTCTTAAGATCTAGGATCTCAAGAAAAGAACATTGTACTTCTCTAGATATCTTGTACGATTATGGTTCATTTTTAACATGCATAGTTCCGAGAAAGATTCGCTACCTTTCAAACACGGAATGCATCTATCTAAGGGTATGTGTTTTGGAACACATAAAGGTGATAGAAGCAGTGAAAGCAGTGTCCTACACTTGGAGTGTGGAAAGCTTGATAAATGCAATGTTGAAAAACGAGAACCTGATATCGGCTATGCGGTTAGCATAGTGGGAGGATATCAAGGTAATCCTGGAAAGGAATATTCGACTGCTGTAAAAGTACTTTCGAAGTACTGTTCTAGACTACGAAGCAGACGAGCATTTCCTTTGGATTACATTCTCTTAGATTTCTAATCAAATGAGGACCAGTGTAAGTCGATATCAGACTATGTGTTTCACTATTGAAGGAGAAGGAGTTTTAACATGGAAGAGTGATAAGCACGATGCTTTTCGGACTCTGCCATGGGTAACCAAATAGCGGCCTCAGAGGCAGCGGAAGTTTTGGTATAACTCCGAGATAATCTCTGGGACTTAGATGTGATTCTTAATTTGCCAAAGGCTATGTAAATAGCGGTGCGATGGCAAATGGCAAGAAATCACAAGTCCATAAGTGTAAGATAACACATAGAGCAAGTACCACCTGATACGAGTCATCGTCGAGGGAGACGACGCTGTAGTCACCAAGATAACTTCAGAGCGGCAACCTAGATTGCTCATTTACATAGTACTTCTTGGAAGTACAACTTAAGTACGTGATGAGTATGGGAGTCGGGAGTTTGGAGGAAATGACTAGACCTTAGTACAAGTGGGAGATTGTTGGAGTTGTGTACTTAATGTCTAGATTTAAGTAACGGTAACTCCCGGTCATTGCCATTAATCTATTTAATTAAATAAACAATTATTTGCGTTTAATTATTTATAATTAAGTATATGCAAATTATAGTCCTGGATTCTATACGTTGTAGTTAGTATGGTGTGTCGGGCCCACACAGAAGATCATACTATCGGTTACTTGTATTTTAATCGAAGAGTTGCTCACGACCTAGATGGACACGGACCAATCCATCGGTATAGTCGTTGTGTGAGAGAGAAAATAATATGTCTTGATTATTTTATCACACTTGTACACTTGGTGTATTGAGCGGATCGCTTGAGATTTATCGATTAGGATTGCCTTGGATAATCGATTTAAATCTCAGTGTATTTTATTCTTAATCCCCGATACTATTGCGGGTTAATTAACTTATATTTAATATAAGTGACTTTGATTTTCCAAAGAAATTAACTGATTTAATTATTGGGTTAATTACCGGTTAAGTTGGGTCACTATATTTTATATATGGCATGCCGTGAATACTTGACGGGAAAGTGTATCCCGTAAGGGTTGATAATATCCCCGAGATGAGTTCATAAGGAATTATTATGTAAACCCTGCAGGTGGATTCGTTCCGCATAATAATTAAGGTTGAATGGTACTAGTCTCGGATATAAGAGATGAATAAATTAATTAGCAATAAATTAATTTTATTCATGGATATTTATATCTTAAATATACGGAATAAATAATACTACCGGAGAAATATTATTTGATATAATATGGTTTAATATTGGGAGTGCAATTAATTTATATAGTGGAAAATAAATTAATTAATAATAGTAAGGATTAATAGATTTGGACTTGGGCTCAATTTAATCACTATTATTGGAAGCCCAATATTCCACCTCCTTAAGATCCCCTACATAGCATATAAAAGCACTACATGGTCTTCTCTATTCTCATAACTTGAAGATCACAATTCTAGAGATAGAAAGTAGAGAGGGAGATCCATGGAGTTCGGTAGATCGTCGCCCACACGACGTCCGAGCTAGTGCAAGGAATACGTGGGAAGATCTCAAGGTCATCAAAAGATTTCGTTTCTCCGCACAACGAATCGAAAGGTGAATTAAATATTTCCGCTATTTAATTCATGTTTATTGAAATATTATCGAAAAACAAGATCCGATAAACGGGGATCCAAACCGGGACGAGTCGGGAGGTGGCGATCAAGGATCGCCGGACCGCCGGCGACTCGAGACCCGGCTGGACGGATCAGCCCGTGGCAACCCTCGGCTGGGCAGCCCACGCCCGCCTAGGCGGCGGCGATCGCTCGCGGTTGGAGCGATCGGGCAGTCGCAGTTTCGGCCGCGGCTAGGGCTCGATCGGATGCTCCTCCGGGCTGTTCGGTCGTGATCTCCGGCGACGAGTTTTTGATCGGAGTTGTCATGTTCCGCAATTCCGGCAACTTCGGGTGATCAATTTCCAACAGTGTCAGCCGACAGAATTGGGTGTCAGAATTGGGTGTCGGCCGACATATAACCCGCACTACGGGCCGAGACGCGGGGTGAGACTCGGGAACTTCAGAAGTTCTGAATTCGGGTGGGCTGTCGATTTTGTGGCAAAAATGTCAACACTTATTTTTTTTATTTGTACACAAGCCAATTTAATGATTTTTTTATTAATACTTAGGAGGGTGCATTCAATTGTAAGTTTATAAAATCGATTTTGTGGCAAAAATGTCAACACTTATTTTTTTTATTTGTACACAAGTAAATTTAATGATTTTTTTATTAATTATTAGGAGGGTGCATTCAATTTGTAAGTTTATAAAATTTTATTAGACTTATAAAGTTTGAAAGTATTCAATCAAGATTTTTAAAATTCTATAAAGATACTAGTGTATTCAACACGAATTTTAAAAAGTTTTAAAATCTCATAGGTATTCATAAGTCTATTAATTTTAACTCTTTGAATTTTATTTTATTCTGGTTTTAAAAATATGAATAATTTTCACTATCGAAAATCTGTTATTATAAACAGAGAATCGTATGGATATGGCTAAAACATTAATAAAAAATAAAAATTATAAAATTATATAAAAATAATAATACTTATTTTTCTATATCTTCTAATGAGCTAAATTATTAGAAATAATAAAATTTGAAAATTTATTTAATTAATAATTATATATATATATATATATATAAATTATTAATTGAGCCAAAATTACTTAATTTATATATCTCTCAATTGTTAATTTAGCCAAAATTACTTAATTAATAGTTAGAGATTTCTCTTGTCGTTAGATGTTGGACTCAATATGAATACAATTAGCGCTCTAAAAATGTTTTAAAATATTTTTAAGTGATTTAATATATCTTTGAGTATTTCATAGTGTCTTAAAACAATTTAATTCTAAAATATATATTAAATAACTTAAACTTTGTTCAAATAATTTCTAAGTAATTTACCATATTTTTAAAAATGTGTTAAAATAATTTTAAATGATTTGAAATACCTTTTAAAAAATTAAATTTATTAAAAATAATTATTAAATAATTTAAAATAACTTAAATTTGTTTACAATAATTATTAAATTATTGTAAAAATTTAATATATATATATATATATTTATAAATAAAGGTTGAAATATATATTTGATAATAAAATTATGGGAATTGAATAATTATTTAAATGAATATATTTTAAAAATATTAATAATAAATTTTGCAATTATCATTAATTAATTGTGAAAGTGTATATATAATTTGTCATATATTTTAAAGATTATATATATATATATATATATATATATATATATATATTACTATTATCAATGATTTTTTCCAGTTATTAGTAATAGATAAATTACAATAAAATAATAAGGAATATTATTAAAATTTATCATATGCAATGTCCATAAATATAAATGTATATAATAGGACTTGAAGAATTTAAAATAACATTACATGATATATTATGTAAATATATATATATATTATGACTTGACCAATTCAAAATAACATTACATGGATGTAAGGTAAATTGAAAAAAGTGAAATATATTTGACCAAATTGAAACTATTCAACACAACAAAAATAAGAAGAAACAACAATAATAAAAATGTCAATAATTAATTTACTTGTCTTGGTTTTGGCATTTTTGTCCTTAGCAGCACCCTTTCTTGCTCAGACTTTAAATGAAAATGATGAAAATATATTGAATGAAAATTCATTTGAGCTCCGTCCTCGCCTAAACCACCCTCACAAGGCTCCGGCCCCAGCGCCCCATCACCCTCACAAGGCTCCGGCCCCATCACCACATCACCCTCACAAGGCTCATGCCCCAGCACCACATCACCCTCACAAGGCTCCCGCCCCAGCGCCCCATCACCCTCACAAGGCTCTCGCCCCAGCGCCACATCACCCTCACAAGGCTCCGGCCCCAGCGCCCCATCACCCTCACAAGGCTCCTGCCCCAGCGCCACATCACCCTCACAAGGCTCCTGCCCCAGCGCCACATCACCCTCACAAGGCTCCCTCCCTAGCGCCCCATCACCCTCACAAGGCTCCCGCCCCAGCGCCACATCACCCTCACAAGGCTCCGGCCCCAGCGCCACGTCACCCTCACAAGGCTCCGGCCCCAGCGCCCCATCACCCTCAAAAGGCTCCGGCCCCAGCGCCACGTCACCCTCACAAGGCTCCGGCCCCAGCACCCCATCACCCTCACAAGACTCCCTCCCCAGCGCCCCATCACCCTCACAAGGCTCCCGCCCCAGCGCCACGTCACCCTCACAAGGCTCCGGCCCCAGCGCCACGTCACCCTCACAAGGCTCCGGCCCCAACGCCCCATCACCCTCACAAGGCTCCCTCCCCAGCGCCCCATCACCCTCACAAGGCTCCCGCCCCAGCGCCACGTCACCCTCATAAGGCTCCGGCCCCACCACCCCATCACCCTCACAAGGCTCCGGCCCCAACGCCACGTCACCCTCACAAGGCTCCCTCCCCAGCGCCACGTCACCCTCACAAGGCTCCGGCCCCAGCGCCACGTCACCCTCACAAGGCTCCAGCCCCAGCTCCCCATCACCCTCACAAGGCTCCAGCACCCCATCACCCTCACAAGGCTCCAGCCCCAGCTCCCCGTCACCCTCACAAGGCTCCGGCCTCAGCACCCCACCAGCATCACAAGGCGCTAGCCCCGGCGCCTCGTGCCAACCAACATCATTAGGCTCCCACTCCGGTGGGATATTAATTAAAAAATATGAATTTTTAATTTATCAAACATAATATATTGTTATGATTTAATCATTGTGTAATCATGCTTTACATTAAATAAATAAATAAATAAATTATAATCATATTATTTATAGATATTACTGTTTATGTTCTTAAAAATGTTTATGTTGAGGCATATTATTATTGAACTCTAGTTTTTTTGTTAAAGTATTTTTTTTAGGGGAAGAGTAATAATGCTTCTGTATTTGAAATTGAAATGATATTTTCATGCCAAAAATTGTATGATATATTCAGACAAATCTTGAAATAATAATACTATTAAATCAAAATTATTTCATATGTTACTATTTATGCAATGTTTCTTTGTAAATTACAAAGAAAAATGTATAAATTGTTGGTGACATAAGGAGTAGTAGTTACACATAAAAAATCTTAAATTTTCAAATATTGTTCCCAAACTCTTTGTAGAACAAATAAAATCTTAATCAATATGTGATAGTGATAATGTAATTTAGTTTTCTAAAAAATTAAGGTTAATGAATAAATGAAATTGCAAAAAAAAAAAAAAAATTTCTTTCTTCATATAAAAGAAAAAAAAAAGCGTTTTTTTTATTTGTACACAGGTAAATTTAAGGATGTTATTTTTTTATTTGTACACATAGGTAAATTTAAGATTTTTCTTTTAATACTTTGGAGTGTGTATTCAATTGAAATTTTATAAGATTTTATTAGACTTATGAAGTTTCAAAGTATTCAATTAAGATTTTTAAAAGTCTATAAAAATACTAGTTTATTCAATACAAATTTAAAAAGCTTTAAAAAATCACAGATATTCAAAAGTTTATGAATTTTAATTTCACAAACAGTCCTTTAAGTAAGCCGGGATCCATAATTAGTCCTTTAATTTTTGTAAAAATTAAATTTAGTCATTTTCAGCCAATTTTGGCCGAAAAATGCCATATGTAGCTGACGTGGCGAAACAATTGTCGGTGTACATGCCACGTCATCTAAATTAGATCCCACACTGCCATGTCAGTATACAATATCAATTCATATTATTGAAAAACAATTAAACATTTGTTATCATCAATTCATATTATTGAAAAACAATTAAACATTTGTTATCATGCCACGTCATCTAAATTTGGTCTCACACTGCCATGTCAGTATACAATATCAATTCATATTACTGACAAAAATTTAAATATTTGTTATCATGAGAATCGAACTCAAAATCAAATGGCTTAGCGAGGAAATTTTGCTACTACTGGACTATAATACCAATATTCATAATTAGTCCTTTAATTTTTGTAAAAATTAAATTTAGTCCTTTTTAGCCAATTTTGGCCTGAAAATGCCATGTGTAGCTGACGTGGCGAAACAAGTGTCGGTGTACATGCCACATCATCTAAATTTGATTGGCTTATTAAGGAAACTTTGCTACCACTTGACTATAATACCAATATTAATCATATATATTCTCTCTTTTGGTGCTTATATAACAGTGTACATTGTATTAATAAAAAATTAATGTTAAAAAATTAATGGTATAATTATTTATTTGAATTTATAATTATATAATTATTTCAAATATAATATAATTATTTAAATTAATTATATCATATATATTATAATTTGCGATTTTTTTATTATGTTGAAAATAATTTAAATTATTTATATTTAAATTATTTATTTATAAATTATTTAAAATTAATAGTCCTAGATCGTGGATTTTTTTATTATGTTGAAAATAATTTAAATTATTTAAATTTAAATTATTTAAAATTAATAGTTCTAGATCGTGTAAACGTGTTAAAGGTAACGAAGCATGCATGAGCATGTGGACATATCCCTATAAATACGAAGCTCATCCGAAAGGGAAAAGGGCGGCACTAATTACTGAATAAAAGTGTTAAATAAATAAAGAGAATTATCCTACGAGGAAGAGGCGTCAAAACTCAAAAACTCCAACCCATTTCCCATTCGAGAAATCAACTCTATCTACACATAAATTCACTTGTTTTTGTGTCGTTACAAAACCCTCGAATCCAGCCAAATAATATATAATAATACCCAATGGAAACAACCCAAAACAATTGGCACTTGAAGGAGGGGTGTGTATTTTTCGAACTAGGAAAATGCTGAGCAGGAGATGTCAGACAACAAGCAAGACGTAGAGGGAATGAGGCTGGAATGAGGCAAGATGCCGGCGGGCGAAAAACCCACAATACCCCTGGCGACCGAACAAGGAGGACTCCCGACGTCAAATGGCAAAACCCGGCCAAGAGAAACAAGGCGCCATACGCCGGCTTACCGCCAGGTGCGAAGTGGCACGGAGACACGATGATTCAGTCGCCGGATACAGACTTAGCGCCACCACCGCCGATAGAGTTGTATACTTAATGTCTAAATTTAAGTGATAAAAACTCTCTGTAAAGTCATTTATCCTATTTAAATAATAAAAAATTATTTGCCTTTAATTATGTTTAATTAAATATGTGCATACAATCATCCTAAATTATACACGTTGTAGTTAGTATAGTGTGCGACGTCACACAGAAGATCATACTATCGGTTACTCGTATATAATCGAACAATAGTTCACGACCTAAATGGACAAGACCATCCATCGGTATAGTAGTAGTATAATTTGAAATAATTAATCTGAATTATTTTATTATACTTGTACACTTGGTGTATTGGGCGCACCGCATGAGATTATTCGATAAGGATTGTTTTGGATAATCGAAATTAAATCTTCCCACATATTCCTTGCACTAGCTCAAACGTCGGGATGGACGACGATCCTCCGAACTCTATGGATCTCCTTCTCTTTAGAATAATCAAGTATGATTATCTTGTTAAGTTTTAGAGAAGACCATATATTGGATTTATAGGCTACGTAGGGATCTTAAGGAGGTGGAATATTGAGCTATTGGATTTAATTAAATTGAGTAAAAGCACAAGTCTATTAATTAATCCATTAATTATATTTAATTCCACTAAATAAATATAATTAAACTTCCAATATTAGACAATATTATATCAAATAATATTTTTCCAGTAGTATTATTTTTATTCCACTCAGATTTATTATTAGAAGGGAACAAATCCACTCGTGAGGTTTACATAATAATTCCGAGACTAGTATCACTCAACTTTATTATAATGCGGGAACAAATCCACTCGCGCGAGTTTACATAATAATTCCTTATGAGCTCCTCGGTCTCGTTAAGAATTCACAGCATGTCATACATAATATACAATGACCTAATTTTACCGGTCAATTAATCTCGGTCCGCTCAATACACCAAACCAAGTGTACAAGTATAATAAAATAATTAAGATAAATTATCATACAATATATAAAACGTCAAGCAGATGTCTTACGTGGATTATTCTCCATCTTGGATTAATAGCATGTTCACACTTTGGAAACTAAATCTTAATCGTTCGTTTTATTTTTTAATTACAAGTTAAATAGATAATTAACATTTAAATGATTTTCGGTCTTTTAATTAGGCACATTCTTAATATATATATATATATATATATATATATATATATTGAAGGTACCGGTATACCGATCCAATCGATATACCGTGTGTGCGGAAGCGTGTAAAGCGATAGATCTACTATGCCATGATCTTAGTGCACACTTAATGTGTATAAGAACACATATAAACATATATATATATATATATATATATATATATATATATATATATATATATATATATATATATATATATATATATATATATATATATAAGGTTCAACGATTACTTACTTTTGGTGATCGTTGATTTTGGTTAAGGTGGTGTTGAGTCGATTGAACCACCTTAATGGATCAGCCTCTCGAAGCTCTCTTTATGAATGACCTCGTCACTCCTCTTGTCTAGATCGCCCGGATGTTGAAGCCGCCTAAATGGCCCGGCCTCTACGTGTTGCACACGAACCCGGAATTGAACTTGCTTGCTTGTTCTTGAGTGATTCTCTCACTCTTTTCTCTCTTATTGTGTGGAATTTCGTGGCTGATCAAAAGTGATGTGAAAACACATGTTTTCATCACTATATTGATCACCATTAACCTTCCTTGTAACCCCCACCATAATGTGCATCATAATGCACAAGTAATGGTGGATAATGGGGAGGTGAAGGGTCATTTCCACATCACCATGCCAAATGGCATTAGATGTGGTCCCCTTGCTTGTGTGGCATGCCATGTCACACCATGTGACATGCATCCATGCAAGCCATGCATCTCATGCATGCCATGCATGTTGGAGTTGTGTACTTAATGTCTAGATTTAAGTAACGATAAACTCCCGATCATAGCATTTAATCTATTAAATGAACAATTGTTTGCTTTTAATTATCATTAATTAAATATATGCAAATCATAGTCCTGGATTTTATACGTTGTAGTTAGTATGGTGTGTCGGGCCCCACACAGAAGATCATACTATCGGTTACTCGTATTTAATCAAACAGTGGCTCACGACCTAGATGGACCCGGACCAATCCATCGGTATAGTCGTTGTGTGAGAGAGAAAATAATTTGTCTTAATTATTTTATCACACTTGTACACTTGGTGTATTGAGCGGATCGTAGAGATTCATCGATTAGGATTGCCGGCGATAATCGATTCGAGTCTCAGTGTATTATATTCTTAATCTCCGATATCGTTGCGGGTGTGTATATTCAATATAAGTGACTTTGATTTACCAAAGGAATTAACCGATTTAATTATTGGGTTAATTACCGGTTAAGTTGGGTCACTATATTTTATATATGGCATGCCGTGAATGATTGACCGGACAGTGTATCCCGGAAGGGTTGATAATATCCCCGAGATGAGTTCAAAAGGAATTATTGTGTAAACCTCATGAGTGGATTCGTTCCGCACAATAATTAAGGTTGAATGGTACTAGTCTCGGATTCAAGAGATGAATATAAATTAATTAGCAATAAATTAATTTTATTCATGGATATTTAAATCTTAAATACACGGAATAAATAATACTACCGGAGAAATATTATTTGATATAATATGGTTTAATATTGGGAGTGCAATTAATTTATATAGTGGAAAATAAATTAATTAATATTAATGGGAGATTAATAGATTTGGGCTTGGGCTCAATTTAATCATTAATATTGGAAGCCCAATATTCCACCTCCTTTAGATCCCCTACGTAGCCTATAAAAGCACTACATGGTCTTCACTTTTTCATAAGACAAGAATATCAATAGTTGATAGTTCTAGAGAGTTGAAGAGGATCCATAAGCTTGGAGGATCGTCGCCCACCCGACGTTCAAGCTAGTGCAAGGAATACGTGGGAAGATCGTAAGGTCGTAAAACTTAAATTCGTTTCTCCGCACAACGAATTAAAAGGTAAAATCATAAACTCCTTTGTGTGAATTTATGTGGATTTAATTGTGATGCATACATGAACGGACGATCCGGGTAAACGTCGAACTTCGGGGACGGGGATTCGAGATCCCCGGCGAAGGTTCGAAGGACCCTCGGCTGGGAGCCGAGGGGTGCGATCGAGCCCTAGGGCATCCATCGCGGGGCCCACACGAGGACGCCCCGGCTGGACGCCGGGGCACGCGATCGACCGCGGGGTCGATCGCCGGGCGAGCCGCGGCTGGGCCGCGGCGGGTGCGCTGGGCGCACCGCCCTCCTCGGCGGCGGCGGTGAGTCGCCGGACTCACCGCCGGGGGCTGTTCGGAACAGCCCCACGGGGATGCGCGTGCATCCCCGGCGATCGCTAGGGTTAGCGATCGCGAGCCCCGTGCGGGGGCTCGGCTGGGCGCGCGGGTTCGTCCCGTACGGTGCTCGGTCGAGCTCCGGCTCGTGCGGTGGTTCGCGGTTTCATCTCCGGCGAGAGGATTTCGGTCGGGTTGTCGGTTTCCGCAAATTTAGATAACCCGGGATATCGAATTCCAACAATTGGTATCAGAGCGTTTGGTTTCGTGTTCATGTATGTGTTCAATTGTGTTCTACCTTGCAGGGATTCCGACTATCATGGTTTAATTAATTGTTAATTATTAGTTTAATTAATTGCTATTTAATTTACCATGATTGTTCGTTTATTAAACTCTCGGACATGTCGAGATTCGTTTTGTGTGGATGAATGCTTGTAATAGTAAAAATTCGGGGGTTGACCGAATTTAGGATTTATTATTACGTTCTATGTTTTCCGGAAAGTGTATAGAATCGATACCGGAATTGTAAATTTATTTCTTGTAATTTATTTACGTTGGATCGATGCCGAAACGACCACCGGAGAACTCATGAGACGAAGAAGACGAAGAGGACGAAGAACCGGGGGGTCGATCAACCCCATGATCGACCCCATGACCGAAGCCATGGGGAGGGGTCAATCGCCCCTCGGCTGGGGCTGCCGCCGGCAAGGTGGTGGCCGGCCGGCTGGGGCGGCGGTGGCGGTGACCTCTCCGGTGGTGGCGGCGGTCGGTGGTGGTGGTGGTGCGGGGATCCCCAACCCGTATTACTCCTAATCCTACCAAGATACTACTTACCTAATTGATTCAAGTTTTCCTATTTTGAGTATTCCTAAGTATGGGAACTCTCATGGAGATAGGAAAAGAATTAATTAATATTATTTATTTCCTTATTCTATTATAGAAGTCTTCTAGAATATTTCAAGTTCTACTTGGAATAGGAATCTAGAGATTTAATAGAATTAGATAGGAAAAGAATTAATATTATTTATTTCCTTATTCTATTATGGAAGTCTTCTAGAATATTTCAAGTTCTACTTGGAATAGGAATCTAGAGATTTAATAGAATTAGATAGGAAAATAATTAATTAATTTATTTCTATTTGATTATTCCTATTTTATGGGAATTTTCATGGACATGGAAATTAATTAATCTTGGAAAGTAGAAGAGTCCTAATTTATTTTATTCCTTATTCTATTATAGAAGTCTTCTAGAATATTCCAAGTTTGACTTGGATAGATTATTCTAGAGATTTAATAGAATTAGATAGGAAAATAAATAAATAAAAATATTAATAATATTTAATTTTATTTTTGATTTATTCGATTGACTTAATTTTCGAATTAAGTATCTTTTGGATTTATTGAAAATAAATAGATTTAAATATTGGGATTAATATTCTCGTCACATGGAGCATTCAAGAACGAAGACTGAAGACTAGAAGACGCATACGGAGATGGAATAAAGCCATGATAGTCGGGAAAATAATTTTCTAGCTTATTTTGACTATGTGATATGTGCTTTATTACTTGTATGCATGCTTATGTGTTTAATTATGCATTAGATAGCGTATCCCTTTGTTATAAAAAGCTAAGTGGGAGCGGGGATGGAAACATTCCCATGGTCTCCATTATTGTTCTCTTGGTGACTCTTATGGACTTTTGAAGTTCGTATAGATGTGTCATTGGAGGAGAATTCTTGTAATTCCTTTTACAAGAGACATTGATTAAGTTTATCAAACAATGCCTAATTTGTCTTTCTGAAACTGACTTCAAGTCGACTCATTCTCACCCCGCGGAGTGGAATGGAGCCAAAGCCACTTGGTCATGTGGATGACACAAATTAGAGGCAGTCGTACTATTCTTTGATAGATGGATCGATTGTCTGCTCGGCTCCCTCATTTATGAGAGATAGGGTTGTTCGCATGGTGAATCACTGGTTAGAAACTTCGAGTTTCACTTATGATTCTCCGCGTCTTGATTTACAAAATCGAATGCTTCAAGTAATTGGGAGTCAACTATAAAAATCTTTTGGTGTAGTAAACGTCCACACGAACGTGGCTTGCTATGCTGAATGGGATTTTTGGAAATAGTTGATGTAGACAGTTATAGGGAATTGTGAGGGATTGTGAGTTATCGTAAACGTCCACACTAACGTGGCTTGCGGTGACATAGCAATTCCAAATAATTCACCTTAGTACTGAGTAATGGTTTACACTTAGGTACGCTTTATAGTATTCTTCCCAACGAAGTAACGCTATAATGATGTACGACCGAAGCAAATCTAATTGCTAAATCATTTGGGTGGGTAAACGTCCACACGAACGTGGCTTGCCTTACCTGATGGGATTTTAGATGTGATTAGTGATTTAATGATATTATTTGAGGGAGATAATATCGGATATTAAATTGATTGTTTGTTTAAATGTGCTTATAGGTTTAGAGAATAGCTATGAACCCACTTTCTATGATACTCAAGGAGCATAAGCTCACTGGCCCCAACTACATTGATTGGAAGAGAAATTTAGACATTGTCCTAACTTCTGAGGAGTACAAGTTCGTACTCCATGAAGTGTGCCCTGCTGAGCCCACGGCTGCCTCAACTGATGAGGAAAAACTAACATATCGGAAGTGGAAAAAGGCTGATGAAATGGCTAGGTGTTATATTTTGGCTTCCATGTCAAATGTACTCCAAACCCAACATGAGTCGATGGACACTGCCTATGATATGATGTTTAACCTCAAGGAGATGTTTGGAGAGCAAGATCGTGCGGCAAGGCAAGAAGCCATGAGAGTCCTCATGACAACTACTCAGTCTGAAGGAACGCCCGTAGGGGAGCACGTTCTTAAGATGATGGGTCTGTTGAATGAGCTTGAGATCCTAGGAGCTCAAATTGATGCTGAGACGCAAGTCGACATCATACTCCAGTCTCTGACCCCTAGCTTTGAGCAGTTTCGCATGAGATATAATATGGGTAAACTATCTTACTCTCTTGCGCAACTCCTGACTGAGCTGAAGGCGGCAGAGGGGATCTACAAGAAGGGCAAGTCTCTAGCGCTTGTAGCTACCAAGTCCAAAGGCTTTAAGCCTGGTGGAGGTAGGGGCAAGAGAAGGAAGCAAACCCGGAAACCCAGTGGTGTCAAGAGGACTGTACCACAAATGGGGGCTGCAAAGCCAAAGGGTAAGTGCTTCCGATGCAACAAGATGGGACACTGGAAGTCTGAATGTCCTCTCAAAGGTACGAATTCTTCTTTAGTCGTAAAAACATAGTCAGTGGTATTATCTACCAGAATTCTGGTGTGTAGATATGGAACCACTGACGGTATGTGCATTTTGAATGCAGGGGTTCCAGAAAACCCGGCGACTTAGTGAGGAAGAATTCGAGTCTACATGAGCAAAGCTGTGGAAGAGGCAGCGATTGCGGTGGAAGACATTTATCTGCTTTAGTAGTTAAATAGGATTTCATTTCAAAGTTATTGCATTATGTACCCCGTTATTTTAGAAAGAACGTTTTGTTCTGGATTTCTATTATTAATGAATGGATATTTTATTTCTTTAATCATTGGATGATTTTGATAAGAAATAATGGCATTATCTATTCTGGTACATTAGACAGCAATATATGAATGATAGATCCTAAGTCTACCCCAATTGCAACGAACCGTTCTATAACTTGTTTTACTTGTTAGATATTTCTTTATTGATCATTATACTTGTGAAATCTTATACTTAGAAGTATTTTCAAATGAGATTCAAATGGTCGAAATTGATTTGATCAATTAAAGTTGAAGGAATGGACCTTCCGACCTAAGGATTGAATTTGGAGGATAATACATCTAAGCAAACCTTTCTGGATAGAATTCAGACAAGTATTGGAAATGATTAGATATGCAGACATATGTGTAAATTAGAAAGGTACGAGAAATTCTCTCAGAGAATACTCGGTGATGGATTAGAATGCTTGATATGCCATAAAAGCAAAGTGTTTTGACTAGTCAATGGACACAAAGCTATTATGGGGAACCATCAAAGTATATCCATTAAGAGCCTGCGACTCGGTCGCGGAGGCCATCACCTATCTGAATAACACATAGCATAATCAAAGATTGGGATTCAATCCCAAAGGACCGCGCCATACACTTGCGTGTAGAGATGGTGCGCTATAAAGAAATGGAAAATCTAATAGTAAAAGAACAAGTTGTTCGGAACTACCTATGTTCTATGGATATTCCTAGATACAACGGCATATTGAATATGGTTGTAGGATATCCTAGATGAACGAAGTATTGTGTGTTCTATAGTACTATGAACCAGAGGGACGTCCTGTCCGGTTCATAGAGGAAGACTATTAGATGGACCACAAAGCCTAAATTGACGTAATACCTTGAAATGAGAAGAAGGACAAAAGACTGGGAACCAGCCAAACCGAGTAGAAGTGCACCACATACTGCACCTATTGTTATTACTGTCATACACCGGGACGCCATTGCAGTGGGAGTTTGTTGGACAACCAGAGATATTCATAAGACTAGAGGAGTTCGGACTCTGGATCTAGTAGAGATGAAATCGACCCCTAGCTCTGCATAAGGGCGGTACTAGATCTAAATGTGCCTGCTTGGAACAATAAGGATTATTGTTAAGAGGCTAGATCATTTAGAGTACAAGCTTAGTAAATCCATTTATGGATTGAATTAAAGCTGTGAATCGTGGAACTTGCGAATTGATGGGATAGTCCATTTGATGGATTCATCAAAAGGCATAGACGAAAGGTGTATTAGAGAAGTGATGGAAACAAGGTGGTGTTTCTCGGAGAATTTATGTAGATAAAATTTTATCATTGGCAACAATGTAAAAATATTGTCAGACATAAAATAATGGTTGTCTAAATAAATCGAGATATAAGATTGAGAAGAAGTTAGAGCATGTTCTTAAGGTCTTGTGATCTAGAGATAAGAACATTGTACTTCTCCTAGATATCTTATACGATTAAGGTTTGTTTTAACATGCATACTTCTGAGAAAGGTTATTGCCTTTCAGAGACAGAATATACATCTATCTAAAGGTTATGTGTTCGAACACATGGAGGAGATAGATGAGGACAAAGCAGTTTCCTATACTTCAAGTATGGAAAGCTTTATAGATGCAATGTTGTAAAACAAGAACCTGATATCAAACTATGCGGTTTGCGTAGTGGGAGGATATCAAAGTAATCTGGATAAGGGATGTTCGAATGCTGCAAGAGTACTTTCATAGTACTGACTTGAGCAAGACGAAATCTTCTTAGATTACAGGTTCTCAGATCCAAAAATCAGAGAAGGACCAGTGTAAGTCGATATCAGGCTATGTGTTCACTTTTAGAAAGAGGTGGAACCATGAAGTGAAAGAGTGATAAGCGGGACGCTTTTCAGACTCTCTCATAACCGAATAGCAGCCTCAGAGGCAGCGGAAGTTTTGGTTAGGTTCCGGGATAACCTCTTGACTTGATATGACTCTTAGTTTACCAAAGGCTATTGGATAGCGGTGCATGGTAAACTAGAAAAGGTCATGAGTCAAAAGTGATGTTAACACATAGAGCAAGTACCACCTGATAACGAATCATCGTCAGGGGAGACGACGTAGTAGTCACCAAGATAACTTCAGAGCGGCAACCTAGATTGCTCACTCACATAGTACTTCTTGGAAGTACACTTTAAAGCACGTGATGAGTATGGGAACCGGGAGTTTGGAGGAAATGACTAGACCTTAGTACAAGTGGGAGATTGTTGGAGTTGTGTACTTAATGTCTAGATTTAAGTAACGATAAACTCCCGATCATAGCATTTAATCTATTAAATGAACAATTGTTTGCTTTTAATTATCATTAATTAAATATATGCAAATCATAGTCCTGGATTTTATACGTTGTAGTTAGTATGGTGTGTCGGGCCCCACACAGAAGATCATACTATCGGTTACTCGTATTTAATCAAACAGTGGCTCACGACCTAGATGGACCCGGACCAATCCATCGGTATAGTCGTTGTGTGAGAGAGAAAATAATTTGTCTTAATTATTTTATCACACTTGTACACTTGGTGTATTGAGCGGATCGTAGAGATTCATCGATTAGGATTGCCGGCGATAATCGATTCGAGTCTCAGTGTATTATATTCTTAATCCCCGATATCGTTGCGGGTGTGTATATTCAATATAAGTGACTTTGATTTACCAAAGGAATTAACCGATTTAATTATTGGGTTAATTACCGGTTAAGTTGGGTCACTATATTTTATATATGGCATGCCGTGAGTGATTGACCGGACAGTGTATCCCGGAAGGGTTGATAATATCCCCGAGATGAGTTCAAAAGGAATTATTGTGTAAACCTCATGAGTGGATTCGTTCCGCACAATAATTAAGGTTGAATGGTACTAGTCTCGGATTCAAGAGATGAATATAAATTAATTAGCAATAAATTAATTTTATTCATGGATATTTAAATCTTAAATACACGGAATAAATAATACTACCGGAGAAATATTATTTGATATAATATGGTTTAATATTGGGAGTGCAATTAATTTATATAGTGGAAAATAAATAAATTAATATTAATGGGAGATTAATAGATTTGGGCTTGGGCTCAATTTAATCATTAATATTGGAAGCCCAATATTCCACCTCCTTTAGATCCCCTACGTAGCCTATAAAAGCACTACATGGTCTTCACTTTTTCATAAGACAAGAATATCAATAGTTGATAGTTCTAGAGAGTTGAAGAGGATCCATAAGCTTGGAGGATCGTCGCCCACCCGACGTTCAAGCTAGTGCAAGGAATACGTGGGAAGATCGTAAGGTCGTCAAACTTAAATTCGTTTCTCCGCACAACGAATTAAAAGGTAAAATCATAAACTCCTTTGCGTGAATTTATGTGGATTTAATTGTGATGCATACATGAACGGACGATCCGGGTAAACGTCGAACTTCGGGGACGGGGATTCGAGATCCCCGGCGAAGGTTCGAAGGACCCTCGGCTGGGAGCCGAGGGGTGCGATCGAGCCCTAGGGCATCGATCGCGGGGCCCACACGAGGACGCCCCGGCTGGACGCCGGGGCACGCGATCGACCGCGGGGTCGATCGCCGGGCGAGCCGCGGCGGGTGCGCTGGGCGCACCGCCCTCCTCGGCGGCGGCGGTGAGTCGCCGGACTCACCGCCGGGGGCTGTTCGGAACAGCCCCACGGGGATGCGCGTGCATCCCCGGCGATCGCTAGGGTTAGCGATCGCGAGCCCCGTGCGGGGGCTCGGCTGGGCGCGCGGGTTCGTCCCGTACGGTGCTCGGTCGAGCTCCGGCTCGTGCGGTGGTTCGCGGTTTCATCTCCGGCGAGAGGATTTCGGTCGGGTTGTCGGTTTCCGCAAATTTAGATAACCCGGGATATCGAATTCCAACAATGCATCCCATGCATGTGAAAATCCATACGTATTGATTCTAAATCAATATAACAAGCAACGTAATTCCGAGTCGTGTGTGACCCTGTAGGTATGATTTAATTGATCAATATTATATTGTTCCCAACAATTAATATTATCAAATAATCATTTAACAGCCATAGACGACCTTATGACTTTATCGATTGCACACGTAGGATCGAAGGACATATCCCAACAATCTCCCACTTTGCCTTCAGAGCCAGTGTGCTGCCAACTTACTGTTGTCACTTTATGTCTAAGTTTGAACTTGAGGCAAGACTTGAGTCATCCTCAATCGATTCAAACTTTTCTTGGACTTTGAGACAGACTGTAAAACCAGATTTATCACTATGATACGAATCTGGACGTGGCCACGTATTTTCCACAGTCTCGACTCTCCAAGTGGCCGGTAAGACATGTATCCCATTATAAAATGGAGGACAATCCCATCTTGTCAATCCAAGCTCTCCCACTTGCTTCCTGATATACCCAATAACAAGTTTTATAACCTCCTTTTACGAAAGGCGTTTACTTGTATCAAAGTACACCATTTCACAATGGAATCACTCTGGACTACTCAGGTCAGAGGAAATTGCTCGACAGTCAATGAAATAGTATTATGACTCGAAATCTTAAATACTATTCCAGTCGGGTCTGTTCGATCATTAGCTCCCATCTAATATCTATGTAATTGTACTTGATGTCCCACATCACTAGCCCATGAAGCGGCGCTATAGTACACATTACAATCTAGTTCTTTGTATTATCGGTTTGTCCGTACTCGATTATACGAACCAGGAACAGCTATATGATTCAAGTATATCAGTTCAACCATTGGGACTTCATTATGCGGTAAGTCGACCATATGAGTGAATGTTTACCAAATCTCCAAAAGTATCTAATACAGTAATAGAAATAACAACCCATCTCTAAGATGTCTGATATCTATTGCAGTCGTGAAAGCCTCAAGCTTAAACTGCTGGAGAGGTTTAGAAAGCGGGTTTGCAACCTTACCAAAAGTTGCAACTTTATTATCTCGATGTCTACACAAATCTATCTCCCAAATAATGTGGAACTTCCTGAGCACCAGTTTTAGACTTGTGGTGCTTCCTAGCTCATAGACTTGCGCGATAACTCTACTATAAATAGAGAACTATCGGATGGGCTGAGCTAGTTACGCCACCTAGTTCATTCAAGAACTTTCAAATCCTAACTGCCAACATTACTGCATCCAATGCAATACTGTGCTCAGCTTCTGTAGTTTAATCAGCTATATTGCATTGCATGGAACTATTCCAGCAAATATCACCTCTAACCAGACAAAAGATATAACCAGATTAAAATCGGAAATTATCTTAGTCTGTTTTGAAGTTAGCATTCAAACAGCTTTTTAATATCAACTCTTTTTGTCTTCCAAAGACAACAAAATATTCTTTTGTCCATCTAAGGTACATAAGAATATTCTTGGTCGCAGTCTAACGCGCCTCACCTGGATTTCCTTGAAACTGACTCGTCATGCTCAAAGCATACGATACGTCCGGTCGTGTACATATCATGGCGTACATTATAGACCCTATTGCCGAAGCATAAGGAATGTTTTCCATCCTCTTTTGCTCATCAAGTCCCGTAGGGCCTTGCATCTTGCTAAGAGATGTGTCATGACTCATTGGAATGAGACCCTTTTTGGCGTCTTTCATTCTGAACTTATCAAGTACCTTATCAATATAGGTCACTTGACTAAGTCCAAACATCATTTTCGATCTGTTCCGACAGATCTTGATGCCCAATATGTACTGTGCTTCTCCAAGATCCTTCATTGAAAAACAATTCCCAAGCCATTCTTTAATAGAATTAAGCATAGAAACATTGTTTCCAATAAGGAGTATGTCATCGACATACAACACAATTAATACAACGTAACTCCCACTGATCTTCTTGTAAAACAAGACTCTTCCGAGTTCCTCTGAAATCCAAATCCCAGTATGGATTCATTGAACTGAAGATTGCTACTCCGATATGCTTGCTTTATTCCATAAATGGAACTATTAGGCTTGCATACTCTCTCAGCCTGATTAGGATCGATAAAACCCTCTGGTTGTGTCATAAACACATCCTCTTCTAGAATCCCATTCAAGAAGGCGGTTTTAACGTCCATTTGCCATATCTCATAACCATAATGAGCAGCAATGGCTAAGAGAATCCGAATGGATTTAATCATAGCAACTGGTGAAAAGGTTTCATCATAATCCACCCCGTGAATTTGTTTATATCCTTTTGCCACCAACCTTGCTTTGAAAACACTAGGTTTTCCATTCATGTATGTTTTTATCTTGTAAATCCATTTGCATCCAATGGGCCTAGCCCCTTTAGGCAAATCGACCAAGTTCCAAACTTGATTTTCAGACATTGATTCCATTTCGGATTTCATGGCACCCTGCCATTTCTCGGAATCTGGACTCGTCATAGCTTGGATATAGGTCGAAGGTTCATTGCTTTCTAAAAGCATGATTTCATAGTTCTCATTTGCCAGAATACCTAAGTATCTGTCAAGTTGAGATCTAATCCTTCCGGACCTTCGAGGGTTAGGTGTGGTTTCTAAAACCACTGGAGTACTCTCAACCAAGTCTTGAGTCTCCATCTCAGTTTGTTCTTCTTGAACCTCGTTCAAGTCTTCTTGAACTCCGTTCAATTCAACTGAGCTCCCACTTACTTTCTTGGAAAGATATACCTTTTCAAGAAATACACCATCTCGAGCAACAAAGACTTTGTTCTCGGATTGGTTGTAAAAGTGGTACCCTCGTGTTTCTTTTGGATAACCAAAAAGAAACTTTTATCCCAATTGAGTTCAATCTCTATAGAGATAAATCTCGTCAGAGAAGCTTTTAGAACCTCAAATCTTGATGAAAACAATTTAGGGAACCTCCCTTTCCATACCTAGTATGGTGTCTTATCAACAGCTTTTGACAGCGTCCTATTCAGTGTATAAGTTGAAGTCTAGAATTGTGTGTTCCCAAAAGAGACCAGTAGTTCATTTAGACCTCTCATCGAATGGTCGAACTATATCTAATATAGTTTGTTTTCTCTTTTCCGAAACATAATCTTCATGTGCTTGTGAACTGATAGGTTCCACATACATCAGTATGGATCATCCCTAATAAATCACTCACATGTTCTTCTTTCTCCAAGAAAGATGACATTGTTATCTTGTCCATCACACATCATGAACATGTATCAAATGACTCCAAGTCAAATGATTCTAGAATGCATTCTAAAAGAGGCTTCGTTACATATTTAGATGTTGATTTGACCTAATCAACAATGTTATAGTTATGTCTCATTGAGACTTATTCGATTCGGCCTTTAGTGTTAATGTTATATATGATTTGTCAAGTTTAAAGTATACATAAACAATATAATAATCGTACCAAAACAAAGAATAATTCACAATTAATATAGTTAACAAACTATTTAATAGTGAAAAACTAATCCATAAGTATCCAATACTGAACCAATATTCATTGTTTATTGAAGGTACAAAATTACATAGTTATAATACTAAAACAAGGCCCTAAGTCAAAACAACATCATATGATCATGCGGCTAATGCAACGACATTCGTTTCATTTCTCGCCCGTAGATCGACATCTCTACTCACCAAACTTACACTTCTATGTAGTTCCTCCACATACAAATGTGAGAACCACATTTGGCATCCAATACCCAAGAAGTAGAATTTGTGAAGTTTAATGTCTATATCATTAATACTTGAAGATGAAGCAACCCCGTTCTTCCCATCTTCTTTGAACTTTGGGCAAGTTCAATTATTCTCGATAATTGACTCTTATTCGAATTCCAGTTCACAATTATTTCAATATCAAAACGTGATAAATCGTAAGTGAAAACTCGAAATTTTCTAACCAGCGATTTCATCATGCAATTGAAGCCCTATCTCTCATAGAATATGAGGGAGCCAACCTGACAATCGATTCACGCCAATCAATGGCTCGAAAGTCTCTAATTTGTGTCATTGATGAACTTAAGTGTTTTGGATTAAATCACTCCCCGAGGTGAAATAATCATAACCTTATAATCCATCAAATGAAAGACAAATTAGGCATTTGTTTTGAAATTGAATAAAATATGAACTTTTATATGTTTGCAAATAGTGTCCAACACTTTTGCAGTAGACGCATTGAGATTCCCTAGGAACCCTAGTAGCCTTCTTTCCCATGCTCTTTTGACTACCCTATCCCATATCATAAGAATTTCCCTCTTATGGTCTTTCTCTATCGCCGGCTCAGCAGCCTTGAGCATCCCGTGGAGCTCACAAAGCGATTTCTTCAAACCATTCATATGGAAATTTTAGCCTAAAGGCATTATAACAATCATGAGATTGAAGTATGAAATCGGTTGCCAAATAATCATCATAGGAAATATCTAGGCGGTCACTTGAAACAAATAATCCAATCATTTGTTGTACATGTGATTCCATAGATTTCCATTTTTCCAGCCTAGCTGAAGCGATGACCCTGGTCATACCGAACCGCTCAATCTTAGCATATTCCCCGAACATGCTATTGAGTTGTTCAATGATATCTTAGGATGTGGTTATCTAACACATTTTCATTTTCTTCGTATTTGAGGACCATCCTCAAATTACGTTGTGAATCAAGAAAATTTATGTTGTTCAATTTTTCATAATCAAGAATTGAACCAAACTTGAATCGAGTTGAAATTAACATAATAAACTACAAAAGAAAGATAAATAAAGTATGTAAACATTCACAAAGCGGTAAACAAATAAGGTTGTCTAACAAGCTACTTATTTATTTCATTTTGTTCAATCGATATCTAATATCTTTGTTCCCTTGAACAAAACAATCTCAAGACCCTCATCTTGCAAATTCTTAAGCCGACTGAGTCCGCACTTAAGAAGTCCAAGATAGGTAGACATCCCATGTCACTGACATCTAATGTCACTCTCGGTCGATGAAAGTCCCATTCTCATCTCATGTCTCGATAGCCACGCCTCCAGTGGATCTATCGATGAGAAAACCAAACTCACGTGTAAGGGTCTAACCCTTACTCCCACTTATCCCAAGATAACAAGTAGTACCCCGCTGAGGCGGACCTACCAACTTCTGATCGAGGGCTTCATGAGTGTGATGTTTTTGGACAAGACATTATACTCATTATTTTGGGAACTTGCATGCATAGGTGTTTATATGTAAGTTGAACATTTATAACATAAAACATCCTATAACTATCAAAGCAATTAAATACGTAATCGAAAGGCCCCTAGAACCTCACAACTCTCAAACGAAAAGATTAAAAGCAACAAAATAGGCCTTGAACATCTTCTGGACTGGCCCGCGCCCGCCGTTTCAGTTCTGCACCCGCCGATTTAGGTCAACCTTAGTCCATACCCCAAAAACCACGAACGGCGCCCGCCGTTTCACAAACGGCGGTCGCCGAACACCACTGGCGGTCGCCGTTTCCAAAACGGCGCCCGCCAAAAGGGTACAAAACAGGCTGACCAAAAAACAGCCTTTCGGCGGTCGCCGTTTCCAAAACGGCGCCCGCCGAACCCATTCGGCGCCCGCCGGAGCACAAACGGCGCCCGCCGTTTTGCTCCAGCAGCCCGGTTTTCGCCCGTTTCGCTTCATTTTGCTTCGTTTCTTCTCGTTTTCGCCGGAGAGCCGAGATCCTCCATCGAACCATGGACCAAGTCCATCGCTTACAAGTATTACAATACAAATATAATAGAAAAACCTATCTATTACAAATGATTCCAAGGGATGCAGCCCTCAAAAGACTATGGCCAATCGAAACGTAAAAAACGACGAAATCATTCACCCGACCACTAACGGTGGCCAGCCTTACATCTAATCACATAATCACAATTAAACAAATAATCCAATTATGTTGATTTAACCTTCGTGTCCAACACAAAAGTGTGCACGAGCCCTAGGCTCTGATACCAATTGAAGGTACCGGTATATCGATCCAATCGATATACCGTGTGTGCGGAAGCGTGTAAAGCGATAGATCTACTATGCCATGATCTTAGTGCACACTTAATGTGTATAAGAACACATATAAACATATATATATACACATCCAATATATATATATATATATATATATATATATATATATATATATATATATATATAAGCTTCAACGATTACTTACTTTTGGTGATCGTTGATTTTGGTTAAGGTGGTGTTGAGTCGATTAAACCACCTTAATGGATCAGCCTCTCGAAGCTCTCTTTATGAATGACCTCGTCACTCCTCTTGTCTAGATCGCCCGGATGTTGAAGCCGCACAAATGGCCCGGCCTCTACGTGTTGCACACGAACCCGGAATTGAACTTGCTTGCTTGTTCTTGAGTGATTCTCTCACTCTTTTCTCTCTTATTGTGTGGAATTTCGTGGCTGATCAAAAGTGATGTGAAAACACATGTTTTCATCACTATATTGATCACCATTAACCTCCCTTGTAACCCCCACCATAATGTGCATCATAATGCACAAGTAATGGTGGATAATGGGGAGGTGAAGGGTCATTTCCACATCACCATGCCAAATGGCATTAGATGTGGTCCCCTTGCTTGTGTGGCATGCCATGTCACACCATGTGACATGCATCCATGCAAGCCATGCATCTCATGCATGCCATGCATCCCATGCATGTGAAAATCCATACGTATTGATTCTAAATCAATATAACAAGCAACGTAATTCCGAGTCGTGTGTGACCCTGTAGGTATGATTTAATTGATCAATATTATATTGTTCCTAACAATTAATATTATCAAATAATCATTTAACATCCATAGACGACCTTATGACTTTATCGATTGCACACGTAGGATCGAATGACATATCCCAATATATATATATATATATATATATATATATATATATATATATATATATATATATATATATATATATATATATATGGCTCAAGTTATTTACACCTCTATCATTACTTCACACACCCTTTTTATTTTTTATCTTTTTTAATAATATATTTAAATGACTACACTGCCCTTTTTATAAAACTTATTAAAAATTATATAATAAAATTTGATTATCCATGTCATCATCTTCAACCCCGTTAAACACAATCTACTTTTCTTAACTTTCTCGTTTTCCTCTGTTCGCCATCACCAGATAATAAATATGCACAATTTCTTTATTTTATTGTTTCTCTAGGTTTTACACTGCCTCTCTTTACTTGGCAGAAAGCCAATTCTTCTTGTATGTGGATTTTTGTGTTTTTTTTTGCTTTTCTTTTCAAGATAATTACAATTTAATTCAAGAATTTTCAATTTCATTACTTTTTGATTAATTAATTTTTTGAAATTTACTGGAATGGTGTCGCTGAAGCTGATGGATTCTTTATCTGATCTCGATTCTTAGTAGTTATCTCCTGCGGTGTGCTTGACGAAATTTATTAAATTCGATATCAGCGGCAGCAACGAGTCAACACAGAGACAAGTTTGGAAAGGAATTCAGGCCGGTAACAGGGCCGTTGCCCGGGTCTGGAGACGGAGAGCGGTTCGACCACGCTTTTGAGCACGGTGTCGCGCATTTGGATGCAGATGGGGCCATCGCTCCGACGGGGAGTTCGAGCCGCGGAGGGGCTTCGAAGAATCGTGGATGACGTTTGGAGGGAGACTGTAGCAGGAAAGAGGGAGAGTGAGAGGCTGATTGTAGCACGAAATCGACCCCAAAACCTTGAAAACTGTCGGACGAGGTTAAACGAAGGTAGCCGGAGTAGGGACTAGGATCGTCTCTATTATATCGATAAAAAAAGTTGCTATTTTCGGTTTTTATTATTTATGTATTAATGTATTCTATAAAATTTATAATAAGGGTATTATTGTCATTATATAATATTAATTAAAATGAAAAAAAATTAAAGGGGTGTTTAAAGTAATATTGGAGGTGCAAATAACCGTAGCATATATATATATATATATATAAATATCCGATCCGGATGTTTACGTTATATAATTAAATTAAAACATATTCCTTAATTTCGCTAATTAATTAAAATCAATTTCTTAATTAGCTAATTATAAATAATTCCTTAATTATAGGTCAACTAACTAAAAAAAAATCTTTATACTATATTATTTAATCGAATTTTTATATAAATTATTATATACTATAAATTAATTGTGTTTTTTAATTAATTCTATTTCTGTAATTGCGGATTCTGATTTAATGAAAATCGGGAAAAGAATTATTATGCGAATTTGAAAATCATACAAACCCTAATTTCAACCTATAAAAGGAGACAAACATGTTCACTCACTTTTTTTTTTATTACGCATTGCTCTTTTTTATATTTTTTGCAGGATTATTTTATTTATTTAATCATGCATTTGGATTTTTATATTCTATTTATAGCTTAATTATAACGTATAATCACAGTACAAGTTACTTGATTATTTGCGTCCGGAACTATAACCAACATTTGGATAAAGTTCCGTGTCCAAAACAGTCTCTTTTACAGCTTTAGATGCTGCAACATATTCAGGTTCTCGTGGTAGAATCATTAGTCGTTGCAGGAACCATTCCAGCATACGACACCACCTCTAAGCTCGAATATGAATCCCGATATAGATTTTTAGTCATCCACATCCGGTTGAAAACTAGAGTTCGTAAGTACCTCTAAATTCAACTCGGACCTCCCATAGACTAAGAACAATTCCTTAATGCTTTTGATTTGCTAGTGCTCAAGGATTTTGTCCTTCACGACTTCAAATAAGCCGGTCTTGGGTTCGACTGATATTCACTTGTGACACTCAAAACATTTATAATATCACTGTTGGAATTCGATATCCCGGGCTATTAAAATTTGCGGAAACCATAGCCCGATCAAAAAAACCCTTCTCCGGAGATCACGTGAGCACCGCCATGCGAACCGGAGCACGACCGAGGAGCCCACGCACCCGAAGGCACGCGGCTGCCCCAGCCGAACCCCCGCGAGGCGGGGTTCACGATCAATGGATCGATCGTGTTGGAAATCGACTCTCCGGGATAGGTTCGTTCGATCGCTCGAACATCCGAACCATCCCAGTCGACATCCGAAGTCGCTACTTCGTTCACGCAACAGCTTATATCCCGAATCACGCCCAGCCGTAGCCCCGGAGGACCACCGCGCGAAACGAGACTGGACTGTACCATTTCGGCGACCGCCGAATTCAGTCCAGCGGTCGCTGGAGGAACTGCAAACGGCGACCACCGTTTGCCCTCTGGCGACCGCCGTTTTTACGCGAACAGCAACTCGACGTTGCTGTTCCGGGCTCGTTTCCGGGTCGTTTTTCCTCATCCGACTACCATTCCGGAGGTCCTAGAACCCCCAGTAGTCGAGGAATACGATCCACAACCCCGGAACCCGATCTACGTTCATGTATGATCAACGAGAAATTAGATCGAATGAATGCGGAATTTAGAGATCCGATCTCATACCTTATCGGTCGATTGTTGAGACCTTAGAGCTTCTAACGTATTCTCTTCCCGACTCCAGACGTTGTGTGGGCAACGATCTACTGGGTTCGTCCTTTTCTGCTCCTCTCCTTTCTCAAACCACCGTGTGAATTATTCTCTGGTGAGAAAATAATTTAATTGCGTTAACTTTTATTTTAACAGAGAAAAACTTTTATTTGCGCTAAGCAAATAATTTTTCTCAGAAAAATAATAGTTGCGGCGTTCTGTAGGTTTTAGGAGAGGGCAAGGGGGGTTTTAAATAGAGCTACGTTAGGGACCTAAGGAAAATTAATTAAGGGCTAAATTGAAATATTAATTAACTTGGAATACGTAAACGCAATTCCTTAATTAATCGATTTCAATTTTAATTATTATTAACTCCACTATAAAATAATAATTGAATTCCCGAAATTAATTTTAATATTATTTCAACAATAATAAATCCGCCGAAATTACATATACGACTTTCCCCGTGTTTAAGATATCGAACGTCCACGAATTTATTTAATTACTAATAATTAAATTAATTCGTTTCTTATTATCCGAGACTAGTACCACTCATCCTTATTATCATGTGGAACAAATCCACCTGCAGGGTTTACATGATAAACTTTATGAGCTCATCTCGGGGACGTTATCAACCCGATAAACGGGACACGGTTTCCTGTCTATAATCTATAGCATGCCGTGTGCACAATTCCGATTCCCAATTTACCGAGTATCTCGACTAATCAAATAGTCTCACTCATTGGCAAGTTAAAGAACCGAGAATTGGACATACGCACCTATAATTATATAGGGATTAAGAATTCGTATATCCGTAATTCTGAGGTCTAGTTCGATTACGTCGATTAGTATAAATCGAACGCCCTCCCGTGGTCCTGCTCAATACACCAAGTGTACAAGTGTAACATAATAGTCAAGACCAACTATTACCCAGTCACACTACGACGTACCGATGGATTGTCCCTGTCCATCTAAGTCGTGAGCTTCTGTTCGATAGTATACGAGTAACCAACAGTATGATCTTCCGCGTGTCTCCTCACGCCATACTGTCTACAACGTATACATCTAGGACTATTGCATTCAAGTACAAGAAAGACAAAATGCCGACAGTTTGATTAATAGATAATGAAAAACACAGATAAGGAGTTCCATATTGTCACTAAACTAGACATTTAGAATATAACTCCATCAATCTCCCACTTATACTAAATCTCTAGTTGCCCTCTACCATACATCCGATACCCATCCCCTTCACGTGTCTCTTGAACGCTTCCGCTGGAAGTGCCTTCGTAAAGGGGTCAGCCAGGTTATCCGCTGATGCAATCTTGGTGACAACCGCATCGCCTCTCCTGACGATGTCTCTAATCAGGTGGTACTTGCGATCTATGTGTTTACTCGCATTGTGGGCTCGTGGTTCCTTTGCATTAGCCACTGCACCGCTATTGTCACAATAAATTGTGATAGCTCTAGGCATTTTAGGAACCACATCCAAGTCCATAAGGAAGTTCCGGAGCCACACCGATTCTTTAGCTGCCTCAGAGGCTGCTACATATTCGGCTTCCATGGTAGAGTCCGAAATGCATTTCTGCTTAACACTCTTCCATGAGACTGCTCCACCTCCCAATGTGAACACATAGCCTGATGTAGACTTTCGCTGATCCTTATCAGATTGGAAATCCGAGTCTGTGTAACCAATAGGAATCAACTCGGACGCTTTGTAACTCAGAACATAATTCCTAGTCCTTCGCAGGTACTTAAGTATGTTCTTTACAGCAGTCCAGTGACCCTGTCCAGGGTTACTCTGATATCTAGCTACCATGCCCACGGCATAGCAGATATCAGGTCTCGTGCACAACATGGCATACATTAGACTTCCTACTGCCGAAGCATAAGGAACCTTCTTCATGTAATCTATCTCCTTTTGTGTTTTGGGACACATGTCTTTAGATAGATGAATTCCATGGCAGAAAGGTTGAGCACCTCTCTTGGAATTCTGCATGTTGAAACGAGCCAGAATCGTATCAATATATGAAGCCTGGGACAAGCTTAATGTTCTTTTCCGGCGATCCCTTATAACCTTGATCCCAAGAACATGCCCAACTTGTCCTAAGTCTTTCATATCGAATTGCTTGGACAACCATCCCTTTATGTCCGACAACATCTTCACATTGTTGCCAATTAGAAGGATGTCGTCTACATAAAGCACGAGAAACGCCACACTGTTTCCGTCACATCTCCGGTATACACACGACTCGTCCATGCTTTGAATGAATCCATAAGACTGGATAACCTCATCAAACCGCATGTTCCAAGATCTAGAAGCTTGCTTCAATCCATAAATGGATCGGTTTAGCTTACACACTAGATGCTCTTGGCCTTTCTTAATGAAACCTTCTGGCTGTCTCATGTAAATGGTCTCGTCAAGATTCCCATTCAAGAATGCTGTCTTGACGTCCATTTGCCACACCTCATAATCCATATGAGCTGCTATAGACAAAAGAATCCGGATCGACTTTAGCATAGCTACCGGCGAAAAAGTTTCCTCATAATCGATCCCTTCTTTCTGAGTATACCCTTTCGCAACAAGCCTAGCCTTGAAGGTTTCAACCTTCCCGTCAGACCCTCTTTTCCTCTTGTACACCCACTTGCAACCAATGGCTTTTACACCTTTGGGCGGTGCTACAAGATTCCAGACCTGATTTGAATCCATTGATTCAATCTCAGATTTCATCGCTTTTTGCCAAGACTGAGCATCTTGATCTTTAAGCGCCTCGCCATAGGTCCAGGGATCGGCTTCATGTTCTCCAGGTAACAAGTCCGAAGACTCACCTATAAACATGAACCTATCGGGTTGTCGAACAACCCTCCCACTACGACGAGGCTCCGGTGTAACCTCAGTAACTACAGGTGCAGACTGTGGTGGCGTATCACCCGGTTCGGTTGGATCTAAGCCTTGATCGTCCCCTCTCAGTTCGTTTAGTATTATCTCACTCTTGGGCTTGTGGTCCATTATATAATCCTCTTCCAAGAACCGAGCGTTGGTGCTAACAACGATCTTCTGGTCCTTAGGACTATAAAATAGACCACCTTTCGTTCCTCTAGGATGTCCTATAAACAACCGAATATCTGAACGAGATTCCAACTTATCAGCCCCATGCTTCAGCACATGTGCTGGACAACCCCAGACCCGAATGTGTTTCAAATTTGGCTTACGCCCGGTCCACAATTCCGAGGGCGTCTTAGGGACTGATTTAGAAGGAACTAAGTTCAGGATATACGCCGCTGTTTCCAAGGCATATCCCCAGAACGAAACTGGTAGTTCTGAATAACTCATCATAGATCTTACCATTTCCATAAGAGTCCTATTCCTTCTTTCTGCTACACCATTCTGCTGGGGCGTGTATGGTGCAGTCATCTGGGAGTCAATCCCATTCTCTAATAAGTACGCCTTAAACTCTCCCGAGAGGTACTCTCCTCCACGATCAGATCGTAGAGTCTTTATGGTTTTACCATGAAGGTTCTCCACAAGAGCTTTGTACTCCTTGAACTTGTCAAAGCACTCGCTCTTGCGGCGCATCAGGTATATAAAACCATACCTTGAGTAATCATCAGTGAAGGTTACGAAATATTCATAACCTCCTCTCGCTTGGACAGATAAAGGCCCGCACAAATCAGAGTGAATCAGTTCCAGTACTTCCTTGGATCTATACCCCTTATCACTAAAGGGTCGCTTGGTCATTTTTCCTTCCAGGCATGATTCACAGGTCGGAAAGTCCTCATCTTTGACACCACTGAGTATTCCATCAGTTATCAACCTTTGAATCCTACCCAAGTTAATATGACCTAGCCTAAGATGCCATAAGTACTTTTGATTCATTCTAGAAGGCTCCTTTCTCTTATTGGTACTAGATGTATTATTTGACTCTACTCGTTGCATCGTGGAATAATCAGGATTCAGTATATATAAGTTGCCTATCAATGTACCAGAACATATATACTCACCATTCTTTTTGATAATAACAGAACTATCAAAAGAAACAGAATATTTATTCAAAACCAATTTAGAAACCGAAACAAGGTTCTTTCTAAAATTCGGTACATAAAGACAATTATTCAATACTAAAACTTTATTATTAAAAGATAAATAAATATCTCCCACTGCAACAGCCGCCACTTTCGTCGCGTTGCCCATGTAGATAGTGATCTCTCCCTCTCTAAGCCGCCGGGTTTCCTGGAACCCCTGCAAAGAATTGCAGACATGATCAGTGGCTCCCGTATCCACACACCAGGTACCGGTGGATAACACCGCTAAACATGTTTCAGTGACTAAGGAAAAGTTCGTACCTCCTTGTCTGAGAGGACAATTCGACTTCCAATGCCCAGACTGCTTGCAACGGAAACACTTGCCCTTGGGCTTGTTCACTCCATTCTGTGGTCCACCATTTCTGGGTCCACTGGGTTTCCGTCCTTGCTTCTTCTTCCTCTTAGTCCCCGGAGGGCCAGGAAGTTTCACAGCCACAAGTGCCTGAGATTTCTTAAAGATTCCCTCTGCCGCCTGGAGTTCAGTCAGGAGCTCCGCCAACGAATATAACCTCTTGTTCATGTTATAGTTCAGGCGGAACTGCTCAAAACTCCTAGGCAGAGACTGGAGCACTATATCGATCTGGGTTTCCCCATCGATAGCTCCTCCCATAATCTCTATCTCATTCAGATAGCCTATCATCCTAAGAACGTGATCCCTTACGGGCGTTCCTTCGGACATAGTGGCCGTCATGAGTTTTCTCATGGCATCTTGCCTGGATGCCCTATCCTGACTACCAAAAATCTCCTTGAGGTTAAGCATCATATCATAGGCAGTGGTCATGGCCTCATGCTGATGTTGCAGCACATTTGACATAGAAGCCAAAATGTAGCACCGCGCCATCTGATCAGCCTTGACCCACTTCCGATGAGCTTCCTTTTCCTCAGGAGTGGAGGTGTCAATAGGTTCATCAGGACAAACCTCATGGAGTACATATTTGTACTCCTCAGCAGTTAGGACAATGTCCAAGTTTCGTTTCCAATCAACATAGTTCGGACCAGTGAGTTTGTTTTCTTTTAGTATAATGGACAGCGGGTTGAGTGCCATATCTATAAAAGAGACAAATCAAACTGTCAAATTTAATTCGATATTAACTCCCTTAATTAATATCATTAAATCTACCAATCAATCCTAAAATCCCATCAGACTAGCATGCCACGTTCATGTGGACGTATACTAGTCCAAACGATTTTATAACTGGACTTTTACTTCGGTCGTACATCATTACAGCAGTGACTCCGATGGGGAGGATACTGTAAAGCGTACCTAAGTGTATACCATTTCTCAGTACTAAGTTAACCGCTCGGAAACTACACGCCCACCGCAAGCCACGTTAGTGTGGACGTTTACGTTGACATGCGGTCCCTTTACGATTTCCTATAACTGTCGAGCCTCAATTAACCCAAAGTTCCGTTTCCGTCTAGTAAGCCACGATAGTGTGGACGTTTACTAAACAAACAACTTTGTTAATTGAATTCCATTTAATAAATTTCACAATTTCGTTAATCAAAGCTTGATATCTCGTAAGTGAAACTCTAAGTTTCTAACCAGCGATCAATCATGCAATTGAGCCCTATCTCTCACAAAGTGAGGGAGCCAACCAGACAATCGATCTAGTCATCAAAAGACTCGAATGTCTCTTATCTGTGTCATCGACATAACCAAGCGCTTTGGCTCCATTCCACTCCCCGGGGTGAGAATGAGTCGAGTTGAAATTAGTCTTTGAAAGACAGATTAGGCATTGCTTTGAAAAACTTAAGTGTTCAATTCTATAAATGGAATTGAATTCGAATTTTGATCTAGTGATATCCGTGTGTCAACTTTATCCGATAGGGAGGATGACACTAAAGCCAACTCGTAAGCGACACACATCACCATCAAAACAGAGAATGGAGACCGCGGGATTGTTTCCAATCCCTCTCCCACTTAGTTTTTACGAAAGGGATATACAAGCACATGCATATAAAAATTAAATCATAATAAACACGTAAACACATAGAAAGCATTTAACGTGGCCCGATTATTATGGCCTTTAAAATCTTCGATGCACGTCTTCTCGGATCTTCGTCTCGTTGCTCGTCTCGGTCTCGATCCATCACCGACTTGTCTAAGGACCAAAAGACGAACCCCTCCCACTGGAGTATCGTCCCGGGCCCTCGACAAGCGATCCGTGATGTCCGTCGAACCCCCGCAAGCTGCTGCCAAGAAAACACCGAAACGGCGACCGCCGTTTGAAAAACTGCGACCGCCGTTTGCCCTTCAGCAGCCGCGGGTTCGACTTCTCGACCCTCGTTCGTCCGGCCCTCGATCTCGTCTCGATTCACCAAGCAGCAGCAACATTACAAATGTAAACTATACTACTTCCGGCATCGATCCTATACATATTGATCGATCCTATACACCCGGATAAACGAAAACGAAAATAGAAAACCCTAAACGACTCAACCCGTCGTTTTAACTATTACAAACAAGCAACGATCCAAAAAACAAAGATCTCGACAATCCCGAGAGTTTAACAAACCACAATAAACAGTACATAAACATATGACCATAATAATCGGGTTATCCTGCAAAACAAAACTCGCAAACAATACAAGAACGCACAAACCGGCTCTGATACCATTTGTTGGAAATCGACTCTCCGGGATAGGTTCGTTCGATCGCTCGAACATCCGAACCATCCCAGTCGACATCCGAAGTCGCTACTTCGTTCACGCAACAGCTTATATCCCGAATCACGCCCAGCCGTAGCCCCGGAGGACCACCGCGCGAAACGAGACTGGACTGTACCATTTCGGCGACCGCCGAATTTAGTCCAGCGGTCGCTGGAGGAACTGCAAACGGCGACCGCCGTTTGCCCTCTGGCGACCGCCGTTTTTACGCGAACAGCAACTCGACGTTGCTGTTCCGGGCTCGTTTCCGGGTCGTTTTTCCTCATCCGACTACCATTCCGGAGGTCCTAGAACCCCCAGTAGTCGAGGAATACGATCCACAACCCCGGAACCCGATCTACGTTCATGTATGATCAACGAGAAATTAGATCGAATGAATGCGGAATTTAGAGATCCGATCTCATACCTTATCGGTCGATTGTTGAGACCTTAGAGCTTCTAACGTATTCTCTTCCCGACTCCAGACGTTGTGTGGGCAACGATCTACTGGGTTCGTCCTTTTCTGCTCCTCTCCTTTCTCAAACCACCGTGTGAATTATTCTCTGGTGAGAAAATAATTTAATTGCGTTAACTTTTATTTTAACAGAGAAAAACTTTTATTTGCGCTAAGCAAATAATTTTTCTCAGAAAAATAATAGTTGCGGCGTTCTGTAGGTTTTAGGAGAGGGCAAGGGGGGGGGGGGGGGGGGTTAAATAGAGCTACGTTAGGGACCTAAGGGAAATTAATTAAGGGCTAAATTGAAATATTAATTAACTTGGAATACGTAAACGCAATTCCTTAATTAATCGATTTCAATTTTAATTATTATTAACTCCACTATAAAATAATAATTGAATTCCCGAAATTAATTTTAATATTATTTCAACAATAATAAATCCGCCGAAATTACATATACGACTTTCCCCGTGTTTAAGATATCGAACGTCCACGAATTTATTTAATTACTAATAATTAAATTAATTCGTTTCTTATTATCCGAGACTAGTACCACTCATCCTTATTATCATGTGGAACAAATCCACCTGCAGGGTTTACATGATAAACTTTATGAGCTCATCTCGGGGACGTTATCAACCCGATAAACGGGACACGGTTTCCTGTCTATAATCTATAGCATGCCGTGTGCACAATTCCGATTCCCAATTTACCGAGTATCTCGACTAATCAAATAGTCTCACTCATTGGCAAGTTAAAGAACCGAGAATTGGACATACACACCTATAATTATATAGGGATTAAGAATTCGTATATCCGTAATTCTGAGGTCTAGTTCGATTACGTCGATTAGTATAAATCGAACGCCCTCCCGTGGTCCTGCTCAATACACCAAGTGTACAAGTGTAACATAATAGTCAAGACCAACTATTACCCAGTCACACTACGACGTACCGATGGATTGTCCCTGTCCATCTAAGTCGTGAGCTTCTGTTCGATAGTATACGAGTAACCAACAGTATGATCTTCCGCGTGTCTCCTCACGCCATACTGTCTACAACGTATACATCTAGGACTATTGCATTCAAGTACAAGAAAGACAAAATGCCGACAGTTTGATTAATAGATAATGAAAAACACAGATAAGGAGTTCCATATTGTCACTAAACTAGACATTTAGAATATAACTCCATCAGATCGCGCCGTGCGATCGATCAGCCGGGCTGCAGCAGCAGCCCCGCGGTGAGTCCGGCGACTCACCGCCGTCGGGGAGGGGGGCAGCTCGCCCAGCGAGCCGCGGCGGCACCAGCCTGTTGGAGTTGTGTACTTAATGTCTAGATTTAAGTAACGGTAAACTCCCGATCATAGCATTTAATCTATTTAATTAACAAACAATTGTTTGCTTTTAATTATTTTAATTAAATATATGCAAATTATAGTCCTAGATTTAATACGTTGTAGTTAGTATGGTGTTGCATGGGCACACAGAAGATCATACTATCGGTTAACTCGTATTTAATCAAACAGTGGCTCACGACCTAGATGGATCCGGACCAATCCATCGGTATAGTCGTTGTGTGAGAGAGAAAATAATTTATCTTAATTATTTTATCACACTTGTACACATGGTGTATTGAGCGGATCGTTGAGATTCATCGATTAGGATTGCCGGCGATAATCGATTCGAGTCTCAGAGTATTTTATTCTTAATCCCCGATATTGTTGCGGGTGTGTATATTTAATATAAGTGACTTTGATTTACCAAAGGAATTAACCGATTTAATTATTGGGTTAATTACCGGTTAAGTTGGGTCACTATATTTTATATATGGCATGCCGTGAATGATTGACCGGACAGTGTATCCCGGAAGGGTTGATAATATCCCCGAGATGAGTTCATAAGGAATTATTGTGTAAACCTCATGAGTGGATTCGTTCCGCACAATAATTAAGGTTGAATGGTACTAGTCTCAGATTCAAGAGATGAATAAATTAATTAGCAATAAATTAATTTTATTCATGGATATTTAAATCTTAAATACACGGAATAAATAATACTACCGGAGAAATATTATTTGATATAATATGGTTTAATATTGGGAGTGCAATTAATTTATATAGTGGAAAATAAATTAATTAATATTGATGGGAGATTAATAGATTTGGGCTTGGGCTCAATTTAATCATCAATATTGGAAGCCCAATATTCCACCTCCTTTAGATCCCCTACGTAGCCTATAAAAGCACTACATGGTCTTCTCTTTTCTATATACACACATCATAACTTGAAGATCATAATTCTTCTAGAGAGAGAAAGTAGAGAGAGAGAGAAGAGGATCCATAAGCTTGGAGGATCGTCGCCCACCCGACGTTCAAGCTAGTGCAAGGAATACGTGGGAAGATCGTAAGGTCATCATCTTGATTCCGTTTCTCCGCACAACGAATCGAAAGGTAAAATCATATACTCTCTTCTATGATTTTATGTGAATTGATTGTGATACATACATGAACGCACGATCCGGGTATACGTATGAACTTCGGGGACGGGGATTCGAGATCCCCGGCGAAGATCAAGACGAACCCTCGGCTGGGAGCCGAGGGAGTCGATCGAACCCGAGGGTTCGATCGTGTGCACGCGAGGAACCCCGGCTGGGAGCCGGGGTGGTCGATCGCCGGGCAGCCGCGGCTGGAGCCGCGGCGGGTTCGCCGCTGGGCGAACCGCCCTCCTCGGGCGGTGGCGGTGAGTCGCCGGACTCACCGCCCGGGGCTGCCGGTGCAGCCCCAGCGATCGCATCCGTGCGATCGCGAACCCCACGGTGGGGTTCGGCTAGGGTTTAGCCGCGGGTTCATCCCGCGGCGATGCTCTTGTCGAGCCCGGTTCTTCGTGGTGTTCGTGATCGGTTTCCGGCGGGAGGATTTCGGTCTGGTTATTATATTCCGCAGTTTTAATGGCCCGGGATATCGAATTCCAGCAATTGGTATCAGAGCGTTTGGTTTCATGTTCATGTATGTGTTCAATTGTGTTCTACCTTGCAGGGATTCCGACTATCATGGTTTAATTAATTGTTAATTATTGGTTTAATTAATTGCTATTTAATTTACCATGATTGTTCGTTTATTAAACTCTCGGACATGTCGAGATTCGTTTTGTGTGGATGAATGCTTGTAATAGTAAAAATTCGGGGGTTGACCGAATTTAGGATTTATTATTACGTTCTATGTTTTCCGGAAAGTGTATAGGGTCGATTTCATGTATAGAATCGATACCGGAATTGTAAATTTATTTCTTGTAATTTATTTACGTTGGATCGATGCCGAGACGACCGCCGGAGAACTCGTGTGACGAAGAAGTCGAAGAGGATGAAGGACCGGGGGGTCGATCAACCCCATGATCGACCCCATGACCGAAGCCATGGGGAGGGGTCGATCGCCCCTCGGCTGGGGCTGCCGCCGGCAAGGTGGTGGCCGGCCGGCTGGGGAGGCGGCGACGGTGCCCTCTCCGGTGGTGGCGGCGGTCGGTGGTGGTGGTGGTGCGGGGATCCCCAACCCGTGCTACTCCTACTCCTACCAAGATACTACTTACCTAATTAATTCAAGTTTTCCTATTTTGAGTATTCCTAACTTTGGGAACTCTCATGGAAATAGGAAAAGAATTAATTGGAATTAATTTTATTCCTTATTCTATTATGGAAGTCTTCTAGAGTATTCCGAGTTCTACTTGGAATAGGATCCTAGAGATTTAATAGAATTGGAAAGGAATAAAAGTTAATTTAGGATTGATTTATTTCCTAATTGATTATTCCTATTTTATGGGAATTTTCATAGTAATGGAAATAAATTAATCTTGGAAAGTAGAAGAGTCCTAATTTATTTTATTTCCTTATTCTATTATAGAAGTCTTCTAGAATATTCCAAGTTTGACTTGGATAGATTATTCTAGAGATTTAATAGAATTAGATAGGAAAATAAATAAATAAAAAAAAAAAATTAATAATATTTAATTTTATTTTTGATTTATTCGATTGACTTAATTTTCGAATTAAGTATCTTTTGGATTTATTAAAAATAAATAGATTTAAATATTGGGATTAATATTCTCGTCACATGGAGCATTCAAGAACGAAGACTGAAGACTAGAAGACGCATACGGAGATGGAATAAAGCCATGATAGTCGGAAAATAATTTTTCTAGCATTATTTTGACTATGTGCTATGTGCTTTATTACTTGTATGCATGCTTATGTGTTTAATTATGCATTAGATAGCGTATCCCTTTGTTATAAAAAGCTAAGTGGGAGCGGGGATGGAAACATTCCCATGGTCTCCAATACTGTTCTCTTGGTGACATTTATGAGCTTTCGAAGTTCATATAGATATGTCATTAGAGGAGAATTCTTGTAATTCCTTTTACGAGAAACATTGATTAAGTTTATCAAACAATGCCTAATTTGTCTTTCTGAAACTGACTTCAAGTCGACTCATTCTCACCCCGGGGAGTGGAATGGAGCCAAAGCCACTTGGTCATGTGGATGACACAAATTAGAGACAGTCGTACCATTCTTTGATAGATGGATCGATTGTCTGCTCGGCTCCCTCATTTAATGAGAGATAGGGTTGTTCGCATGGTGAATCACTGGTTAGAAACTTCGAGTTTCACTTATGATTCTCCGCGTCTTGATTTACGAAATCGAATGGATCTTGTAACTGGGAGTCAATTATAAAAGTCTCTTAGTGTAGTAAACGTCCACACAACGTGGCTTGCTTCACTGACGGATTTTGGATTAATTGATGTAGACAGTTGTAAGAAATTGTGAAGAGTTGTGAAGTTGTCGTAAACGTCCACACAACGTGGCTTGCGGTGATGTAGCAATTCCAAACGATTTACTTTGGTGCTGAGTAATGGTTTACACTTAGATACGCCTTGTAGTATTCCTCCAACCGAGGTTCCGCTATAAGCGATGTATGACCGAAGAAAATCTAATTGCTAAATCATTTGGGTGGGTAAACGTCCACACAACGTGGCTTGCCTTACCTGATGGGATTTTAGATGTGATTAGTAATTTAATGATATTATTTGAGGGACATAATATCGGATATTAAATTAATTGTTTGTTTAAATGTGCTTATAGGTTTAGAGAATAGCTATGAACCCACTTTCTATGATACTCAAGGAGCATAAGCTCACCCCCCAACTATATTGATTGGAAGAGAAATTTAGACATTGTCCTAACTTCGGAGGAGTACAAGTTTGTACTCCATGAAGTATGCCCTGCTGAGCCCACGGCTGCCTCAACTGATGAGGAAAAACTGACATATCGGAAGTGGAAAAAGGCTGATGAAATGGCTAGGTGTTATATTTTGGCTTCCATGTCAAATGTACTCCAAACCCAACATGAGTCGATGGACACTGCCTATGATATGATGTTTAACCTCAAGGAGATGTTTGGGGAGCAAGATCGTGCGGCAAGGCAAGAAGCCATGAGAGTCCTCATGTCGACTACTCAATCTGAAGGAACGCCCGTTGGGGAGCACGTTCTTAAGATGATGAGTTTGTTGAATGAACTTGAGGTCCTAGGAGCTTCTATTGATGCTGAGACGCAAGTCGACATCATACTCCAGTCTCTGGCCCCTAGTTTTGAGCAGTTTCGTATGAGCTATAATATGGGTAAACTATCTTATACTCTTGCGCAACTCCTGACTGAACTAAAGGCGGCAGAGGGGATCTACAAGAAGGGCAAGTCTCAAGCGCTTGTAGCTACCAAGTCCAAAGGCTTTAAGCCTGGTGGAGGTAGGGGCAAGAAGAGGAAGCAAGCCTGGAAACCCAGTGGTGTCAAGAGGACTGTACCACGAATGGGGGCTGCAAAGCCAAAGGGCAAGTGCTTCCGATGCAACAAGATGGGACACTGGAAGTCTGAATGTCCTCTCAAAGGTACGAATTTTTCTTTAGTCGTAAAAACATAGTCAGCGGTATTATCTACCAGAATTCTGGTGTGTAGATATGGAACCACTGACGGTATGTGCATTTTTGAATGCAGGGGTTCCAGAAAACCCGGCGACTTAGAGAGGAAGAGTTCGAGTCTACACGGGCAAAGCTGTAGAGGAGGCAGCGGTTGCGGTGGAAGACATTTATCTGCTTTAGTAGTTAAATAGGATTTCATTTCAAAGTTATTGCTTTATGTACCCCTTTATTTTAGAAAGAACGTTTTGTTCTGGATTTCTATTATTTATGAATGGATATTTTATTTCTTTAATCATTGGATGATTTTGATAAGAAATAATGGCATTATCTATTCTGGTACATTAGATAGCAATATATGAATGATAGATCCTAAGTCTACCCCAATTGCAAAGAACCGTTCTATAACTTGTTTTACTTATTAGATATTTCTTTATCATTATACTTGTGAAATCTTATACTTAGTAGTATTTTTCAAATGAGATTCAAATGGTCGAAATTGATTTGATCAATTATAGTTGAAGGAATGGACCTTCCGACCTAAGGATTAAATTTGGAGGATAATACGTCTAAGCAAACCTTTCTAGAAAAGGATAGAATTCAAACAAGTATTGGAAATGATTAGATATGCAGACATATGTGTATATAAGAAAGGTACGAGTAATTCTTTTAAGAATACTCAAGAAATGGATTAGAATGCTTGATGTGCCATAAAAGCAAAGTGTTTTGACTAGTCAATGGACACAAAGCGATTATGGGGAACCATCAAAGTATATCCATTGGAAGGCTGTGACTCGGTCGCGGAGGCCATCACCTATCTGAATAACACATAGCATAATCAAAGATTGGGATTCAATCCCAAAGGGGCGCGCCATACACTTACGTGTAGGATGGTGCGCTGTAAATAAGAAATGGAAATCTAATAGTAAATAGAGCAAGTTGTACGGAACTACCTATGTTCTATGGATATTCCTAGATACAACGGCATATTGAATATGGTTGTAGGATATCCTAGATGAACGAAGTATTGTGTGTTCTATAGTACTATGAACCATAGGGACATCTTGTCCGGTTCATGGAGAAAGACTATTAGATGAACCACAAAGCCTAAATTGTCGAAATGCCTTGAAATGAGAAGAAGGACAAAAGACTGGGAACCAGCCAAACCGAGTAGAAGTACACCACATACTGCACCTATTGTTATTACTGTTATACACTGGGACGCCATTGCAGTGGGAGGTTGTTGGACAACCAGGGATGTTCATAAGACTAGAAGAGTTCGGACTCTGGATCTAGTAAAGATGAAATCGACCCCTAGCTCTGCATAAGGGCAGTACTAGATCTAAATGTGCCTGCTTGGAACAATAAGGATTATTGTTGAGAGGCTAGATCATTTAGAATACAAGCTTAGTAAATCCATTTATGGATTGAAATAAAGCTATGAGTCGTAGAGCTTGCGAATTGATGGGATAATCCATTTGATGGATTCATCAAAAGGCATAGACGAAAGGTGTATTGAAGACGTAATGGAGACAAGGTGGTGTTTCTCGGAGATTTTATGTAGATAACATTTCATCATTGGCAACAATGTAAAAGTGTTGTCAGACATAAAATAATGGTTGTCTAAATGAATCGAGATATAAGATTAAGAAGAAGTTAGAGCATGTTCTTAAGATCTTATGATCTAGAGATAAGAACATTGTACTTCTCCTAGACATCTTATACGATTAAGGTTTGTTTTAAACATGCATACTTCTGAGAAAGGTTATTGCCTTTCAGAGACAGAATATACATCTATCTAAAGGGTATGTGTTTGAACACATGAAGGAGATAGATGAGGACAAAGCAGTTTCCTATACTTTGAGTATGGAAAGCTTTGTAGATGCAATGTTGTAAAACAAGAACCTGATATCAACTATGCGGTTTGCGTAGTGGGAGGATATCAAAGTGATCTAGAAAAGAAATTTTTCGAATGCTGTAAGCAAGACGAAATCTTCTTTGATTACAAATTCTCAGATCCTAAAAATCAAAGAAAGGACCAGTATAAGTCGATATCAGGCTATGTGTTCACTTTTAGAAAGAGGTGGAACCATAAAAGAGTGATAAGCAGGACGCTTTTCAGACTCTCTCATAACCGAATAGCAGCCTCAGAGGCAGCGGAAGTTTTGGTTAGGTTCCGGGATAACCACTTGACTTGGATATGACTCCTAGTTTACCAAAGGCTATTGGATAGCGGTGCAAAGTAAACTGAAAGAGGTCATAAGTCAAAAGTGATGTTAACACATAGAGCAAGTACCACCTGATACGAGTCATCGTCGAGGGAGACGACGTAGTAGTCACCAAGAGAACTTCAGAGCGGCAACCTAGATTGCTCACTCACATAGTACTTCTCGAAAGTACACCTTAAGCACGTGATGAGTATGGGAACCGGGAGTTTGGAGGAAATGACTAGACCTTAGTACAAGTGGGAGATTGTTGGAGTTGTGTACTTAATGTCTAGATTTAAGTAACGGTAAACTCCCGATCATAGCATTTAATCTATTTAATTAACAAACAATTGTTTGCTTTTAATTATTTTAATTAAATATATGCAAATTATAGTCCTAGATTTAATACGTTGTAGTTAGTATGGTGTTGCATGGGCACACAGAAGATAATACCATCGGTTACTCGTATTTAATCAAACAGTGGCTCACGACCTAGATGGATCCGGACCAATCCATCGGTATAGTCGTTGTGTGAGAGAGAAAATAATTTATCTTAATTATTTTATCACACTTGTACACTTGGTGTATTGAGCGGATCGTTGAGATTCATCGATTAGGATTGCCGGCGATAATCGATTCGAGTCTCAGAGTATTTTATTCTTAATCCCCGATATTGTTGCGGGTGTGTATATTTAATATAAGTGACTTTGATTTACCAAAGGAATTAACCGATTTAATTATTGGGTTAATTACCGGTTAAGTTGGGTCACTATATTTTATATATGGCATGCCGTGAATGATTGACCGGACAGTGTATCCCGGAAGGGTTGATAATATCCCCGAGATGAGTTCATAAGGAATTATTGTGTAAACCTCATGAGTGGATTCGTTCCGCACAATAATTAAGGTTGAATGGTACTAGTCTCGGATTCAAGAGATGAATAAATTAATTAGCAATAAATTAATTTTATTCATGGATATTTAAATCTTAAATACACGGAATAAATAATACTACCGGAGAAATATTATTTGATATAATATGGTTTAATATTGGGAGTGCAATTAATTTATATAGTGGAAAATAAATTAATTAATATTGATGGGAGATTAATAGATTTGGGCTTGGGCTCAATTTAATCATCAATATTGGAAGCCCAATATTCCACCTCCTTTAGATCCCCTACGTAGCCTATAAAAGCACTACATGGTCTTCTCTTTTCTATATACACACATCATAACTTGAAGATCATAATTCTTCTAGAGAGAGAAAGTAGAGAGAGAGAGAAGAGGATCCATAAGCTTGGAGGATCGTCGCCCACCCGACGTTCAAGCTAGTGCAAGGAATACGTGGGAAGATCGTAAGGTCATCATCTTGATTCCGTTTCTCCGCACAACGAATCGAAAGGTAAAATCATATACTCTCTTCTATGATTTTATGTGAATTGATTGTGATACATACATGAACGCACGATCCGGGTATACGTATGAACTTCGGGGACGGGGATTCGAGATCCCCGGCGAAGATCAAGACGAACCCTCGGCTGGGAGCCGAGGGAGTCGATCGAACCCGAGGGTTCGATCGTGTGCACGCGAGGAACCCCGGCTGGGAGCCGGGGTGGGCGATCGACCGTGGTGGTCGATCGCCGGGCAGCCGCGGCTGGAGCCGCGGCGGGTTCGCCGCTGGGCGAACCGCCCTCCTCGGGCGGTGGCGGTGAGTCGCCGGACTCACCGCCCGGGGCTGCCGGAGCAGCCCCAGCGATCGCATCCGTGCGATCGCGAACACCACGGTGGGGTTCGACTAGGGTTTAGCCGCGGGTTCATCCCGCGGCCATGCTCTTGTCGAGCCCGGTTCTTCGTGGTGTTCGTGATCGGTTTCCGGCGGGAGGATTTCGGTCGGGTTATTATATTCCGCAATTTTAATGGCCCGGGATATCGAATTCCAGCACAGCCGCCACCCCGCGATCGAACCTAGGGTTCGATCGCACCCCGGCGTCCAGCCGGGTTTCTCCTCGATCGCGTACGCCCCCAGTTCAGCCGGGGCGTGTTTGGTTCGATCCCTACGGGGATCCTTGAACCGCCGGCGGTACGGTGGTTCGACCACCACCGCCCGGTTCGATCCTCGTCCGGGGTTCGTCCTCGGATCTTGGTTTTACAGTATTTTCAATAAATAATCGAATAAAATCATCAAGGGTGTTTAACGATTTTATACACTCGATTCGTTGTTCGGAGAAACGAGATCAATCGATGACCTTTGAATCTTCCCACGTATTCCTTGCACTAGCTTGAACGTCGGATGGGCGACGATCTTCCAAGCTTATGGATCTCCTTCACGAACTCTCTAGACTAATCAAGTATGATTATCTTGTCTTTTTTAATTGTGAAGACCATGTAGTGCTTTTATAGGCTACGTAGGGGATCTAAAGGAGGTGGAATATTGGGCTTCCAATAATAGTGATTAAATTGAGCCCAAGCCCAAATCTATTAATCCTTACTATTATTAATTAATTTATTTTCCACTATATAAATTAATTGCACTCCCAATATTAAACCATATTATATCAAATAATATTTCTCCGGTAGTATTATTTATTCCGTGTATTTAAGATATAAATATCCATGAATAAAATTAATTTATTGCTAATTAATTTATTCATCTCTTATATCCGAGAATAGTACCATTCAACCTTAATTATTATGCGGAATAAACCCACCTGCAGGGTTTGCATAATAATTCCTTATGAACTCATCTCGGGGATATTATCAACCCTTACGGGATACACTTTCCCGTCAAGTATTCATGGCATGCCATATATAAAATATAGTGACCCAACTTAACCGGTAATTAACCTAATAATTAAATCGGTTAATTCCTTTGGTAAATCAAAGTCACTTATATTAAATATACACACCCGCAAGAGTATCGGGAATTAAGAATAAAATACACTGAGACTTAAATCGATTATCGCCGGCAATCCTAATCGATAAATCTCAAACGATCCGCTCAATACAACAAGTGTACAAGTGTGATAAAATAATCAAGACAGATTATTTTCTCTCTCACACAACGACTATACCGATGGATTGGTCCGTGTCCATCTAGGTCGTGAGCAATTGTTCGATTAAATACGAGTAACCGATAGTATGATCTTCTGTGTGGGCCCGACACACCATACTAACTACAACGTATAGAATCCAGGATTATGATTTGCATATATTTAATTATAAATAATTAAACGCAAATAATTGTTTATTTAATTAAATAGATTAGTGGCAATGGATCGTGAGTTTCCGTTACTTAAATCTAGACATTAAGTACACAACTCCAACAATCTCCCACTTGTACTAAGGTCTAGTCATTTCCTCCAAACTCCCGACTCCCATACTCATCACGTGCTTAAGTTGTACTTCCAAGAAGTACTATGTGAATGAGCACTCTAGGTTGCCCCTCTGAAGTTATCTTGGTGACTACAGCGTCGTCTCCCTCGACGATGACTCGTATCAGGTGGTACTTGCACTATGTGTTATCTTACACTTATGGACTTGTGATTTCTTATCATTTGCATTGCACCGCTATTTACATAGCCTTTGGCAAATTAAGAATCACATCTAAGTCCCAGAGATTATCCCGGAGTTATACCAAAACTTCCGCTGCCTCTAAGGCCGCTATTTGGTTACCTATGGCAGAGTCCGAAAAGCATCGTGCTTATCACTCTTCTATGTTAAAACTCCTTCTCCTTCAATAGTGAAACACATAGCCTGATATCGACTTACACCGGTCCTCATTTGATTAGAAATCTAAGAGAATGTAATCCAAAGGAAATGTTTGTCTGCTTCGTAGTCTAGAATAGTACTTCAAAAGTACTTTTACAGCAGTCGAATATTCCTTTCCAGGATTACCTTGATATCCTCCCACTATGCTAACCGCATAGCCGATATCTGGTTCTCGTTTTCAACATCGCATTTATCAAGCTTTCCACACTCGAAGTGTAGGAAACCGCTTTCATTGCTTCTATCTCCTTTTGTGTTTCAAAACACATATCCTTAGATAGATGCATTCCGTATCTGAAAGGTAACGAACCTTTCTCGGAATCTTGCATGTTAAAACGAACCATAATCATATATATGTAAGATGTCCAGGAGAAGTATAATGTTCTTTCCCAGAGATCCAAGATCTCAAGAACATGTCCAACTTCTTCCTATATCTTTCATATTGATTTATCTAGACAACCTCATTTTATGTCTTGACAACATCTTTACATTGTTACCAATGATAAGAATGTTCTCTACATAAAACCCGAGAAACACCACCTTGTTCCATCACGTTTACAATACACATTATTCGTCTATGCTTTGATGAATCCATAAGATGGACTATCTCATCAATTTGCAAGTACTACGAACTCAATGCTTTGTTCCAATCCATAAATGGATTAACTAAGCTTGTACTCTAAATGATCTTGCCTCTTAGCAATAATCCTTATTGCTTTCCAAGAAGGCACATTTAGATCTAGTACTTCCTTCATGTAGATCTAGGGATCCATTTCATGTATACTAGGTCCAGAGTTCGAAAACTCTCCTAGTCTTATGAATATCTCTGGTTGACCCACAACCTCCCACTACAACGGTATTCCGGTGTATAAACAGTAATAACAGTAGGTGCAGTTAGTGGTGTACCGCTACTCAGTTCTGCTGGTTTCCAGTCTTCTTCGTTCTCTCTCATTTCAAAGTATCACATCACTTTGGGCTTGTGGTTCATCTCATAGTCTTCCTCTAAGAACCGGGCGTTAGAATTTATAACGTCCTTCTGGTTCATAGTACTAGTGAACACACATCTTTTGTTCTTCCAGGATATTCTACAACCGCATTTGAATGCGCCGTTGTTTCCAGACATATCCATAGAACACAGGTAGTTCCGTATAACTCATGCTTTTACTATTTCTATAAGAGTTTCATTTCTTATTTCCGATACACCATATATACACAACAGTGTATGGTGTAGTCATTTGGGATCAAATCCCAATCTCTGATCAGTACGCCATGCATTCCTCAGACAGGGACTTGCCTCCGCGATCAAATCGCAGGCTACAAATGGATATACCTTGATGGTTCTCCACAATTGCTTAGTGTCCATTGACTTGTCAAAACACTTGCTTTTGTGGCACATCAGGTATTCTAATCCATTTCTCGAGTAATCATAAATGAAGTACTCGTACCTCATTGTCTGAGTAGACATAGGTCTGCATACATCAGAGTCAATCAATTCTTATACTTGTTCGGATCTTATATCTTATATCCATAAAGGATTGCTTAGTCATGTTATCTTCCATATTAGATTCATAGGTCGGAAGGTCCACTCCTTCAACTTAATTGATCGAATGTCAATTTTCGACCTTTGAACTTCTTATTTGAATAAACATGACTTAGCATAAGAATCCACAAGTATAAATGATTTAATAAAGAAATCTCTTATTAGTAAAACGAGTTATGTACTACGGTTCGTTGCATCGCGGTGGACTTAGGATTCATCATTTATATATTGCTAGCTAATGTACCAGAATAGATAATATCTTTATTTCTTCTTATAACCATCAAATGGTTAAAAGAAATAAAATATCTATTCATTAGAAATCCAGAACAAAGTTCTTTCTAATATGAAAGGTACATAAAAGCAATAACTCAAAATGAATTCCTATAATATGTCCTCCACTGCAACTGCTGCCTCCTCTACAGCATTGCCCATGTAGACTACGATTTCTTCTTTTCTAAGTCGTCGGGTTTCCTGGAACCCTTGCATTTAAAATGCACATACCGTCAGTGTTGGAGTTGTGTACTTAATGTCTAGATTTAAGTAACGCAAACTCACGATCCATTGCCATTAATCTATTTAATTAAATAAACAATTATTTGCGTTTAATTATTTATAATTAAATATATGCAAATCATAGTCCTGGATTTTATACGTTGTAGTTAGTATGGTGTTGCATGGGCACACAGAAGATCATACTATCGGTTACTCGTATTTAATCGAACAGTTGCTCACGACCTAGATGGACACGGACCAATCCATCGGTATAGTCGTTGTGTGAGAGAGAAAATAATTTATCTTAATTATTTTATCACACTTACACTTGGTGTATTGAGCGGATCGTTTGAGATTTATCGATTAGGATTGCCGGCGATAATCGATTTAAGTCTCAGTGTATTTTATTCTTAATCCCCGATACTATTGCGGGTGTGTATATTTAATATAAGTGACTTTGATTTACCAAAGGAATTAACCGATTTAATTATTGGGTTAATTACCGGTTAAGTTGGGTCACTATATTTTATATATGACATGCCGTGAATACTTGACGGGAAAGTGTATCCCGTAAGGGTTGATAATATCCCCGAGATGAGTTCATAAGGAATTATTATGTAAACCCTGCAGGTGGATTCGTTCCGCATAATAATTAAGGTTGAATGGTACTAGTCTCGGATATAAGAGATGAATAAATTAATTAGCAATAAATTAATTTTATTCATGGATATTTATATCTTAAATACACGGAATATATAATACTACCGGAGAAATATTATTTGATATAATATGGTAAATATTGGGAGTGCAATTATATTTATATAGTGGAGTTAATCATATAATTAATAATAGTAAGGATTAATAGATTTGGGCTTGGGCTCAATTTAATCACTATTATTGGAAGCCCAATATTCCACCTCCTTTAGATCCCCTACGTAGCCTATAAAAGCACTACATGGTCTTCTCTATTCTCATAACTTGAAGATCACAATTCTAGAGAGAGAAAGTAGAGAGGGAGATCCATGGAGTTCGGTAGATCGTCGCCCACACGACGTCCGGGCTAGTGCAAGGAATACGTGGGAAGATCTCAAGGTCATCATAAGATCTCGTTTCTCCGCACAACGAATCGAAAGGTGAATTAAATATTTCCGCTATTTAATTCTTATTGAAATCAATTATCGAAAAACAAGATCCAAGGGTCGAACCCGGAGTAGACGGACGATCGCGTGGTGGTGGCGAAGCCACCGGACCACGCCAATCGCCCGCTAGGGTTTCGGCGGGGGCGAGAGGGTCGAACCCTCGGCTGGAGCCGAGGGGATGCGATCGATCGCTTGGATCGATCGCGGAGGGCGCGGGCTGGTGCCGCCCCTCCCCACCCTGAAGGTGGCTGACCTCCAGGCGGCGGCGAGTCGCCGGACTCGCCGCGGGGGCTGCACGGGCAGCCCCACCCGATCGATCACATGAGCCCCGCGGACGGGGGCTCGGGCTGGGCGTGCGCGCGGCTTCGGCCGTGTCGTGCGTTCGGCTCGTGCTCCGGTTCGTACGCGGCGTTCGTGTTATCTCCGGCGAAGGGTTCGTTCGGGTTATTGGTTTCCGCAAATTTAAATAACCCGGGATATCGAATTCCAACAATTGGTATCAGAGCGTACGGTTACGTTTTTCGTTAATTGTTTCGATAATCGATTATCGTTGTTTATATGGCCATAGATTAATTTAATTTGTTAAATTATTGTGCTATATATTGTTCTACGTACTTGATTTTCTCTCTTGTATGAATTGTGTTGGACGGAAAAATTAATTATTAAAAACGAGGGTTTTCGGAAATATCGAACCGGATCGATCGACCGTGGGCTCGGTGCGGGCTGCCGGGGAGGTGGCTGGAAGCACGGGCTGTACCGGCTGCTGTAAGCGGGCTGAACGCAGCTGGGCATGTCGGCGTATGCCACCAGCGGTGGTGGTTCGCCGGCAGCCAGCGGCGGCGTTAGGTTCGCGGCATCGGCTTCGGCTTCGGATCGTGGGCTGATCGTGCGCCAAGGCTCGGAGCTGTTGGTGCTGGGCTGCTCGACTTGGGGATCACCATCGCATGATGGCTCGCCGGAAGTCGGTGGCAGTCAGCGGCGCCGGCGCGGCTACGAGCGCGCAGCCATCGGGGACGTGTTTCGTCTTCGCGGGTTGCGTTGACGAGGGTTTGCGTGGGATATAACGGGGTCGATGGCATGTATCGTCAGTGGAGACGCCGTGCCGGAAATCGACCAGAGCTGTTACACATATTCGCCGTAGAAAAAGACGATCGATCGAATTAATTCATGCTGCTGGGAATTTTGTTCTCGCTGGATGCATAAATTAATTCATGGTGCATGGCCTAATGCATGTGCGACCACATGAATTAATTAAACTTTGCATTGCATGGTCTTTTGACTAATGCTAGATGTGCACTTGCTAATTAATGCCGTGGCCATGCATGATGTGTGGGCATGCGTTTTTTAATGGTGCTGTGTATGAGATACACGGGCATGCATGTTCTACATGTTCATGGTTCGATTGGGATGGCCGGAACTTGTTTCGGTTCGTCCCGGTAAATCCGATCTTTCCGGAAATAATTTAATCTTTCTAATTTTATTTAATTTAATTTTGGAATTAATTCAAATTCTATTTGGATTAGATTTCTTAATTATGGAATTAAATAATGGAATTAGATGGAGAGTTAAATTAGGAAAGAAAATCCTAGTTTCTCTAGATATCCTATACCTACTTGGATTAGAAGTCTTGAGAAGAATCAAAATTCGATTTTAATTAGGATTCTTGAGATCTAATTTAAATAGGATTGAGAAATTATTAAAATATTGATTTTATTTAATTTAAGTATTTTATTTAAAATCATTAGATTAATTCAAAATTTATTTTGGATTGGATAATCTTGGATTTTATTTAGAATAGAATTAAATATGGAAATCAATGGATTTTAATAATATTGATTTTATTTAATTTAAGTATTTTATTTAAAATCATTAGATTAATTCAAAATTTATTTTGGATTGGAAAATCTTGGATTTTATTTAGAATAGAATTAAATATGGAGATCAATGGATTTTAATAATATTGATTTTATTTAATTTAAGTATTTTATTTAAAATCATTAGATTAATTCAAAATTTATTTTGGATTGGAAAATCTTGGATTTTATTTAAAATAGAATTAAATATGGAAATCAATGGAATTGATTTTATTTAATTGGAGTAAAATTAAATATGAGAATCAAAGAATTTTTTCCGTCGCTCGGCAAAGTATTCAAGACGTAGAATGAAGACTCAAGACAAGCATGCTGGAATTCATCAAGGTACGAATAGTCGAGAAATAATTTTACTTGAATAATTATTTGATTATTTGTGAACGTACTTGCATGAAATGTATGTTTGTTATTATGCTTATGTGTATTTATTTATACATTAGATAGCATATCCCTTTGTTATAAAAAGCTAAGTGGGAGAGGGTATGGAAACATATCCATGGTCTCCATTGCTGTTCTCTTGGTGACTTTTATGAACTTTCGAAGTTCATATAGATAAGCCATTGGAGGAGAATTCTTGTAATTCCTCTTACGAGAAACATTGATTAAGTTTATCAAACAATGCCTAATTTGTCTTTCCAAAGCTGACTTCAAGTCGACTCATTCTCACCCCGGGGAGTGGAATGGAGCCAGAGCCACTTGGTCATGTAGAGGACACAAATTAGAGACTTCCGTGCCATTCTTTGATAGATGGGTCGCTTGTCTGCTCGGCTCCCTCATTTATGAGAGATAGGGTCGTTCGCATGGCGAATCACTGGTTAGAAACTTCGAGTTTCACTTATGATTCTCCACGTCTTGATTTACAAGATTAAATGGATCAAGTAATTGGGAGTCAATTATAAAAGTCTCTTAGTATAGTAAACGTCCACACCACGTGGCTTGCTATACTGACGGACTTTGGATTAATTGATGTAGACAGTTGTAAGTAATTATGAAGAGTTGTGAAGTTATCGTAAACGTCCACACCACGTGGCTTGCGGTGATGTAGCAATTCCAAGTAATTTACTTTGGTACTGAGTAATGGTTTACACTTAGATACGCATTATAGTATTCCTCCCCACGAGGTTCCGCTATAAGTGATGTATGACCGAAGCAAATCTAATTGCTAAATCATTTGGGTGGGTAAACGTCCACACCACGTGGCTTGCCTTACCTGATGGGATTTTAGATGTGATTAGTGGTTTAATGATATTATTTGAGGGAGATAATATCGGAGATTAAATCGATTGTTTGTTGTTATATGTGCTCATAGATTAGGATATGGCTTTGAACCCACTTTATGTGATACGTAAGGATTTTTAAACTCATTGGTCCCTAAATGTAATGATTGGAATAGAGATCTAGACATTACTCAAACTGTTGAAGAGTACAAGGTTGTACTCAATAAGCTTTGTCCTTCCGAGCCTATTGATATAGGCGGCTAGACAAGAGGCGATGTGGATACTCATAAAGGGCTATCGATTCGAGGAAACGCTTAAACAAGTTTTTGAGATAATTGACCTTTTAGACGAGTTGAAACGGAAATCGCAAGCTCTTGTAGCCAATGCCAAAGGTTTCGAACCTAAAGGCATAAATCGGGGGAAAGGAAAAGAAAGCAAAGAAACCCAGTGGTTCTAAGATTACTTGAACCACGAGATGGGACGAGAAAGCCAATAGGCAAGAGTTCTCGATGAAAACAGTCTGGGTACTGGAAGTCTAATTATCCTCTCAAAGAAAGTACGAAATTTTCTTTAGTCGTAAAACATAGTCAGTGGTATTATCTACCGGAACCTGGTGTGTAGATATGGAACCACTGACGGTATGTGCATTCTAAATGCAAAGGTTCCAGGAAACCCGACGACTTAGAAAAGAAAAGATCGTAGTCTATGTGGGCAATGCTGTAGAGGAGGCAGCAGTTGCAGTGGAGGACATTTTATAGGATTTCATTTTGGGTTATTGTTTTTATGTACCTTTCAAATTAGAAAGAACTTTGTTCTGGATTTCTAATAAATGGATATTTTATTTCTTTTAATCATTTGATGGTTATAAGAAGAAATAATGATAGTATCTATTTTGGTACATTAGCTAGCAATATATATATGATGAATCCTGAGTCCACCACGATGCAACGAACCGTTATACATAACTCGTTTTACTAATAAGAGGTTTCTTTATTAAATCATTTATACTTGTGGAATCTTATGCTAAGTCATATTTATTCAAATAAGAAGTTCAAAGGTTGAAAATTGATTATAAGATCAATTAAGTTGAAGGAGTGGACCTTCCTACCTAAGAATCTAATTTGGAAGATAATACGACTAGGCAATCCTTTTTGGATGTAAGATATAAGATCCGGACAAGTATTAGAATTGATTGACTCTGATTTATGATCAGAGCTTGGGATTGGATCCCAAGTGACTACACCATACAGTCCTCTGTAAGATTGGTGTGTCGGAAATAAGAAATGGAACTCTTATAGAAATAGTAAAAGCGCGAGTTAAACGGAACTACCTATGTTCTATAGATATGTCTTGGAAACAACGGCACATTCAAATGTGGTTGTAGAATATCCTAGAAGAACAAAAGGTGTGTGTTCGATAGTACTATGAACCAGAAGGACGTTATAAGTTCTAACGCCCGGTTCTTAGAGGAAGACTATTAGATGAACCACAAGCCCAAAATGACATGATACTTCTGAAAAGAGAAAAAAACGATAATGACTTAGAACCAGCCGAACCGAGTAGCGGTACACCACTAACTGCACCTACTGTTATTACTGTTTATACACCGGAACGCCGTTGTAGTGGGAGGTTGTATAACAACCGGAGATATTCATAAAACTAGGTGAGTCTTCGGACTCTGGACCTAGTATACGTGAAATCGATCCCTAGATCTACATAGAGGCGGTACTAAATCTAAATGTGCCTTCTTGGAAAGCAATAAGGATTATTGTTAAGAGGCAAGATCATTTAGAGTACAAGCTTAGTTGATCCATTTATGGATTGTAACAAAGCTAGAGATCGTGGAACTTGCGAATTGATGAGATAGTCCATTTGATGGATTCATCAAAAGGCATTGACGAATCGTGTGTATGGGAAACGTGATGGAAACAAGGTGGTGTTTCTCGGAGGTTTTATGTAGATAACATTTTATCATTGGTAACAATGTAAAGATGTTGTCAGACATAAAATGATGGTTGTCTAGAAAAATCGATATATGAGATAAAGAAGAAGTTAGAACATGTTCTTAAGATCTAGGATCTCAAGAAAAGAACATTGTACTTCTCCTGGACATCTTACATATATATGATTATGGTTCGTTTTAACATGCAAGATTCCGAGAAAGGTTCGTTACCTTTCAGAGACGGAATGCATCTATCTAAGGTATGTGTTTTGGAACACATAAAGGTGATAGAAGTAGTGAAAGCAGTTTCCTACACTTGGAGTGTGGAAAGCTTGATAAATGCATTGTTGAAAACAAGAACCTGATATCGGCTATGCGGTTAGCATAGTGGGAGGATATCAAGGTAATCCTGGAAAGGAATATTCGACTGCCGTAAAAGTACTTTCGAAGTACTGTTCTAGGCTACGAAGCAGACGAGTTTTTCCTTTGGATTACATTCTCTTAGATTTCTAATCGAATAAGGACCGGTGTAAGTCGATCAGGCTATGTGTTTCACTATTAAATGAGAAGGAGTTTTAACATGGAAGAGTGATAAGCACGATGCTTTTCGGACTCTGCCATGGGTAACCAAATAGCGGCCTCAGAGGCAGCGGAAGTTTTGGTATAACTCCGGGATAATCTCTGGGACTTAGATGTGATTCTTAATTTGCCAAAGGCTATGTAAATAGCGGTGCAATGGCAAATGGTAAGAAATCACTAGTCCATAAAGTGTAAGATAACACATAGTGCAAGTACCACCTGATACGAGTCATCGTCGAGGGAGACGACGCTGTAGTCACCAAGATAACTTCAGAGCGGCAACCTAGAGTGCTCATTCACATAATACTTCTTGGAAGTACAACTTAAGCACGTGATGAGTATGGGAGTCGGGAGTTTGGAAGAAATGACTAGACCTTAGTACAAGTGGGAGATTGTTGGAGTTGTGTACTTAATGTCTAGATTTAAGTAACGCAAACTCACGATCCATTGCCATTAATCTATTTAATTAAATAAACAATTATTTGCGTTTAATTATTTATAATTAAATATATGCAAATCATAGTCCTGGATTTTATACGTTGTAGTTAGTATGGTGTTGCATGGGCACACAGAAGATCATACTATCGGTTACTCGTATTTAATCGAACAGTTGCTCACGACCTAGATGGACACGGACCAATCCATCGGTATAGTCGTTGTGTGAGAGAGAAAATAATTTATCTTAATTATTTTATCACACTTGTACACTTGGTGTATTGAGCGGATCGTTTGAGATTTATCGATTAGGATTGCCGGCGATAATCGATTTAAGTCTCAGTGTATTTTATTCTTAATCCCCGATACTATTGCGGCTGTGTATATTTAATATAAGTGACTTTGATTTACCAAAGGAATTAACCGATTTAATTATTGGGTTAATTACCGGTTAAGTTGGGTCACTATATTTTATATATGACATGCCGTGAATACTTGACGGGAAAGTGTATCCCGTAAGGGTTGATAATATCCCCGAGATGAGTTCATAAGGAATTATTATGTAAACCCTGCAGGTGGATTCGTTCCGCATAATAATTAAGGTTGAATGGTACTAGTCTCGGATATAAGAGATGAATAAATTAATTAGCAATAAATTAATTTTATTCATGGATATTTATATCTTAAATACACGGAATATATAATACTACCGGAGAAATATTATTTGATATAATATGGTAAATATTGGGAGTGCAATTATATTTATATAGTGGAGTTAATCATATAATTAATAATAGTAAGGATTAATAGATTTGGGCTTGGGCTCAATTTAATCACTATTATTGGAAGCCCAATATTCCACCTCCTTTAGATCCCCTACGTAGCCTATAAAAGCACTACATGGTCTTCTCTATTCTCATAACTTGAAGATCACAATTCTAGAGAGAGAAAGTAGAGAGGGAGATCCATGGAGTTCGGTAGATCGTCGCCCACACGACGTCCGGGCTAGTGCAAGGAATACGTGGGAAGATCTCAAGGTCATCATAAGATCTCGTTTCTCCGCACAACGAATCGAAAGGTGAATTAAATATTTCCGCTATTTAATTCTTATTGAAATCAATTATCGAAAAACAAGATCCAAGGGTCGAACCCGGAGTAGACGGACGATCGCGTGGTGGTGGCGAAGCCACCGGACCACGCCAATCGCCCGCTAGGGTTTCGGCGGGGGCGAGAGGGTCGAACCCTCGGCTGGAGCCGAGGGGATGCGATCGATCGCTTGGATCGATCGCGGAGGGCGCGGGCTGGTGCCGCCCCTCCCCACCCTGAAGGTGGCTGACCTCCAGGCGGCGGCGAGTCGCCGGACTCGCCGCGGGGGCTGCACGGGCAGCCCCACCCGATCGATCACATGAGCCCCGCGGACGGGGGATCGGGCTGGGCGTGCGCGCGGCTTCGGCCGTGTCGTGCGTTCGGCTCGTGCTCCGGTTCGTACGCGGCGTTCGTGTTATCTCCGGCGAAGGGTTCGTTCGGGTTATTGGTTTCCGCAAATTTAAATAACCCGGGATATCGAATTCCAACAGTCAGTGGTTCCATATCTACACACCAGGTTCCGGTAGATAATACCACTGACTATGTTTTACGACTAAAGGAAATTTCGTACTTTCTTTGAGAGGATAATCAGACTTCCAGTACCCAGACTGTTTGCATTGAGAACACTTGCCTATTGGATGGTACTAGTCTCAGATTCAAGAGATGAATAAATTAATTAGCAATAAATTAATTTTATTCATGGATATTTAAATCTTAAATACACGGAATAAATAATACTACCGGAGAAATATTATTTGATATAATATGGTTTAATATTGGGAGTGCAATTAATTTATATAGTGGAAAATAAATTAATTAATATTGATGGGAGATTAATAGATTTGGGCTTGGGCTCAATTTAATCATCAATATTGGAAGCCCAATATTCCACCTCCTTTAGATCCCCTACGTAGCCTATAAAAGCACTACATGGTCTTCTCTTTTCTATATACACACATCATAACTTGAAGATCATAATTCTTCTAGAGAGAGAAAGTAGAGAGAGAGAGAAGAGGATCAATAAGCTTGGAGGATCGTCGCCCACCCGACGTTCAAGCTAGTGCAAGGAATACGTGGGAAGATCGTAAGGTCATCAACTTAGATTCGTTTCTCCGCACAACGAATTAAAAGGTAAAATCATATACTCTCTTCTATGATTTTATGTGAATTGATTGTGATACATACATGAACGCACGATCCGGGAATACGTATAAACTTCGGGGACGGGGATTCGAGATCCCCGGCGAAGATCAAGACGAACCCTCGGCTGGGAGCCGAGGGAGTCGATCGAACCCGAGGGTTCGATCGTGTGCACGCGAGGAACCCCGGCTGGGAGCCGGGGTGGGCGATCGACCGTGGTGGTCGATCGCCGGGCAGCCGCGGCTGGAGCCGCGGCGGGTTCGCCGCTGGGCGAACCGCCCTCCTCGGGCGGTGGCGGTGAGTCGCCGGACTCACCGCCCGGGGCTGCCGGAGCAGCCCCAGCGATCGCATCCGTGCGATCGCGAACCCCACGGTGGGGTTCGGCTAGGGTTTAGCCGCGGGTTCATCCCGCGGCGATGCTCTTGTCGAGCCCGGTTCTTCGTGGTGTTCGTGATCGGTTTCCGGCGGGAGGATTTCGGTCGGGTTATTATATTCCGCAATTTTAATGGCCCGGGATATCGAATTCCAGCAATTGGTATCAGAGCGTTTGGTTTCGTGTTCATGTATGTGTTCAATTGTGTTCTACCTTGCAGGGATTCCGACTATCATGGTTTAATTAATTGTTAATTATTGGTTTAATTAATTGCTATTTAATTTACCATGATTGTTCGTTTATTAAACTCTCGGACATGTCGAGATTCGTTTTGTGTGGATGAATGCTTGTAATAGTAAAAATTCGGGGGTTGACCGAATTTAGGATTTATTATTACGTTCTATGTTTTTCCGGAAAGTGTATAGGGTCGATTTCATGTATAGAATCGATACCGGAATTGTAAATTTATTTCTTGTAATTTATTTACGTTGGATCGATGCCGAGACGACCGCCGGAGAACTCGTGTGACGAAGAAGACGAAGAGGATGAAGGACCGGGGGGTCGATCAACCCCATGATCGACCCCATGACCGAAGCCATGGGGAGGGGTCGATCGCCCCTCGGCTGGGGCTGCCGCCGGCAAGGTGGTGGCCGGCCGGCTGGGGAGGCGGCGACGGTGCCCTCTCCGGTGGTGGCGGCGGTCGGTGGTGGTGGTGGTGCGGGGATCCCCAACCCGTGCTACTCCTACTCCTACCAAGATACTACTTACCTAATTAATTCAAGTTTTCCTATTTTGAGTATTCCTAACTTTGGGAACTCTCATGGAAATAGGAAAAGAATTAATTGGAATTAATTTTATTCCTTATTCTATTATGGAAGTCTTCTAGAGTATTCCGAGTTCTACTTGGAATAGGATCCTAGAGATTTAATAGAATTGGAAAGGAATAAAAGTTAATTTAGGATTGATTTATTTCCTAATTGATTATTCCTATTTTATGGGAATTTTCATAGTAATGGAAATAAATTAATCTTGGAAAGTAGAAGAGTCCTAATTTATTTTATTTCCTTATTCTATTATAGAAGTCTTCTAGAATATTCCAAGTTTGACTTGGATAGATTATTCTAGAGATTTAATAGAATTAGATAGGAAAATAAATAAATAAAAAAAAAAATAATAATATTTAATTTTATTTTTGATTTATTCGATTGACTTAATTTTCGAATTAAGTATCTTTTGGATTTATTAAAAATAAATAGATTTAAATATTGGGATTAATATTCTCGTCACATGGAGCATTCAAGAACGAAGACTGAAGACTAGAAGACGCATACGGAGATGGAATAAAGCCATGATAGTCGGAAAATAATTTTTCTAGCATTATTTTGACTATGTGCTATGTGCTTTATTACTTGTATGCATGCTTATGTGTTTAATTATGCATTAGATAGCGTATCCCTTTGTTATAAAAAGCTAAGTGGGAGCGGGGATGGAAACATTCCCATGGTCTCCATTACTGTTCTCTTGGTGACATTTATGAGCTTTCGAAGTTCATATAGATATGTCATTAGAGGAGAATTCTTGTAATTCCTTTTACGAGAAACATTGATTAAGTTTATCAAACAATGCCTAATTTGTCTTTCTGAAACTGACTTCAAGTCGACTCATTCTCACCCCGGGGAGTGGAATGGAGCCAAAGCCACTTGGTCATGTGGATGACACAAATTAGAGACAGTCGTACCATTCTTTGATAGATGGATCGATTGTCTGCTCGGCTCCCTCATTTAATGAGAGATAGGGTTGTTCGCATGGTGAATCACTGGTTAGAAACTTCGAGTTTCACTTATGATTCTCCGCGTCTTGATTTACGAAATCGAATGGATCTTGTAACTGGGAGTCAATTATAAAAGTCTCTTAGTGTAGTAAACGTCCACACAACGTGGCTTGCTTCACTGACGGATTTTGGATTAATTGATGTAGACAGTTGTAAGAAATTGTGAAGAGTTGTGAAGTTGTCGTAAACGTCCACACAACGTGGCTTGCGGTGATGTAGCAATTCCAAACGATTTACTTTGGTGCTGAGTAATGGTTTACACTTAGATACGCCTTGTAGTATTCCTCCCACCGAGGTTCCGCTATAAGCGATGTATGACCGAAGAAAATCTAATTGCTAAATCATTTGGGTGGGTAAACGTCCACACAACGTGGCTTGCCTTACCTGGTGGGATTTTAGATGTGATTAGTAATTTAATGATATTATTTGAGGGACATAATATCGGATATTAAATTAATTGTTTGTTTAAATGTGCTTATAGGTTTAGAGAATAGCTATGAACCCACTTTCTATGATACTCAAGGAGCATAAGCTCACCCCCCAACTATATTGATTGGAAGAGAAATTTAGACATTGTCCTAACTTCGGAGTACAAGTTTGTACTCCATGAAGTATGCCCTGCTGAGCCCACGGCTGCCTCAACTGATGAGGAAAAACTGACATATCGGAAGTGGAAAAAGGCTGATGAAATGGCTAGGTGTTATATTTTGGCTTCCATGTCAAATGTACTCCAAACCCAACATGAGTCGATGGACACTGCCTATGATATGATGTTTAACCTCAAGGAGATGTTTGGGGAGCAAGATCGTGCGGCAAGGCAAGAAGCCATGAGAGTCCTCATGTCGACTACTCAATCTGAAGGAACGCCCGTTGGGGAGCACGTTCTTAAGATGATGAGTTTGTTGAATGAACTTGAGGTCCTAGGAGCTTCTATTGATGCTGAGACGCAAGTCGACATCATACTCCAGTCTCTGGCCCCTAGTTTTGAGCAGTTTCGTATGAGCTATAATATGGGTAAACTATCTTATACTCTTTCGCAACTCCTGACTGAACTAAAGGCGGCAGAGGGGATCTACAAGAAGGGCAAGTCTCAAGCGCTTGTAGCTACCAAGTCCAAAGGCTTTAAGCCTGGTGGAGGTAGGGGCAAGAAGAGGAAGCAAGCCTGGAAACCCAGTGGTGTCAAGAGGACTGTACCACGAATGGGGGCTGCAAAGCCAAAGGGCAAGTGCTTCCGATGCAACAAGATGGGACACTGGAAGTCTGAATGTCCTCTCAAAGGTACGAATTTTTCTTTAGTCGTAAAAACATAGTCAGCGGTATTATCTACCAGAATTCTGGTGTGTAGATATGGAACCACTGACGGTATGTGCATTTTTGAATGCAGGGGTTCCAGAAAACCCGGCGACTTAGAGAGGAAGAGTTCGAGTCTACACGGGCAAAGCTGTAGAGGAGGCAGCGGTTGCGGTGGAAGACATTTATCTGCTTTAGTAGTTAAATAGGATTTCATTTCAAAGTTATTGCTTTATGTACCCCTTTATTTTAGAAAGAACGTTTTGTTCTGGATTTCTATTATTTATGAATGGATATTTTATTTCTTTAATCATTGGATGATTTTGATAAGAAATAATGGCATTATCTATTCTGGTACATTAGATAGCAATATATGAATGATAGATCCTAAGTCTACCCCATCTGCAAAGAACCGTTCTATAACTTGTTTTACTTATTAGATATTTCTTTATCATTATACTTGTGAAATCTTATACTTAGTAGTATTTTTCAAATGAGATTCAAATGGTCGAAATTGATTTGATCAATTATAGTTGAAGGAATGGACCTTCCGACCTAAGGATTAAATTTGGAGGATAATACGTCTAAGCAAACCTTTCTAGAAAAGGATAGAATTCAAACAAGTATTGGAAATGATTAGATATGCAGACATATGTGTATATAAGAAAGGTACGAGTAATTCTTTTAAGAATACTCAAGTAATGGATTAGAATGCTTGATGTGCCATAAAAGCAAAGTGTTTTGACTAGTCAATGGACACAAAGCGATTATGGGGAACCATCAAAGTATATCTATTGGAAGGCTGTGACTCGGTCGCGGAGGCCATCACCTATCTGAATAACACATAGCATAATCAAAGATTGGGATTCAATTCCAAAGGGGCGCGCCATACACTTACGTGTAGAGATGGTGCGCTGTAAATAAGAAATGGAAATCTAATAGTAAATAGAGCAAGTTGTACGGAACTACCTATGTTCTATGGATATTCCTAGATACAACGGCATATTGAATATGGTTGTAGGATATCCTAGATGAACGAAGTATTGTGTGTTCTATAGTACTATGAACCAGAGGGACATCTTGTCCGGTTCATGGAGAAAGACTATTAGATGAACCACAAAGCCTAAATTGTCGAAATGCCTTGAAATGAGAAGAAGGACAAAAGACTGGGAACCAGCCAAACCGAGTAGAAGTACACCACATACTGCACCTATTGTTATTACTGTTATACACTGGGACGCCATTGCAGTGGGAGGTTGTTGGACAACCAGGGATGTTCATAAGACTAGAAGAGTTCGGACTCTGGATCTAGTAAAGATGAAATCGACCCCTAGCTCTGCATAAGGGCAGTACTAGATCTAAATGTGCCTGCTTGGAACAATAAGGATTATTGTTGAGAGGCTAGATCATTTAGAATACAAGCTTAGTAAATCCATTTATGGATTGAAATAAAGCTATGAGTCGTAGAGCTTGCGAATTGATGGGATAATCCATTTGATGGATTCATCAAAAGGCATAGACGAAAGGTGTATTGAAGACGTAATGGAGACAAGGTGGTGTTTCTCGGAGATTTTATGTAGATAACATTTCATCATTGGCAACAATGTAAAAGTGTTGTCAGACATAAAATAATGGTTGTCTAAATGAATCGAGATATAAGATTAAGAAGAAGTTAGAGCATGTTCTTAAGATCTTATGATCTAGAGATAAGAACATTGTACTTCTCCTAGACATCTTATACGATTAAGGTTTGTTTTAAACATGCATACTTCTGAGAAAGGTTATTGCCTTTCAGAGACAGAATATACATCTATCTAAAGGGTATGTGTTTGAACACATGAAGGAGATAGATGAGGACAAAGCAGTTTCCTATACTTTGAGTATGGAAAGCTTTGTAGATGCAATGTTGTAAAACAAGAACCTGATATCAACTATGCGGTTTGCGTAGTGGGAGGATATCAAAGTGATCTAGAAAAGAAATTTTTCGAATGCTGTAAGCAAGACGAAATCTTCTTTGATTACAAATTCTCAGATCCTAAAAATCAAAGAAAGGACCAGTATAAGTCGATATCAGGCTATGTGTTCACTTTTAGAAAGAGGTGGAACCATAAAAGAGTGATAAGCAGGACGCTTTTCAGACTCTCTCATAACCGAATAGCAGCCTCAGAGGCAGCGGAAGTTTTGGTTAGGTTCCGGGATAACCACTTGACTTGGATATGACTCCTAGTTTACCAAAGGCTATTGGATAGCGGTGCAAAGTAAACTGAAAGAGGTCATAAGTCAAAAGTGATGTTAACACATAGAGCAAGTACCACCTGATACGAGTCATCGTCGAGGGAGACGACGTAGTAGTCACCAAGAGAACTTCAGAGCGGCAACCTAGATTGCTCACTCACATAGTACTTCTCGAAAGTACACCTTAAGCACGTGATGAGTATGGGAACCAGGAGTTTGGAAAAAATGACTAGACCTTAGTACAAGTGGGAGATTGTTGGAGTTGTGTACTTAATGTCTAGATTTAAGTAACGGTAAACTCCCGATCATAGCATTTAATCTATTTAATTAACAAACAATTGTTTGCTTTTAATTATTTTAATTAAATATATGCAAATTATAGTCCTAGATTTAATACGTTGTAGTTAGTATGGTGTTGCATGGGCACACAGAAGATAATACTATCGGTTACTCGTATTTAATCAAACAGTGGCTCACGACCTAGATGGATCCGGACCAATCCATCGGTATAGTCGTTGTGTGAGAGAGAAAATAATTTATCTTAATTATTTTATCACACTTGTACACTTGGTGTATTGAGCGGATCGTTGAGATTCATCGATTAGGATTGCCGGCGATAATCGATTCGAGTCTCAGAGTATTTTATTCTTAATCCCCGATATTGTTGCGGGTGTGTATATTTAATATAAGTGACTTTGATTTACCAAAGGAATTAACCGATTTAATTATTGGGTTAATTACCGGTTAAGTTGGGTCACTATATTTTATATATGGCATGCCGTGAATGATTGACCGGACAGTGTATCCCGGAAGGGTTGATAATATCCCCGAGATGAGTTCATAAGGAATTATTGTGTAAACCTCATGAGTGGATTCGTTCCGCACAATAATTAAGGTTGAATGGTACTAGTCTCGGATTCAAGAGATGAATAAATTAATTAGCAATAAATTAATTTTATTCATGGATATTTAAATCTTAAATACACGGAATAAATAATACTACCGGAGAAATATTATTTGATATAATATGGTTTAATATTGGGAGTGCAATTAATTTATATAGTGGAAAATAAATTAATTAATATTGATGGGAGATTAATAGATTTGGGCTTGGGCTCAATTTAATCATCAATATTGGAAGCCCAATATTCCACCTCCTTTAGATCCCCTACGTAGCCTATAAAAGCACTACATGGTCTTCTCTTTTCTATATACACACATCATAACTTGAAGATCATAATTCTTCTAGAGAGAGAAAGTAGAGAGAGAGAGAAGAGGATCCATAAGCTTGGAGGATCGTCGCCCACCCGACGTTCAAGCTAGTGCAAGGAATACGTGGGAAGATCGTAAGGTCATCATCTTGATTCCGTTTCTCCGCACAACGAATCGAAAGGTAAAATCATATACTCTCTTCTATGATTTTATGTGAATTGATTGTGATACATACATGAACGCACGATCCGGGTATACGTATGAACTTCGGGGACGGGGATTCGAGATCCCCGGCGAAGATCAAGACGAACCCTCGGCTGGGAGCCGAGGGAGTTGATCGAACCCGAGGGTTCGATCGTGTGCACGCGAGGAACCCCGGCTGGGAGCCGGGGTGGGCGATCGACCGTGGTGGTCGATCGCCGGGCAGCCGCGGCTGGAGACGCGGCGGGTTCGCCGCTGGGCGAACCGCCCTCCTCGGGCGGTGGCGGTGAGTCGCCGGACTCACCGCCCGGGGCTGCCGGAGCAGCCCCAGCGATCGCATCCGTGCGATCGCGAACCCCACGGTGGGGTTCGACTAGGGTTTAGCCGCGGGTTCATCCCGCGGCGATGCTCTTGTCGAGCCCGGTTCTTCGTGGTGTTCGTGATCGGTTTCCGGCGGGAGGATTTCGGTCGGGTTATTATATTCCGCAATTTTAATGGCCCGGGATATCGAATTCCAGCACAGCCGCCACCCCGCGATCGAACCTAGGGTTCGATCGCACCCCGGCGTCCAGCCGGGTTTCTCCTCGATCGCGTACGCCCCCAGTTCAGCCGGGGCGTGTTTGGTTCGATCCCTACGGGGATCCTTGAACCGCCGGCGGTCCGGTGGTTCGACCACCACCGCCCGGTTCGATCCTCGTCCGGGGTTCGTCCTCGGATCTTGGTTTTACAGTATTTTAAATAAATAATCGAATAAAATCATCAAGGGTGTTTAACGATTTTATACACTCGATTCGTTGTTCGGAGAAACGAGATCAATCGATGACCTTTGAATCTTCCCACGTATTCCTTGCACTAGCTTGAACGTCGGATGGGCGACGATCTTCCAAGCTTATGGATCTCCTTCACGAACTCTCTAGACTAATCAAGTATGATTATCTTGTCTTTTTTAATTGTGAAGACCATGTAGTGCTTTTATAGGCTACGTAGGGGATCTAAAGGAGGTGGAATATTGGGCTTCCAATAATAGTGATTAAATTGAGCCCAAGCCTAAATCTATTAATCCTTACTATTATTAATTAATTTATTTTCCACTATATAAATTAATTGCACTCCCAATATTAAACCATATTATATCAAATAATATTTCTCCGGTAGTATTATTTATTCCGTGTATTTAAGATATAAATATCCATGAATAAAATTAATTTATTGCTAATTAATTTATTCATCTCTTATATCCGAGAATAGTACCATTCAACCTTAATTATTATGCGGAATAAATCCACCTGCAGGGTTTGCATAATAATTCCTTATGAACTCATCTCGGGGATATTATCAACCCTTACGGGATACACTTTCCCGTCAAGTATTCATGGCATGCCATATATAAAATATAGTGACCCAACTTAACCGGTAATTAACCTAATAATTAAATCGGTTAATTCCTTTGGTAAATCAAAGTCACTTATATTAAATATACACACCCGCAAGAGTATCGGGAATTAAGAATAAAATACACTGAGACTTAAATCGATTATCGCCGGCAATCCTAATCGATAAATCTCAAACGATCCGCTCAATACAACAAGTGTACAAGTGTGATAAAATAATCAAGACAGATTATTTTCTCTCTCACACAACGACTATACCGATGGATTGGTCCGTGTCCATCTAGGTCGTGAGCAATTGTTCGATTAAATACGAGTAACCGGTAGTATGATCTTCTGTGTGGGCCCGACACACCATACTAACTACAACGTATAGAATCCAGGATTATGATTTGCATATATTTAATTATAAATAATTAAATGCAAATAATTGTTTATTTAATTAAATAGATTAGTGGCAATGGATCGTGAGTTTCCGTTACTTAAATCTAGACATTAAGTACACAACTCCAACAATCTCCCACTTGTACTAAGGTCTAGTCATTTCCTCCAAACTCCCGACTCCCATACTCATCACGTGCTTAAGTTGTACTTCCAAGAAGTACTATGTGAATGAGCACTCTAGGTTGCCGCTCTGAAGTTATCTTGGTGACTACAGCGTCGTCTCCCTCGACGATGACTCGTATCAGGTGGTACTTGCACTATGTGTTATCTTACACTTATGGACTTGTGATTTCTTATCATTTGCATTGCACCGCTATTTACATAGCCTTTGGCAAATTAAGAATCACATCTAAGTCCCAGAGATTATCCCGGAGTTATACCAAAACTTCCGCTGCCTCTGAGGCCGCTATTTGGTTACCTATGGCAGAGTCCGAAAAGCATCGTGCTTATCACTCTTCTATGTTAAAACTCCTTCTCCTTCAATAGTGAAACACATAGCCTGATATCGACTTACACCGGTCCTCATTTGATTAGAAATCTAAGAGAATGTAATCCAAAGGAAATGTTTGTCTGCTTCGTAGTCTAGAATAGTACTTCAAAAGTACTTTTACAGCAGTCGAATATTCCTTTCCAGGATTACCTTGATATCCTCCCACTATGCTAACCGCATAGCCGATATCTGGTTCTCGTTTTCAACATCGCATTTATCAAGCTTTCCACACTCGAAGTGTAGGAAACCGCTTTCATTGCTTCTATCTCCTTTTGTGTTTCAAAACACATATCCTTAGATAGATGCATTCCGTATCTGAAAGGTAACGAACCTTTCTCGGAATCTTGCATGTTAAAACGAACCATAATCATATATATGTAAGATGTCCAGGAGAAGTACAATGTTCTTTCCCAGAGATCCAAGATCTCAAGAACATGTCCAACTTCTTCCTATATCTTTCATATTGATTTATCTAGACAACCTCATTTTATGTCTTGACAACATCTTTACATTGTTACCAATGATAAGAATGTTCTCTACATAAAACCCGAGAAACACCACCTTGTTCCATCACGTTTACAATACACATTATTCGTCTATGCTTTGATGAATCCATAAGATGGACTATCTCATCAATTTGCAAGTACTACGAACTCAATGCTTTGTTCCAATCCATAAATGGATTAACTAAGCTTGTACTCTAAATGATCTTGCCTCTTAGCAATAATCCTTATTGCTTTCCAAGAAGGCACATTTAGATCTAGTACTGCCTTCATGTAGATCTAGGGATCCATTTCATGTATACTAGGTCCAGAGTTCGAAAACTCTCCTAGTCTTATGAATATCTCTGGTTGACCCACAACCTCCCACTACAACGGTATTCCGGTGTATAAACAGTAATAACAGTAGGTGCAGTTAGTGGTGTACCGCTACTCAGTTCTGCTGGTTTCCAGTCTTCTTCGTTCTCTCTCATTTCAAAGTATCACATCACTTTGGGCTTGTGGTTCATCTCATAGTCTTCCTCTAAGAACCGGGCGTTAGAATTTATAACGTCCTTCTGGTTCATAGTACTAGTGAACACACATCTTTTGTTCTTCCAGGATATTCTACAACCGCATTTGAATGCGCCGTTGTTTCCAGACATATCCATAGAACACAGGTAGTTCCGTATAACTCATGCTTTTACTATTTCTATAAGAGTTTCATTTCTTATTTCCGATACACCATATATACACAACAGTGTATGGTGTAGTCATTTGGGATCAAATCCCAATCTCTGATCAGTACGCCATGCATTCCTCAGACAGGGACTTGCCTCCGCGATCAAATCGCAGGCTACAAATGGATATACCTTGATGGTTCTCCACAATTTCTTAGTGTCCATTGACTTGTCAAAACACTTGCTTTTGTGGCACATCAGGTATTCTAATCCATTTCTCGAGTAATCATAAATGAAGTACTCGTACCTCATTGTCTGAGTAGACATAGGTCTGCATACATCAGAGTCAATCAATTCTTATACTTGTTCGGATCTTATATCTTATATCCATAAAGGATTGCTTAGTCATGTTATCTTCCATATTAGATTCATAGGTCGGAAGGTCCACTCCTTCAACTTAATTGATCGAATGTCAATTTTCGACCTTTGAACTTCTTATTTGAATAAACATGACTTAGCATAAGAATCCACAAGTATAAATGATTTAATAAAGAAATCTCTTATTAGTAAAACGAGTTATGTACTACGGTTCGTTGCATCGCGGTGGACTTAGGATTCATCATTTATATATTGCTAGCTAATGTACCAGAATAGATAATATCTTTATTTCTTCTTATAACCATCAAATGGTTAAAAGAAATAAAATATCTATTCATTAGAAATCCAGAACAAAGTTCTTTCTAATATGAAAGGTACATAAAAGCAATAACTCAAAATGAATTCCTATAATATGTCCTCCACTGCAACTGCTGCCTCCTCTACAGCATTGCCCATGTAGACTACGATTTCTTCTTTTCTAAGTCGTCGGGTTTCCTGGAACCCTTGCATTTAAAATGCACATACCGTCAGTGGTTCCATATCTACACACCAGGTTCCGGTAGATAATACCACTGACTATGTTTTACGACTAAAGGAAATTTCGTACTTTCTTTGAGAGGATAATCAGACTTCCAGTACCCAGACTGTTTGCATTGAGAACACTTGCCTATTGGATTTCTCGTCCCATCTCGTGGTTCAAGTAACTTAGAACCACTGGGTTTCTTTGCTTTCTTTACCTTTCCCCCGATTCATGCCTTTAGGTTTGAAACCTTTGGCATTTGCTACAAGAGCTTGCGATTTCCGTTTCAACTCGCCTAAAAGGTCAATCATCTCAAAAACGTGTATAAGCGTTTCCTCGAAGCGACTGGCCTTTATGAGTATCCTCATCGCCTCTTGTCTAGCCGCCTATGTCAATAGGCTCGGAAGGACAAAGCTCATTGAGTACAACCTTGTACTCTTCAACAGTTTGGGTAATGTCTAGATCTCTATTCCAATCATTACATTTTAGGGACCAATGAGTTTAAAATCCTTACGTATCACAGAAAGTGGGTTCAAAGCCATCTCCTAATCTAGGAGCACATATAACAACAAACAATTGATTTAATCTCCGATATTATCTCCCTTAAATAATATCATTAAATCACTAATCGCCTCTAAAATCCCATCAGATATGGCAAGCCACGATAGTGTGGACGTTTACCTATCCAAATGATTTAGCAATTAGATTTGCTTCGGTCGTACATCATCATTAGCGTTACTTCGATGGGAAGAATACTAAGAAGCGTACCTAAGTGTAAACCATTACTCAGTATCTAAGAAGATTGTTTGGGACACGCATATTCACCGCAAGCCACGATAGTGTGGACGTTTACTACACCAAAAGATTTTTACAATTGACATCCAACTACTTGAATCATTTAATCTTGTAAATCAAGACGCGGAGAATCATAAGTGAAACTCGAAGTTTCTAACCAGTGATTCACCATGCGAACAACCCTATCTCTCATAAAATGAGGGAGCCGAGCAGAGAATCGATCCATTTCAAACAATGGTACGAAGGTCTCTAATTTGTGTCATCCACGTGACCAAGTGGCTTTGGCTCCATTCCACTCCCCGGGGTGAGAATGAGTCGACTTGAAATCAGTTTCAGAAAGACAAATTAGGCATTGTTTGATAAACTTAATCAATGTTTCTCGTAAAAGGAATTACAAGAATTCTCCTCCAATGACTTGTCTATACGAACTTCGAAAGCTCATAAAAGTCACCAAGAGAACAGCAATGGAGACCATGGCATTGTTTCCAATCCCTCTCCCACTTAGCTTTTTACAATAAAGGGATACGCTATCTAATGCATAATTAAATACACATAAGCATGCATACATGAAATAAAGCACATAGAATATTATCACCTAGCCAAAATAATACTAGAATATTATTTTCCGACTATTATGGCTTTATCGCATCCCCGTACGCATCTTCTAGTCTTCAGTCTTCGTTCTTGAATGCTCCATGTGACGAGAATATTAATTCCAATATTTAAATCTATTTATTTTCAATTAATCCAAAAGTTACTTAATTCAAAAATTAAGTCAATCGAATATATCAAAAATAAAATTAAATATTATTAATATTTCTATTATTTTTATTTTCCTTTTCTACTCCATTAAATCTCTAGAATCCTATCCAAGACCCACTTGGAATATTCTAAAAGATTTCTATAATGGAATAAGGAAATAAAATAATTTAGGACTTCAATCCTTCCAAATTAATTCATTTCCTAATCTATTAAAAATTCCATAAAGGAATAATTAAATAGGAAAAAAAATTAATTAAGGACTCTTCTACTTTCCAAAATTAATTAATTTCCATGTCCATGAAAATTCCCATAAAATAGGAATAATCAACTAGGAAATAAATTAATTTAATAATTAATTATTTTCCTTTCCAATTCTATTAAATCTCTAGAACCCTATCCAAGACCCACTTGGAATATTCTAGAAGATTTCCATAATAGAATAAGGAAATAATTAATTCCAATTAATTCTATTCCTAATCCATGAATATTCCAAAAGTAGGAATAATCAATTAGGAAGACCAAATTAATTCTAAATTTATTCCTTCCTTATCCATGAAAATTCCCATAAATAGGAATACTCAAAATAGGAAAACCGAATAATTTAGGAAAGTTGAATTTTGGTAGGAGTAGCACGAGATCACGAGGACCCCGCGCCACCCCCACCGCCGATCGACCACCACCGGGGAAGAGCACCGCCGCCCAGCCGGCCGGCCAGCCACCTCACGGCGGCAGCCCACGGCCAAGGGCGATCGAGCCCTAGCCCCGTGATCGATCATGGGGTCGATCATCATGATCGATCCCCGGTCCTTTCTTCCTCTCGTCACTTCGTCTTCTCCGGCGGTCATCTATGCATCGATCCAACGTAAATAAATTACAAGAATTTAAATACAATTATCCGGTATCGATTCTATACATGAAATCGACCTTATACAATTTCCGGAAAAAGTAGAACGTAATAATAAACCTAAATTCGGTCAACCCCCGAATTTTTACTATTACAAGCATTCACCACACATAAAACGAATCTCGACATGTCCGAGAGTTTAATCAAAACATATTATGACAATAATTAACGAATAATCATATCTAGCCATAATAGTCGGAAACCCTGCAAGGTAGAACAATTTTATCGAAAATACCGCGAACGTAAACCACGCTCTGATACCAATTGTTGGAATTCGATATCCCAGGCTATTAAAATTTGCGGAAACCATAGCCCGATCAAAAAAACCCTTCGCCGGAGATCACGTGAGCACCGCCATGCGAACCGGAGCACGACCGAGGAGCCCACGCACCCGAAGGCACGCGGCTGCCCCAGTCGAACCCCCGCGAGGCGGGGTTCACTATCGATGGATCGATCGCGCCGTGCGATCGATCAGTCGGGCTGCAGCAGCAGCCCCGCGGTGAGTCCGGCGACTCACCGCCGTCGGGGAGGGGGGCAGCTCGCCCAGCGAGCCGCGGCGGCACCAGCCGCAACCCCGCGATCGAACCTAGGGTTCGATCGCACCCCGGCGTCCAGCCGGGTTTCTCCTCGATCGCGTACGCCCCCGGTTCAGCCGGGGCGTGTTTGGTTCGATCCCTACGGGGATCCTTGAACCGCCGGCGGTCCGGTGGTTCGACCACCACCACCCGGTTCGATCCTCGTCCGGGGTTCGTCCTCGGATCTTGGTTCTACGGTATTTTCAATAAATAATCGAATAAAATCATCAAGGGTGTTTAACGATTTTATACCTTCGATTCGTTGTTCGGAGAAACGAGATCAATCGATGACCTTGGAATCTTCCCACGTATTCCTTGCACTAGCTTGAACGTCGGGTGGACGACGATATTCCAAGCTTATGGATCTCCTTCACGAACTCTCTAGACTAATCAAGTATGATTATCTTGTCTTTTTTAATTGTGAAGACCATGTAGTGCTTTTATAGGCTACGTAGGGGATCTAAAGGAGGTGAAATATTGGGCTTCCAATAATAGTGATTAAATTGAGCCCAAGCCCAAATCTATTAATCCTTACTATTATTAATTAATTTATTTTCCACTATATAAATTAATTGCACTCCCAATATTAAACCATATTATATCAAATAATATTTCTCCGGTAGTATTATTTATTCCGTGTATTTAAGATATAAATATCCATGAATAAAATTAATTTATTGCTAATTAATTTATTCATCTCTTATATCCGAGAATAGTACCATTCAACCTTAATTATTATGCGGAATAAATCCACCTGCAGGGTTTGCATAATAATTCCTTATGAACTCATCTCGGGGATATTATCAACCCTTACGGGATACACTTTCCCGTCAAGTATTCACGGCATGCCATATATAAAATATAGTGTCCCATCTTAACCGGTAATTAACCTAATAATTAAATCGGTTAATTCCTTTGGTAAATCAAAGTCACTTATATTAAATATACACACCCGCAATAGTATCGGGGATTAAGAATAAAATACACTGAGACTTAAATCGATTATCGCCGGCAATCCTAATCGATAAATCTCAAACGATCCGCTCAATACACCAAGTGTACAAGTGTGATAAAATAATCAAGACAGATTATTTTCTCTCTCACACAACGACTATACCGATGGATTGGTCCGTGTCCATCTAGGTCGTGAGCAACTGTTCGATTAAATACGAGTAACCGATAGTATGATCTTCTGTGTGGGCCCGACACACCATACTAACTACAACGTATAGAATCCAGGACTATGATTTGCATATATTTAATTATAAATAATTAAACGCAAATAATTGTTTATTTAATTAAATAGATTAGTGGCAATGGATCGTGAGTTTCCGTTACTTAAATCTAGACATTATGTACACAACTCCAACAATCACGTCTAGTACACAGCATGCCATACATAATGCTCCCTAGTGCGGAGATATATGTGTTGTCCATTTCATTTCCTCGAATTCCATCAACATTACAGTCACACGAATTACGAGAGATGAACCCCACTGGACATTGGCAATAATCTCTTCAGGATTCTTCCATGCTAAATCATTTTAGAAACAATTTCTATGTACAAGGATTGAGAAGATTTTGCATCCTTCTAGATCCATATCTATAGTGACGTATCACAATACGTAGGATGACTCTTCTCAAATCCTTTATTCGAGAAACGTGTGGATAACCGTGCTTTCGTTGACTGCAACATTACTCAATCATCCCTATGATTAGTATGTCATCAACGTACAACACTTAAATTTCACTGCGCTCCCACTAACCTTCTTGAATACAAGGTTCCTCCAAGTTTTATACCAAGTCAACGCTTTGACTAGTGTATTTAAAACATATGTTCCATTTTAGGGATGCTCGTTTCAATCCACAAATGGATCGCTGGAGTATGCATACCTTTTGCTCCTTTCCAGAAAATATGAAGCCTTCCGGCTGCGCTACAACTCTTCCAAAATATCACATTTAAGGAAAGTAGACTTCATATCTATTTTCCATATCTCATAGTCGTACTATGCAGAAATGGCCAGCAAAAAAACGTAATGGACTTAAGTATAGCGTCTGATGGAAAGATTATTTCATAAACAATACATTGTCTTTGTTTACTTTACTTTGCGTACACCATTGTAAGTAATCCTTTACTTTTTAATTTTATTATTTTTATGTCATTCAATTTTTAACTATACCATCTTATCATTTAATTTTTTTGCAGGCACCGATTAATTGTATTTTTTCTTATATAAATAATTATTTTGGGTATTTATTTATTTGATTATTTGTTTTCTTATTTGTTTATCAATTTTGTAATTCACGTCTCTTTAATTAGTAAAAGCATCGAGCCAGAACATCAACGAATCGGTGCATGATATTCTCCTACTTACCTCCTGCCTTGCAATGTTTCGGTTGATCTTCCCCTATTGCTATTGATCTTTCTTCAAAGATTTTAGTGCAACTCTAGAAGATGATCAAGAATTAAATAATCTTTTTAGTGCATTTTTAATGATAATAAAGTATTTGTATCTTTTTTTATAATAATCAATAAAATATTATTTATTTCGCTACCAACTCTTTTATTTATTTCTTATTCTTTTAATAAACTACAAATAAGTTTTATTAGTTTTCTTCCACTCGATTATAAAGTACAAAATAATTAAGATTTTATTGATATCAATTTTATATTCTTTTATTACATATTAAAAAGTAATAATATTAAACTTTTTAAAATGTAATAATACTTATGGATTTTAGAAATAGTTTAACAGTAATTAAGTTATATGGACTATTTTCAATTTATTTTTTTAGGTTTAAATATTTGTTTAATTAATTTACTATATTTTAATTTTAATTATAGTAACTACAATTTATAGTAAAGAATCCATGGAATTTAAAATTATTTAAATACATCCGGAAGAAAAAAATCTTGATTTCAAATTTTTTTGCAGATTTATTTACTTAATTAAATCATCGAGCATTTTTTTGATTAGACTGTTTTCTTCCATCAATGTAATACAATACATATACACTTTAAATTAGAAATATTTTTTAATCAATTTACTATATTTTAATTTTAATTATAGTAACTACAATTTATAGTAAAGAATCCATGGAATTTAAAATTATTTAAATACATCAGGAAGAAAAAAATCTTGATTTCAAATTTTTTTGCAGATTTATTTACTTAATTAAATCATCGAGCATTTTTTCGATTAGACTGTTTTCTTCCATCAATGTAATACAATACATATACACTTTAAATTAGAAATATTTTTTAATCAATATATTGTTAATAGTATATTTGCAGTTTTACAAAAGTTTTTATGTGAGCTAACCATCCCAGCTACAAAAGTTTTGTGGATCGTCGATGTCCGTCAGACCTGTTTCGATGAATACCCCGCTTATACAACCGATGGTTGATGCGATCACTACAAGGCACCGGGAGTTTGACTTCGACGTCCCACAGTTCTCTGATTTGTTTAATAGGGTGGAAGGGCGAGGAAGTGGTTCTGGGAATAATTCAGATAAGGAGGCTATGGCAGATACTGGTTCGGGTGCTAATGGTCGGAAGCTGGATACTGAGAAGGGTGAGGGTAATATGGGGTCGGCCCTCCCTGCGAATCTGGTGGAGGTAGGATCTGGGAAGTTGATGGGGATACACAAGGAGAAGAAAGGGCTTGGGGTCCTTGATAAATTCGGAGCGATCATCTCTTCTACTGAATTAATACGGAAGATAAGAGGCACTCAGAGATATAACCCCTACCATGATTCTGGATTTTTCAATAAAAACATGGATGATGTTCATAAGGCTGGATCCGGGTCACCCATTTTGGGTCATACACAGTTGTTGCATGGGAGTGATTCTGTGTTTATACACAGCCAAATACAGCCCTCAGATGCTATTTTGAATTCAAATCAGTCTCCCCCCGTTGACTTACCTTCTCAACACCTATTTTCTTCTCCCCCCGTTGACTTACCTTCTCAACACCTATTTTCTAGGAAGGAAGGTGTTGGAAATCGATATCCCGGATTGTCTAAATTACGGAAACCGAAAACCCGACCGAAATCTCATCGCCGAAAAAACACGCGAACCACCGCACGACGCCGGAGCTCGACCGGAGCATCGCCGTGGGCGAACCCACGGTTAACCCTAGCCGAGCCCCCGCCGCGAGGGGCTCGCGATCACCTAGCGATCGCCGGGGATGCACGCGCATCCCCGTGGGGCTTTTACTTGCACTAGCTTGAGAATAGAGAACCATGTAGTGCTTTTATAGGCTACATAGGGAATCTAAAGGAGGTGGAATATTGGGCTTCCAATATTAATGATTAAATTGAGCCCAAGCCCAAATCTATTAATCCATTAATATTAATTATATAATTACTTCCACTATATAAATATAATTGCACTCCCAATATTCATTATATTATATCAAATAATATTTTCTCCGGTAGTATTATTTATTCCATGTGTTTAAGATATAAATATCCATGAATAAAATTAATTTATTTCTTAATTAATTTATTCATCTCTTATATCCGAGACTAGTACCATCCAATTTTAATTATTATGCGAAACAAATCCACTCATCATGAGGTTTACATAATAATTCCTTATGAACTTATCTCCGGGATATTATCAACCCTTTCGAGGACACATTTTCCCGTCAAGAATTCACGGCATGTCATACATAAAATACTGTGACCCAACTTTGCCGGTAATTGATCGGTTATTCTAATCAATCGATTCCTTTGGAAAATCAAAGTCACTAATGTTAAATGCACACAACCGCAATAATATCAGGGATTAAGAATAAAATACTCAGAGATTTAAATCGATTATCCAAGGCAATCCTAATCGATAAATCTCCGGCGATCCGCTCAATACACCAAGTGTACAAGTATGATAAAATAATCAAGACCAATTATTTTTTCTCTCATACAACGACTATACTGATGGATTAGTTCTTGTCCATCTTGGTCGTGAGCTACTGTTTGATTATTTACGAGTGACTGATAGTATGATCTTCCGTGTGACGACTCGCACACCATACTAAATACAACATATACTTGTTGTGGATCTAATCCTCTTTTACTTGCTAAAGACACGGAGGCAATAAGGAATATGAATTTCGATGAATTATGGGGAAAATCGGCGACTGATTTGCAGGCGACTGATTTGCAGCAGAATCAAAATAATGATGTGGAAATTATTGGCAATAAACTTAATACTTGCTTTTTTGGCTCGACCGTGACTAAACCGCATTTGCATGACTCGAGCCCTATTATGAATTATGGGGGTGCACCAGGACCTTACCTTAGTGGTCATAATACGATTCCCAATCAGATTTTAATCAACGATTAACCACTGAATCGAACCACTGAGTCGCACCCCTCGAGTGGTAACATACAAGACACCGATGGGCCACATCCATTTCCGACTCCAACTGTGATCGAAGAAGCCCATGTGTTGAAACCCGCAGCGATGTTATTTGTGGGATCTGTTCAACTGAACATGACTGATACAACAAATCAGATGACTCCCGTTCCAGAATTAAAACCGTCAAGGGTCTCCCTCCGATGTATTTCACCAGAAATTAATAACGGCACCACGTTCGTCCGACCTACATGGCAAATGGCGCAGAATGGTGGTAAGAGATGGGAGTGTACGTTAGTTGGTTATTTTGTGGGTGCGAACATTGGCTTTCATACTACTCGACGTTATGTGACCTCGGTATGGAAAGGACTGAAGGAAATTAAAGCAAAAGAGAACGGGTTTTACTTCTTTTCTTTCAACACGGAGAAGGAATTGCAGGAGGTAGTGGAATGAGGACCCTGGATACTGTCGGGAAAACCGTTATTCCTTCAGCGGTGGCAAGGTGGCAACAAGGTATGACTTTAGAAAGAAAAACGCACCAAGAGGTGCCAATATGGGTGCGATTTCGCAATCTGCCCCTGGAATATTGGACTACGGAAGGATTGAGTATGGTGGCTAGTGCTGTGGGTGTTCCGCTATACCCGGATGCTAATACTACTTCGTTGGCTCGGATGGATTATGCAAGGGTGTGTGTACTGATGAAAATCATGATACATTTAAAGAGCATGTTGTTCTCCTCAAACCCACAGAAATGGAGGGCACCTATAAGGGAAGCTGTAGGATAGGGATCTGAATCTAATGAAAAAAATAAAAACGGATGATGAAGGAATTAAATACTTACAATGGATAAAAAAAATAAAACGATAGAAGGGATAGAAGGAAAAGAGTTAATAATCGAATGACAATAATACAATAAAAAAGTAAACAAATACTTACAACTTAGGCTGCAAAAAAGAAACCATAAATTATGGTATACATATTAATAGAATAGGAATAAACAAACAATGAATTAGTAAATATACTTACAAAGATACCTGTAAAAACAAGGTCGAGGTTATAATTAAAATATGAATGGAAAAAAAAAATTCAATACGTAATAAAAAAACGTGAGAGGTAATGAGAAGTGAGTGAAGATTTAGTATCTTTTATAAGGAGAGGTTGCAATTAGGGTTATAATTAAAATATCAATGGAAAAAAAACTTCAATATGTAATAAAAAAAAACGTGAGAGGTAATGAGTGAAGATGTAGTTTCCTTTTAGAAGGAGATATTGCAATTAGGGTTTGTATAATTTTCAAATTCAAATAATAATTGTTTTCCAATTTACACTAAATCCGCAATTATAGAAATATAATTAAAAAACACAATTAAAATTTCGATTAATTAATATAATATATACTTTTTTTACATGAATTGCGTACCTATAATTAAAAATTGTTTTTAATTAAATATTAGCGTAATTAATGATTTGTTTTTAATTAATTAGGGCAATTATTTTTAATTGAGTATTAGTTAATTAAGGAATTGTTATTAATTAATTAGCGCAATTAATAGCTGACCTATAATTAAAGAATAAAATTTTGATTTATTTATGTAAATGTAAATATTCGGTTATTAGGAAGTATATATATATATATATATTTAATCATTTAATTCTTAAAAATGTAATTAAATTGTAATTAAATAATTGAAGGACCATTAGGATTTAGTTTCCAGATATAAAAACTTTTTTTTTTTGGTAAAGGTCAATCACATAAAAAGGAAAAATTGTATGATACAGTACATCGCAGGGAATAAAACCCTCACTGCATCACCGAGCTAACAGACTAGCTCTCCAACTAACCAAGCTAAACATACAGCACTAAAAAATACAAAACCAATCACCAGGCTATATGCCATACCCTCTTCAGTGCACGTGCCTGAAGAGAGTCTGGAAGTCGTAACGAGCGGATCCTCTCCTGTATGATAGAAATCGCCTGAGAGGCCACCACTCTAGGAGACACCGAACGAGACTCATGAATCCTCGTGTTCCTCTCGAGCCAGATAAAGTAGATCAGAGCAGCGAGAAGTCCACGATACGCGCAAGATATCAAGTGCTTCCCACGCCATCGACTAGAAGCCCGTAATACCGCGCTATGCCAACTACCACGTGGCCATAGAAATCCCACCTCCACCTTTAGTCTCCGCAAGCAATCCCGTGAGAAGGGACAATCAAAGAAAAGGTGAGAATGTGTCTCCACGCTCTCCCCACCACAGAGCACACACGAGTCGACCCCCCGACCAATCCAACGCTTATCCCGAGTCGGCAGTCGACCTCGGATAGCCATCCAAAGAACGAAACAATGTCGTGGGATACGTCCAGGTCCAGTCAAAAGGACAGCCCATGGTAACCTGGGCCCCTCCGGGCGGAAAAGAGAATATGCCGATTCTGAAGTGTAGGTCCCTGATCGATGCAATGTCCACCGCACTGTATCTGTCCTCACATCTATACTTGGCAAGCCATCCATAAGATCAACGAACTCTGCCGAAAAGTCTGCTGGCCACCTCCAAACCCCATCAACAATGACCATACTTAATGATGCAACCCTAGGAAGCCTCCTAAGCCACGGTCCCAACTGACACACATCCTCCAATCGACCTCGGGGATGCCACGGGTCCCTCTAAAGGAAAAATTGTGATCCATCCCCGACCCGCATCTGTATAGCTGGTAACACAGCTGAGCGTAGTTTAAGAAGCTGACGCCAACTCCAGGAGCATGCCCTCGGCATCTTGGCACTCCAAAAAGAATGTCTCCTCAGTCGATTCTCTTGAATCCAGCTGACCCAAACGGATTCCGGATCTTGACTCAGAATAGCCCAGATGTGTCTGGTCATAAGAGCCCGATTCTGAGCAGTGAGATCACGGATACCCAGTCCACCCTCACTAGCAGGCCTGCAAATATCAACCCATCGGACCTTGGCGTACCCCTTATTGCCCACCCCAAACCAGAGAAATCTCCACAGCCTCTTCTCAATCTCCTCGATAATGCCCTGGGGAAGTATGAACACACTGGCCCAGTATATATGTAGCATACCAAGAACTGATCGGATCAGCTGTAAACGCCCTGCATAAGAAAGGCTACGAAAGGTCCAAGAACCCAATCTAGCATCAATCCTCTGTAGTAGGGGGGCACAATCCCTCAGCCTCAACTGAGAAGTGATCAGAGGAACTCCCAGGTAATGCACCGGAAGGGTCCCGACCGGGAAATCAAAAACTGGCTGTAGTATCGATATATCATCCTGCGCCTGGAAGGAGAAGTAGATATTACTCTTATCTACATTCTCATGTAAACCAGAGTATGTCGAGAAAAGCTGCACTCCCCGTCTGAGTGTAGCGATAGACACAGAGTCGGCGTGACAAGCAAGTAGAAGGTCATCAGCAAAACTCAGCATATAGGTCTGGGTCCTCTCACATCTCCAATGATTCTGGAACTCCGGCTCAGCCTGAATATGCCACTCCAAGATCCCATGTAAGACCTCCATCACAAGGACAAAAAGAAAGGGTGACATAGGGTCCCCCAGGCTCAATCCCCGGGCACCTCTGAAATAACCCTCAGCCGAACCATTGATATTCACCGAGTAGGCCGGAGTAGTGAGACACTCCATAATCCAACCGATGAACACCTGATGGAATCCCATGGTCTCCAACGTCGCCCTCACGAAGCTCCACTCAACAGTATCATATGCCTTCATAAGATCAACTTTCAGCACACATCTAGCTGGAAGTCGTCTCTGTCCATACCCCTGCAGTAACTCCTGAGCAAGGAGGATGTTATCCCCAATGCGTCTGCCAGGGACGAAGGCCGTCTGGGATCTGTCAACCAATAAAGGCATACTGGCACTCATACGATTCGAAATAATTTTCTCTATCACCTTGTACAGCACGTTGCAGCACGAGATTGGGCGAAAATCCTTAGGATGCTTCGGGGAAGCAACCTTCGGTATAAGCGAAAGAATCGTCGAGTTGACCTCTCTAACAAGTTTCCCGGTGTGGAAGAAATCTGAAATAGCTAAAAGACTCTCGGATTTAATTACCGGCCAATCTTGTTTGAAGAACGCCGAGGAGTAGCCATCAGGACCTGGGGCTCTATCATCATCGAAATAAAAAAGAACGCTCTGAATCTCCGCCGCTGTCACCGGTCTAATCATGTGCTCTACCATCTCCTCTGTCAATCTCCTAGTCACGAAAGGTCATAAATCTACTACCACAGGATGGGTAGAGGTACCCAACAGCCCCTGAAAGAACGACACTATCGTACTACTAATCTGGGAAGAGTCATGGACAAGCTCCCCTGTAGCCGTCTCGAACTGTAGTATACGCGTCCGAGCCCTTCTAACCGCTATACTCCTGAAGAAAAAGGTCGTACACTGATCACCCTCACGTAACCATGATGTCTTCGCCCTCTGGTGTAAGTAAACCTGCTCTGACTCAACTGCCCGTGCATATAGACGACGACAAATGCCATCTAACTCCATTAATGGCTCAAATGGGGGATCAGTACTCAAACACGTCTGTACAGTGAGCAAGAACTCCCTTGCCCTCGTCACATTCTCCCCGAGATGCCCCTGTCTCCTCCTCATTTGTCTGAAAACACCCTTAAGAAGCTTAAGCTTCTTAACTACTGAATACATAGGCAATCCATAAATCGGGTAATCCCAAATACTCTCAATGACGACTCTTGGGCTGCATCATCCTGGCTGGTGCATCGTGCTGAGAGTATCTATCACACTTTGCCGTCTCGAACCTCGGATCATGCGCCTTTGCTTTTGGATCCGGTGACAGCTAGTCACGTATACAAAGCGTGGTTTCGATTCGATAACCATATTACTGATTTGGAGGATTTTATTCCTCAGACGAGGAGTACAAGACCTGGTGCATGTTCCAGCTGGACCAGTTACGCGCTCGAGTGCCAAGAAGTTCAAGGCAAGCTTGATGGTGATGATCCAAGAAGTATGGGAGCAAGAGCTATTGAAGAAACCCATTGGGGAGGAGGAGAAGTCGAGCCTTGTCAACTTGATTATGTACGAGGAGGCCGATCCATTAGAGGACATGGAGTTTCAAGTTGGATCGACAGAAAAGACGCTGGAACGGAGGTCAGATGAGAGCCGAGGATGCGCCGCTGATTTCGGCTATGAAGATGGCATTGTGTCGGGCGACATGGGAAGCTGTCGGCCGACAGTTGGTTTGTCGGGCGACACCTCTGAGCTGTCGGCCGACAGACAGTGTAAAATACGTATGGAACAGGGAGTTTTAATAAAGATCGCAGGTTGAGCCTGCGAGCGACGGAGACTTGTCGGACGACAGGTTTTCCTGTCGAGCGACAAGAGGATGTCGGCCGACAGCCCTTTTATGTGGGCCTACAAAGTGCCAGAAATCGTGAAAACTTCAGCGGGCGTGATTCCTATTTCGTTTTTTATTCCTTTTCTTTGATTTTTAGGTCAGCCTATATAAAGGCCTTTTGAACCCTATTGTTAAACACAACTTTTGTGATAATTAATTTTGATTTGCGAGATTATTCTCTCTACTCTTTTCGTTCTCTTTTCGATTGTGCCAAAAGAGATCAACCGACGAATCAACGAAGCATACATACTTCGTTTGTGTGTCTACATCATCTTCAAGTAGCTGCATCAATTCCGTTCTGGGGGTTAGTTTTTCAATCTAATCAATTCAACGAATTAGGTTCAGAAGTTTGGAGATTTTCATCCATCAGGTATCCGAAACCCGAATTCCGTATTCAATTCTTTCCATCATCAACGAGGTACGTATCATCTGGTATCAGAGCCTAGGCTAAGGTTTCAAATTTCTGATTTCGTTACCTCGTCTATCTTTTCTTTTTGTTCTTCCTTTTCTTCTTGCTGAATCGGATCTCTTTCATCCGTAAGCACAAAAAAAAATCATATAAAAATTATTTCGACTCTGTTTTTCTCGATTTATTTTTTGGGATTGTCGTATTCTTGTTGCTGTTCGTATTTCCGTCCAAAAAAAAAGTATTTTGGCGGGAAAAAATTTCTTCAACCAAAATTTTGTGTGTGATTCCTGAGTTTTCCGGCATCGTTTTGAGCCAATTTGGTGCTATCTTATTTTTTCGTTCCGAAATTTCCGATTTTTTTCCTTCCTTCATACGTGGTATTGTGTGTTTTGTGGATCTTGTCGAGTCTGATCTCGTCTGGTAGATCGAGGAGTTCGATACTTTGAGAGAGAATACGAGTGGTAAAAGGCAGAGTGTGTGAGAACATTACAGTGAAAAGAGCCATACCTGAGTGAAACACGAGTGCTGAGTGAATCACATCTTGAGTGTGATACACGAGCGTTTGTGAGGTGGTGAGGTTTCTTTTACTTTATTGCTTTTATTACTAACGTTTTCTGTGCAGGATGTCTGAAGACGCGAAAAATAAGGAGACGGCTGAGGGGTCTAACAACCTCCAACTGCAGTTCCTCGTGGAAGCTTTGCGTCTGGAACTAGCGAAGCTCTTCTCAACTAAGATGGATGTGGTACATGACCGACTCCGTGCCCTAGAGGAAAAATCTCGTCCAGAGAAGGTAGAGCCTCGGAGAGTCGCAATGCGCAACGTCGGTCGAAATGACCAGCATCGTCAGAATGGGCGAAACAGGGATGCCAACCCAGAAGACGATGAGGATGAAGAAATTGATAACAACTTGAGCAATATCAAGATGACTGTTCCCACATTCATACGAAAGAACGATCCAGAGTTGCACATCGAATGGGAGAGAAAGGTCGAAATGATGTTTGACTGCCACAATTATTTAGAGCTCAAGAAGGTGAAATTGGCGGCAATCGAATTTTCTGACTATGCATTGGTTTGGTGGGATCAGATGGTTTCCAGTAGAAAGAGAAACTATGAGCAGCCTATTGAAACATGGGCCGAGATGAAGTCTGTGATGCGAAAGAGATTTGTACCTTCCCACTACTATCGGGAGATGTACATCAAACTGCAGAATCTACGACAGGGAACGAAGAGCGTAGATGAATATTTTAAGGAGATGGAGGTGGCAATGATTCGGGCCAACGTTGAAGAGGATCGGGAAGCTACCATGGCTCGGTTCTTGGCTGGACTGAATTGGGAGATTCGTAATGCGGTGGAGTTGCAACCGTACGTCGAGTTAGAGGATATGGTTCATATGGCGATCAAGATTGAGAACCAGCACAAGAGGAGGGGTAGTTTTAGCAGTGCAAAGCCGAACCAGTCTTCCTGGAGATCACCCCAAGGCTCGAGTGGTTCTACACCTAAAGGGAACCAATGGAAGAGAGAGGTTCCACCTCGAGATGAGAAGAAGACCTTCTTTAAGTGTCGTTCGGAGGGAGCAAGTCCAGCGACTCAGGTCAGCCCTGCAAATTCTGATAGTCGCAACCGAGACAAGAAATGCTTCAAGTGTCAGGGATTTGGGCACATTATGAGTGAGTGTCCTAACAGACGACTCATGATCTATAGAGACGAAGGAGAAGTCGTGACTGATGATGAAGGCGAGGAACCGGCACCTACAGCTACAGTGGATTTTGAGGATGAGGAGGAGTTTCTACCAACCGAAGGCCAACTGTTTGTAGCTAGGAGAGTATTGAGTGCCCAGACACATCCCGTTGAGAGGGAGCAGCGAGAAAACCTTTTCCACAGGAGATGTAATGTGCAGGACAAGGTGTGTAGTGTCATCATTGACGGAGGGAGCTGCACAAACGTGGTTAGTGCTACCATGGTTCAGCGCTTGGGATTGACGGTGGTGAAACATCCGAAGCCATATCGTCTGCAGTGGCTTAATGAGTGCGGCGTCATTAAGGTGACCAATCAAGTGAAGGTACCTTTCCGCATTGACAAGTATGAGGATGAGGTGTTGTGTGACGTCATTTCGATGCAAGCGAGTCACATCTTGTTGGGAAGACCGTGGCAGTTCGATAGGAGAGCCATACACGGCGGCATCACCAACAAGTACTCGTTTGAGTATAACAATAAAAAGGTATCATTTGTTCCTCTCACTCCTAAACAAGTTTACGAGGATCAAGTACAGCTGCAAAAGGAGGCAGCAAGGGCGACTCCCAAAGAGCAGCCCTTACCCACGAAGGAGAATGCCTTGATTCATAGAGCCTATCTTGCTCGGGCTAGTGAAGTGAAGGAGGCGGTGAATGAGAAGAGGCAACTGTTCGTGTTGTTGTGGAAGGGGAACCTGGTTATTACTAACGATCTACCCCCTCTACCCCCTTCTATTGAGTTTGTTTTGCAGGAGTTTGATGATGTTTTCCCGGAGGATACACCACCTGGTTTACCACCCATCCGAGGGATAGAGCATCAGATCGACTTTGTGCCTGGAGCTGTGCTACCTAACCGCCCGGCTTACCGCACCAACCCGGAGGAAACAAAGGAGTTGGAGAAGCAGATTGGCGAGTTGTTGACCAAAGGACACGTTAAGGAGAGTCTGACTCCTTGTGCAGTACCTGTACTTCTCGTACCCAAGAAGGATGACACTATGAGGATGTGTTGCGATTGCTGAGCTATCAATAACATTACGGTAAAGTATCGACATCCTATCCCTCGACTTGATGACATGCTTGATGAGTTGTATGGTTCTTGCGTATTTTCTAAAATAGATTTGCGTAGTGGGTACCATCAGATTAGAATTAAGAAGGGAGATGAATGGAAAACTGCTTTCAAAACAAAGATTGGTCTATATGAGTGGTTAGTTATGCCTTTTGGACTTACTAATGCTCCTAGTACTTTTATGCGATTGATGAATCATGTCTTGCGTGCGTTTATTGGAAAATTTGTTGTTGTGTACTTTGATGATATCTTGGTATATAGCAAAAATCATGACGAGCATGTGTTTCATTTGAGACATGTTTTGATTGCACTTAGGCAGGAGAAATTGTATGCTAATCGTAAGAAGTGCGTCTTTAGCACAGATAGGGTCGTTTTCCTTGGTTTTGTTGTTAGTGCACAGGGTGTACAGGTTGACGAGGAAAAGATACGAGCTATCCAAGAGTGGCCAACGCCAAAGAACATGGGAGACGTGCGGAGTTTCCATGGTCTGGCCAGCTTCTATCGACGGTTTGTGCCTAACTTCAGCAGCATGGCGGCACCTTTAACCGCAGTGATCAAGAAGAACGTGGAGTTCAAGTGGGGAAAGGCGCAAGATAAGGCATTTCAGAGACTAAAGGACAAGTTTATGTTGGAGTTGTGTACTTAATGTCTAGATTTAAGTATCGGTAAACTCCCGGTCATAGCATTTAACCTAGTTAAATAATAAACAATTATTTGCATTTAATTATTATTAATTAAATTATGCAAAATATAGTCCTGGATTTTATACGTTGTAGTTAGTATGGTGTGTCGGGCCCACACAGAAGATCATACTATCGGTTACTCGTATTTAATCAAACAGTTGCTCACGACCTAGATGGACACGGACCAATCCATCGGTATAGTCGTTGTGTGAGAGAGAAAATAATTTATCTTAATTATTTTATCACACTTGTACACTTGGTGTATTGGGCGGATCGCTTGAGATTTATCAATTAGGATTGCCTTTGATAATTGATTTAAATCTCAGAGTATTTTATTCTTAATCCCCGATACTATTGCGGGTGTGTATATTTAATATAAGAGACTTTGATTTTCCAAAGGAATTAACCGATTTAATTATTGGGTTAATTGCCGGTAAAATTGGGTCGCTATATTTTATATATGACATGCCGTGAATACTTGACGGGAAAGTGTATCCCGGAAGGGTTGATAATATCCCCGAGATGAGTTCATAAGGAATTATTGTGTAAACCTCATGAGTGGATTTGTTCCGCACAATAATTAAGGTTGAATGGTACTATTCTCGGATATAAGAGATGAATAAATTAATTAGCAATAAATTAATTTTATTCATGGATATTTAAATCTTAAATACGTGGAATAAATAATACTACCGGAGAAATATTATTTGATATAATATGGTTTAATATTGGGAGTGCAATTAATTTATATAGTGGAAAATAAATTAATTAATATTGATAAGGATTAATAGACTTGGGCTTGGGCTCAATTTAATCATCAATATTGGAAGCCCAATATTCCACCTCCTTTTGATCCCATACGTAGCCTATAAAAGCACTACATGGCCTTCATAATTAATACACATCATAAGACAAGAATATCATACTTGATATTTCTTGAGAGTTGAAGGAGATCCATAGGAGTTCGATAGATCGTCGCCCACACGACGTTCGGACGAGGTGCAAGGAAAACGTAGGAAGATTCGAAGGTCTTCAACGTTTTGATTTCGTTTCTCCGCACAACGAATCGAGGTATAAAATCATAAACTCCCTTCTATGATTTTATGTGAATTATAATTGTGATATATACATGAACGCACGATCCGGGAAAAACGTATGAACTTCGGGGACGGGGATTCGAGATCCCCGACGAAGATCAAGACGAACCCTAGGGCTTCGACCGCCGGGAGCGGCTACGCGAGGGGAGCCCCGGCTGGACGCCGGGGCGAGCGATCGACCTAGGGTCGATCGTTGGCGACCGTCGCGACTTCGCGCCGCGGCTGGTGGTCCCCCCTCCCTTCGGTGGTGGCGGTGAGTCGCCGGACTCACCGCCCGGGGCTGCCGGAGCAGCCCCACGCGATCGATTTCGATCGCGAGCCCCGCGGTGGGGCTCGGCTAGGGTTTCGGCCGCGGGTTCATCCCGCGGCGATTCTCCGGTTGAGCTCCGGATACCGTAGTGCTCGTGATCGGTTTCCGGCGACGGGATTTCGGTCGGGGTTATCGGTTCCGCAATTTTTGATACCCCGAGATATCGATTTCCAGCAATTGGTATCAGAGCGTTTGGTTTCGTGTTCATGTATGTGTTCTATTATCGTTCTACCTTGCAGGGATTTCCGGCTATCATGGTTTAATTTTTTCGTTAATTATTTTACCATGATTATTCGTTTATTAAACTCTCGGACATGTCGAGATTTGTTTTGTGTGGATAAATGTTTGTAATAATAAAAATTCGGGGGTTGACCGAATTTAGGATTTATTATTACGTTCTATGTTTTCCGGAAAGTGTATAGGGTCGATTTCATGTATAGAATCGATACCGGAATTGTAAATTTATTTCTTGTAATTTATTTACGTTGGATCGATGTCGAGACGACCGCCGGAGAACACATGTGACGAAGGAGAAGACGTGAGGGAGGACCGGGGATCGATCATGATGATCGATCCCATGATGATGATGATCGAAGGGGCAAAAGGGGGCTGCCCGCGGGAACCCTCGGCCACGCCGGCCACCGGTGGTGGTGGCGCATGGGCTGAGGTGGCGGCGGTGCCCCTTGCCGGCCGGCGATCAAGGTGGGGGGGTGCGGGGTCCTCGTGATCTCGTGCTACTCCTACCAAGATTCACTTTCCTAAATTAATTCGGTTTTCCTATTTGAGTGTTCTTCCTTTTGGAAACTCTCATGGATTAGGAAAACAATTAATTGAAATTAATTTTATTCCTTATTGAGTATTCTCTTTTATGGGAACTCTCATGGATTAGGAAAAGAATAAATTATGAATTAATTTATTTCCTATTTGATTATTCCTATTCTTGGAATTTTCATTAGATGGAAATTTATTAATTATGGAAAGTAGAAGAGTCCTAATTTATTTTATTTCCTTATTCTATTATAGAAGTCTTCTAGAATATTCCAAGTTTTACTTGGATAGATTATTCTAGAGATTTAATAGAATTAGATAGGAAAATAAATAAATAAAAAATATTAATAATATTTAATTTTATTTTTGATTTATTCGATTGACTTAATTTTCGAATTAAGTATCTTTTGGATTTATTGAAAATAAATAGATTTAAATATTGGGATTAATATTCTCGTCACATGGAGCATTCAAGAACGAAGACTGAAGACTAGAAGACGCATATGGAGATGGAATAAAGCCATGGTAGTCGGAAAATAATTTTCTAGCATTATTTTGACTATGTGATATGTGCCTTATTACTTGTATGCATGCTTATGTGTTTAATTATGCATTAGATAGCGTATCCCTTTGTTATAAAAAGCTAAGTGGGAGAGGGGATGGAAACATTCCCATGGTCTCCATTACTGTTCTCTTGGTGACATTTATGAGCTTTCGAAGTTCATATAGACATGTCATTGGAGGAGAATTCTTGTAATTTCTTTTACAAGAAACATTGATTAAGTCTATCAAACAATGCCTAATTTGTCTTTCTGAAACTGACTTCAAGTCGACTCATTCTCACCCCGGGGAGTGGAATGGAGCCAAAGCCACTTGGTCGCGTGGATGACACAAATTAGAGACATTCGTACCATTCTTTTGAAGATGGATCAATTGTCTGCTCGGCTCCCTCATCTAATGAGAGATATGGTTGTTCGCATGGTGAATCACCGGTTAGAAACTTCGAGATTCACTTATGATTCTCCGCGTCTTGATTTACGAAAATCGAATGGATCTTGTAATTGGGAGTCAATTATAAAAATCTCTTGGTGTAGTAAACGTCCACACCACGTGGCTTGCTATACTAACGGATTTTGGATTAATTGATGTAGACAGTTGTAAGGAATTGTGAAGAGTTGTGAAGTTGTCGTAAACGTCCACACCACGTGGCTTGCGGTGATGTAGCAATTCTAAACGATTTACTTTGGTGCTGAGTAATGGTTTACACTTAGATACGCGTTATAGTATCCTTCCCCACGAAGTTACGCTATAATCGATGTATGACCAAAGAAAATATAATTGCTAAATCATTTGGGTGAGTAAACGTCCACACCGCGTGGCTTGCCTTACCTGATGGGATTTTAGACGTAATTAGTAATTTAATGATATTATTTGAGGGAGATAATATCGGATATTAAATTGATTGTTGGTTTAAATGTGCTCATAGGTTTAGAGAATAGCTATGAATCCACTTTCTATAATACTCAAGGAGCATAAACTCACTGGTCCCAATTACGTTGATTGGAAGAGAAATTTGGACATTGTCCTGACTTCTGAAGAGTACAAGTTTGTACTGTATGAAGCATGTCCTGCTGAGCCCACTGATGCCTCAACTAATGAGGAAAAGGAAGCATATCGGAAGTGGAAAAAGGCTGATGAAATGGCTAGGTGTTATATTTTGGCTTCAATGTCAAATGTACTCCAAACCCAACATCAGTCGATGGAAACTGCCGAGGATATGTTGTACATGATGGAGTTGTATTCTAAATGTCTAGTTTAGTGCAAATACGGAACTCCTTATCTATACCTTAATTCGAGATATGATTCAAGCATGATTGCATTTAATGCAATAGTCCTTGATGTATACGTTGTAGACAGTATGGCGTGAGGAGACACGCGGAAGATCATACTGTCGGTTACTCGTATACTATCGAACAGTAGCTCACGACTTAGATGGACAGGGACAATCCATCGGTACGTCGTAGTGTGACTGGTAGATAGTCGGTCTTGACTATCATGTTACACTCGTACACTTGGTGTATTGAGCAGGACCACGGGAGGGCGTTCGATTTATACTAATCGAAGTAATCGAACTAGACCTCAGATATTGCGGATATGCGAATTCCTAATCCCTATATAATTATAGGTGCGTGTGTCCAATTATCGGTTCTTTAATCTACCAATGAGTGAGACTATTTGATTAGTCAATATTCTCGGTAAATTGGGAATCGGAATTGTACACACGGCATGCTATAGATTATAGACAGGAAACCGTGTCCCGTTTATCGGGTTGATGATGTCCCCGAGATGAGCTCATAAAGTTTATCATGTAAACCCTGCAGGTGGATTCGTTCCACATGATAATAAGGATGAGTGGTACTAGTCTCGGATATAAGAAACGAATTAATTTAATTGTTAGTAATTAAAGTTAATTCGTGGACATTCGATATCTTAAACACGGGGAAAGTCGTATATGTAATTTCGGCGGAAATATTATTGTTGATATAATATTAAATTAATTTCGGGAATTCAATTATTATTTTATAGTGGAATTAATAATAATTAAATTTGAAATCGATTAATTAAGGAATTGCTTTTAAGTATTCCAAGTTAATTAATATTTCATTTTAGCCCCTAATTAATTTACCTAAGAGGTCCCTAGTGTAACTCTATTTAAACCCACCCCTTGCCCTCTCCTAGACCTACAGAACGCCGCAACAATTAATTTCAGCAGAGAAAATAATTGCGTTAGCGCAATTAAGATTTTTCTCTGTTAAAATTAATTTGTTAACGCAAATAAATTTATTCTCAGAGAATGATTTTATAACGCTGGTTTGAGAAAGGAGAGAGCAGAAAAGGGAGACCCAACGGATCGTTGCCCACACAACGGTTGGAGTCGGGAAGAGGCATACGCTAGCAATCGCTAAGGTCTCAACAATTCGGCTCCTCCGAATCACGCGACAAAGGTATGAGATCGAATCCTTTTTCCGCAATTTTCGATCTCTAAATTCGTTAAAAATACATCGAACGAACGATCGGGTTCCGGGAGTCGTGGTACGTGTTCCTCGACTACTGGGAGGTTGAGGACCTCCGGAACGGTGGTCGGAAGAGGAAAAACGGACCAGAAACGAGCCCGGAACAGCAGCAGCGCGCTGCTGTTCGTCACGGGCAGCGCCCGCTGGAAGCAGGGCAGCGCCCGCTGCCCAGGGTCTCTCCAGCGCCCGCTGGTGGCGGAGCAGCGGCCGCTGAAAGTGAACAGCGGCCGCTGGTGGCGGGGCAGCGCCCGCTGGCTGCAGCAGGCAGCTTCCGGTTTGCGCGGTTGCGCCTCGTGCGCGGCGGCTGGGCGTGAATCGGCTGCGGGGCTTCGTCGTCAGCGTAGAGCTGTCACATGAGGTCGACTGGGCGTGTTCGGATGTTCGAGTAATCGAACGGACACGTCCCGGGTAGTCGATTTCCAACAATTGGTATCAGAGCCGGTTTTGTCGTTCGTTGTATTTTTGCGAGAATTGTTTTGCAGGTTCGAACCCGATTATTATGGTCATGTGATTGGACTGTATGTTGTGGTTTGATTAAACTCTCGGGGTTGTCGAGATCTTTTGTTTTATATCGTTGCTTGAATGTAATAGTGAAAACGACGGGTTGAGTCGTTTAGGTTTTACTTTTACGGTTTTCGTTTTATCCGGATGTATAGGATCGATCAACCTGTATAGGATCGATGCCGGAAGTAGTATGTTTTACTTTTGTAATGTTACTGCTACTTGGTGGATCGAGAGAAGATCGAAGGACGGACGAACGAGGGTCGAGAAGTCGAACCCGCGGCTGCTGTGCACAAACGGCGCCCGCTGAAGGGCAAACGGCGGTCGCCGGTTGCAGCTCCTCCAGCGAGCGCTGAATATAGGGCAGCGCCCGCTGCCCTAGGGTTGGCAGCAGCGGATCGGGGGATCGATGTACATCACGGAACGCTCGTCTTTGCCCGGGATGATACTCCAGTGGGAGGGGTTCGTCTCTTGGCACTTTGACGAGTCGGTGGTGGATCGAGACCGAGACGAGCAACGAGACGAAGATCCGAGAAGACGTGCATGGAAGATATTTAAAGGCCATAATAATCGGGGCCACGTTAAATGCTTTTTGTGTGTTTACGTGCTTTTGTTATGCTTTATTTATTTATGCATGTTTTCCCTTTCGTAAAATACTAAGTGGGATAGGGATTGGAAACAATCCCGCGGTCTCCATTCTCTGTTTTGATAGTGATGTGTGTCACTTACGAGTTGGCTTTAGTGTCATCCTCCCTATCGGATAAAGTCGACACACAGATATCACTGGATCAAAATTCGAATTTAAAATCCACTTATAAAATTGAACAATTATATTTCTCAAAAACAATGCCTAATCTGTCATTAAAAGACTAATTTCAACTCGACTCATTCTCACCCCGGGGAGTGGAATGGAGCCAAAGCGCTTGGTTATGTCGATGACACAGATTAGAGACATTCGAGTCATTCGATGACTAGATCGATTGTCTGGTTGGCTCCCTCACCTAGTGAGAGATAGGGCTCAATTGCATGATTGATCGCTGGTTAGAAACTTCGAGTTTCACTTACGAGATATCAAGCTTTGATTAATAAAATTGTGAAATTTAATAAATGTAAGAGTTAATTAACAAAGTTGTTTGTTTTAGTAAACGTCCACACTATCGTGGCTTGCTAAATGGAAACGGTACTTTGGGTTAATTGAGACTCTATGACATTTAAATAAGTAGGATTCAATTAATAAAGTTGTTTGTTTAGTAAACGTCCACACTAACGTGGCTTGCTAGATGGAAACGGAACTTTGGGATTAATTGAGGCTCGACAGTTATAGAAAGTCGTGGAGGACCGCATGTCAACGTAAACGTCCACATGAACGTGGCTTGCGGTGGACATGTAGTTCCCGAGCGGTGGACTTAGTACTGAGAAATGGTACACACTTAGGTACGCTTTATAGTATCCTCCCCATCGGAGTCACTGCTATAATGATGTACGACCGAAGTGAAATCCAATCATAAAATCATTTGGACTGGTAAACGTCCACAAGAACGTGGCTTGCTATGTCTGATGGGATTTTGGAAATGATTGGTAGTTTAATGATATCACTTGAGGGAAATGATATCGAATTAAACTCATTGTTTGTTTTATATGGTATTATTCCCATTAAAAGTCAACAAACTCACTGAACCTGTTTGTATGGATTGGAAAAGAAACTTGGAAATTGTCCTAACTGCAGAGGAGTACAAATATGTACTCCAAGTCAATTGACCTGCTGAACCAAATGATGCTTCCACTACTGAGGAAAGGAAGCTCATTGGAAATGGATCAGGGCTATGAGATGACGCGGAGCAACATTATGACTTTCAAGTCAAATGTGCTGCGACATCGGTATCATGCTATGACCATTACCTATGATATGATGCTTAACCTCAAGAAGTTTTGGTTATCAGGACAGGACAGCCGGACAAAGTGAAATGAGGCAACTCATGACGGCCATCATGTCGGAAAGAACGCCTGTGAGGGATCACGTTCTTAGAATGATGGGCTATCTTAATGAGGTAGAGATTCTGGGAGAAATTATCAATGGGGTAACCCAAGTTGATATTATGCTCCAGTCTCTGCCGAGAAGTTTTGAGCAGTTCCGCCTGAACTATAATATGAATAAGGGGTCTTATTCATTGGCGGAGCTCCTGGTTGAACTTCAAAGCGGCTGAGGGAATCTTTAAAGGCTCTCAAAACACTTGTGGCTGATAAATTGGCTCTTCCTAGGCTTTCGGGCAGCAAAAGGAAGAAGAAAATACGGAAACCCAGTGGGCCTAATATATCTGGACCACGGAATGGGACAAGCAAGCCCAAGGGGCAAGTACTTCCGTTGTAAGCAGTTTGGATACTGGAAGTTTTGATTGTCCTCTCAAAGCAACTAGAAGTTAACTTCTCCTTAGTCACCGAAACATGTTTAGTGGTGTTATCTACCAGTACCTGGTGTGTGGATACGGAAACCACTAATCATGTCTGCACCTAAATGCGGGGGTTCCAGGAAACCCGGAGACTTAGAAAGGAAGAAGTTATAATCTACATGGGCAATACTGTTAAGGTAACAGCCAATGCAGTGGGAGATGTTAAATGTTTTAACGGTAGGATCTTAGTTCTAATAAATTGTCTTTATGTGCCGGTATTTAGAAAGAATTTTCATTTCGGATTTCTAAATTGGCTAAGAATGGATATTCCGTTTCTTCTGATAGTTTTATACCTATCAGAGTAGGAAACGGGGATATTATCTATTCTGGTACATTGATAGACAATTTAATACTAAATCCGTGTTCTTCCACGATGCAACACACCGGAGCTAATAACACATTGTCGAACCCCAATAAGAGTAAAGATCCTTCTAGGATGAATCAAATGTACTTATGGAATCTTAGGCTAGATCATTTTATTTTGAGTACGATTCAAAGGGTGAAAGCTGATGGACTACTCAGCTAGGTTGAAGGAAAGGACTTTCCAACCTTCGAATCATACTTGGAAGTTTTAATGACCAAGCAACCCTTTACGGTTAAAGGGGAAAGATCCAAGAAAGTACTAGAGTTGATTCGCTCTGATATATGCAGACCTCTTTGAGGAGTAAGGCATGCTTATCAGAAAATGGGATTAACTCCCAACAGACTACATCATTTATGCCTCGGCAAAATAATGTGTTGTAAAGAAGGAATAGGACTCTTATAGATATGGGAAAGTAAACAATAAGTTATTCGGAGTTACCTAATTCGTTTTTGGGATATGGCTTGAAAACAACGGCGTTTATCCTGAACTTGATTCCTTTGGAAACTTGTACAGATATTCGGCTGTTTATAAGATACCCTAAGAAAATGAATTGAGATATGTAATATAGTCCAAAGGACCAGATGTTCGTTGATTGAATCAACGATTCGGTTCTTAGACATGGACTATATGTATATGCAATATCGCAAGCCCAAGAGTAGAGTAATACTTAAATGTGCTTAGAGGGACTGATCAAAACTTAGAATCAGCCTAACTGAGTAGTTCACTACTGTAATCTTTAGTCACTAAAGACACACCGGAGCGTCTTCGTAGTGGGAGGGTTGTTAGACAACCCGACAGGTTCATGTTTATAGGAGAGTCTTCGGACTTGTTACCTGGAGAACATGAAGCCGATCCCTAGATCTATGACGAGACGCTGAAAGATCAAGATGCTCAGTCTTGGTTAAAGACGATGATATATAAGATTGAATCTTTGGATTCAAATCATGTCTGGGATCTTGTAGCACCGCTCAAAGGTGTACAAGAGGAAAAGAGGGTCTGACGGGAAGGTGTAAACCTTCAAGGCTAGGCTTGTTGCGAGAGGGTGCACTCAGAAAGAAAGGGATCGATTATGAGTAAACTTTTTCGGCAGTAGCTATGCTAAAGTCGATCCGGATTCTTTTGTCTTCACATGGAAGATGGAAGTCAAGACGGATTTCCTAAATGGAAGTCTTGACGGAACCATCTGTGTGGAACAGCCAGAGGGATTCATCGAAAAGAGCCAAGAGCATTCGGTAAGCAAGCTTAATCAATCTTAGGATTGAAGGAAGCTTCGAGATCTTGGACACATGCGGACCTATGAGAAAATCCATTTCATGGATTCATTTAAGGCATGTTTAGGTCCTGTGTGTAATAAAGAAGTGACAGAAAAGATGTGGTGTTTTCTCATTCTTTATGTAGACGACATCCTTCTGAATTGGCAACAATATGAAAGATGTTATCGGACATAAAGGGATGGTTGTCCGAGTAATTCAATGTAAGAGACTTAGGAGAAGTCGGGAATGTTCTTGGGATCAAAGTTATAAATGATCGCCAGAAAAGAACATAGAACTTATCTCGAGTCTCATACTTAAATACAATTCTTACTCGTAGCAGCATACATAATTCCAAGAAAGGTCTTCACCTTTTAGATGTGGAATTTATCTATCTAAGGTTTTGTGTCCGACACAATAAAGGAGATAGATGAATAGTAAGCAGTTCCCAGCACCTTAATGGTGGGAAGCTTAATGTATGTAGTGCTATGCACGAGACTGATATCTGCTATGCCGTGGGCATGGTGGTGAGATATCATAGTAATCCTAGAAAGGATCACTCGACTGATGTAAAGAACATGTTTAGGCTCCTGCAGAGGACCAGGAATTATGTTCTGAGTTACAAAGCAGTCAAGTGGTTTCTTTTGGATATTTCCAATCAAACAGGGACAGTCGAAAGTCGAAGTCAGGCTATGTGTTCTCACTGTGAAGTGGAGCAGTCACATGGAAGAATGTAAAGCAGCGATGCATTACGGACTCTACCATGGAAACTGAAAGGATAACGGCCTCTGAGGCAGTTAAAAGGTCAGTGTGGCTCCAGAACTTCCTAAGGGACTTAGATGTGGTTTCTCGTTTACCCAAAGCTATTTTGAATAGCGGTTTTGGCAAACTTTAAATGCCACGAGTCCACAGTGGGAGATAACACGTAGAGCGCAAGTACCACCTGATTCGAGAGATCGTCTAGTAAGATGATTCAGTTGTCACCTAGATAGCATCGAGAGGATTGCCTGGTAAAACCCGTTCACAGAGGCACTTCCAGCGAAAGCGTTAGGTAAGGCGTGACGAGGTTATGGGAATCTGATGTTTGGAAGAGGGCGACTAGACTTTTAGTATAAGTGGGAGATTGATGGAGTTGTATTCTAAATGTCTAGTTTAGTGCAAATACGGAACTCCTTATCTATACCTTAATTCGAGATATGATTCAAGCATGATTGCATTTAATGCAATAGTCCTTGATGTATACGTTGTAGACAGTATGGCGTGAGGAGACACGCGGAAGATCATACTGTCGGTTACTCGTATACTATCGAACAGTAGCTCACGACTTAGATGGACAGGGACAATCCATCGGTACGTCGTAGTGTGACTGGTAGATAGTCGGTCTTGACTATCATGTTACACTCGTACACTTGGTGTATTGAGCAGGACCACGGGAGGGCGTTCGATTTATACTAATCGAAGTAATCGAACTAGACCTCAGATATTGCGGATATGCGAATTCCTAATCCCTATATAATTATAGGTGCGTGTGTCCAATTCTCGGTTCTTTAATCTACCAATGAGTGAGACTATTTGATTAGTCAATATTCTCGGTAAATTGGGAATCGGAATTGTACACACGGCATGCTATAGATTATAGACAGGAAACCGTGTCCCGTTTATCGGGTTGATGATGTCCCCGAGATGAGCTCATAAAGTTTATCATGTAAACCCTGCAGGTGGATTCGTTCCACATGATAATAAGGATGAGTGGTACTAGTCTCGGATATAAGAAACGAATTAATTTAATTGTTAGTAATTAAAGTTAATTCGTGGACATTCGATATCTTAAACACGGGGAAAGTCGTATATGTAATTTCGGCGGAAATATTATTGTTGATATAATATTAAATTAATTTCGGGAATTCAATTATTATTTTATAGTGGAATTAATAATAATTAAATTTGAAATCGATTAATTAAGGAATTGCTTTTAAGTATTCCAAGTTAATTAATATTTCATTTTAGCCCCTAATTAATTTACCTAAGAGGTCCCTAGTGTAACTCTATTTAAACCCACCCCTTGCCCTCTCCTAGACCTACAGAACGCCGCAACAATTAATTTCAGCAGAGAAAATAATTGCGTTAGCGCAATTAAGATTTTTCTCTGTTAAAATTAATTTGTTAACGCAAATAAATTTATTCTCAGAGAATGATTTTATAACGCTGGTTTGAGAAAGGAGAGAGCAGAAAAGGGAGACCCAACGGATCGTTGCCCACACAACGGTTGGAGTCGGGAAGAGGCATACGCTAGCAATCGCTAAGGTCTCAACAATTCGGCTCCTCCGAATCACGCGACAAAGGTATGAGATCGAATCCTTTTTCCGCAATTTTCGATCTCTAAATTCGTTAAAAATACATCGAACGAACGATCGGGTTCCGGGAGTCGTGGTACGTGTTCCTCGACTACTGGGAGGTTGAGGACCTCCGGAACGGTGGTCGGAAGAGGAAAAACGGACCAGAAACGAGCCCGGAACAGCAGCAGCGCGCTGCTGTTCGTCACGGGCAGCGCCCGCTGGAAGCAGGGCAGCGCCCGCTGCCCAGGGTCTCTCCAGCGCCCGCTGGTGGCGGAGCAGCGGCCGCTGAAAGTGAACAGCGGCCGCTGGTGGCGGGGCAGCGCCCGCTGGCTGCAGCAGGCAGCTTCCGGTTTGCGCGGTTGCGCCTCGTGCGCGGCGGCTGGGCGTGAATCGGCTGCGGGGCTTCGTCGTCAGTGTAGAGCTGTCACATGAGGTCGACTGGGCGTGTTCGGATGTTCGAGTAATCGAACGGACACGTCCCGGGTAGTCGATTTCCAACAGTACAACCTCATGGAAATGTTTGGAGAGCAAGATCGTGCGGCAAGGCAAGAAGCCATGGGTCACTATATTTTATATATGGCATGCCGTGAATACTTGTCGGGAAAGTGTATCCCGGAAGGGTTGATAATATCCCCGAGATGAGTTCATAAGGAATTATTGTGTAAACCTCATGAGTGGATTCGTTCCGCACAATAATTAAGGTTGAATGGTACTAGTCTCGGATTCAAGAGATGAATAAATTAATTAGCAATAAATTAATTTTATTCATGGATATTTAAATCTTAAATACACGGAATAAATAATACTACCGGAGAAATATTATTTGATATAATATGGTTTAATATTGGGAGTGCAATTAATTTATATAGTGGAAAATAAATTAATTAATATTAATGGGAGATTAATAGATTTGGGCTTGGGCTCAATTTAATCATTAATATTGGAAGCCCAATATTCCACCTCCTTTAGATCCCCTACGTAGCCTATAAAAGCACTACATGGTCTTCTCTTCTACAACACAACAACATAACTTGAAGATCATAATTCTTCTAGAGAGAGAAAGTAGAAAGAGAGAGAAGAGGATCCATAAGCTTGGAGGATCGTCGCCCACCCGACGTTCACGCTAGTGCAAGGAATACGTAGGAAGATCGTAAGGTCATCATCTTGATTTCGTTTCTCCGCACAACGAATCAAAAGGTAAAATCATATACTCTCTTCTATGATTTTATGTGAATTAAATTGTGATACATACATGAACGCACGATCCGGGAAAACGACGAACCTCGGGGACGGGGATTCGAGATCCCCGGCGAGGATCGAAGGTGGCGGTCGAACCCTAGGGTTCGGACCGCCGGGACGCGCAAAGCCCTCGGCTGGAGCCGAGGGGCGATCGAGCCCGTGAGCTCGATCGCGGGTGTGCTACGGGTTCGCCCGTAGCGGGCGTGCGGGGCTGGACGCCCCGCGAGCAGCGAGCCCGTGAGCTCGCTGCGGGGCTGCTCGCAGCAGCCCAGGGATCGCTACGAGCGATCCCAGCGATCGCTACGAGAGCGATCGCGAGCCCCGTGCGGGGGCTCGGCTGGGCGCGCGGGTTCACTCGTGCAGTGCTCGGTCGAGCCTCGGGTCGTGTGGTGGTTCGCGGTTGGTTCTCCGACGATCGAGGATTTCGGTCGGGTTATTATTTTCCGCAAATTTTAATGGCCCGGGATATCGATTTCCAATAATTGGTATCAGAGCGTTTGGTTTCGTGTTCATGTATGTGTTCAATTATCGTTCTACCTTGCAGGGATTCCGACTATCATGGTTAATTAATTGATTAATTGTTTAACTAATTGTTATTTAATTTTACCATGATTATTAAACTCTCGGACATGTCGAGATTCGTTTTGTGTGGATGAATGCTTGTAATAGTAAAAATTCGGGGGTTGACCGAATTTAGATTTATTATTATTGTTCTATGTTTTCCGGAAAGTGTATAGGGTCGATTTCATGTATAGAATCGATACCGGAATTGTAAATTTATTTCTTGTAATTTATTTACGTTGGATCGATGCCGAGACGACCGCCGGAGAACTCATGTGACGAAGGAGATGAAGAGAGGGAGTACAAGGGCTCGGGATCGATCATGGAGATCGATCCCATGGAGATCGATCGACCCCGGGTTGCCCTAGGGTTCTCGGCCACGCCGGCCACCAAGGGAGGTGGCGCGTGGGCCTTGACCGGCGGCGATGGTGGTGGTCGAAGGTGGGGGTGGCGCGGGGTACCCCATCCCGTGCTATTCCTACCTAGATTCACTTTCCTAATTGATTCAGGTTTTCCTATTTTGAGTATTCCTAAGTTTGGGAACTCTCATGGAGATAGGAAAAGAATTAATTAATATTATTTATTTCCTTATTCTATTATGGAAGTCTTCTAGAATATTCCAAGTTCTACTTGGAATAGGAATCTAGAGATTTAATAGAATTAGATAGGAAAATAATTAATTAATGAATTAATTTATTTCCTATTTGATTATTCCTATTTTATGAGAATTTTCATGGACATGGAAATTAATTAATCTTGGAAAGTAGAAGAGTCCTAATTTATTTTATTTCCTAATTCTATTATAGAAGTCTTCTAGAATATTCCAAGTTTCACTTGGATAGATTATTCTAGAGATTTAATAGAATTAGATGGGAAAATAAATAAATAAAAAATATTAATAATATTTAATTTTATTTTTGATTTATTCGATCGACTTAATTTTCAAATTAAGTATCTTTTGGGTTTATTAAAAATAAATAGATTTAAATATTGGGATTAATATTCTCGTCACATGGAGCATTCAAGAACGAAGACTGAAGACTAGAAGACGCATACGGAGATGGAATAAAGCCATGATAGTCGGAAAATAATTTTCTAGCATTATTTTGACTATGTGATATGTGCTTTATTACTTGTATGCATGCTTATGTGTTTAATTATGCATTAGATAGCGTATCCCTTTGTTATAAGAAGCTAAGTGGGAGCGGGGATGGAAACATTCCCATGGTCTCCATTACTGTTCTCTTGGTGACATTTATGAGCTTTCGAAGTTCATATAGATATGTCATTGAAGGAGAATTCTTGTAATTCCTTTTACAAGAAACATTGATTATGTTTATCAAACAATGCCTAATTTGTCTTTCTGAAACTGACTTCAAGTCGACTCATTCTCACCCCGGGGAGTGGAATGGAGCCAAAGCCACTTGGTCATGTGGATGACACAAATTAGAGACATTCGTACCATTCTTTTGAAGATGGATCGTTTGTCTGCTCGGCTCCCTCATCTAATGAGAGATAGGGTTGTTCGCATGGTGAATCACTGGTTAGAAACTTCGAGTTTCACTTATGATTCTCCGCGTCTTGATTTACAAAGTCGAATGCTTCAAGTAATTGGATGTCAATTGTAAAAATCTTTTGGTGTAGTAAACGTCCACACTATCGTGGCTTGCTGCATTGAATGGGATTTTGGAACGATTGATGTAGACAGTTATAGAAGGGAGTGAAGGAAACGTACGTTAACGTAAACGTCCACACTATCGTGGCTTGCGGTAACATACGAATCTTAAACAAACTTCTTAGTACTGAGTAATGGTTTACACTTAGGTACGCTCTATAGTATTCTTCCCATCGAAGTAACGCTATAGTGATGTACGACCGAAGCAAATCTAATTACGAAATCATTTGGGTAGGTAAACGTCCACACTATCGTGGCTTGCCATATCTGATGGGATTTTAGATGTGATTAGTAATTTAATGATATTATTTGAGGGAGATAATATCGGATATTAAATTGATTGTTTGTTTAAATGTGCTTATAGGTTTAGAGAATAGCTATGAACCCACTTTCTGTGATACTCAAGGAGCATAAGCTCACTGGTCCCAATTACATTGATTGGAAGAGAAATTTAGACATTGTCCTGACTTCTGAGGAGTACAAGTTTGTACTCCATGAAGTGTGCCCTGCCGAGCCCACGGCTGCCTCAACTGATGAGGAAAAACTGACATATCGGAAGTGGAAAAAGGCTGATGAAATGGCTAGGTGTTATATTTTGGCTTCCATGTCAAATGTACTCCAAACCCAACATGAGCCGATGGACACTGCCTATGATATGATGTTTAACCTCAAGGAGATGTTTGGGGAGCAAGATCGTGCGGCTAGGCAAGAAGCCATGAGAGTCCTCATGTCGACTACTCAGTCTGAAGGAACGCCCGTTGGGGATCACGTTCTTAAGATGATGAGTTTGTTGAATGAACTTGAGGTCCTAGGAGTTTCTATTGATGCTGAGACGCAAGTCGAAATCATACTCCAGTCTCTGACCCCTAGTTTTGAGCAGTTTCGTATGAGCTATAATATGGGTAAACTATCTTATACTCTTGCGCAACTCCTGACTGAACTAAAGGCGGCAGAGGGGATCTACAAGAAGGGCAGTCTCAAGCGCTTGTAGCTACCAAGTCCAAGGGCTCAAAGCCTGTTGGAGGTAGGGGCAAGAAAAGGAAGCAAGCCTGGAAACCCAGTGGTGCCAAGAGGAGTGGACCACGAGTGGGGGCTGCAAAGCCAAGAGGCAAGTGCTTCCGATGCAATAAGACTGGACACTGGAAGTCTGAATGTCCTCTCAAAGGTACGAATTTTTCTTTAGTCGTAAGAACATAGTCAGCGGTGTTATCTACCAGAAATCTGGTGTGTAGATATGGAACCACTGACGGTATGTGCATTTTAAATGCAGGGGTTCCAGAAAACCCGGCGACTTAGAGAAGAAGAGTTCGAGTCTACACGGGCAAAAGCTGTAGAGGAGGCAGCTGTTGCAGTGGAAGACATTTATCTGCTTTAGTAGTTAAATAGGATTTCATTTCAAGTTTATTGCATTATGTACCCTTTATTTTAGAAAGAACGCTTTGTTCTGGATTTCTATTATTTATGAATGGATATTTTATTTCTTTAATCATGGTGATGATTTTGATAAGAAATAATGGGTATTATCTATTCTGGTACATTAGATAGCAATATGTGAATGATGAATCCTTAGTCTACCACGATGCAACAAACCGTTCTATAACTTGTTTTACTATTTAGATATATTTCTTGTTAAATCATTATACTTGTGAATTCTTATACTTAGTAGTATTTATTCAAATGAGATTCAGAAGGTTGAAATTGATTTGATCAATTATAGTTGAAGGAATGGACCTTCCGACCTAAGAATCAAGTTTGGAAGATAATGCAACTAAGCATACTTTTTTGGTAAAAGATAGAATTCGGACAAGTATTGAGAATGATCCCCGAGATGAGTTCATAAGGAATTATTGTGTAAACCTCATGAGTGGATTCGTTCCGCACAATAATTAAGGTTGAATGGTACTAGTCTCGGATTCAAGAGATGAATAAATTAATTAGCAATAAATTAATTTTATTCATGGATATTTAAATCTTAAATACACGGAATAAATAATACTACCGGAGAAATATTATTTGATATAATATGGTTTAATATTGGGAGTGCAATTAATTTATATAGTGGAAAATAAATTAATTAATATTAATGGGAGATTAATAGATTTGGGCTTGGGCTCAATTTAATCATTAATATTGGAAGCTCAATATTCCACCTCCTTTAGATCCCCTACGTAGCCTATAAAAGCACTACATGGTCTTCTCTTCTACAACACAACAACATAACTTGAAGATCATAATTCTTCTAGAGAGAGAAAGTAGAAAGAGAGAGAAGAGGATCCATAAGCTTGGAGGATCGTCGCCCACCCGACGTTCAAGCTAGTGCAAGGAATATGTAGGAAGATCGTAAGGTCATCATCTTGATTTCGTTTCTCCGCACAACGAATCAAAAGGTAAAATCATATACTCTCTTCTATGATTTTATGTGAATTAAATTGTGATTCATACATGAACGCACGATCCGGGAAAACGACGAACCTCGGGGACGGGGATTCGAGATCCCCGACGAGGATCGAAGGTGGCGGTCGAACCCTAGGGTTCGGACCGCCGGGACGCGCAAAGCCCTCGGCTGGAGCCGAGGGGCGATCGAGCCCGTGAGCTCGATCGCGGGTGTGCTACGGGGTCTCCCGTAGCTGCCTCGTACGTGCTACGGGTTCGCCCTTAGCGGGCGTGCGGGGCTGGACGCCCCGCGAGCAGCGAGCCCGTGAGCTCGCAGCTGGGCTGCTCGCAGCAGCCCAGGGATCGCTACGAGCGATCCCAGCGATCGCTACGAGAGCGATCGCGAGCCCCGTGCGGGGGCTCGGCTGGGCGCGCGGGTTCACCCGTGCAGTGCTCGGTCGAGCCTCGGGTCGTGTGGTGGTTCGCGGTTGGTTCTCCGACGATCGAGGATTTCGATCGGGTTATTATTTTCCGCAAATTTTAATGGCCCGGGATATCGATTTCCAGCACTACTCAGTCTGAAGGAACGCCCGTAGGGGAGCACGTTCTTAAGATGATGAGTCTGTTGAATGAACTTGAGATCCTAGGAGCTCAAATTGATGCTGAGTCGCAAGTCGACATCATACTCCAGTCTCTGACCCCTAGTTTTGAGCAGTTTCGCATGAGCTATAATATGGGTAAACTGTCTTATACTCTTGCGCAATTCCTGACTGAACTAAAGGCGACAGAGGGGATCTACAAGAAGAGCAAGTCTCAAGCACTTGTAGCTACCAAGTCCAAAAGCTTGAAAGCTGTTGGAGGTAGGAACAAGAAAAGGAAGCAAGCCTGGAAACCCGGTGGTGCCAAGAGGAGTGGACCACGAGTAGGGGCTGCAAAGCCAAGGGGCAAGTGTTTCCGATGCAATAAGTCTGGACACTGGAAGTCTGAATGTCCTCTCAAAGGTACGAATTTTTCTTTAGTCGTAAAAACATAGTCAGCGGTATTATCTACCAGAATTCTGGTGTGTAGATATGGAACCACTGACGGTATGTGCATTTTGAATGCAGGGGTTCCAGAAAACTCGGCGACTTAGAGAAGAAAAGTTCGAGTCTACACGGGCAAAAGCTGTAGAGGATGCAGCGGTTGCGGTGGAAGACATTTATCTGCTTTAGTAGTTAAATAGGATTTCATTTCAAGTTTATTGCATTATGTACCCTTTATTTTAGAAAGAACGTTTTGTTCTGGATTTCTATTATTTATGAATGGATATTTTATTTCTTTAATCATGTTGATGATTTTGATAAGAAATAATGGTATTATCTATTCTGGTACATTAGGTAGCAATAATGTGAATGATGAATCCTTAGTCTACCACGATGCAACAAACCATTTATAACTTGTTTCTTTCTTATTAGATATATTTCTTGTTAAATCATTATACTTGTGAATTCTTATACTTAGTAGTATTTATTCAAATATGATTCAAAAGGTCGAAATTGATTTGATCAATTATAGTTGAAGGAATGGACCTTCCGACCTAAGAATTGAATTTGGAAGATAATACAACTAAGCATGCCTTTCTGTTTAGAAAGTAGAATTCGGACAAGTATTGAGAATGATCAATGATATATGCAGTCATATGTGTAAAATGCGAGTCATTCTTTAAGAATACTCGAAGATGGATTAGAATACTTGATGTGCCATAAAAGCAAAGTGTTATTAAGTCACAAAGCAATTATGGGGAACCTTCAAAGTATATCCATTGGAAGCCTACGACTTAGTTGCGGAGGCCATCACATAACACATAGCATAATCAAAGATTGGGATTAAGTCTCAATTGACTTCACCATACACTTACGTGTAGAGATGGTGTGTCGGCAATAAGAAATAGGAATCTAATAGTAAAATAACAAGTTGTTCGGAACTACCTATGTTCTGTGGATATTTCTAGAGACAACGGCACATTGAATGTGGTTGTAGGATATCCTAGGATAACAAAAGGATTGTGTTCTATAGTACTATGAACCAGAAGGACATTTCGTCCGGTTCTTAGAGGAAGACTATTAGATGAACCACAAAGCCCGAACTGATGTAATACCTTGGAATGAGAAAAAGGACAAAGACTAGGAACCAGCCAAAATCGATTAGTAGTACACCACTAACTGCATCTACTGTTATTACTATTATACACCGGGACGCCGTTGCAGTGGGAGGTTGTTGAACAACCAAGAGATGATCATAAGACTAGAAGAGTTTTGAACTCTGGATCTAGTAGAGATGAAATCGATCCCTAGCTTTGCATAAGAGGCGGTACTAAATGTGCCTACTTGGATAGCAATAAATATTATTGTTAAGAGGCAAGATCATTTAGAAGTACAAGCTTAGTAAATCCATTTATGGATTGTAACAAAGCTATGAATCGTGGAACTTGCAAATTGATGAGATAGTCCATCTAATGGATTCATCAAAAAGCATAGACGAAAGTGTATTGGAAACGTAATGGAAACAAGGTGGTGTTTCTCGGAGATTTTATGTAGATAACATTTTATCATTGGAAACAATGTAAAGATATTGTCAGACATAAGATTATGGTTGTCTAAATAAATTGGGACATAAGATTGAGTAGAAGTTAGAGCATGTTCTTAAGTTCTTTTGATCTAAGAATAAGAACATTGTACTTCTCCTAGATATCTTATACGATTATGGTTTGTTTTAAACATGCATAATTCTGAGAAAGGTTATTGCCTTTCAGAAACAGAACACATTTGTCTAAAGGTATGTGTTTCGAACACATAAATGAGATAGATGATACAAAGCAGTTTCCTACACCTTGTGTGGAAAGCTTAATGAATGCAAATGTTGAAAAAAAAGAACCTGATATCAACTATGCGGTTTGCGTAGTGGGAGGATATCAAAGTAATCTGGACAAGAGATTTTCGGATGCTGTAATAGTACTTGGAAGTACCGGATTACTAGGCAAGACGAAATCTTCTTGGATTACATATTCTTAGATTTCAAATCAAAGAAGGACCAGTGTAAGTCGATATCAGGCTATGTGTTCACTTTTAGAAAAAGGTGGAACCATGAAATGAAAGAGTGATAAGCAGGAAGCTTCTCAGACTCTCTCATAATCGAATGGCAGCCTCAGAGGCAGCGGAAGTTTTGGTTAGGTTCCGGGATAACCTCTTGACTTGGATATGACTCTTAGTTTACCAAAGGCTATTGGATAGCGGTGCATGGTAAACTGGAAGAAGTCATAGGTCAAAAAGTGATGCTAACACATAGAGCAAGTACCACCTGATTCGAGTCATCGTCTAGATAGACGAGGCAGTAGTCACCAAGATAACTTCAGAGCGGCAACCTAGATTGCTCATTCACATAGTACTTCAGGGAAGTATAACTTAAGCACGTGATGAGTATGGGAGTCGGGAGTTTGGAGGAAATGACTAGACCTTAGTACAAGTGGGAGATTGTTGGAGTTGTGTACTTAATGTCTAGATTTAAGTATCGGTAAACTCCCGGTCATAGCATTTAACCTAGTTAAATAATAAACAATTATTTGCATTTAATTATTATTAATTAAATTATGCAAAATATAGTCCTGGATTTTATACGTTGTAGTTAGTATGGTGTGTCGGGCCCACACAGAAGATCATACTATCGGTTACTCGTATTTAATCAAACAGTTGCTCATGACCTAGATGGACAAAGACCAATCCATCGGTATAGTCGTTGTGTGAGAGAGAAAATAATTTATCTTAATTATTTTATAACACTTGTACACTTGGTGTATTGGGCGGATCGCTTGAGATTTATCAATTAGGATTGCCTTTGATAATTGATTTAAATCTCAGAGTATTTTATTCTTAATCCCCGATACTATTGCGGGTGTGTATATTTAATATAAGAGACTTTGATTTTCCAAAGGAATTAACCGATTTAATTATTGGGTTAATTGCCGGTAAAATTGGGTCGCTATATTTTATATATGACATGCCGTGAATACTTGACGGGAAAGTGTATCCCGGAAGGGTTGATAATATCCCCGAGATGAGTTCATAAGGAATTATTGTGTAAACCTCATGAGTGGATTTGTTCCGCACAATAATTAAGGTTGAATGGTACTATTCTCGGATATAAGAGATGAATAAATTAATTAGCAATAAATTAATTTTATCCATGGATATTTAAATCTTAAATACGCGGAATAAATAATACTACCGGAGAAATATTATTTGATATAATATGGTTTAATATTGGGAGTGCAATTAATTTATATAGTGGAAAATAAATTAATTAATATTGATAAGGATTAATAGACTTGGGCTTGGGCTCAATTTAATCATCAATATTGGAAGCCCAATATTCCACCTCCTTTTGATCCCCTACGTAGCCTATAAAAGCACTACATGGCCTTCATAATTAATACACATCATAAGACAAGAATATCATACTTGATATTTCTTGAGAGTTGAAGGAGATCCATAGGAGTTCGATAGATCGTCGCCCACACGACGTTCGGACGAGGTGCAAGGAATACGTAGGAAGATTCGAAGGTCTTCAACGTTTTGATTTCGTTTCTCCGCACAACGAATCGAGGTATAAAATCATAAACTCCTTCTATGATTTTATGTGAATTATAATTGTGATATATACATGAACGCACGATCCGGGAAAAACGTATGAACTTCGGGGACGGGGATTCCAGATCCCCGGCGAAGATCAAGACGAACCCTCGGCTGGGAGCCGAGGGAGAGGCGGTCGAGCCCTAGGGCTTCGACCGCTGGGAGCGGCTACGCGAGGGGAGCCCCGGCTGGACGCCGGGGCGAGCGATCGACCTAGGGTCGATCGCTGGGGACCGTCGCGGCTTCGCGCCGCGGCTGGTGGTCCCCCCTCCCTTCGGTGGTGGCGTTGAGTCGCCGGACTCACCGCCCGGGGCTGCCGGAGCAGCCCCACGCGATCGATTTCGATCGCGAGCCCCGCGGTGGGGCTCGGCTAGGGTTTCGGCCGCGGGTTCATCCCGCGGCGATTCTCCGGTTGAGCTCCGGATACCGTAGTGCTCGTGATCGGTTTCCGGCGATGGGATTTCGGTCGGGGTTATCGGTTCCGCAATTTTTGATACCCTAGGATATCGATTTCCAGCAGTTGACACACGCCCCGGTATTATCTCTTCCTAACTTTTCTAAATCTTTTGAGATTGAATGTGATGCTTCTGGAATTGGTATTGGTGCAGTGTTGATGCAAGAACGTCGTCCGATAGCTTACTTCAGCGAGAAACTACATGGAGCTACGTTGAACTATCCGACGTATGACAAGGAGTTGTATGCCCTGGTGAGAGCTCTTCAGACGTGGCAGCATTATCTATGGCCTCGGGAGTTCAACATTCACACAGACCATAAGTCATTGAAGCACCTCAAAGGGCAGCACAAGCTGGATAGGCGTCATGCGAGATGGATGGAGTTCATTGAGACGTTTCCATACGTCATCAAATACAAGCAAGGTAAGGAGAATGTGGTGGCTGATGCCCTTTCTCGGAGGTATGCTCTAATTTCGACCTTAGATGCTAAGTTACTTGGTTTTGAGCATATTAAGGGTCTATATGAGCATGATGATGATTTTGGTGAGATTTATAAAGCATGTGTACATACTGCTAGTGGGGATTATTTTAGGCATGATGATTTTCTCTTTAGGAAAAATAAACTGTGTGTGCCTAAATGCTCTTTACGTGATTTATTGTTGCTTGAATCTCATGGTGGGGGATTAATGGGACATTTTGGTATTGCTAAGACTTTATCTGTTCTGCATGAGCATTTCTTTTGGCCTCATATGAAACGTGATGTTGAGAGAGTTTGTGGTCGTTGTCTTATATGCAAACAGGCTAAGTCTAGAGTTAATTCCCATGGATTATACACACCTTTGCCTATTCCTGCATCACTTTGGATTGATATTTCTATGGATTTTGTGATGGGTTTACCTAGGACTAAGCGAGGTAGTGATTCCATTTTTGTGGTAGTTGATATTTTCTCTAAGATGGCACATTTTATTCCATGTCATAAACCTGATGATGCATCGCATGTGGCTGGATTATTCTTTAGAGAGATTGTTAGATTGCATGGCATGCCTAGGACTATTGTGTCTGACAGGGATTCTAAGTTTCTAAGTTATTTCTGGAAGACATTGTGGTGTAAGCTAGGTACGAAATTGCTGTTTTCTACTACTTGTCATCCCCAGACTGATGGTCAAACTGAGGTAGTAAATAGGACTTTGTCTACTTTACTACGTGCTATTATCAAGAAAAACATTAAGTCTTGGGAGGAGTGTTTGCCTCATGTAGAGTTTGCATATAATCGTTGTGTTCATTCTGCTACTAAGTTTTCTCCATTTGAGATTGTGTATGGTTTTAATCCTGTGACTCCTTTGGATTTATCTCCTTTACCTGAGCATGAGCATACTGATCTTGATGGCCAGAAAAGGGCTGATTTTGTGAAACCGATACACGAGACTGGAGGATGAAGATAGAGAGGCGAACCAAGCAATATGCCGAGCAAGCGAACAAGGGACGTCGCAAAGTAGTGTTTGAGCCTGGTGATTGGGTGTGGTTGCATATGCGTAAGGAGAGGATTCCATTGCAGCGCCGTTCGAAATTACTTCCTCGCGGCGATGGACCATTCCAAGTGTTAGTGCGTATCAAGGACAATGCATACAAGCTGGATCTTCCAGGTGAGTACAATGTTAGTGCTACGTTCAATGTTACTGACTTAAGTTTGTTCGATGCAGGTGACGACTTGGATTTGAGGACAAATCCTCTTCAAGAGGAGGGGAATGATGCAGCCCAAGAGTCGTCATTGATACAAGACCCGGTTCATGTTCCAGCTGGACAAGTTACGCGCTCGAGAGCCAAGAAGTTCAAGGCATGCTTGATGGTGATGATCCAAGAAGTCTGGGAGCAAGAGCTATTGAAGAAACCCATTGTGGAGGAGGAGAAGCCGAGCCTTGTCAACTTGATTATGTACGAGGAGGCCGATCCATCAGAGGACATGGAGTTTCAAGCTGGATCGACAGAAAAGACGCTAGAACGGAGGTCAGATGAGAGCCGAGGACGCGCCGCTGAATTCGGCTATGAAAATGGCGTGGTGTCGGGCGACATGGGAAGCTGTCGGCCGACAGTTGGTTTGTCGGGCGACACCTCTGAGCTGTCGGCCGACAGACAGTGTAGTTTTGATAAAGATCGCAGGTTGAGCCTGCGAGCGACGGAGACTTGTCGGACGGCAGGTTTTCCTGTCGGGCGACAAGAGGATGTCGGCCGACAGCCCTTTTATGTCAGCCGACAAAGTGCCAGAAATCGTGAAAACTTCAGCGGGCGTGATTCCTATTTCGGTTTTTATTCCTTTTCTTTGATTTTTTAGGTCAGCCTATATAAAGGCCTTTTGAAACCTATTGTTAAACACAACTTTTGTGATAATTAATTTTTGATTTGCGAGATTATTCTCTCTACTCTTTTCATTCTCTTTTCGATTGTGCCAAAAGAGATCAACCGACGAATCAACGAAGCATACATACTTCGTTTGTGTGTCTACATCATCTTCAAGTAGCTGCATCAATTCCGTTCTGGGGGTTAGGTTTTCAATCTAATCAATTCAACGAATTAGGTTCAGAAGTTTGGGGATTTTCATCCATTAGGTATCCGAAACCCGAATTCCGTATTCAATTCTTTCCATCATCAACGAGGTACGTATCACAGAAGGGGTTGGCCACCACTCTATCCAGGCGTCGCCACTTCCGATCCTCCTCCTGTTGATTATGCCATGTATACCACGGTCCGACCGTCGGTAGAGTGACCAAATCAGCTGCATTCAGACATGCCTGGAACTCGTTATCTGTCACCAAAGCCGCTCTACCTCCCAGAGCCTCACTCTCATCCACGATGGTATTGAAGTCCCCCAACACCACCCAATCAGTATCCTGCAAGTGCTTAGAGGTAGACAGGATATAGTCCCATAATACTCTCCTCTCAATCACAGTATTATATCCTTAAACAAATGTATAGAACCGAGTGGCAGCCGTCTTGAGCTCCGTAACGCGACAATGTATCCACTGATCAGACATATGAACCATCTGCACATCCACCAAACTATGATCCCATCCGACCCAAATCCGTGTGCCCGACCCAGAAGTATAATCAATAAACCGATCCCATGAAGAGAAAACTCGATCAGCAATAAAAGAGGACTTACGTTCAATGACGCGTGTCTCCAGAAGGGCGACGAGACAGACCGAGTGCTCCTGAATAATATCCCGGACAGCCCTCTGGTGATCCGGTTTATTCAGGCCTCGAACATTCCAACATAGTGTACTACACATTGTCACCAATAGAGAGGGCTGCTATAGGACCCTTGTCGACCACCAATCTCATATCTACTGGTGCACACTCACAGACCTCATTTATCGGATCTCTCGGTTCAGCCTCATTCGTACTTGAATCATCCCTTATCGCCCCGGTAAGTTCATCAATTTCTTTATCCCCGATGGCGTCTAAATTGTGAAACGCATTAGTCGTAGTAATCTCCTTTCCCTTAGTCAAATCAGCCTGAATTCCCTTCTTTGGCTTCTCGGTCCCTAACCCAGGTTCCAGAAACCGAGCCCCACTCCCTGTACTTTTACTTTTAACAACTACTTTCGATCGTGATTGTGGAGTGTCTACCCGTGAATAATCAACCCCTCCCACTTCCGTAGTCATCTCTTTTCCCATCGAAACAGTAACTAAAGCCTTCGTCCCTACTGTACTCGTCGACGCGGTACCTGTCCGTAAATTGTTTTTGCATCCCACCACTTTCCATTCATTATTATTTGGAACAGGTACATTAATTTTAGCCGGCACATGGTGACGTTCTTTCGGTTCGAATCTGGTAATTTGCCAGTTTTCCTTCTTTTCAGTGAGGGGCAGACCTTGTTAGAGTGCCCAAAGGAGTTACGTCAGTTAGGGCTTTGTTGTTCATCTAATAGTCTTCTTCTAAGAACTTGGCGTTAGAGCTTATAACGTCCTTCTGGTTCATAGTACTATAGAACACACAATATTCTGTTCATCTAGGATATCCTACAACCACATTCAATGTGCCGTTGTTTCCAGAAATATCCATAGAACACAGGTAGTTCCGAACAACTTGTCCTTTTACTTATTAGAATTCTATTTCTTATTTCCGACATACCATTTCTACACGTGAGTGTATGGTGTAGTCATTTGAGACTTAATCCCAATCTTTGATTATGCTATGTGTTATTTAGATAGGTGGTAGCCTCCGCGACTAAGTCGCAGGCTTCCAATGGATATACTTAGAAGGTTCCTCATAATAGCTCTGTGTCTATTGACTAGTCAAAACACTTCGCTTTTATGGCACATCAAGTATTCTAATCCATCTTCGAGTATTCTTAAAAGAATCACTCGCACCTTTCTAATTACTCATACGTCTGCATAAATCAGTAACAATCAATTTCAATACTTGTCTGAATTCTATTTACCGAAAGGTATGCTTAGTTGTATTATCTTCCAAATTCAATTCTTAGGTTGGAAGGTCCATTCCTTCAACTATAATTGATCAAATCAATTTCGACCTTTTTGAATCTTATTTGAATAAATACTACTAAGTATAAGAATTCACAAGTATAATGATTTAATAAGAAGTAAAACAAGTTATAGAACGGTTTGTTGCATCGTGGTAGACTAAGGATTTATCATTCATATTATTGCTATCTAATGTACCAGAATAGATAATACCATTATTTCTTATCAAAATCATCAAATGATTAAAGAAATAAAATATCCATTCATAAATAATAGAAATCCAGAACAAAGTTCTTTCTAAAATAAAGGGTACATAAAGCAATAAATTTGAAATGAAATCCTATAACTACTTAAAAGCAGATAAATGTCTTCCACTGCAACAGCTGCCTCCTCTACAGCTTTGCCCATGTAGACTCGAACTCTTCTTCTCTAAGTCGCCGGGAACCCCTGCATTTTTAAAATGCACACACCGTCAGTGGTTCCATATCTACACACCAGAATTCTGGTAGATAATACCGCTGACTATGTTTTTACGACTAAAGAATAATTCGTACCTTTGAGAGGACAATCAGACTTCCAGTGTCCAGACTTATTGCATCGGAAGCACTTGCCTCTTGGCTTGGCAGCCCCCACTCGTGGTCCATTCCTCTTGGCACCACTGGGTTTCCAGGCTTGCTTCCTTTTCTTGCCCCTACTTCCAACAGGCTTCAAGCCTTTGGACTTGATAGCTAAAAGCGCTTGAGACTTGCCCTTCTTGTAGATCCCCTCTGCCGCCTTCAGTTCAGTCAGGAGTTGCGCAAGAGTATAAGATAGTTTACCCATATTATAACTCATGCGAAACTGCTCAAAACTAGGGGTCAGAGACTGGAGTATGATGTCGACTTGCGTCTCCCCATCAATTTGAGTTCCTAGGATCTCAAGTTCATTCAACAAACTCATCATCTTAAGAACGTGCTCCCCAACGGGCGTTCCTTCAGACTGAGTAGTTTTCATAAGGACTCTCATGGCTTCTTGCCTTGCCGCACGATCTTGCTCCCCAAACATCTCTTTGAGGTTAGACAACATATCATAGGCAGTGGCCATCGACTCAAAGATTGAACACCACGAGATGCTGAACATGAACTATAAGAATACCAGTCAAAATAACACATCCCGAGTTAGTATTCAAGCGTTCAACACACTGCAAAACATTCAAAAACATTTTAGTAGAGATTTAAGCGGTGATACGAGGCAGTGAAGAGCAAATATTTTCCCAGAAAAGAATCCACATTTTCATCAGTTCCCAAAACCAAAAAAAAAAATTCACACACGGTGATAGCAACTTTGAGGTATAAGGAAAAATCTCTCATATTAAAAATCGGTGGAATGGACCGAAGTATGTTGATAGACATTTAACTTTGTTGGAAATCGATATCCCGGGCTATTAAAATTTGCGGAAAATAATAACCCGAACGAAATCCTCTCGCCGGAAACACGCGAACCACCCAACGACGCCGAAGCTCGACACGAGTATCGCCGTGAGCGAACTCACGGCTAAACCCTAGCCGAGCCCCCGCCGTGAGGAGGGCTCGCGATCGCGCACATGCGATCGCCGGGCTGCCCAGCAGCCCCCCGGCAGTGAGTCCGGAGACTCACCGCCGCCGTCGGAGGAGGGCGGTCAGCTCCAGGCTGACCCGCCGCGGCCCAGCCGCGGCTTCCCTTGCGATCGACCTCACGGTCGATCGCATGCCCCGGCATCCAGTCGGGGCTCCTCCCGTGCGCATGCCGCCGGTCGAGGAGGCGGGAGGGTCCACCCGCCGTGGCACCAGCCCACGGCGAACCCCCGGCGATCGACTTCACGTCGATCGCATGCCCCGGCGTCCAGCCGGGGCTTACCTCGTCCGCGCGCGCCGGAGGTCGAACCCTAGGGTTCGGCCGCCCCTTCTCGATCCCGACGGGGATCGCGTGATACCTGTATCCCGGTCTCGACGTTCTCCCGGATCGTATGTTCATGTACGTATTACAATTAATTCACATAAAATCATATAAGGGAGTTTATGATTTTACCTTTTGATTCGTTGTGTGGCGAAACGAAATCAATTGATGACCTTACGATCTTCCCACGTATTCCTTGCACTAGCTTGAACGTCGGGTGGGCGACGATCTTCCAAGCTTATGGATCCTCTTCTCTCTCTCTCTCTACTTTCTCTCTCTAGAAGAATTATGATCTTCAAGTTATGAGAATAGAGAAGACCATGTAGTGCTTTTATAGACTATGTAGGGGATCTTAAGGAGGTGGAATATTGGGTTTCCAATATTAATGATTAAATTGAGCCCAAGCCCAAATCTATTAATCCCATTAATATTAATTAATTTATTTTATACTATATAAATTAATTGCACTCCCAATATTAAACCATATTATATCAAATAATATTTCTCCGGTAGTATTATTTATTCCGTGTATTTAAGATATAAATATCCATGAATAAAATTAATTTATTGCTAATTAATTTATTCATCTCTTAAATCCGAGACTAGTACCATTCAACCTTAATTATTATGCGGAACGAATCCACCTGCAGGGTTTACATAATAATTCCTTATGAACTCATCTCGGGGATATTATCAACCCTTACGGGATACACTTTCCCGTCAAGTATTCACGGCATGCCATATATAAAATATAGTGACCCAACTTAACCGGTAATTGACCCAATGATTAAACCGGTCAATTCCTTTGGAAAATCAAAGTCACTTATATTAAATATACACACCCGCAATAGTATCGGGGATTAAGAATAAAATACACTAAGATTTAAATCGATTATCGCCGGCAATCCTAATCGATAAATCTCAAGCAGATCCGCCCAATACACCAAGTGTACAAGTGTGATAAAATAATCAAGACAAATTATTTTCTCTCTCACACAACGACTATACCGATGGATTGGTCCGTGTCCATCTAGGTCGTGAGCAACTGTTCGATTAAATACGAGTAACCGATAGTATGATCTTCTGTGTGAGCCCGACACACCATACTAACTACAACGTATAGAATCCAGGACTATCATTTGCATATATTTAATTATAAATAATTAAACGCAAATAATTGTTTATTTAATTAAATAGATTAGTGGCAATGGATCGTGAGTTTCCGGTACTTAAATCTAGACATTAAGTACACAACTCCAACAATCTCCCACTTGTACTAAGGTCTAGTCATTTCCTCCAAACTCCCGACTCCCATACTCATCACGTGCTTAAGTTGTACTTCCAAGAAGTACTATGTGAATGAGCACTCTAGGTTGCCGCTCTGAAGTTATCTTGGTGACTACAGCGTCGTCTCCCTTGACGATGACTCGTATCAGGTGGTACTTGCTCTATGTGTTATCTTACACTTATGGACTTGTTGATGGAGTTGTATTCTAAATGTCTAGTTTAGTGCAAATACGGAACTCCTTATCTATACCTTAATTCGAGATATGATTCAAGCATGATTGCATTTAATGCAATAGTCCTTGATGTATACGTTGTAGACAATATGGCGTGAGGAGACACGCGGAAGATCATACTGTCGGTTACTCGTATACTATCGAACAGTAGCTCACGACTTAGATGGACAGGGACAATCCGTTGGTACGTCGTAGTGTGACTGGTAGATAGTCGGTCTTGACTATCATGTTACACTCGTACACTTGGTGTATTGAGCAGGACCACGGGAGGGCGTTCGATTTATACTAATCGCAGTAATCGAACTAGACCTCAGATATTACGGATATACGAATTCCTAATCCCTATATAATTATAGGTGCGTGTGTCCAGTTCTCGGTTCTTTGACTTACTAGTGAGTGAGACTAATTGATTAGTCAATATTCTCGGTAAATTGGGAATCGGAATTGTACACACGACATGCTATAGATTATAGACAGGAAACCGTGTCCCATTTATTGGGTTGATGATGTCCCCGAGATGAGCTCATAAAGTTTATCATGTAAACCCTGCAGGTGGATTCGTTCCACATGATAATAAGGATGAGTGGTACTAGTCTCGGATAACAAGAAACGAGTTAATTTAATTATTAGTAATTAAAGTTAATTCGTGGACATACGATATCTTAAACACGGGGAAAGTCGTATATGTAATTCGGCGGAATTATTATTGTTGAAATAATATAAATTAATTATTGGGAATTCAATTATAATTTTATAGTGGAATTAATTATAATTAAAATTGTGGAATTTAATTAAGGTTTGCCTTTTAGGACGCCGAGTTAATTAAATTGCAATTTAGCCTAATAATTAATTTACATAAGGTCCCTGGTGTAGCTCTATAAATACCTCACCCTCTCTTTCTCTAAACCTAAGAAACGCCGCTATTTTATTTTTGCGGAGAAAAATAAATTGTTGCGCAATTATAGAGAAAATAAAAGCTTGCGCAATTAATTTTCCTCTGCTTAATTAATTCAGATTAGCGCAGTAATAATTCTGTAGAAATAATTTTGCTTGCGCAAATATATTTCTGAGACAGAGGATATTATTCCTACGGTGGGTTCAAGAGAGAAAGGAGAAGAGGAAGGTTCAGCGGATCGTTGCCCACTCAACGGTTGAACGTCGGGGATAGAGACATACACCGGAAGGCTTCGTGGTCTCAACAATTCGGCTTCTCCGAATCACGCGACAAAGGTATAAGAAATCGAAACCCTTATTCCGCATACGTTTCGTTTTCTATTTCGTTAAAAATACATAGGATCTAAGATCGGGTTCCGGGCGTCGTGGATCATGTTCCTCGACTACTGGGGGTCAAGGACCTCCGGATCGGTAGTCGGAAGAGGAAAATCGACCCGGAAACGCGCTCGGAACAGCAGGTCGCGTTGCTGTTCGCGGACAAACGGCGGTCGCCGGAGGGCAAACGGCGGTCGCCGTTTCGCTGTTTTTCGGGCAGCCAGCTCTGGTTCGCGCGGTTGTCCTTCGGGGCAATGGCTGGGCGTGAATCGGTACACGGGCTGGCACGTGAACGGAGTAACGGACCTGGAGGTCGACTGGGATCGTTCAGATGTTCGAGTGATCGAACGAACGCATCCCGGGTAGTCGATTTCCAACAATTGGTATCAGAGCCGGTTTTGTCGATTCGTTGTATTTTTGCGAGATTTGTTTTGCAGGTTCGAACCCGGTTATTATGGCCAACGTTGTGATAGTATGTTGTGCTTTAATTTGTGGTTTTGATTTAACTCTCGGGCTTGTCGAGATTGTTTTTGTTTTGGAAAAACGATGCTTGTTTGTAATAGATAAAAACGACGGGTTGAGTCGTTAGGTTTATTTATTTTTCGTTGTATCCGGGACATGTATAGGGTCGATCACCTTGTATAGGATCGATGCTGAACTTAGTAAGTTAATTCTTGTAATTTTTCTTACTAATTTTGGTGGATCGAGACGAGATCAAAACCCGGAGAAACGAGGATCGAGGAGAGCGAACCGGCAACGGGCAGCCATCGAACACACCCCGTGTTCGCGACGGGCAGCAGCGGGGCTGGGGTTCGTTCGACCCCACGGACGACTCAACGAGGCTCGAGACGAGGCTCCAGTGGGAGGAGTTCGTCTCTTGACCCTCGAGCGAGTCGGTGGTGGACCGAGATCGAGACGAGCAACGAGATGAAGTTCCAAGAGACGTGCATTGGAAAATATTTAAGGCCATAATAATCGGGGCCACGTTAATTGCTTTTTATGTGATTTACGTGTTTATTATTATGCTTAAATTATTTATGCATGTTATCCCTTATAGTAAAATACTAAGTGGGAGAGGGATTGGAAACAATCCCGCGGTCTCCATTCTCTGTTTTGAATGTGATGTGTATTGACTTACGAGTTGGCTTTAGTGTCATCCTCCCTATCGGATAAAGTCGATACACGGATATCACTGGATCAAAATTCGAATTTAAAATCCACTTATAAAATTGAACAATTATATTTCTCAAAAGCAATGCCTAATCTGTCTTTCAAAGACTAATTTCAACTCGACTCATTCTCACCCCGGGGAGTGGAATGGAACCAAAGCGCTTGGTTATGTCGATGACACAGATTAGAGACATTCGAGTCATTCGATGACTAGATCGATTGTCTTGTTGTCTCCCTCACCTAGTGAGAGATAGGGCTCAATTGCATGATTGATCGCTGGTTAGAAACTTCGAGTTTCACTTACGAGATATCAAGCTTTGATTAATAAAATTGTGAAAATTAATAAATGTAAGAGTCAATTAACAAAGTTGTTTGTTTTAGTAAACGTCCACACTATCGTGGCTTGCTAAATGGAAACAGTACTTTGGGTTAATTGAGACTATATGACATTTAAATAAGTAGGATTCAATTAATAAAGTTGTTTGTTTAGTAAACGTCCACACTAACGTGGCTTGCTAGATGGAAACGGAACTTTAGGATTAATTGAGGCTCGACAGTTATAGAAAGTCGTGGAGGACCGCATGTCAACGTAAACGTCCACATGAACGTGGCTTGCGGTGGACATGTAGTTCCCGAGCGGTGGACTTAGTACTGAGAAATGGTATACACTTAGGTACGCTTTATAGTATCCTCCCCATCGGAGTCACTGCTATAATGATGTACGACCGATGTGAAATCCAATCATAAAATCATTTGGACTGGTAAACGTCCACAAGAACGTGGCTTGCTATGTCTGATGGGATTTTGGAAATGATTGGTAGTTTAATGATATCACTTAAGGGAAATGATATCGAATTAAACTCATTGTTTGTTTTATATGGTATTATTCCCATTAAAAGTCAACAAACTCACTGAACCTTTTTGTATGGATTGGAAAAGAAACTCGGACATTGTCCTAACTGCAGATGAGTACAATTATGTACTCCAAGTCAATTGACCTACCGAACCAAATGATGCTTCCACTACTGAGGAAAGGAAACTCATTGGAAATGGATCAAGGCTATGAGATGACGCAGAGCAACATTATGACTTTCATGTCAAAAGTGCTGCGACATCGGATCATGCCCTGACCATTACCTATGATATGATGCTTAACCTCAAGAAGTTTTGGTTATCAGGACAGGACATCCGGGCAAAGTGAAATGAGGCAACTCATGACGGCCATCATGTCGGAAAGAGCGCCCGTAAGGGATCACGTTCTTAGAATGATGGGCTATCTTAATGAGATAGAGATTCTGGGAACAATTATCAATGGGGTAACCCAGGTTGATTTTGTGCTCCAGTCTCTGCCGAGAAGTTTTGAGCAGTTCCGCCTAAAATAACATGGATAAGAGGTCTTATTCAATGGCGGAGCTCCTGGTTGAACTTCAAGCGGCTGAGGGAATCTTTAATGGCTCTCAAAACACTTGTGGCTGAGAAATTGGCTCTTCCTAGGCCTTCGGGCGGCAAAAGGAAGAAGAAGAAGAAAATACGGAAACCCAGTGGGCCTAATATATCTGGACCACGGAATGGGAAAAGCAAGCCCAAGGGGTAAGTGCTTCCGTTGTAAGCAGTTTGGATACTGGGAGTTTGATTGTCCTCTCAAAGCAACTAGAAGTTAACTTCTCCTTAGTCACCGAAACATGTTTAGTGGTGTTATCTACCAGTACCTGGTGTGTGGATACGGAAACCACTAATCATGTCTGCATTTAAATGCGGGGGTTCCAGGAAACCCGGAGACTTAGAAAGGAAGAAGTAGTAACCTACATGGGCAATAATGTTAAGGTAACAGCCGTTGCAGTGGGAGATGTTAAATGTTTTAACGGTAGGATTTTAGTTCTAATAAATTGTCTTTATGTGCCGACATTTAGAAAGAAATTTCATTTCGGATTTCTAAGTTGGCTTAGAATAGATATTCTGTTTCTTTAGGAAACGGGGATATTATCTATTCTGGTATATTGATAGACAATTTAATACTAAATCCGTATTCTTCCATGATGCAACAGACCGGAGCTAATAACACAATGTCGAACCCCAATAAGAGTAAAGATCATTCTAGGATAAATCAAATGTACTTATGGAATCTTAGGCTAGATCATTTTAACTTGAGTACGATTCAAAGGGTGAAGGCTGATGGACTACTCAGCCAGGTTGAAGGAAAGGACCTTCCAACCTTCGAATCATACTTGGATGTTTTAATGACCGAGCAACCCTTTACGGTTAAAGGGAAAAGATCCAAGAAAGTACTAGAGTTGATTCGTTCTGATATATGCAGACCTCTTTGAGGAGTAAGGCATACTTATCAGAAAATGGGATTAACTCCCAACAGACTACACCATTTATGCCTCGGCAAAATAATGTGTTGTAAAGAAGGAATAGGACTCTTATAGATATGGGATAGTAGACATTCGGAGTTACCCAAATCGTTTTTGGGATATGGCTTGGAAACAGCGGCGTTTATCCTGAACTTGATTCCTTTGGAAACTTGTACTGATATTCGGCTGTTTATAGGATACCCTAAGAAAACGAATTGAGATATGTAATATAGTCCAAAGGACCAGATGTTCATTGATTGCATCAATGTTCGGTTCTTAGACATGGACTATATATATGCAAGATCACAAGCCAAGAGTAGAGTAATACTTAATGTGCTTAGAGGGACTGATCAAGACTTAGAACCAGCCTAACTGAGTAGTTCACTACTATAATCTTTAGTCACTAAAGATACACCGGAGCGTCGTCGTAGTGGGAGGGTTGTTAGACAACCCAACATGTTCATGTTTATAGGTGAGTCTTCGGACTTGTTACCTGGAGAATATGAAGCCGAACCCTGGATCTATGACGAGACGCTGAAAGATCAAGATGCTCAGTCTTGGCAAAAGTCGATCCGGATTCTTTTGTCTTCACATGGAAGATGGAAGTCAAGACAGATTTCCTAAATCGAAGTCTTGACGGGGCCATCTGTGTGGGACAGCCAGAGAGATTCATCGAAAAGAACCAAGAGCATTCGGTAAGCAAGCTTAATCAATCTTAGGATTGAAGGAAGCTTCAAGATCTTGGACACATGCGGACCTATGAGAAAATCCATTTCATGGATTCATTCAAGGCATGTTTAGGTCCTGAGTGTAATAAAGAAGTGACAGAAAAGATGTGGTGTTTTCTCATTCTTTATGTAGACGACATCCTTCTAAATTGGCAACAATATGAAAGATGTTATCGGACATAAAGGGATGGTTGTCCGAGTAATTCAATGTAAGATACTTAGGAGAAGTCGGGAATGTTCTTGGGATCAAAGTAATAAATGATCGCCAGAAAAGAACATAGAACTTATCTCGAGCCTCATACATAAATACAATTCTTACTCGTTGCAGCATACAGAATTCCAAGAAAGGTCTTCACCTTTTAGATGTGGAATTCGTCTATCTAAAGTTTTGTGTCCGACACAATAAAGGAGATAGATGAAGAGTAAGCAGTTCCCTGCACCTTAATGGTGGGTAGCTTAATGTATGTAATGCTATGCACGAGACTGATATCTACTATGCCGTGGGCATGGTGGTGAGATATCATAGTAATCCTGGAAAGGATCACTCGACTGATGTAAAGAACATGTTTAGGTTCCTGCAGAGGACCAGGAATTATGTTCTGAGTTACAAAGCAGTCAAGTTGTTTCCTTTGGATTACATAGAATTGGATTTCCAAATCAAACAGGGACAGTCGAAAGTCGAAGTCAGGCTATGTGTTCTCACTGTGAAGTGGAGCAGTCACATGGAAGAATGTAAAGCAGCGATGCATTACGGACTCTACCATGGAAACTGAAAGGATAACGGCCTCTGAGGCAGTTAAAAGGTCAGTGTGGCTCCAGAACTTCCTAAGGGACTTAGATGTGGTTTCTAGTTTACCCAAAGCTATTTTGAATAGCGGTATTGGCAAACTTGAAATGCCACGAGTCCACAGTGGGAGATAACACGTAGAGCGCAAGTACCACCTGATTCGAGAGATCGTCTAGTAAGACGATGCAGTTGTCACCTAGATAGCATCGAGAGGATTGCCTGGTAAACCCGTTCACAGAGGCACTTCCAGCGAAAGCGTTGGGTAGGCGTGATGAGGTTATGGGAATCTGATGTTTGGGAGAGGGCGACTAGACTTTTAGTATAAGTGGGAGATTGATGGAGTTGTATTCTAAATGTCTAGTTTAGTGCAAATACGGAACTCCTTATCTATACCTTAATTCGAGATATGATTCAAGCATGATTGCATTTAATGCAATAGTCCTTAATGTATACGTTGTAGACAATATGGCGTGAGGAGACACGCGGAAGATCATACTGTCGGTTACTCGTATACTATCGAACAGTAGCTCACGACTTAGATGGACAGGGACAATCCATTGGTACGTCGTAGTGTGACTGGTAGATAGTCGGTCTTGACTATCATGTTACACTCGTACACTTGGTGTATTGAGCAGGACCACGGGAGGGCGTTCGATTTATACTAATCGCAGTAATCGAACTAGACCTCAGATATTACGGATATACGAATTCCTAATCCCTATATAATTATAGGTGCGTGTGTCCAGTTCTCGGTTCTTTGACTTACTAGTGAGTGAGACCCATTTATTGGGTTGATGATGTCCCCGAGATGAGCTCATAAAGTTTATCATGTAAACCCTGCAGGTGGGAATCGGAATTGTACACACGGCATGCTATAGATTATAGACAGGAAACCGTGTCCCATTTATTGGGTTGATGATGTCCCCGAGATGAGCTCATAAAGTTTATCATCTATAATTGATTAGTCAATATTCTCGGTAAATTGGGAATCGGAATTGTACACACGGCATGCTATAGATTATAGACAGGAAACCGTGTCCCATTTATTGGGTTGATGATGTCCCCGAGATGAGCTCATAAAGTTTATCATGTAAATCCTGCAGGTGGATTCGTTCTACATGATAATAAGGATGAGTGGTACTAGTCTCGGATAACAAGAAACGAGTTAATTTAATTATTAGTAATTAAAGTTAATTCGTGGACATACGATATCTTAAACACGGGGAAAGTCGTATATGTAATTCGGCGGAATTATTATTGTTGAAATAATATAAATTAATTATTGGGAATTCAATTATAATTTTATAGTGGAATTAATTATAATTAAAATTGTGGAATTTAATTAAGGTTTGCCTTTTAGGACGCCGAGTTAATTAAATTGCAATTTAGCCTAATAATTAATTTCCATAAGGTCCCTGGTGTAGCTCTATAAATACCTCACCCTCTCTTTCTCTAAACCTAAGAAACGCCGCTATTTTCTTTTTGTGGAGAAAAATAAATTGTTGCGCAATTATTTTTCTGTAAAAATAAATAGAATAGCGCTGTTATTATTTTCTGGAGAAATTGATTGCTAGCGCAATTATATTTCTGAGAAAGAAGATCAAAACCTACGCCGCTATAATTAATTCTGCAGAGAAAATAAAAGCTTGCGCAATTAATTTTCCTCTGCTTAATTCAGATTAGCGCAGTAATAATTCTGTAGAAATAATTTTGCTTGCGCAAATATATTTCTGAGACAGAGGATATTATTCCTACGGAGGGTTCAAGAGAGAAAGGAGAAGAGGAAGGTTCAGCGGATCGTTGCCCACTCAACGGCTGAACGTCGGGGATAGAGACATACACCGGAAGGCTTCGTGGTCTCAACAATTCGGCTTCTCCGAATCACGCGACAAAGGTATAAGAAATCGAAACCCTTATTCCGCATACGTTTCGTTTTCTATTTCGTTAAAAATACATCGGATCTAAGATCGGGTTCCGGGCGTCGTGGATCATGTTCCTCGACTACTGGGGGTCAAGGACCTCCGGATCGGTAGTCGGAAGAGGAAAATCGACCCGGAAACGCGCTCGGAACAGCAGGTCGCGTTGCTGTTCGCGGACAAACGGCGGTCGCCGGAGGGCAAACGGCGGTCGCCGTTTCGCTGTTTTTCGGGCAGCCAGCTCTGGTTCGCGCGGTTGTCCTTCGGGGCAATGGCTGGGCGTGAATCGGTACACGGGCTGGCACGTGAACGGAGTAACGGACCTGGAGGTCGACTGGGATCGTTCAGATGTTCGAGTGATCGAACGAACGCATCCCGGGTAGTCGATTTCCAACACTTGTGACTTCTTACCATTTGCCATCGCACCGCTATTTACATAGCCATTGGCAAATAATGAATCACATCTAAGTCCCAGAGATTATCCTGGAGTTATGCCAAAACTTCCGCTGCCTCTGAGGCCGCTATTTGGTTACCCATGGCAGAGTCCGAAAAGCATCGTGCTTATCACTCTTCCATGTTAAAACTCCTTCTCCTTCAATAGTGAAACACATAGCCTGATATCGACTTACACCGGTCCTCATTCGATTAGAAATCTAAGAGAATGTAATCCAAAGGAAATGTTCGTCTGCTTCGTAGTCTAGAACAGTACTTCGAAAGTACTTTTTGTCGGAAATCGATATCCCGGGGTTAACGGAATTGCGGAAACATAACCCCGATCAAAATCCCTTCGCCGGAAACCACCGCGAACCACCTCACGAGCCGGAGCCCGGCCGAGAACACCCGCCGCGGGATGAACCCGCGGCTGCCCTAGCCGAGCCCCCGCGAGGGGCTCGCGATCGCGGTGGGCGATCGCATGGGGATGCATCGTGATGGAGTTATATTCTAAATGTCTAGTTTAGTGACAATATGGAACTCCTTATCTGTGTTTTTCATTATCTATTAATCAAACTGTCGGCATTTTTTGTCTACTTTGTACTTGAATGCAATAGTCCTAGATATATACGTTTTAGACAGTATGGCGTGAGGAGACACGCGGAAGATCATACGGTCGGTTACTCGTATATTATCGAACAGAAGCTCACGACTTAGATGGACAGGGACAATCCATCGGTACGTCGTAGTGTGACTGGGTAATAGTTGGTCTTGACTATTATGTTACACTTGTACACTTGGTGTATTGAGCAGGACCACGGGAGGGCGTTCGATTTATACTAATCGACGTAATCGAACTAGACCTCAGAATTACGGATATACGAATTCTTAATCCCTATATAATTGTAGGTGCGTATGTCCAATTCTCGGTTCTTTAACTTGCCAATGAGTGAGACTATTTGATTAGTCGAGATACTCGGTAAATTGGGAATCGGAATTGTACACACGGCATGCTATAGATTATAGACAGGAAACCGTGTCCCGTTTATCGGGTTGATAACGTCCCCGAGATGAGCTCATAAAGTTTATCATGTAAACCCTGCAGGTGGATTTGTTCCACATGATAATAAGGATGAGTGGTACTAGTCTCGGATAATAAGAAACGAATTAATTTAATTATTAGTAATTAAATAAATTCGTGGACGTTTCGATATCTTAAACACGGGGAAAGTCGTGTATGTAATTTCGGCGGATTTATTATTGTTGAAATAATATTAAAATTAATTTCGGGAATTCAATTATTATTTTATAGTGGAGTTAATAATAATTAAAATTGAAATCGATTAATTAAGGAATTGCGTTTACGTATTCCAAGTTAATTAATATTTCAATTTAGCCCTTAATTAATTTATCCTAAGGTCCCTAACGTAACTCTATATAATCCCCTCCCGTACTCTCCTAAACCCTATCATTCGCCGCTATTTCATTTTACTCAGAAAAACAATTGCGTTAACGCAATTATAATTTTTCTCTGTAAAATTAAATTAGTTTGCGCTAATATTTTTCTCTCAGAGAGAAAAAGATATATTAACGCTGTTGATAGAGAAAGTACAGAAGGGAGAACTCCAGCGGATCGTTGCCCACACAACGGCTGGAGAAGGGATCTGAGGCATACGTTAGAAGCATCTAAGGTCTCAACAATCGACCGAGAGGTATGAGATCGGAACTTTTATTCCGCAATTTTATTCGATCTCTGTTTTTGCGTTAATCATACAACGAACCAAAGATCGGGTTCCGTGGCTTGGATGTGATGTTCTCGGACTGCTGGGAGGTTTCTGACCTCCGGCGTGGCAGTCGGATCGAGAAAATCTCATCGGAACAGCCGGAACGGGCGGATCGCGCTGCTGTTCGCAGCAGCCAGGCGACCGCCAGAGGAGCAAGCGCCCGCTCGCGACAGGTCGCGGGCGCTCGCCTGGGCAGCAAGCGCTCGCTTGCCTTGCTGCGCGAGCGCTCGCCTGGTGGGCAGGCGGTCGCCTGCTCCGGGCAGATCGCGAGCCGCGGCTTCGGCTGCGGCGGATGCGCGATCTCTTGGGCGGGTGGCCTTGGCTGTCCGGGGGTGACTTCCAGAAGTCGATTGGGGACGTCCGGATGTTCGAGTGTTCGAATGGATGTGTCCTGGGCAGTCGATTTCCAACAATTGGTATCAGAGCCGGTTATCGGTTCGTTGTATTTTTGCGCGTGTTACCTTGCAGGTTGAACCCGATTATTATGGCCAATTTATTTTTGATATTTTGTGCTTTATGTATATGGTTTTGATTAAACTCTCGGGCTTGTCGAGATCGGTTTTATTTTTGGAAAGTTGCTTGTTTGTAATAGATAAAAACGACGGGTTGAGTCGTTAGGTTTATTTATCTTTTCGTTGGATCCGGGACTTGTATAGGGTCGATCAAAATGTATAGGATCGATACCGGACTTAGTAGAATTTTTTTGTAATTAATTTCTGCTATTGGATCGAGACGAGATCGAAGCCCGGAGGAACGAGAATCGAAGTCGAGACGAGCAACGAGTTCGAGTTCCAAGAGACGTGCATTCAAGATTTTAAGGCCATAATAATCGGGCCACGTTAATTGCTTTCCTATGTGATTTACGTGTTTTATTATGCTTATTTTTTTATGCATGTATATCCCTAAATCGTAAAATACTAAGTGGGAGAGGGATTGGAAACAATCCCGCGGTCTCCATTCTCTGTTTCGAGAGTGATGTGTATTGACTTACGAGTTGGCTTTAGTGTCATCCTCCCTATCGGATAAAGTCGATACACGGAAATCACTTTGATCGAAATTCGAATGAAATTCCAATTTTAAAATTGAACAATTAAGTTTTTCAAAAGCAATGCCTAATCTGTCTTTCAAAGACTAATTTCAACTCGACTCATTCTCACCCCGGGGAGTGGAATGGAGCCAAAGCGCTTGGTTATGTCGATGACACAGATTAGAGACATTCGAGTCATTTAATGACTAGATCGATTGTCTGGTTGGCTCCCTCACCCAGTGAGAGATAGGGCTCAATTGCATGATTGATCGCTGGTTAGAAACTTCGAGTTTCACTTACGAGATATCAAACTTTGATTAACTAAATTGTGAAATTTATTAAATGGAATTCAATTAACAAAGTTGTTTGTTTAGTAAACGTCCACACTATCGTGGCTTACTAGACGGAAACGGAACTTTGGGTTAATTGAGGCTCGACAGTTATAGGAAATCGTAAAGGGACCGCATGTCAACGTAAACGTCCACACTAACGTGGCTTGCGGTGGGCGTGTAGTTTCCGAGCGGTTAACTTAGTACTGAGAAATGGTATACACTTAGGTACGCTTTACAGTATCCTCCCCATCGGAGTCACTGCTGTAATGATGTACGACCAAAGTAAAAGTCCAGTTATAAAATCGTTTGGACTAGTATACGTCCACATGAACGTGGCATGCTAGTCTGATGGGATTTTAGGATTGATTGGTAAATTTAATGATATTAATTAAGGGAGTTGATATCGATTTAAATTTGACAGTTTGATTTGTCTCTTTTATAGATATGGCACTCAACCCGCTGTCCATTATACTAAAAGAAAACAAACTCACTGGTCCAAATTATGTTGATTGGAAACGAAACTTGGACATTGTCCTAACTGCTGAGGAGTACAAGTATGTACTCCATGAGGTTTGTCCTGATGAACCTACTGATACCTCCACTCCTGAGGAAAAGGAAGCTCATCGGAAGTGGGTCAAGGCTGATCAGATGGCGCGGTGCTACATTTTGGCTTCTATGTCAAATGTGCTGCAACATCAGCATGAGGCCATGACCACTGCCTATGATATGATGCTTAACCTCAAGGAGATGTTTGGTAGTCAGGATAGGGCAGCCAGGCAAGATGCCATGAGAAAACTCATGACGGCCACTATGTCCGAAGGAACGCCCGTGAGGGATCACGTTCTTAGGATGATAGGCTATCTGAATGAGATAGAGGTTATGGGAGGAGCTATCGATGGGGAAACCCAGATCGATATAGTGCTCCAGTCTCTGCCTAGGAGTTTTGAGCAGTTCCGCCTGAACTATAACATGAACAAGAGGTTATATTCGTTGGCGGAGCTCCTGACTGAACTCCAGGCGGCAGAGGGAATCTTTAAGAAATCTCAGGCACTTGTGGCTGTGAAACTTCCTGGCCCTCCGGGGACTAAGAGGAAGAAGAAGCAAGGACGGAAACCCAGTGGACCCAGAAATGGTGGACCACAGAATGGAGTGAACAAGCCCAAGGGCAAGTGTTTCCGTTGCAAGCAGTCTGGACATTGGAAGTCGAATTGTCATCTCAGACAAGGAGGTACGAACTTTTCCTTAGTCACTGAAACATGTTTAGCGGTGTTATCCACCGGTACCTGGTGTGTGGATACGGGAGCCACTGATCATGTCTGCAATTCTTTGCAGGGGTTCCAGGAAACCCGGCGGCTTAGAGAGGGAGAGATCACTATCTACATGGGCAACGCGACGAAAGTGGCGGCTGTTGCAGTGGGAGATATTTATTTATCTTTTAATAATAAAGTTTTAGTATTGAATAATTGTCTTTATGTACCGAATTTTAGAAAGAACCTTGTTTCGGTTTCTAAATTGGTTTTGAATAAATATTCTGTTTCTTTTGATAGTTCTGTTATTATCAAAAAGAATGGTGAGTATATATGTTCTGGTACATTGATAGGCAACTTATATATACTGAATCCTGATTATTCCACGATGCAACAAGTAGAGTCAAATAATACATCTAGTACCAATAAGAGAAAAGAGCCTTCTAGAATGAATCAAAAGTACTTATGGAATCTTAGGCTAGGTCATATTAACTTGGGTAGGATTCAAAGGTTGATAACTGATGGAATACTCAGTGGTGTGAAAGATGAGGACTTTCCAACCTGCGAATCATGCCTGGAAGGAAAAATGACCAAGCGACCCTTTAGTGATAAGGGGTATAGATCCAAGGAAGTACTGGAATTGATTCACTCTGATTTGTGCGGGCCTTTATCTGTCCAAGCGAGAGGAGGTTATGAATATTTCGTAACCTTCACTGATGATTACTCAAGGTATGGTTTTATATACCTGATGCGCCGCAAGAGCGAGTGCTTTGACAAGTTCAAGGAGTACAAAGCTCTTGTGGAGAACCTTCATGGTAAAACCATAAAGACTCTACGATCTGATCGTGGAGGAGAGTACCTCTCGGGAGAGTTTAAGGCGTACTTATTAGAGAATGGGATTGATTCCCAGATGACTGCACCATACACGCCCCAGCAGAATGGTGTAGCAGAAAGAAGGAATAGGACTCTTATGGAAATGGTAAGATCTATGATGAGTTATTCAGAACTACCAGTTTCGTTCTGGGGATATGCCTTGGAAACAGCGGCGTATATCCTGAACTTAGTTCCTTCTAAATCAGTCCCTAAGACGCCCTCGGAATTGTGGACCGGGCGTAAGCCAAATTTGAAACACATTCGGATCTGGGGTTGTCCAGCACATGTGCTGAAGCATGGGGCTGATAAGTTGGAATCTCGTTCAGATATTCGGTTGTTTATAGGATATCCTAGAGGAACGAAAGGTGGTCTATTTTATAGTCCTAAGGACCAGAAGATCGTTGTTAGCACCAACGCTCGGTTCTTGGAAGAGGATTATATAATGGACCACAAGCCCAAGAGTGAGATAATACTAAACGAACTGAGAGGGGACGATCAAGGCTTAGATCCAAACGAACCGGGTGATACGCCACCACAGTCTGCACCTGTAGTTACTGAGGTTACACCGGAGCCTCGTCGTAGTGGGAGGGTTGTTCGACAACCCGATAGGTTCATGTTTATAGGTGAGTCTTCGGACTTGTTACCTGGAGAACATGAAGCCGATCCCTGGACCTATGGCGAGGCGCTTAAAGATCAAGATGCTCAGTCTTGGCAAAAAGCGATGAAATCTGAGATTGAATCAATGGATTCAAATCAGGTCTGGAATCTTGTAGCACCGCCCAAAGGTGTAAAAGCCATTGGTTGCAAGTGGGTGTACAAGAGAAAAGGAGGGTCTGACGGGAAGGTTGAAACCTTCAAGGCTAGGCTTGTTGCGAAAGGGTATACTCAGAAAGAAGGGATCGATTATGAGGAAACCTTTTCGCCGGTAGCTATGCTAAAGTCGATCCGGATTCTTTTGTCTATAGCATCTTATATGGATTATGAGGTGTGGCAAATGGACGTCAAGACAGCATTCTTGAATGGGAATCTTGACGAGACCATTTACATGAGACAGCCAGAAGGTTTCATCAAGAAAGGCCAAGAGCATCTAGTGTGTAAGCTAAACCGATCCATTTATGGATTGAAGCAAGCTTCTAGATCTTGGAACATGCGGTTTGATGAGGTTATCCAGTCTTATGGATTCATTCAAAGCATGGACGAGTCGTGTGTATACCGGAGAAGTGACGGAAACAGTGTGGCGTTTCTCGTGCTTTATGTAGACGACATCCTTCTAATTGGCAACAATGTGAAGATGTTGTCAGACATAAAGGGATGGTTGTCCAAGCAATTCGATATGAAAGACTTAGGACAAGTTGGACATGTTCTTGGGATCAAGGTTATAAGGGATCGCCGGAAAAGAACATTAAGCTTGTCCCAGGCTTCATATATTGATACGATTCTGGCTCGTTTCAACATGCAGAATTCCAAGAGAGGTGCTCAACCTTTATGCCATGGAATTCATCTATCTTAAGACATGTGTCCCAAAACACAAAAGGAGATAGATTACATGAAGAAGGTTCCTTATGCTTCGGCAGTAGGAAGTCTAATGTATGCCATGTTGTGCACGAGACCTGATATCTGCTATGCCGTGGGCATGGTAGCTAGATATCAGAGTAACCCTGGACAGGGTCACTGGACTGCTGTAAAGAACATACTTAAGTACCTGCGAAGGACTAGGAATTATGTTCTGAGTTACAAAGCGTCCGAGTTGATTCCTATTGGTTACACAGACTCGGATTTCCAATCTGATAAGGATCAGCGAAAGTCTACATCAGGCTATGTGTTCACATTGGGAGGTGGAGCAGTCTCATGGAAGAGTGTTAAGCAGAAATGCATTTCGGACTCTACCATGGAAGCCGAATATGTAGCAGCCTCTGAGGCAGCTAAAGAATCGGTGTGGCTCCGGAACTTCCTTATGGACTTGGATGTGGTTCCTAAAATGCCTAGAGCTATCACAATTTATTGTGACAATAGCGGTGCAGTGGAAAATGCAAAGGAACCACGAGCCCACAATGCGAGTAAACACATAGATCGCAAGTACCACCTGATTAGAGACATCGTCAGGAGAGGCGATGCGGTTGTCACCAAGATTGCATCAGCGGATAACCTGGCTGACCCCTTTACGAAGGCACTTCCAGCGGAAGCGTTCAAGAGACACGTGAAGGGGATGGGTATCGGATGTATGGTAGAGGGCAACTAGAGATTTAGTATAAGTGGGAGATTGATGGAGTTATATTCTAAATGTCTAGTTTAGTGACAATATGGAACTCCTTATCTGTGTTTTTCATTATCTATTAATCAAACTGTCGGCATTTTTTGTCTACTTTGTACTTGAATGCAATAGTCCTAGATATATACGTTTTAGACAGTATGGCGTGAGGAAACACGCGGAAGATCATACGGTCGGTTACTCGTATATTATCGAACAAAAGCTCACGACTTAGATGGACAGGGACAATCCATCGGTACGTCGTAGTGTGACTGGGTAATAGTTGGTCTTGACTATTATGTTACACTTGTACACTTGGTGTATTGAGCAGGACCACGGGAGGGCGTTCGATTTATACTAATCGACGTAATCGAACTAGACCTCAGAATTACGGATATACGAATTCTTAATCCCTATATAATTGTAGATGTGTATGTCCAATTCTCGGTTCTTTAACTTGCCAATGAGTGAGACTATTTGATTAGTCGAGATACTCGGTAAATTGGGAATCGGAATTGTACACACGGCATGCTATAGATTATAGACAGGAAACCGTGTCCCGTTTATCGGGTTGATAACGTCCCCGAGATGAGCTCATAAAGTTTATCATGTAAACCCTGCAGGTGGATTTGTTCCACATGATAATAAGGATGAGTGGTACTAGTCTCGGATAATAAGAAACGAATTAATTTAATTATTAGTAATTAAATAAATTCGTGGACGTTTCGATATCTTAAACACGGGGAAAGTCGTGTATGTAATTTCGGCGGATTTATTATTGTTGAAATAATATTAAAATTAATTTCGGGAATTCAATTATTATTTTATAGTGGAGTTAATAATAATTAAAATTGAAATCGATTAATTAAGGAATTGCGTTTACGTATTCCAAGTTAATTAATATTTCAATTTAGCCCTTAATTAATTTATCCTAAGGTCCCTAACGTAACTCTATATAATCCCCTCCCGTACTCTCCTAAACCCTATCATTCGCCGCTATTTCATTTTACTCAGAAAAACAATTGCGTTAACGCAATTATAATTTTTCTCTGTAAAATTAAATTAGTTTGCGCTAATATTTTTCTCTCAGAGAGAAAAAGATATATTAACGCTGTTGATAGAGAAAGTACAGAAGGGAGAACTCCAGCGGATCGTTGCCCACACAACGGCTGGAGAAGGGATCTGAGGCATACGTTAGAAGCATCTAAGGTCTCAACAATCGACCGAGAGGTATGAGATCGGAACTTTTATTCCGCAATTTTATTCGATCTCTGTTTTTGCGTTAATCATACAACGAACCAAAGATCGTGTTCCGTGGCTTGGATGTGATGTTCTCGGACTGCTGGGAGGTTTCTGACCTCCGGCGTGGCAGTCGGATCGAGAAAATCTCATCGGAACAGCCGGAACGGGCGGATCGCGCTGCTGTTCGCAGCAGCCAGGCGACCGCCAGAGGAGCAAGCGCCCGCTCGCGACAGGTCGCGGGCGCTCGCCTGGGCAGCAAGCGCTCGCTTGCCTTGCTGCGCGAGCGCTCGCCTGGTGGGCAGGCGGTCGCCTGCTCCGGGCAGATCGCGAGCCGCGGCTTCGGCTGCGGCGGATGCGCGATCTCTTGGGCGGGTGGCCTTGGCTGTCCGGGGGTGACTTCCAGAAGTCGATTGGGGACGTCCGGATGTTCGAGTGTTCGAATGGATGTGTCCTGGGCAGTCGATTTCCAACACATCGTGCATCCCCCGGGGCTGCTCGTAGCAGCCCCCGGCGGTGAGTCCGGCGACTCACCGCCACCGCCGATGGAGGAGGGGGTGCCTGCCGCGGCTCCAGCCCGCGGCTGCCCCCAGCGATCGACCGAGCGTCGATCGCACGCCCCGGCACCAGCCGGGGATTCTCCTTGCGCGCCCGGCGATCGAGCCCTAGGGCATCGATCGCCACCCTCGGCGCCCAGCGATCGAGCCCTAGGGCATCGATCGCCACCGTCGGCGCCCAGCCGAGGGTTTAGTCCGTGCGTGCGCACGATCCCCACGGGGATCCGAACCGCCGCGGTCCGGTGGTCTTCGACCACCACCGCCGGTTCATCCTCGTTCCGGGGTTCGTTCGTCCCTCGGATCTTCGTTCATATGCATATACGAATAATCAATTAAAATCATCGAGGGGGTTTCAATGATTTACCTTTGTTCTCGTTGTACGGAGAAACGAGATCTTATGAAGACCTTGAGACCTTCCCACGTATTCCTTGCACTAGCTCGCACGTCGTGTGGGCGACGATCTACTGAACTCCATGGATCTTCCTCTCTACTTTCTCTCTCTCTCTAGAATTGTGATCTTCAAGTTATGAACTTATGAGAGAATAGAGAAGACCATGTAGTGCTTTTATAGGCTACGTAGGGGATCTTAAGGAGGTGGAATATTGGGCTTCCAATAATAGTGATTAAATTGAGCCCAAGCCCAAATCTATTAATCCTTACTATTATTAATTAATTCTATTTTCCACTATATAAAATTAATTGCACTCCCAATATTAAACCATATTATATCAAATAATATTTCTCCGGTAGTATTATTTATTCCGTGTATTTAAGATATAAATATCCATGAATAAAATTAATTTATTGCTAATTAATTTATTCATCTCTTATATCCGAGACTAGTACCATTCAACCTTAATTATTATGCGGAACAAATCCACCTGCAGGGTTTACATAATAATTCCTTATGAACTCATCTCGGGGATATTATCAACCCTTACGGGATACACTTTCCCGTCAAGTATTCACGGCATGCCATATATAAAATATAGTGACCCAACTTAACCGGTAATTGACCCAGTAATTAAACCGGTCAATTCCTTTGGAAAATCAAAGTCACTTATATTAAATATACACACCCACAATAGTATCGGGGATTAAGAATAAAATACACTGAGACTTTAATCGATTATCGCCGGCAATCCTAATCGATAAATCTCAAACGATCCGCTCAATACACCAAGTGTACAAGTGTGATAAAATAATTAAGATAAATTATTTTCTCTCTCACACAACGACTATACCGATGGATTGGTCCGTGTCCATCTAGGTCGTGAGCAACTGTTCGATTAAATACGAGTAACCGATAGTATGATCTTCTGTGCGCCCATGCAACACCATACTAACTACAACGTATAAAATCTAGGACTATGATTTGCATATATTTAATTATAAATAATTAAACGCAAATAATTGTTTATTTAATTAAATAGATTAATGGCAATGGATCGTGAGTTTCCGTTACTTAAATCTAGACATTAAGTACACAACTCCAACAATCTCCCACTTGTACTAAGGTCTAGTCATTTTCTCCAAACTCCCGACTCCCATACTCATCACGTGCTTAAGTTGTACTTCCAAGAAGTACCTATGTGAATGAGCACTCTAGGTTGCCGCTCTGAAGTTATCTTGGTGACTACAGCGTCGTCTCCCTCGACGATGACTCGTATCAGGTGGTACTTGCACTATGTGTTATCTTACACTTATGGACTTGTGATCTTACCATTTGCCATCGCACCGCTATTTACATAGCCTTTGGCAAATTAAGAATCACATCTAAGTCCCAGAGATTATCCCGGAGTTATACCAAAACTTCCGCTGCCTCTGAGGCCGCTATTTGGTTACCCATGGCAGAGTCCGAAAAGCATCGTGCTTATCACTCTTCCATGTTAAAATTCCTTCTCCTTCATTAGTGAAGCACATAGCCTGATATCGACTTACACGGTCCTCATTCGATTAGAAATCTAAGAGAATGTAATCCAAAGGAAAAAATTTGTTTGCTCCGTAATCCAGTACTTCGAAAGTACATTACAGCAATCGAATATTCCTTTCCAGGATTACCTTGATATCCTCCCACTATGCTAACCGCATAGCCGATATCAGGTTCTTGTTTTCAACATTGCATTTATTAAGCTTTCCACACTCAAGGTGTAGGAAACCGCTTTCATTGCTTCTATCTCCTTTTTGTGTTCTCAAAACACATGTCCTTAGATAGATGCATTCCGTGTCTGAAAGGTAACGAACCTTTCTCGGAATCTTGCATGTTAAAACGAACCATAATCGTATAAGATATCTAGAGAAGTACAATGTTCTTTTCTTGAGATCCTAGATCTTAAGAACATGCTCCAACTTCTTCTTCATCTCATATATCGATTTTTCTAGACAACCATCATTTTATGTCTGACAACATCTTTACATTGTTACCAATGATAAAATGTTATCTACATAAAACCTCCGAGAAACACCACCTTGTTTCCATCACGTTTCCCATACACACGATTCGTCAATGCCTTTTGATGAATCCATCAAATGGACTATCTCATCAATGCGCAAGTTCCACGAACTCTAAGCTTTCCTTCAATCCCATCAATGGATCGACTAAGCTTGTACTCTAAATGATCTTGCCTCTTAGCAATAATCCTTATTGATCTCCAAGAAGGCACATTTAGATCTAGTACTGCCTTCATGTAGATCTAGGGATCGATTTCATGTATACTAGGTCCAGAGTCCGAAACCCTCCTAGTTTTATGAATATCTTCGGTTGTCAAACAACCTCCCACTACAATGGCATTCCGGTGTATAAACAGTAATAACAGTAGGTGCAGTTAGTGGTGTACTGCTACTCGGTTCGGCTGGTTCCCAGTCCTTATCTCTTTCTCTTATTCAAAATATTACGTCTCTTTGGGCTTATGGTTCATCTAATAGTCTTCCTCTAAGAACCGGGCGTTAGAACTTATAACGTCCTTCTGGTTCATAGTACTATTGAACACACATCTTTTGTTCTTCTAGGATATTCTACAACTGCATTTGAATGCGCCGTTGTTTCCAGACATATCCATAGAACATAGATAGTTCCGTATAACTCATGCTTTTACTATTTCTATAAGAGTTCCATTTCTTATTTCCGACACACCAATTATACACAAGAGGGTATGGTGTAGTCATTTGGGATCAAATCCCAATCTCTGATCAGTATGCCATGCATTCCTCAGACAGGCATTTGCCTCCGCGATTAAATCGCAGGCTACAAATGGATATACCTTGATGGTTCCCCACAATAGCTTTGTGTCCATTGACTTAGCAAAACACTTTGCTTTTGTGGCACATCAGGTATGCTAATTGTTGGAAATCGACTACCCGGGACACATCGATTCGAACACTCGAACATCCGGACGTCCCCAATCGACTTCTGGAAGTCACCCCCGGACAGCCAAGGCCACCCGCCCAAGAGATCGCGCGTCCGCCGCAGCCGAAGCCGCGGCTCGCGATCTGCCCGGAGCAGGCGACCGCCTGCCCACAAGGCGAGCGTTCGCGCAGCAAGGCAAGCGAGCGCTTGCTGCCCAGGCGAGCGCCCGCGACCTGTCGCGAGCGGGCGCTTGCTCCTCTGGCGGTCGCCTGGCTGCTGCGAACAGCAGCGCGATCCGCCCGTTCCGGCTGTTCCGATGAGATTTCCTCGATCCGACTGCCACGCCGGAGGTCAGAAACCTCCCAGCAGTCCGAGAACATCACATCCAAGCCACGGAACCCGATCTTTGGTTCGTTGTATGATTAACGCAAAAACAGAGATCGAATAAAATTGCGGAATAGAGAATTCGATCTCATACCTCTCGATCGATTGTTGAGACCTTAGATGCTTCTAACGTATGCCTCAGATCCCTTCTCCAACCGTTGTGTGGGCAACGATCCGCTGGAGTTCTCCCGTCTGTACTCTCCTTTCCAAGACCAGCGTATAAACTATTCTGTGAGAATAATTTTTATTTGCGTTAACTATTTTTATTTTAACAGAGAAACTTTTAATTGCGCTAACAATTCTTTTTCTCTGCTGAAATAAAATGTTGCGGCGAATGTTAGGTCTTAGGAGAGTAGGGGAGGGGGTTTATATAGAGTTACGTTAGGGACCTTAGGATAAATTAATTAAGGGCTAAATTGAAATATTAATTAACTTGGAATACGTAAAAGCAATTCCTTAATTAATCAATTTCAATTTTAATTATTATTAACTCCACTATAAAATAATAATTGAATTCCCGAAATTAATTTTAATATTATTTCAACAATAATAATTCCGCCGAAATTACATAAACGACCTTCCCCGTGTTTAAGATATCGTATGTCCACGAATTAATTTTATTACTAATAATTAAATTAATTCGTCTCTTATTATCCGAGACTAGTACCACTCAACCTTATTATCATGTGGAACAAATCCACCTGCAGGGTTTACATGATAAACTTTATGAGCTCATCTCGGGGACATCATCAACCCGATAAACGGGACACGGTTTCTTGTCTATAATCTATAGCATGCCGTGTGTACAATTCCGATTCCCAATTTACCGAGTATCTCGACTAAACAAATAGTCTCACTCATTGGCAAGTTAAAGAACCGAGAATTGGACAAACGCACCTATAATTATATAGGGATTAGGAATTCGTTTATCCGTAATATCTGAGGTCTAGTTCGATTACGTCGATTAGTATAAATCGAACGCCCTCCCGTGGTCCTGCTCAATACACCAAGTGTACTAGTGTAACATAATAGTCAAGACCAACTATTACCCAGTCACACTACGACGTACCGATGGATTGTCCCTGTCCATCTAAGTCGTGAGCTTATGTTCGATAGAATACGAGTAACTGACAGTATGATCTTCCGCGTGTCTCCTCACGCCATACTGTCTACAACGTATATATCTAGGACTATTGCATTCAAGTACATGATAGACAAAATGCCGACAGTTTGATTAATAGATAATGTAAAACACAGATAAGGAGTTCCATATTGTCACTAAACTAGACATTTAGAATATAACTCCATCAATCTCCCACTTATACTAAATCTCTAGTTGCCCTCTACCATACATCCGATACCCATCCCCTTCACGTGTCTCTTGAACGCTTCCGCTGGAAGTGCCTTCGTAAAGGGGTCAGCCAGGTTATCCGCTGATGCAATCTTGGTGACAACCGCATCGCCTCTCCTGACGATGTCTCGAATCAGGTGGTACTTGCGATCTATGTGTTTACTCGCATTGTGGGCTCGTAGTTCCTTTGCATTAGCCACTGCACCGCTATTGTCACAATAAATTGTGATAGCTCTAGGCATTTTAGGAACCACATCCAAGTCCATAAGGAAGTTCCGGAGCCACACCGATTGTTTAGCTGCCTCAGAGGCTGCTACATATTCGGCTTCCATGGTAGAGTCCGAAATGCATTTCTGCTTAACACTCTTCCATGAGACTGCTCCACCTCCCAATGTGAACACATAGCCTGATGTAGACTTTCGCTGATCCTTATCAGATTGGAAATCCGAGTCTGTGTAACCAATAGGAATCAACTCGGACGCTTTGTAACTCAGAACATAATTCCTAGTCCTTCGCAGGTACTTAAGTATGTTCTTTACAGCAGTCCAGTGACCCTGTCCAGGGTTACTCTGATATCTAGCTACCATGCCCACGGCATAGCAGATATCAGGTCTCGTGCACAACATGGCATACATTAGACTTCCTACTACCGAAGCATAAGGAACCTTCTTCATGTAATCTATCTCCTTTTGTGTTTTGGGACACATGTCTTTAGATAGATGAATTCCATGGCAGAAAGGTTGAGCACCTCTCTTGGAATTCTGCATGTTGAAACGAGCCAGAATCATATCAATATATGAAGCTTGGGACAAGCTTAATGTTCTTTTCCGGCGATCCCTTATAACCTTGATCCCAAGAACATGCCCAACTTGTCCTAAGTCTTTCATATCGAATTGCTTGGACAACCATCCCTTTATGTCCGACAACATCTTCACATTGTTGCCAATTAGAAGGATGTCGTCTACATAAAGCACGAGAAACGCCACACTGTTTCCGTCACTTCTCCGGTATACACACGACTCGTCCATGCTTTGAATGAATCCATAAGACTGGATAACCTCATCAAACCGCATGTTCCAAGATCTAGAAGCTTGCTTCAATCCATAAATGGATCGGTTTAGCTTACACACTAGATGCTCTTGGCCTTTCTTGATGAAACCTTCTGGCTGTCTCATGTAAATGGTCTCGTCAAGATTCCCATTCAAGAATGCTGTCTTGACGTCCATTTGCCACACCTCATAATCCATATAAGATGCTATAGACAAAAGAATCCGGATCGACTTTAGCATAGCTACCGGCGAAAAGGTTTCCTCATAATCGATCCCTTCTTTCTGAGTATACCCTTTCGCAACAAGCCTAGCCTTGAAGGTTTCAACCTTCCCGTCAGACCCTCTTTTTCTCTTGTACACCCACTTGCAACCAATGGCTTTTACACCTTTGGGCGGTGCTACAAGATTCCAGACCTGATTTGAATCCATTGATTCAATCTCAGATTTCATCGCCTTTTGCCAAGACTGAGCATCTTGATCTTTAAGCGCCTCGCCATAGGTCCAGGGATCGGCTTCATGTTCTCCAGGTAACAAGTCCGAAGACTCACCTATAAACATGAACCTATCGGGTTGTCGAACAACCCTCCCACTACGACGAGGCTCCGGTGTAACCTCAGTAACTACAGGTGCAGACTGTGGTGGCGTATCACCCGGTTCGGTTGGATCTAAGCCTTGATCGTCCCCTCTCAGTTCGTTATGTATTATCTCACTCTTGGGCTTGTGGTCCATTATATAATCCTCTTCCAAGAACCGAGCATTGGTGCTAACAACGATCTTCTGGTCCTTAGGACTATAAAATAGACCACCTTTCGTTCCTCTAGGATATCCTATAAACAACCGAATATCTGAACGAGATTCCAACTTATCAGCCCCATGCTTCAGCACATGTGCTGGACAACCCCAGACCCGAATGTGTTTCAAATTTGGCTTTCGCCCGGTCCACAATTCCGAGGGCGTCTTAGGGACTGATTTAGAAGGAACTAAGTTCAGGATATACGCCGCTGTTTCCAAGGCATATCCCCAGAACGAAACTGGTAGGTCTGAGTAACTCATCATAGATCTTACCATTTCCATAAGAGTCCTATTCCTTCTTTCTGCTACACCATTCTGCTGGGGCGTGTATGGTGCAGTCATCTGGGAATCAATCCCATTCTCTAATAAGTACGCCTTAAACTCTCCCGAGAGGTACTCTCCTCCACGATCAGATCGTAGAGTCTTTATGGTTTTACCATGAAGGTTCTCCACAAGAGCTTTGTACTCCTTGAACTTGTCAAAGCACTCGCTCTTGCGGCGCATCAGGTATATAAAACCATACCTTGAGTAATCATCAGTGAAGGTTGCGAAATATTCGTAACCTCCTCTCGCTTTGACAGATAAAGGCCCGCACAAATCAGAGTGAATCAACTCCAGTACTTCCTTGGATCTATACCCCTTATCACTAAAGGGTCGCTTGGTCATTTTTCCTTCCAGGCATGATTCGCAGGTTGGAAAGTCCTCATCTTTCACACCACTGAGTATTCCATCAGTTATCAACCTTTGAATTCTGCCCAAGTTAATATGACCTAACCTAAGATGCCATAAGTACTTTTGATTCATCCTAGAAGGCTCCTTTCTCTTATTGGTACTAGATGTGTTATTTGACTCTACTCGTTGCATCGTGGAATAATCAGGATTCAGTATATATAAGTTGCCTATCAATGTACCAGAACAGATATACTCATCATTCTTTTTGATAATAACAGAACTATCAAAAGAAACAGAATATTCATTCAAAACCAATTTAGAAACCGAAACAAGGTTCTTTCTAAAATTCGGTACATAAAGACAATTATTCAATACCAAAACTTTATTATTAAAAGACAAATGAATATCTCCCACTGCAACTGCCGCCACTTTCGTAGCGTTGCCCATGTAGATAGTGATCTCTCCCTCTCTAAGCCGCCGGGTTTCCTGGAACCCCTGCAAAGAATTGCAGACATGATCAGTGGCTCCCGTATCCACACACCAGGTACCGGTGGATAACACCGCTAAACATGTTTCAGTGACTAAGGAAAAGTTCATACCTCCTTGTCTGAGAGGACAATTAGACTTCCAATGTCCAGACTGCTTGCAACGGAAACACTTGCCCTTGGGCTTGTTCACTCCATTCTGTGGTCCACCATTTCTGGGTCCACTGGGTTTCCGTCCTTGCTTCTTCTTCCTCTTAGTCCCCGGAGGGCCAGGAAGTTTCACAGCCACAAGTGCCTGAGATTTCTTAAAGATTCCCTCTGCCGCCTGGAGTTCAGTCAGGAGCTCCGCCAACGAATATAACCTCTTGTTCATGTTATAGTTCAGGCGGAACTGCTCAAAACTCCTAGGCAGAGACTGGAGCACTATATCGATCTGGGTTTCCCCATCGATAGCTCCTCCCATAATCTCTATCTCATTCAGATAGCCTATCATCCTAAGAACGTGATCCCTCACGGGCGTTCCTTCAGACATAGTGGCCGTCATGAGTTTTCTCATGGCATCTTGCCTGGCTGCCCTATCCTGACTACCAAACATCTCCTTGAGGTTAAGCATCATATCATAGGCAGTGGTCATGGCCTCATGCTGATGTTGCAGCACATTTGACATAGAAGCCAAAATGTAGCACCGCGCCATCTGATCAGCCTTGACCCACTTCCGATGAGCTTCTTTTTCCTCAGGAGTGGAGGTATCGGTAGGTTCATCAGGACAAACCTCATGGAGTACATACTTGTACTCCTCAGCAGTTAGGACAATGTCCAAGTTTCGTTTCCAATCAACATAGTTTGGACCAGTGAGTTTGTTTTCTTTTAGTATAATGGACAGCGGGTTGAGTGCCATATCTATAAAAGAGACAAATCAAACTGTCAAATTTAATTCGATATTAACTCCCTTAATTAATATCATTAAATTTACCAATCAATCCTAAAATCCCATCAGACTAGCATGCCACGTTCATGTGGACGTATACTAGTCCAAACGATTTTATAACTGGACTTTTACTTTGGTCGTACATCATTACAGCAGTGACTCCGATGGGGAGGATACTGTAAAGCGTACCTAAGTGTATACCATTTCTCAGTACTAAGTTAACCGCTCGGAAACTACACGCCCACCGCAAGCCACGTTAGTGTGGACGTTTACGTTGACATTCGGTCCCTTTACGATTTCCTATAACTGTCGAGCCTCAATTAACCCAAAGTTCCGTTTCCGTCTAGTAAGCCACGATAGTGTGGACGTTTACTAAACAAACAACTTTGTTAATTGAATTCCATTTAATAAATTTCACAATTTAGTTAATCAAAGCTTGATATCTCGTAAGTGAAACTCAAAGTTTCTAACCAGCGATCAATCATGCAATTGAGCCCTATCTCTCACTGGGTGAGGGAGCCAACCAGACAATCGATCTAGTCATCAAATGACTCGAATGTCTCTAATCTGTGTCATCGACATAACCAAGCGCTTTGGCTCCATTCCACTCCCCGGGGTGAGAATGAGTCGAGTTGAAATTAGTCTTTGAAAGACAGATTAGGCATTGCTTTTGAAAAACTTAATTGTTCAATTTTAAAATTTGGAATTTCATTCGAATTTCGATCAAAGTGATTTCCGTGTATCGACTTTATCCGATAGGGAGGATGACACTAAAGCCAACTCGTAAGTCAATACACATCATTCTCGAAACAGAGAATGGAGACCGCGGGATTGTTTCCAATCCCTCTCCCACTTAGTATTTTACGATTTAGGGATATACATGCATAAAATAATAAGCATAATAAAACACGTAAATCACATAGGAAAGCAATTAACGTGGCCCGATTATTATGGCCTTAAAATCTTGAATGCACGTCTCTTGGAACTCGAACTCGTTGCTCGTCTCGACTTCGATTCTCGTTCCTCCGGGCTTCGATCTCGTCTCGATCCAATAGCAGAAATTAATTACAAAAAAAAATATTCTACTAAGTCCGGTATCGATCCTATACATTTTGATCGACCCTATACAAGTCCCGGATGCAACGAAAAATAAATAAACCTAACGACTCAACCCGTCGTTTTTATCTATTACAAACAAGCAACTTTCCAAAAAAAAACGATCTCGACAAGCCCGAGAGTTTAATCAAAACCACATACATACAGCACAAAATATCAAAAATAAATTGGCCATAATAATCGGGTTCAACCTGCAAGGTAACACGCGCAAAAATACAACGAACCGATAACCGGCTCTCTGATACCAATTGTTGGAAATCGACTACCCGGGACACATCCATTCGAACACTCGAACATCCGGACGTCCCCAATCGACTTCTGGAAGTCACCCCCGGACAGCCAAGGCCACCCGCCCAAGAGATCGCGCGTCTGCCGCAGCCGAAGCCGCAGCTCGCGATCTGCCCGTAGCAGGCGACCGCCTGCCCACCAGGCGAGCGCTCGCGCAGCAAGGCAAGCGAGCGCTTGCTGCCCAGGCGAGCGCCCGCGACCTGTCGCGAGCGGGCGCTTGCTCCTCTGGCGGTCGCCTGGCTGCTGCGAACAACAGCGCGATCCGCCCGTTCCGGCTGTTCCGATGAGATTTCCTCGATCCGACTGCCACGCCGGAGGTCAGAAACCTCCCAGCAGTCCGAGAACATCACATCCAAGCCACGGAACCCGATCTTTGGTTCGTTGTATGATTAACGCAAAAACAGAGATCGAATAAAATTGCGGAATAGAGAATTCGATCTCATACCTCTCGATCGATTGTTGAGACCTTAGATGCTTCTAACGTATGCCTCAGATCCCTTCTCCAACCGTTGTGTGGGCAACGATCCGCTGGAGTTCTCCCGTCTGTACTCTCCTTTCCAAGACCAGCGTATAAACTATTCTGTGAGAATAATTTTTATTTGCGTTAACTATTTTTATTTTAACAGAGAAACTTTTAATTGCGCTAACAATTCTTTTTCTCTGCTGAAATAAAATGTTGCGGCGAATGTTAGGTCTTAGGAGAGTAGGGGAGGGGGTTTATATAGAGTTACGTTAGGGACCTTAGGATAAATTAATTAAGGGCTAAATTGAAATATTAATTAACTTGGAATACATAAAAGCAATTCCTTAATTAATCAATTTCAATTTTAATTATTATTAACTCCACTATAAAATAATAATTGAATTCCCGAAATTAATTTTAATATTATTTCAACAATAATAATTCCGCCGAAATTACATAAACGACCTTCCCCGTGTTTAAGATATCGTATGTCCACGAATTAATTTTATTACTAATAATTAAATTAATTCGTCTCTTATTATCCGAGACTAGTACCACTCAACCTTATTATCATGTGGAACAAATCCACCTGCAGGGTTTACATGATAAACTTTATGAGCTCATCTCGGGGACATCATCAACCCGATAAACGGGACACGGTTTCCTGTCTATAATCTATAGCATGCCGTGTGTACAATTCCGATTCCCAATTTACTGAGTATCTCGACTAAACAAATAGTCTCACTCATTGGCAAGTTAAAGAACCGAGAATTGGACAAACGCACCTATAATTATATAGGGATTAGGAATTCGTTTATCCGTAATATCTGAGGTCTAGTTCGATTACGTCGATTAGTATAAATCGAACGCCCTTCCGTGGTCCTGCTCAATACACCAAGTGTACTAGTGTAACATAATAGTCAAGACCAACTATTACCCAGTCACACTACGACGTACCGATGGATTGTCCCTGTCCATCTAAGTCGTGAGCTTATGTTCGATAGAATACGAGTAACTGACAGTATGATCTTCCGCGTGTCTCCTCACGCCATACTGTCTACAACGTATATATCTAGGACTATTGCATTCAAGTACATGATAGACAAAATGCCGACAGTTTGATTAATAGATAATGTAAAACACAGATAAGGAGTTCCATATTGTCACTAAACTAGACATTTAGAATATAACTCCATCACTAATCCACTTTTCGAGTAATCATAAAATGAAGTACTCGTACCTTATTGTCTGAGTAGACAAAGGTCTGCATACATCAGAGTCAATCAATTCTAATACTTGTCCGGATCTTATATCTTATATCCATAAAGGATTGCTTAGTCATGTTATCTTCCAAATAAGATTCTTAGGTCGGAAGGTCCACTCCTTCAACTTAATTGATCAAAAATCAATTTTCGACCTTTGAACTTCTTATTTGAATAAGCATGACTTAGCATAAGAATCCACAAGTATAACTGATTTAATAAAGAAATCTCTTATTAGTAAAACGAGTTTTTATACTACGGTTCGTTGCATCGTGGTGGACTCAGGATTCATTATATATTGCTAGCTAATGTACCAGAATAGATACTATCATTATTTCTTCTTATAACCATCAAATGATTAAAAGAAATAAAATATCCATTCATTAGAAATCCAGAACAAAGTTCTTTCTAATATGGAAGGTACATAAAAGCAATAACTCAAAATGAAATCCTATAAAATGTCCTCAATTGCAACAGCTGCCTCCTCTACAGCATTGCCCACATAGACTACGATATTTTTCTTTTCTAAGTCGTCAGGTTTCCTGGAACCTTTGCATTTAAAATGCACATACCGTCAGTGGTTCCAAATCTACACACCAGGTTCCGGTAGATAATACCACTGACTATGTTTTACGACTAAAGAAAATTTCGTACTTTCTTTGAGAGGATAATCAGACTTCTAGTACCCAGATTGTTTGCATCGAGAATACTTGCCTATTGGCTTTCTCGTCCCATCTCGTGGTCCAAGTAACTTAGGACCAGTGGGTTTCTTTGCTTGCTTTTCCTTTCCCCCGGTTTTTGCCCTTATGTTCGAAACCTTTGGCATTGACTACAAGAGCTTGCGATTTCCGTCTCAACTCGTCTAAAAGGTTCATCATCTCGAAAACGTGTTTAAGCGTTTCCTCGAATGAATGACCTTTATGAGTATCCTCATCGCCTCTTGTCTAGCCACTATGTCATGTCTAAACATCTCCTTGAGTTTGAACATGATATCAATCAGTGGTTATTGCCAAAGCATTTTCCCACTTCTTAAAATCAGTTCTTTCCTCATCAGTTGAGACATTAGTATGACCGGGAGGACAAAGCTCTCTTGAGTACAAACATGTACTCTTTAACAGTCTGGGCAATGTCCAGATCTCTATTCCAATCAATACATTCAGGGACCAATGAGTTAAATCCTTAAGTATCACATAAAGTGGGTTCAAAGCCATCTCCTAATCTATGAGCACATATAACAACAAACAATTGATTTAATCTCCGATATTATCTCCCTAAAATAATATCATTAAATCACTAATCGCCTCTAAAATCCCATCAGATATGGCAAGCCACGTGGTGTGGACGTTTACCTTACCCAAATGATTTAGAAATTAGTTTTGCTTTGGTCATACATCACTTATAGCGGAACTTCGTGGGGAAGAATACTATAATGCGTATCTAAGTGTAAACCATTACTCAGTACCAAAGTAAATCGTTTGGAACCGCTACATCACCGCAAGCCACGTGGTGTGGACGTTTACGATGACTTCACAATTCTTCACAATTTCTTACAACTGTCTACATCAATTAATCCAAAATCCGTCAGCATAGCAAGCCACGTGGTGTGGACGTTTACTACACCAAGAGACTTTTATAATTGACTCCCAATTACAAGATCCATTCGATTTTCGTAAATCAGGACGCGGAGAATCATAAGTGAAACTCGAAGTTTCTAACCAGTGATTCACCATGCGAACAACCCTATCTCTCATTAGATGAGGGAGCCGAGCAGACAATCGATCCATCTATAAAAGAATGGTACGAAGGTCTCTAATTTGTGTCCTCTACATGACCAAGTGGCTTTGGCTCCATTCCACTCCCCGGGGTGAGAATGAGTCGACTTGAAATCAGCTTTGGAAAGACAAATTAGGCATTGTTTGATAAACTTAATCAATGTTTCTTGTAAGAGGAATTACAAGAACTCTCCTCCAATAACTTATCTATATAAACTTCAAAAGTTTATAAAAGTTACCAAGAGAGCAGCAATGGAGACCATGGGTATGTTTCCATACCCTCTCCCACTTAGCTTTTTACAATAAAGGGATACGCTATCTAATGCATAATTAAATACACATAAGCATGCATACATGAAATAAAGCACATAGAATATTATCACATAGTCAAAATATTACTAGAATATTATTTTCCCGACTATTATGGCTTTATCGCATCTCCGTACGCATCTTCTAGTCTCCAGTCTTCGTTCTTGAATGCTCCATGTGACGAGAATATTAATCCCAATATTTAAATCTATTTATTTTTAATAAATCTAAAAGTTACTTAATTCGAAAATTAAGTCAATCGAATAAATCAAAAATAAAATTAAATATTATTAATATTTATTTATTTATTTATTTTCCTATTTAATTCTATTAAATCTCTAGAATAATCTATCCAAGACCCACTTGGAATATTCTAGAAGACTTCTATAATAGAATAAGGAAATAAAATAAATTAGGACTCCTAATCCTTCCAAATTAATTCCTTTCCTAATCTATTAAAAATTCCATAAAGGAATAATTAAATAGGAAAAATTAATTAAGGACTCTTCTACTTTCCAAATTAATTAATTTCCATGTCTATGAAAATTCCCATAAAATAGGAATAATCAACTAGGAAATAAATTAATTTAATAATTAATTATTTTCCTTTCTAATTCCATTAAATCTCTAGAATCCTATTCCAAGTAAACTTAGAATATTCTAGAAGACTTCCATAATAGAATAAGGAAATAAATTAATTCCAATTAATTCTTTTCCTATTTCCATGAGAATTCCCAAAAAATAGGAATACTCAAAATAGGAAAACCGAATCAATTCTAAATTTATTCCTTCCTTATCCATGAAAATTCCCATAAAAGGAATAATCAATAAGGAAATAAATTTATTCTAAATTTATTCTTTTCCTATTCCATGAGAGTTCCCAAAAAAAATAGGAATACTCAAAATAGGAAAACCGAATAATTTAGGGAAGTTGAATCTCGGTAGGAGTAGCACGAGATCACGAGGACCCCGCGCCACCCCCACCGCCGATCGACCACCACTGGGGAAGAGCACCGCCGCCTAGCCGGCCGGCCAACCACCTCACGGCGGCAGCCCACGGCCAAGGGCGATCGAGCCCTAGCCCCGTGATCGATCATGGGGTCGATCATCATGATCGATCCCCGGTCCTTTCTTCCTCTCGTCACTTCGTCTTCTCCGGCGGTCATTTCGGCATCGATCCAACGTAAAATAAATTACATGAATTTAATTACAATTATCCGGTATCGATTCTATACATGAAATCGACCTTATACATTTTCCGGAAAAAGTAGAACGTAATAATAAACCTAAATTCGGTCAACCCCCGAATTTTTACTATTACAAGCATTCACCACACATAAAACGAATCTCGACATGTCCGAGAGTTTACTAAAATTATGACAATAATTAACGAAGAATTATATCTAGCCATAATAGTCGGAAACCCTGCAAGGTAGAACAATTTATCGCATATACACATGAACTAGAACCACGCTCTGATACCAATTGTCGGAAATCGATATCCCGGGGTTAACGGAATTGCGGAAACATAACCCCGATCAAAATCCCTTCGCCGGAAACCACCGCGAACCACCTCACGAGCCGGAGCCCGGCCGAGAACACCCGCCGCGGGATGAACCCGCGGCTGCCCTAGCCGAGCCCCCGCGAGGGGCTCGCGATCGCGGTGGGCGATCGCATGGGGATGCATCGTGCATCCCCCGGGGCTGCTCGTAGCAGCCCCCGGCGGTGAGTCCGGCGACTCACCGCCACCGCCGATGGAGGAGGGGGTGCCTGCCGCGGCACCAGCCCGCGGCTGCCCCCAGCGATCGACCGAGCGTCGATCGCACGCCCCGGCACCAGCCGGGGCTTCTCCTTGCGCGCCCGGCGATCGAGCCCTAGGGCATCGATCGCCACCCTCGGCGCCCAGCCGAGGGTTTAGTCCGTGCGTGCGCACGATCCCCACGGGGATCCGAACCGCCGCGGTCCGGTGGTCTTCGACCACCACCGCCGGTTCATCCTCGTTCCGGGGTTCGTTCGTCCCTCGGATCTTCGTTCATATGCATATACGAATAATCAATTAAAATCATCGAGGGGGTTTCAATGATTTACCTTTGTTCTCGTTGTACGGAGAAACGAGATCTTATGAAGACCTTGAGACCTTCCCACGTATTCCTTGCACTAGCTCGCACGTCGTGTGGGCGACGATCTACCGAACTCCATGGATCTTCCTCTCTACTTTCTCTCTCTCTCTAGAATTGTGATCTTCAAGTTATGAACTTATGAGAGAATAGAGAAGACCATGTAGTGCTTTTATAGGCTACGTAGGGGATCTTAAGGAGGTAGAATATTGGGCTTCCAATAATAGTGATTAAATTGAGCCCAAGCCCAAATCTATTAATCCTTACTATTATTAATTAATTCTATTTTCCACTATATAAAATTAATTGCACTCCCAATATTAAACCATATTATATCAAATAATATTTCTCCGGTAGTATTATTTATTCCGTGTATTTAAGATATAAATATCCATGAATAAAATTAATTTATTGCTAATTAATTTATTCATCTCTTATATCCGAGACTAGTACCATTCAACCTTAATTATTATGCGGAACAAATCCACCTGCAGGGTTTACATAATAATTCCTTATGAACTCATCTCGGGGATATTATCAACCCTTACGGGATACACTTTCCCGTCAAGTATTCACGGCATGCCAATATAAAATATAGTGACCCAACTTAACCGGTAATTGACCCAGTAATTAAACCGGTCAATTCCTTTGGAAAATCAAAGTCACTTATATTAAATATACACACCCGCAATAGTATCGGGGATTAAGAATAAAATACACTGAGACTTTAATCGATTATCGCCGGCAATCCTAATCGATAAATCTCAAACGATCCGCTCAATACACCAAGTGTACAAGTGTGATAAAATAATTAAGATAAATTATTTTCTCTCTCACACAACGACTATACCGATGGATTGGTCCGTGTCCATCTAGGTCGTGAGCAACTGTTCGATTAAATACGAGTAACCGATAGTATGATCTTCTGTGCGCCCATGCAACACCATACTAACTACAACGTATAAAATCCAGGACTATGATTTGCATATATTTAATTATAAATAATTAAACGCAAATAATTGTTTATTTAATTAAATAGATTAGTGGCAATGGATCGTGAGTTTCCGTTACTTAAATCTAGACATTAAGTACACAACTCCAACACTTTTACAGCAGTCAAATATTCCTTTCCAGGATTACCTTGATATCCTCCCACTATACTAGCCGCATAGCCGATATCAGGTTCTTGTTTTTCAACAATGCATTTATTAAGCTTTCCACACTTAAAGTGTAGGAAACTGCTTTCATTGCTTCTATCTCCTTTTGTGTTCCAAGACACATATCCTTAGATAGATGCATTCCGTCTCTGAAAGGTAACGAACCTTTCTCGGAATCTTGCATGTTAAAACGAACCATAATCATATATATGTAAGATGTCCAGGAGAAGTACAATGTTCTTTCCTAGAGATGCAAGATCTCAAGAACATGTCCAACTTCTTCCTTTATCTTTCATATTGATTTATCTAGACAACCATCATTTTATGTCTTGAAAACATCTTCACATTGTTACCAATGACAAGAATATTCTCTACATAAAACCCGAGAAACACCACCTTGTTTCCATCACGTTTCCCATACACACGATTCGTCAATGCCTTTTGATGAATCCATCAAATGGACTATCTCATCAATTTGCAAGTACCACGAACTCAATGCTTTGTTCCAATCCATAAATGGATTAACTAAGCTTGTACTCTAAATGATCTTGCCTCTTAGCAATAATCCTTATTGCTTTCCAAGAAGGCACATTTAGATCTAGTACTGCCTCCATGTAGATCCAGGGATCGATTTCATGTATACTAGGTCCAGAGTCCGAAAACTCTCCTAGTCTTATGAATATCTCTAGTTGATCCACAACCTCCCACTACAACGGCATTCCGGTGTATAAACAGTAATAACAGTAGGTGCAGTTAGTGGTGTACCGCTACTCGGTTCGGCTGGTTTCCAGTCTTCTTTGTTCTCTCTCATTTCAAAGTATTACGTCACTTTGGGCTTGTGGTTCATCCTATAGTCTTTCTCTAAGAACCGGGCGTTAGAACTTATAACGTCCCTCTGGTTCATAGTACATCTTTTGTTCTTCCAGGACATTCTACAACCGCATTTGAATGCGCCGTTGTATCCAGACATATCCATAGAACATATGTAGTTCCGTATAACTCATCTTTTACTATTTCTATAAGAGTTCCATTTCTTATTTACGAGACACCATTTCTTACACAAAAGTGTATGGTGTAGTCATTTGGGACCAAATCCCAATCTCTGATCAGTATGCCATGCATTCCTCAGACAGGTACTTGCCTCCGCGATCAAACCGCAGGCTACAAATGGATATACCTTGATGGTTCTCCACAATTTCTTAGTGTCCATTGACTTGTCAAAGCACTTGCTTTTGTGGCACATTAGGTATTCTAATCCATTTCTCGAGTAATCATCAAATGAAGTACTCGTACCTTATTGTCTGAGTAGACATAGGTCAGCATACATCAGAGTCAATCAATTCTTGTACTTGTCCGGATCTTACATCTTATATCCATGAAGGATTTGCTTAGTCATATTATCTTCCAAATTAAATTCTTAGGTCGGAAGGTCCACTCCTTCAACTTAATTGATCAAATATCAATTTTCGACCTTTGAACTTCTTATTTGAATAAACATGACTCAGCATAAGAATCCACAAGTATAATTGATAAAGAAATCTCGTATTAGTAAAAAGAGTTTCATACTACGGTTCGTTGCATCGTGGTGGACTCAGGATTCACCATTTATATATTGCTAGCTAATGTACCAGAATAGATAATATCTTTATTTCTTCTTATAACCATCAAATGATTAAAAGAAATAAAATATCTATTCATTAGAAATCCAGAACAAAATTCTTTCTAAATGAAAGGTACATAAAGCAATAACTCAAAATGAAATCCTATAAAATGTCCTCCACTGCAACTGCTGCCTCCTCTACAGCATTGCCCATGTAGACTACGATTTCTTCTTTTCTAAGTCGTCGGGTTTCCTGGAACCCTTGCATTTAGAATGCACATACCGTCAGTGGTTCCATATCTACACACCAGGTTCCGGCAGATAATATCACCATCGCCGGAAACCGATCACGAACACCACGATGTCCGGAGCCCGACCAGAGAATCGCCGCGGGATGAACCCGCGGCTAAACCCTAGCCGAGCCCCACCGTGGGGCTCGCGATCGCGCACGAGGCGATCGATGGGGCTGCTCCGGCAGCCTCGGGCGGTGAGTCCGGCGACTCACCGCCACCGCCCGAGGAGGGCGGTTCGCCCAGCGGCGAACCCGCCGCGGCTCCAGCCGCGGCTGCCCGGCGATCGACCACCACGGTCGATCGCCCACCCCGGCTCCCAGCTAGGGTTCCTCGCGTGCCGTCGCGGTCGAAGCCCTAGGGCTCGAACGCATGCCCTCGGCTCCCAGCCGAGGGTCCTTACGATCTTCGCCGGGGATCTCGAATCCCCGTCCCTGAAGTTCGTCGTTTTCCCGGATCGTGCGTTCATGTATATGTTACAATTAATATTCACATAAAATCATACAAGGGAGTTTATGATTTTACCTTTGATTCGTTGTGCGGAGAAACGAAATCAATTGAAGACCTTTGAATCTTCCTACGTATTCCTTGCACCTCGTTCGAACGTCGTGTGGGCGACGATCCTCCGAACTCTATGGATCTACTTCACGAACTCTCTAGAATATCAAGTATGATAATCTTATGGTGTGTTCTATTGTGAAGACCATGTAGTGCTTTTATAGGCTACGTAGGGGATCTAAAGGAGGTGGAATATTGGGCTTCCAATATTGATGATTAAATTGAGCGTAAGCCCAAATCTATTAATCCCATCAATATTAATTAATTTATTTTCCACTATATAAATTAATTGCACTCCCAATATTAAACCATATTATATCAAATAATATTTCTCCGGTAGTATTATTTATTCCGTGTATTTAAGATTGAAATATCCATGAATAAAATTAATTTATTGCTAATTGATTTATACATCTCTTTTATCCGAGACTAGTACCATTAAACCTTAATTATTATGCGGAACAAATCCACTCATGAGGTTTACATAATAATTCCTTATGAACTCATCTCGGGGATATTATCAACCCTTCCGGGATACACTTTCCCGTCAAGTATTCACGGCATGTCGTATATAAAATATAGTGACCCAACTTAGCCGGTAATTAACCCAATAATTAAATCGGTTAATTCCTTTGGAAAATCAAAGTCACTTATATTAAATATACACACCCGCAATAGTATCGGGGATTGAGAATAAAATACTCTGAGACTTGAATCAATTATCAACGACAATCCTAATTGATAAGTCTCAAGCGATCCGCCCAATACACCAAGTGTACAAGTGTGATAAAATAATTAAGACAAATTATTTTCTCTCTCACACAACGACTATACCGATGGATTGGTCCGTGTCCATCTAGGTCGTGAGCAACTGTTCGATTAAATACGAGTAACCGATAGTATGATCTTCTGTGTGACGTCGCACACCATACTAACTACAACGTATATAATCCAGGACTATATTTTGCATATATTTAATTATCAATAATTAAATGCAAACGATTGTTTATTAATTAAATAGATTAAATGCTATGACCGGGAGTTACCGTTACTTAAATCTAGACATTAAGTACACAACTCCAACATCAGCATCCAGAAGTGCTCTTTCATTCATCTGTATCGCTCGCCCAATCCGCATCGGAGAAGCCGACGAGATTTGATGTAGTGTCACATGCATACCAAAGACCGAGATCAGAAGTTCCAGAGATGTAGTGGAGTATCCGTTTCACAGCTCGTAGATGGTCCTCCTTTGGATCAGCTTGGTACCTGGCACACATACAAACACTAAACATTATGTCAGGGCGAGTAGCAGTTAAATAAAGTAAATTCCCAATCATAGAGCGACAGAGTGTTTGATCAACACTTCGACTCTTAGTCGACATAGATAACCGTTCGGTTGTCGCCATGGGAGTTTTGGAAGGCTTAGCATGGTGCATCTCAAACTTCTCGACCATATTTTTAGCATATTTGCTTTGAGAGACAAAAATTCCATTCGGTCGTTGAGATATCTGAAGACCCAAAAATTGATGTAGCTCTCCTTCAAGACTCATCTGAAATGTAGAGGACACAGAGTCCGTGAATGCCTTCACGAGTTTAGAGCAAGTAGCACCAAAGACAATGTCATCGACGTAAATCTGGGCAACGATCATGTGTTTGCCATCACGTTTAGGAAAGAGAGTCTTGTCCACTGAGCCACGTTCAAACCCAAACTTCAGTAAGTAGTCCGTCAGACACCCATACCAAGCAGGAGGAGCTTGCTTCAACCCATATAGTGCTTTGTGTAGCTTATAGACATGATTTGGCTTCTTGGGATCCTCGAAGCCTTTCGGTTGAGCAACATACACCTCTTCTTCCAATACTCCATTTAGGAATGCAGCTTTGACATCCATTTGTCTAAGTTTGATGCAGAGATGGCATGCAATAGCATTCAGGAGACGAATAGACTCAATGCGTGCAACTGGAGCAAAGGTTTCATCAAAATCTATCCCTTCAACTTGGGCATAGCCTTGTGCAACGAGACGAGCTTTATTTCGCACAACTTGATTATGCTCATCCGTTTTGTTCTTGAAAATCCATTTGGTTCCAACAACATTAATATTCGAAGTGCGAGGAACCAAGGACCAAACATTATTTCTCGTGAACTCATTCAGTTCTTCTTGCATAGCCATTATCCAGAAGTCATCTTTCAAAGCTTCCTTGTAGTTTTTCGGTTCCGTCTCAGATAAGATTCAAGAAACTCCGATTTCATGACAGATAGCAGAAGTACATATGTTATAGAGTTCATCCTGAGAAGTAGTTGGCTTCTTTGAGCGTGTAGTTCGCTCATTCAAGTTGCCAATCATCTGTGTCGGTGGATGCTTCTTTTGAATAAGGCGGGGTGCCTCTTTAGGAGCATTAGCTGGGTTATCAACATCTTCACTTTCTTCATCATCAGACGATGCAGTATCATTGTTCTGTTGGCTAGTGTCTTCAACTTCAGGTGAAGAGTTATGAGTAGGATTTTCTGGCACCACAGTAGTAGGTGTAGATGGAAAAGTACGATACTCCAGAATCCCTTCCTTCACCCAGTCTTCATCAGCATCCTTTCCGAGAAAGTCTTGTTCGTCAAAGTTGATGTTAAACGTTTCAATGACTTTCTTAGTACGTGTAAATGTTGATTTTGGCGACAACATATTTTCGTACTTTGTTTTTGTTTTTGATTTCAGGGTTGCAGGTTGGAGTCGCCGATTTTGAAGAAAGGCATCAAAACCGGCGAACGGCGACTGGAGTCGCTGGTTTTTGAACTTGCATAAAAACCAGCGACTGGCGACTCCATGCCCCAAAACCGGCGAATGGCGACTGTGCCATATCCAGCGACTGGCGACTACACTTGGAACCGGCGACTGGCGACTGGCAACTGCACCTGGATCCAGCGACTGGCGAATGTTTCAAATCCAGCGACTGGCGAACGTACTTGGATCCGGCGACTGGCGACTCGCTTGGATCCAGCGACTGGCGACTGCCCCGTACCCGGCGACTGGCGACTGCCCTGTACCCGGCGACTGGCGACTGCCCCACAACCTGGCGACTGGCGACTCCATCCTAAATCTGGCAACTGGCGACAGGTGATCCGGCGACTGGCGACCCGTGTTCTTGGATCCAGCGAACGGCGACTCTTGGGAAAGAGTTCTGCGTTTTTGTATTTCAACTTCAATGACGTTCGACGACCATGAAGACGATGAAAAATTCGAGGCTTCAACACTTAGTGATTTTTCACAAGAAATTGAAGATGAAGATTTGAGATCGATGGAGTCAAGAATTGAAATTGAAGTTTGATTTTGAAATTGAAGATTCAAGATTCGAAGATTCAAGAATCAAAGATTCAAGATTCCAAGATTCAAGAATCCAAGTACTACAAAGTGATGTCATCCATGGAGAAGTGACATCAGCCAAGCATGTGACCACTCAGAAAGTGCCACGTCATCACCTCACATGTGCGGGCTGCCTATATATACCCATGGATTTCCGTTTCATCACTTGACGATTTTGAGAGAACGAAATCTGATTTTTAGAATCGTATCCTACAGCTTAGAGCTGAGAGTTTGTGTAGTGTGTTTGCGCTGTACGCCAAGATTAGAGTTAGGAGATTTAACTCTAGGTGCACTAGTGCTAGGTTACTAGTAAGTGGGAGTGTTGCGACACTCGGGAAACTTCTTGTAATCACTTTGCCTACCATACTCCTTGTAATAGTTTCGTTTTGTTTTTCAATGGAATGAAATATATTACTTAAACTTTGTCTTCACATACTTTATCTTCACTTTGTGAGATTGATCGACTGAAGCTGCTGACACTCGAGTTTAAGACCAATTTCACGAAAAATTGGTATCCTACGCTGAAGACGTAATTTCATTTGGTATCAGAGCGGGACGTCATACGTATAAGACGTGATCCGTTACTTGACTTCATATTTCCGCTACAATGGAGTCGTCTATGTTTGTCCAGAAACCGATTATGCTTACTCATCAGAACTACTCAAACTGGAAGGCCAAAGTTTCTGCAAGAATTAAGGGTTTTGACTCTAGATCTTGGATGGCAGTGTTAGAAGGATGGGAACGCCCATATACTGAAGATGCTGATGGTGTGAGGATTCCGAAACCGGAACGTAGTTGGACAAGAGAGGAGCATGACTTGTCTACGGCAAACAGCAAAGCTTTACTTCTTATCTGTGAATGGCTGGACCTCAGTATGTATCAGCTGGTCAAAAATTGCACTTCTGCCAGAGATGCATGGGAGACTCTGCAAAGAACGTGTGAGGGAAGTCATGCAGTTAAGCGATCGAAAATCCGAACTATCACTGCCCAATTCCATCAACTTCGGATGAGGGAAGATGAAGACATAAACGACTACTTGGACAAGATCATGAGATATGTCAACGAGGCGTTCGAACTCGGAGAAATCTTTCCTGCTCCCATGGTCTATGAGAAGGTCCTATCAAGTGTGAGCACCAGATTCGAAAGCAAAGTGCTAACTATCGAAGCTCGCAACGACGAGAATCAAAACTGGGATTATGCTGACTTGATGGCTGATTTGAGGAATTATGACTTGACTCTCAAAGTTCGAAGTAACCCAGATATGTCACTTGTCTACGAACCGATGACTGCTCTCAAGATTTCTGAGAAAGGGAAGAGTTCAAGAAGCTCGAACTCTCGAAAAACTCATGTGAAAAAATGAGAAAACTGAAAGTAGTTTTTCTGCTGATCTGGGTGAATCTGATGATGAGGAAGCTGAGGATATTGAGAGACTGATGAACTCTAATAATCCGGACAAACTTGCTGCACTGACTGAGATAGTCACTTATCTCGTGAAACAAGAATTTAAGAGGAAGAACCGTGCTCGAAATTTTCGAAAATTTCAGAAAAATTCTAACTCATACCCGAACACTCCTGACAACCGAAATCAGGGATCGTCGTCAGACAAAAAATTCAAAGGGACAAAACTCTCACCATACTCCTCTACTAACAAGGACGTCTCTAAGATGCAATGCTATGAGTGTAAGGGATATGGACACATAAAAAATGAATGCCCAAACATGCATCGTAAGAAGAAGCTACCAGTTAGCTATGTTGTGATTGATGATGAGGAGGTGATTTCTGAGAACGACGAGTCTGAAGATGATAACACTGATGGCGAGGAAGACAACGCTCTAGTTGTTACTTTTGGTGAAGACTTTGATTTAGCAAACTTCGAAGTTGAAAACTTTGAACTTGACACTTTCCTAAAAGACACTGCTACAGTAGACAACATATTTCGTATGGCCTCGGTGAATCGGGATTGCTGTGATGATGATATTTTCTCGGATGATGAGTCTGTGCCTGAGACTGAAATGACACTTAAAGTGTCACAAACTGAAGATGCTTGTATCGAGTTACTCACTCTGAAAGAGAGTCACTCTATACTCGAAAATTTGTATGACACAGCTATCACTGAGAATAACACACTTGAAGTGTCACTGAAGTTCTTGAAAGAATCTTTTGATGAACTTTCTGAAGTGAACCATAAACTGTCTGACGAGGTTGTAGAGATGAGAGGATTGGTTGAGAAGACAGACTCTGATAGTCTGAAAGTTAAAAATTCTCTAAAAATTCTGAAAACTAAATTTGATGATATTTTCGAAGAAAAGCATAAATTCTTCAAGGAAGTAGTTGAACTAAGAGACTCATGTGAGAAGTTGAGTACTGAGAACTCAAAACTAAAAACTACCTTGAAAAAGGAAACGGCTGAAGTTAAGAAACTTCAAACTCTCTTTAAGAATTCTGATGCTGAAAATGATGAGCTGAAGACATCTTTGTTAAAGGCTCAAACTGACCTTGCCATGACTGACAAGGAACGCTATGTCTTGAAAGAAAAACTTCATATGACTGATGAACTGTTGAGAAAAATGAACACGAACTCTTCGGTATTCGACAATGCTGCCTCGTATATGAATCCTAACCGTTATGGACTTGGTTTTCAAAAGGTGTTTGAATCCATATATTCTACACCCGAGAAGAAGGACGTGACTTTCGTCAAAGCCTCAAATGATCAGACAAAGGATAAAAGTGAGGATGATGCTGAATCATCAAAACGAAAGGAAATTGCTGAAGGAAAGAAAGTCGTTGTCTCTTCAGATTTTGAGACTCAAAAGTTGAACTCGACTGCTTGTACTAAATCCAAGACTTATCATTTTCCAAATAATATTGTGAAACATCCTCGAGGGATATTACCATATGAAGCAACCTTACTTAAGAAACTTGACAAACCCATCAGCTCAAGATCGAATGTGAAAAATTCTCAGACTATGTCTGGTATGATAAAACCCTCTGGGAAGAGAGAGATTCGACAAAGGCGTGAATATGTATGTCATTACTGTAACATGCCAGGACACATAAGACCTTTCTGTTATAAACTAAGAGATGATATAAGTCAAAGCTTGATGATTCAGAAGAAGAAGGATAAGTCAGTCAAGAGTATGAGGAAAAACATTTCTCAAATCAAGAAAATTGATAAACACATGAAATCTTTGACTGAGACAAAAATTCGAAATTTTGATGAAAAGAAGAGATGGGTACCTACAACTCAAAAGAGTGAAGTTAAACTTAACTCCACCACTTCGAATGCATGGAAACCTAGAGAACTGATTTTCTGCAATGTTGCACTCAATGCTTCTGAAGCTGGCAACAAAGGTATCTGGTACTTTGACAGTGGTTGTTCCCGACATATGACCGGCACAAAGAAATTCTTGAAAGAATATGAGCCGATGACTGGGTCCCCCGTGGTGTTTGGAGGGGGAGCTAAAGGCATAGTGATGGGGAAAGGAACTCTACATATTAAAGGATTGCCACCAATTCACAATGTTGTACATGTGAAGGGTCTTGTGGCAAATCTCATTAGCATCAGCCAGCTATGTGATGAAGGTTTTAATGTGAGCTTTGATAAGGAATCTTGCAGAGTTTTTGATGTTGAGGGAAAGTGTATCATGGAAGGTCCACGTGCTAAAAACAATTGCTATACAACTGAGTATAGTTGTTTCTCTGTGACTGTTCCTGATGAAGTTGATTTGTGGCACCAACGACTTGGCCACACCAGCACTCGAAATTTGAGCAAATTGGTTAAGGGGGAGATAGTTCGAGGAATCTCTCAACTCCCCAAAATCGAGAAGCGAGTGTGTGGTGACTGTCAGAAGGGTAAACTGACAAGAACTCCTCATCCAGCACTTCCAACTCTAATGAGCACCTCAGCTCCCTTTGAACTTCTACACATGGACTTGATGGGTCCAATGGAGGTGAAGAGTATAGCAAAGAAAGAATATGTGCTAGTTGTAGTTGATGATTTTTCCCGGTACACATGGACAAGATTTCTGGCAACCAAAGATGAAACTTTCAATGCCTTTAAAGGTATTGTGAAATGGATACGAACAAATCATGAAGCTAAAGTTAAGATGATCAGGAGTGATCACGGGACGGAATTTGAAAATGCTAGCTTCAATGAGTTTTGTATGATGAAGGGAATTCATCATGAATACTCGGCCCCAAAGACGCCTCAGCAAAATGGGATTGCCGAACGTAAGAATCGAACGCTGCAAGAGATGGCTCGCGTAATGTTAATCTCGAAAAATCTTCCACGAACTTTTTGGGCAGAAGCTGTCTCTACTGCTGGCTACATTCTCAATCGAATAAGTATTCGATCTGGCACGACCGCAACTGCCTACGAACTTGTGAATGGCAAGAAGCCATCCGTCTCACACTTTCGTGTCTTTGGCTGTACTTGCTACATTTTGAAGGATCGTGATCCTCTAAAGAAATTTGAAGCCAAAGCTGATCGTGGCATTTTCGTTGGTTATAATCTTCGAACCAAGAAAGTCATGGAAACTGTGAATATCAACTTTGATGAACAAGATTTTCTTGGAAAAGATGTAGAGGAGAACTGGGTGAAGGAAGGAATCCTGGAATATCAGACTTTCCCATCAATACCCGTAACTGCAACCCCTGAGGTAATGACTCCAAATACTTCACCCGAAGTTGGAGACTGTAGCAACCAACATCATGACTCTTCATCGTCTGAGGATGAAGAAAATGAACAAATTGAAAATCCCGCTGACGCTCCAAAAGAAGCACCCGGTCACATCCAAAAACGACATCCTCCGAAACAGATAATTGGGAACCTAAATGAGCGGACTACACGATCGAAGAAACCTACAAATTCTCCAAATGAACTCTACAACATCTGTACTTCTGCAATCTGTAATGAAATCGGTATCTCCTGCTTTCTCTCAGAAAATGAGCCGAAAAATTACAAAGAAGCCATGAAAGATGACTTTTGGATTATGGCCATGCAAGAAGAGTTGAATGAGTTCACAAGAAATAATGTTTGGTCCTTAGTTCCTAGGACTTCGAATATCAATGTCGTTGGGACGAAATGGATTTTCAAAAATAAAACAGATGAGCATAACCAAGTTGTACGAAACAAAGCTCGTCTTGTTGCACAAGGATATGCCCAAGTGGAAGGCATAGATTTTGATGAAACATTTGCTCCGGTTGCAAGAATCGAGTCCATTCGTCTTTTAATTGCTATTGCATGCCATCTTGGCATCAAACTCAGACAAATGGATGTCAAAGCTGCATTCCTAAATGGAGTGTTAGAAGAAGAAGTCTATGTTGCTCAACCGAAAGGTTTCGAGGATCCCAAAAAGCCAAATCATGTCTACAAGCTTCACAAAGCTCTTTATGGGTTGAAACAAGCTCCTCGTGCTTGGTACGGCTGCCTGACTGACTATCTGCTAAAATTTAGTTTCGAACGTGGATCAGTTGACAAAACGCTTTTCATCAAACGTGATGGCAAACACATGATAGTTGCCCAGATTTATGTTGATGACATTGTTTTCGGCGCTACTTGCTCTAAACTTGTGAAAGCTTTCACGGAGTCTATGTCCTCAACGTTCCAGATGAGCCTAGAAGGGGAGTTACATCAATTTCTTGGACTTCAGATATCTCAACGACCGGATGGGATCTTCGTGTCTCAAGGAAAATATGCTAAAAACATGGTCGAAAAATTTGAGATGCATCATGCCAAGCCTGCAAGGACTCCTATGGCCACCACTGAACGACTGTCCAAATCGACTAAGAGTCGGAGTGTTGATCAAACTCTCTATCGCTCTATGATTGGTAGTTTACTTTATCTAACCGCAACTCGCCCTGACATTATGTTTAGTGTTTGTATGTGTGCCAGGTACCAAGCTGATCCAAAGGAAGACCATCTACGAGCTGTCAAACGGATTCTCCGCTACATCTCTGGAACTTCTGAACTAGGACTGTGGTATGCATGCGACACTTCTTCAAATCTAGTTGGTTTTTCCGATGCAGATTGGGCGAGTGACACGGATGAAAGAAAGAGCACCTCCGGCTGCTGCTGCTTCCTTGGCAATAATATTGTCTCGTGGCATAGTCGAAAGCAAAATTGCATTGCACTCTCTACAGCCGAGTCTGAGTATGTTGCAGCTGGGAGTTGCTGCACTCAATTGATATGGTTGAAACAAATGTTGAATGACTATCTCCTCGAGAGTGCTCCATTGGTGCTGTTTTGTGATAATCAGAGTGCTATCAAAATCAGCGAAAATCCTGTCCAGCATTCAAGAACTAAACACATCGACATTCGACATCATTTCATTAGAGATTTGGTTGATCGTGATATAGTCAGTCTACAGCATATTTCAACAGAAAAACAGCTCGCTGACATCTTTACCAAACCTCTTGACTTTGAGAGATTTCAAACTCTAAGAAATTCTCTCTGCATGTGTTCTCTTTAAGAGTTCACAAAATTTTTGAAGTCTGAAAGATTATTTTCTTTACTTCTGAATATGCACGCTGAATCGTCGTGGATTAGTCTAAAAAGTTGAACATGGATTCGAGGCCGCTTTAGTCTTCGGACCCAAGTGCATTTATTCCTCTGAGCGCAAACTTGTGAACTTGGCATATAACTCCCTTAAGCTTCATTTGCATAGATCCATAATACCAAGTAACGGAGGACGCCGGTTACCCCGGCTCCCCTCTTCGAAAGGTGGCACATGGAGGCTGAACTTTAAGACACTCTCCCTCACACTTCGGAGGACGCAAGTGAACCTTGCTCCCCTCTGACTGCTGTAATGAGTGTCTGTTGCATTTCATTTAAAGCTATAAACTCGTCTGGAGGACGCCGGTTACCCCGGCTCCCCTCTGATTGAAGTAAAAAGCTAGTCCCAAGTGGAGTGCCTTCAAAGTTCACCTTGCACTCATGAATTAAAATCTCTTGTGCGGTGCTAACTCATCAAATATGTTTCGACGAAACACGGCATGTATTCTTGTGATTGTGATGAAGGAAAAGTTCAATATCTATCACATACTTCGGTCCATTCCACCGGTTTTTATTATGAGAGATTTTTCTTTATACCTCAAAGTTACTATCACCTTGTGTGAAAATTTTTGGTTTTTGGAAAATGATGAAATGTGGATTCTTTTCTGGGAAAATATTTGCTCTTCATTGCCTAATATCACCCCTCGAATCTCCACTAAAATGTGTTTGAATGTTTGCAGTGTGTTGAACACTTGAATGACTAACTCGGGATGTGTTGTTTTGGTTTTGCATTTTTGTAGTTCATATCCAGCGCTACGTGGTTTACTGTCTTCGCAACGTTCATAAGATGAGTGTAGCAACCTCCACTGTGCATATGTCAAAATGGGATCATGGAGATTTCATGAACTTTCACCGACTAGCTCGCACCCCAGAGTCGGCGACTCACAAGCTCAGCGACTCAAGTCTCTTGTCGCTGGTGTTTGCAAACTCAAAAATCGACGACTCACAGCTTCAGCGATTCAAAGCTCTTGTCGCCGATTTTCAATACCCCCATTGCGCAGAAAACGGCGACTCAGCGACTCTCACCCACAGTCGCTGGTCTTGTATACCGCGAGTTGTAGCGTCTCAAACCTCAACGCCTCCAGCTACTCATGCTTCATGTCCTTTGTCGGTGATCACTTGATCCAAAATTTCAGCGACTCAACAACCAAGGCCTTCGGTTTGATTTTTTTATTTTTTTTATTAATATGTTTTTATATACTTATAAATATAGTATTATTGCAATTATATATTTTAATTATATATTATTTTAATATTTTTATTTTTTGTACTGATGGGCCGAATTTCCTTCTTGAGTTGGGCTTTTTGCAGGTGTAGGACTATGGTTCTATTTTTCCGGACGGGCCGCTCAAAATTTTCCTATATATAGGGCTTCCACTAACCCTATTCAGTGCGCCTTCAAATTCGAAAAATTCTCTAAGTATTCAAGACTCTCAGCTACAGCTCTCAAGTTCGAAGTTCTTAGGTTCTCTAGTTTTCCTTTTCCGTCGCATCCGGCGACTCTAGCTTTGCGCATCCGGCGCCTCGTCCTTCGTCTCGCGGGTAACATACCCACAGCTATAGCTCTCGGTTCTTCTGAAAATGTCTACTTCCAATATGGACGACATGATGGCAGACATGACCGCCTATTTGAACGAGCAATTTAAGAAAGCCCCATCTCCGAAATCCAAAAAGGCGGCTTATGAGGAGCTACAGGCTCACCTGGACAGAGTCGAACGACGGTCCAGCAAGACTTCATCTGGTGAACCAACTATTGACTTAACTAAGTCTGCTGATCCCGCCCACTCGTCTGCTCGTCAACCAATCCAAGACCCTAAATCTGGGAAAAAACCTAAGTCTGGGCTCTTTCGCACCTACAAAGGCAAGGTCTCGGGAAAGGACTACAATCGGATGCTCGCAGCTGGCGAGATCACAGAAGATGGTAAGAGACCTACCTCTTCCTCTCAGAAAAAATCGCCAGTCACAGCTGTCGTTGATCCCAAGAAAACTAAACCCACAACTTCAGCTGGTGTATCTGAGAAACAGCAAACTACAAGCAGTGAAGGGAAAAAGAAGAAATCTGATGACTCTACTGGACAATCGAAATCCCAAGTTTCCAAACCACCTTTGGTGCCTCATTCACCTCGATCCTCAGAGTCTGCAGACAGAGCTCTTTATGTTCAAACCTTTGCGGAATGTCCAAAACCATACACACATGACTTCTACACTCCGACTGCTCAAAGACGTCACCGCTTGATTGAACAACTACAAATCTTCTCTGACCGAACTATCCGCAAGGATGATTACGAAAGCCATGGGGTCATGGAATTTTTCGAAAGTATGCATCTTCGTGATTCAGTCCAACTCACCTATCGCTACTCGGTCCCCATTTTGTACAAGTTTTATGTCAATCTGTCTCCCGAGTTTGCTGATCCGAAAAATCGTCTGTTTGGATCTTTTGTGTTTCGCAAGAAACTCTATAACTTTCGTCCTTCGGCAATCAACCGTTTTCTCAAAAGAACTACTGTTCAAGGAACTTGGGTTACTCCGTCTGCTGAAGACAGAGCTGACGATCTGAAAATTGGAACTTTTCTGACCAAGGGAAAAGTAAAATCTGCTGCACCCCCACCCTCAAAACTCTCTGCGTTCTATGGCATACTCCATCGACTCGGGATGTCGAATTGGATTGTCAATCCTGATGAGTCAGTGATGTCGAACGAGCTCATGCATCTTATCTTTCGGCTTGGCTGTGGTGAGCAGGTCAACCTAGGAAGAATAATTTTTGCAGACTTATGCAAGATAGCCAGGATCTCAGATGAAGCGATCAAGCGTGAACTTGACCTACCTAAACGGAAAAGATTCCGTCTTACGCATCCTTGCTTGATATATGGCATGCTTCATGATCAAGGATTTATTCCAATAACTGCTGCTGAGAAATCAATGAAGAAGAATGGGGCTGTTAAGATCACAGGCACCTACCTTAATCCGAAACATAGAGTTATCGATCTTCCCTGGACAGCTTGCACTTCTCGTGCTGAAATTCCAGAACCTATCACTCCACCTCCTTCACCACCAAAATCACAGAAAAAACGTAAGTCTGCTGGAGTGGGTGACTCCTCAAAAGGGAAGCGTCAAAAGACAGCTGCGACTATCAATGTTGAAGAGGAGCCGGAAACTGCTGAAGTGACTAAGTCTCCAACTACTGTACCTCGTGGTTTTGGTCCTTCGTCGGGATTACCACCTCATAAAAATCCTTTTCATCCTATTCATGGACACAGAACTGTCGTCCCTTCTGCTGCAGTTCTTAAGTTCATGGAATCTGTTCAAAAAGTTGAGAGACGTCAAGCTGAGCATGTTGTGGCTTACAACAAAATGATTGACGCACAGATCGAGTCGAAAGAAGCTTTCAAGGAACTTCAACTTCAGATCCAACAAGGGGGAGGATTGGGCGAAGGAATCACTGTTGGCTCCAAAAGTGGAAGATTGAAAGACACCTTCATCTATTCTCTCGTCAAAGATGCAATCAAGGAGGCTCACTCTGATCTGGCCAAGAAAAATTTTGAAAGTGAAGATGAAGATGAGGATGACGGTGAGAATACTGATGATGAGATTTTTGATAATGTGATAGAAGCTGCTCGCAAAGGGAAAGCCAAAGTTGGGGAAACTTCAAATCCAGAGGTGTCGCAAGCGATGCCGTCTGATGGTCTTAGGGATGAAGATGTCAACATCCTGGACATAGATGCTGAAGGTGATGAAAATGTTGAACCCTACAAGATCTTTGAAGATGAGGATGATGAAGCTGAGTCTGAAGACAAAGACGACTCCAGCGAAGATGATGGGTTCCAGTACGATGATGATGAAGACGTGATCGAGAGTCCTGTTCGTGAATCAACTCCCACAGACGATGACCCGAACTGATTTTATTCTGTTTTTTCTGCTTAACTCATGAACTATGAACTTTTTCCTGTTTTTCCGTTTTTCATGTTTTGATTTGTTTTCGTATGACTCTGAACTCTTGCTTGGTTTTTCATAACTGTTCACTCGTTTTTAGTTCTCATATTTTGTTCTAAGTTTTTGTGGTTTAATCATTGATTATGGTTTCATTGTTTTTCCATCTTTTACTTAGTTGTTTTTACTCGTTTATCTGTTTGAGGGGGAGATTGTTTTATCTCCTATCTTTCTTGTTTTTGTTTTTTTAAGTTGTGCCAAAAAGGGGGAGATTGTAAATGTTGATTTTGGCGACAACATATTTTCGTACTTTGTTTTTGTTTTTGATTTCAGGGTTGCAGGTTGGAGTCGCCGATTTTGAAGACAAGCATCAAAACCGGCGAACGGCGACTGGAGTCGCTGGTTTTTGAACTTGCATCAAAACCAGCGACTGGCGACTCCATGCCCCAAAACCGGCGAATGGCGACTGTGCCATTTCCAGCGACTGGCGACTACACTTGGAACCGGCGACTGGCGACTGACAACTGCACCTGGATCCAGCGACTGGCGAATGTTTCAAATCCAGCGACTGGCGAACGTACTTGGATCCGGCGACTGGCGACTCGCTTGGATCCAGCGACTGGCGACTGCCCCGTACCCGGCGACTGGCGACTGCCCTGTACCCGGCGACTGGCGACTGCCCCACAACCTGGCGACTGGCGACTCCATCCTAAATCTGGCGACTGGCGACAGGTGATCCGGCGACTGGCGACTCGGCGACTGGCGACCCGTGTTCTTGGATCCAGCGAACGGCGAACGGCGACTCTTGGGAAAGAGTTCTGCGTTTTTGTATTTCAACTTCAATGACGTTCGACGACCATGAAGACGATGAAAAATTCGAGGCTTCAACACTTAGTGATTTTTCACAAGAAATTGAAGATGAAGATTTGAGATCGATGGAGTCAAGAATTGAAATTGAAGTTTGATTTTGAAATTGAAGATTCAAGATTCGAAGATTCAAGAATCAAAGATTCAAGATTCCAAGATTCAAGAATCCAAGTACTACAAAGTGATGTCATCCATGGAGAAGTGACATCAGCCAAGCATGTGACCACTCAGAAAGTGCCACGTCATCACCTCACATGTGCGGGCTGCCTATATATACCCATGGATTTCCGTTTCATCACTTGACGATTTTGAGAGAACGAAATCTGATTTTTAGAATCGTATCCTACAGCTTAGAGCTGAGAGTTTGTGTAGTGTGTTTGCGCTGTACGCCAAGATTAGAGTTAGGAGATTTAACTCTAGGTGCACTAGTGCTAGGTTACTAGTAAGTGGGAGTGTTGCGACACTCGGGAAACTTCTTGTAATCACATTGCCTACCATACTCCTTGTAATAGTTTCGTTTTGTTTTTCAATGGAATGAAATATATTACTTAAACTTTGTCTTCACATACTTTATCTTCACTTTGTGAGATTGATCGACTGAAGCTGCTGACACTCGAGTTTAAGACCAATTTCACGAAAAATTGGTATCCTACGCTGAAGACGTAATTTCAGTACGGAGGTTATAGGCTCGGTAGGCATGGCTATTCTGACTATAGCCAACAAAGATACCACGATCAGCCTTGGCTTCAAACTTCTTTAGAGGATCACGATCCTTCAAAATGTAGCACGTACAGCCAAAGACTCGAAAGTGGGAAACAGATGGCTTCTTGCCATTCACAAGTTCATAGGCGGTTGCCGTTGTGTCGGATCGAATACTTATACGATTAAGGATATATCCAGCGGTAGAGACGGCTTCCGCCCAAAAAGTACGAGCAAGATTTTTCGAGATTAGCATGACACGAGAAATCTCTTGCAGCGTACGGTTCTTGCGTTCGACTATCCCATTCTGTTGGGGCGTTTTCGGAGCCGAGTATTCATGATGAATCCCCTTCATCAAACAATATTCATTGAAGCTAGAATTTTCAAATTCAGTCCCTTGATCACTTCTGATCCTCTTCACCTTAGCTTCATGATTCGTACGAATCCATTTCACAATACCCTTGAAGGCATTAAAAGTCTCATCCTTTGTACCGAGAAATCTCGTCCAAGTGTAACGAGAGAAATCATCAACAACCACCAGCACGTACTCTTTCTTAGCAATACTCTTCACTTCCATTGGACCCATGAGATCCATGTGAAGTAGTTCAAAAGGAGCAGAAGTGCTCATCAGTGTTGGTAGTGCAGGATGAGGAGTTTTCGTCAGCTTACCCTTCTGACAGTCACCACACACTCTTTTTTCAATTTTGGGGAGTTGAGAGATTCTTCGAACAATCTCCCCCTTAACCAGTTTACTCAAGTTTCGAGTGCTAGTGTGTCCAAGGCGTTGATGCCACAAATCGACTTCATCAGGAACGGTCACAGAGAAACCACTATACTCTGTTGTATAACAATTATTCTTCGCACGTGGACCATCCATGATGCACTTTCCTTTAACATCAAAAACCTTGCAACAGTCTTTATCGAAGCTAACATTCAGCCCTTCGTCACAGAGTTGGCTGATGCTGATGAGATTTGCCACAAGACCCTTCACATGAACAACATTTCGGATTGGTGGCAATCCTTTGATATGTAGTGTTCCCTTCCCCATAACGACGCCTTTAGCTCCCCCTCCAAACACCACGAGAGAGCCAGTCATAGGCTCGTATTCTTTCAGAAATTTCTTGGTTCCGGTCATATGATGGGAACATCCTCTATCAAAATACCAAATGCCTTTATTTCCAGAGTCAGAGGCATTCAGTGCAACATTAAAGAAAATCAGTTCTCTTGGTCTCCAGGCAATCGAAGTGGTGGAGTTAAGTTTAACTTCACTCTTCCGGGACTTAGGTACCCACTTCCTCATATCAAAATTTCGAGAATTTTTCTCAGTCAACCTTATAGCATTCTTCTCGACTTTCGGCACCGGAGACGTGTGTTTATTCACACTCTTGACAACTCCACTCTTCTTCTTCTCAGTCACCAAATTCCGGTTTATGTCATCTCTCAGCTTAAAGCAGAAAGGTCTAATATGTCCGGGTTCATTGCAGTAGTGACACACATATTTTCTCTTTTGACGAACTTCAACATTCGTCGAAGTCTTGATCATGGGAGGTTTCGAGCGAGAGAATTTAGCATTCGACTTTACGTTATGTGGTTTACTCAACTTCTCAGCAACGTCTTCTCGTATGGTAAGATACCACGAGGATGTTTCACAATGAACTTAGGAAATTGATATGTCTCCGCCTTCACGTTAGTAGTCGAGATCGACTTTTGAGTTTCAGCTTTCGGAGATGTCATAACTCTCTTTCCTTCAACAATTTCCTTTCGCTTCAGAGTTACAGAATTATCTTCGGTCATACTCTCAGAAGAGTCAGTAGAAGCTTTGACAAAGGTCACTTCTTTCTTCTCAGGTGTAGTATAGATCGATTCAAAAACTTTTTGAAAGCCAAGTCCAACACGACTTGGGTTCATGTAAGAGGCAGCATTGTCAAACACAGATGAGTTTGTGTTCATTTTCTTTAGAAGTTTATCAGTCATATGAAGCTTCTCTTTCAGGACATAACGTTCCTTGTCACACATAGCTAAATCAGTTTGAGCTTTCATCAAGGATGACTTTATCTCATCATTCCCAGCATCAGTGTTCTTGAAGAGAGTTTGAAGTTTCTTCACTTCAGATGTTTCCTTCTTCAGAGATGCCTTCAGTTTTGAATTTTCAGAATCCATCTTCTCAAAAAATTCTCTCAGTTCGACAACTTCTTTGTGATATTTATGTTTCTCTTCGAAGAGAGCATCAAATTTAATTTTCAGAATTGTCAGAGAATTATTTAACCTTTTCTTCTCATCCTCCGTCCTTTCGACTGAGTTTTTCAACTCAACGGTCTCATCATACATTTTTCGTTTCTTATTCGAAAGTTCACTAAGAGACTCTGTTAGGAACTTCAAGGACACTTCGAGTACGTTATTTTCGGTGATAGCCAAGTCATGTAATTTTAAAAGTTCAGCATGACTCTCTCTCAGAGTGAGTAGTTCATCACACACACTTTCAGCTTGACACACTACATGTGTCATCTCTATCTCTTCAGCTTCAGACTCAGGTTCAGATTCACAATCTGAGAATATTCCGTCATCACAATCAATACGGTTTTGAGATGCCATAACAAAGATATTTTCAGCAGTTGCTGTGTCTTTCAGAAATTCATCCAGTTCAAAATTTTCTTCAAAAGTGACAACAAGAGCGTTGTCCTCATCGTCATCAGAGTTATTATCATCAGATGTATCGTTTTCAGAGATTACCTCTTCATCATCGATCACCACATAGCTCACTGGTAGCTTTTTCTTTCGATGCAAGTTAGGACATTCATTCTTGACATGTCCATATCCCTTACATTCATAGCATTGCAACTTTGACACATCTTTGCTATTGGAAGTGTATGGTGATAGCTTTGTGCCTTTAAACCTCTTGTCAGACGAAGACCCCTGATTTCGATTGTCCGGAGTGTTCGGATATGAGTTAGAACTTTTCTGAAATTTTCGGAAATTTCGAGCTCGGTTCTTTCTCTTAAAATCTTGTTTCACAAGATAGGCGACTATGTCAGTCAACACAGCAAGCTTGTCCGGGTTGTTCGAATTCATCAGTCGTTCAATGTCTTCTGCTTCCTCATCATCAGATTCATTCATATCGGCTGAGAAACTATTTTCAGACTTCTCATTTTTCAAGCGAGATTGTTGAGTTTTCGTGCTTCTTGAACTCTTCCCTTTCTCAGAAATTTTCAGTGTGGTCATCGGTTCATAGACGAGTGCCATATCAGGGTTACTTCGCACTTTTAGGGTCAAGTCATAGTTTCTCAAGTCAGCCATTAGATCGTCATAATCCCAGTTTTGATTTCCTTCATTTCGTGCTTCAATCGTTAGCACCTTACTTTCAAATCTAGAGCTCACACTTGATAGAGTCTTCTCATACACCATGATGGCAGGAAAAATTTCTCCAAGTTCATATGCCTCGTTGACATATCGCATGATCTTGTCCAGGTAGTCATTTATGTCTTCATCTTCTCTCATACGGAGTTGATGAAATTGGGCAGTGATGGTTCGGATCTTAGAACGTTTAACAGCGTGACTTCCCTCACACGTTCTCTGTAGCGTCTCCCATGCATCTTTAGCAGATGTGCAGTTCTTAACCAACTGATACATGCTGAGTTCCAGCCATTCACAAATAAGGAGTAGAGCTTTGCTATTAGCAGTCGATAAGTCATGCTCTTCTCTAGTCCAACTACGTTCAGGCTTAGGAGTTCTAAGACCATCAGCATCTTCGGTATAAGGACGCTCCCATCCTTCCAGTAGTGCCATCCATGCTCTAGAGTCATAGCCCTTAATTCTAGCTGAGACTTTGGCTTTCCAATTTGAGTAGTTCTGATGAGTAAGCATAATAGGTTTCTGAACAAACATAGACGACTCCATTGTAGCGGAATTATGAAGTCAAGTAACGGATCACGTCTTATACGTATGACGTCCCGCTCTGATACAAATTGAAATTACGTCTTCGACGTAGGATACCAACTTTTCGTGAAGTCGGTCTTAAACACTGATACTCCAGCAACTCTGCTCTCACAAACTTAACACTTGCTTGCTTCGTATGTCGTTCGGTATGTGATGTGTGTTCGAACTTAACAAGAGTAAAGTTTAGTAGTGAAGAAAATGTTATGTAATAGTTTCATTTCATTGAAAGACAAAACTAACTATTACACTTATGGATAAAGGTAGACGGAATGATCAAGAGTCGTATCCCAAGTGACGTAGCACTCCAACGAACTAATGATCTAGTACTATATCACCTAGAGCTAAATCGCATAACTCTACTATCGGTGCACAGCACAAAACAACTACCAAAACTCTTAAGGCAAAAAGCCGTAAACAACGAACGTTGATACTTGGATATCGGATTTCGTTCTCTCAAAATCGATCAGCAGATCTCATCCAACTCCATGGGTATATATAGTAGTCTCGCACATGTGAGGCCTTGAAATAGAGCAATCTGATTGGCCAAATGCTTGGCCTACATCACAATTCCATGGATGACATCATTTTCGGAATCTTCGATTCTTGAATCTTGGAATCTTGAATCTTTGATTCTTAAATCTTCGAATCTTGAATCTTCGATTTCTCTAACTTCAGACTTCAACTCATCTTGACTCCGTCGATCTCAATACTTCATCTTCAACTTCATTGTGGTGAACACTCGTCGTTGAACATTTCATATATCATCGTCTTCATAGTCGTCGATGTGGTTGAAGTAGTAAATAGCACTTCATGCATCGGTTGATACACGAAGTCAAAGGAGGCCACGGCGTGCGACTCCAGTCGCACGGAATGAAGATGGCCAAAGCAAGCGACGCCAGTCGCATAGGTCGAACAACATGGATCGCGCGACGCCAGTCGCACAATACTGACGTGTGATGCATGTCGCGTGCGACGCCAGTCGCACAGCACTGACGTGCGACGCATGTCGCGTGCGACGCCAGTCGCACAGCTTGGCAGAGGGAGATCAAGCGACTCCTATCGCATGACATGAAGGGACAGGGTCAAGCGACGCCTGTCGCGTGCGACGCCTGTCGCGTGCGACTCCTGTCGCACGGAATGGTGAGGCCAGTTCGAGCGACGCCCGTCGCATGGTGAGGAGATAGAGTCATGCGACTCCTGTCGCGTGCGACGCCAGTCGCGTGCGACTCCAGTCGCTTGGTGTGGTGATGCTATGTCATGCGACTTCATTCGCATGAACTTGATAGATGGACTTCAAGTTGAACATTGTGCATTCACTCAACCTACACCTGAAATTAAAGACAAAAACAACAAACACACATGTTGTCGCCAAAACTAACATCTACATGTTGGGTTTGGAGTACATTAAACATAGAAGCCAAAATATAACACCTAGCCATTTCATCAGCCTTTTTCCACTTGTGATATGCCTCTTTTTCCTCATTAGTTGAGGCATTCGTGGGCTCAGCAGGGCACACATCATAGAGTACAAATTTGTACTCTTCAGAAGTCAGGACAATGTCCAAATTTCTCCTCCAATCAATATAATTGGGGCCAGTGAGTTTATTCTCCTTGAGTATCACAGAAAGTGGATTCATAGCTATTCTCTAAACCTATAAGCACATTTAAACAAATAATCAATTTAATGTCCGATATTATCTCCCTCAAATAATATCATTAAATTACTAATTACATCTAAAATCCCATCAGGTAAGGCAAGCCACGTGGTGTGGACTAAAGTAAATCGTGGGGAGGAATACTATAATGCGTATCTAAGTTTAAACCATTACTCAGTACTAAAGTAAATCGTTTGGAATTGCTACATCACCGCAAGCCACGTGGTGTGGACGTTTACGACAACTTCACAACTCTTCACAATTCCTTATAACTGTCTACATCAATTAATCCAAAATCCGTTAGTATAGCAAGCCACGTGGTGTGGACGTTTACTACACCAAGAGACTTTTATAATTGACTCCCAATTACAAGATCCATTCGATTTTCGTAAATCAAGACGCGGAAAAATCATAAGTGAAACTCGAAGTTTCTAACCAGTGATTCACCATGCGAACAACCCTATCTCTCATTAGACGAGGGAGCTGCTGGGATTCGATGTCCCGGGCTATCAAAAAAATGCGGAAACGATAACCCGACCGAAAACCCGTCGCCGGAGATCGCACGAACACCAACTCATCCGCAGGAGTCCGACCTTTGGAGACTACGCGCCCGAAGACACGCAGCCCGCCCCCAGTCGATTTTCTCCCACGAGTCGGATCTACGAACGCGAACACCACGCGAAGAACCGGGCTCGACAAGAGCGTCGCCGCGGGATAAACCCGCGGCTAAACCCTAGCCGAACCCCATCCGCGGGGTTCGCGATCGCCGTGCATGGCGATCGCTGGGGCTGTTCGGAACAGCCCCCTGGCGGTGAGTCCGGCGACTCACCGCCGCCATCCGACGGGAGGAGGGGCGCCTAGTCGAGGCACCAGCCCTCGACTGCCCCGCGATCGAGCTAGGGCTCGATCGCTCCAGCCGCGGCATCCAGCCGCGGCTGCCCCCCGTTGCACGCGCCGCCGTCGAAGGGGCGGCTGGGGTCCGCCACGGCACCAGCCCGTGGCACCCCAGCGATCGACCGGAGTCGATCGCGTGCCCCGGCGTCCAGCCGGGGCTTCGCCCCTCGTCGCGCGCGCCGGGCGGTCAAACCCTAGGGTTTCGACCGCCCCCTTCGAACTTCGCCGGGGATCTCGAATCCCCGTCCGCGATGATCGTCGTTTTTCCCGGATCGCGTATTCATGTATACATCACAATTATTCAACGCACATAATCAAAAAGGGGTTTTCTCGATTATTACCTCGAATCGTTGTACGGAGAAACGAATTCGGTTGACGACCTCGTGATCTTCCCGCGTATTCCTTGCACCTCGTCCGAACGTCGTGTGGGCGACGATCTATCGGATTCCTATGGATCTTCCTCACTCTCAGAACTTTATGATTTGGCGTAACTTAGGTTGTGAAAAGTGAAGACCATGTAGTGCTTATATAGGCTACGAAGGGGATCATAAGGAGAATAAATATTGGGCTTCAATATTGAAAATTAAATTGGGTCCAACCCAAATCTATTAATTCTTATCAATATTAATTTTATTTATTTTCCACTATATAAATAAAATTGCACTCCCAATATTATTCCATATTATATCAAATAATATTTCTCCATCTTAGTATTATTTATTCCGTGTATTTAAGATTTAAATATCCATGAATAAATTTATTTATTGCCCAATAAATTATATTCATCTCTTGAATCCGAGACTAGTACCATTCAACCTTAACTATTGTGCGGAACGAATCCACTCATGAGGTTTACACAATAATTCCTTATGAACTCATCTCGGGGATATTATCAACCCTTCCGGGATACACTGCTCCTTCAAGAATTCACGGCATGCCATATATAAAATATAGTGACCCAACTTAACCGGTAATTAACCCAATAATTAAATCGGTTAATTCCTTTGGTAAATCAAAGTCACTTATATTAAATATACACACCCGCAATTGTTTCAGGGATTGAGAATAAAATACTCCGAGTCTCAAATCAATTATCGCCGAGCAATCCTAATTGATGAGTCTCGATCGATCCGCCCAATACACCAAGTGTACAAGTGTGATAAAATAATTAAGATAAATTATTTTCTCTCTCACACAACGACTATACCGATGGATTAGTTCGTATCCATCTAGGTCGTGAGCAACTGTTCGATTAAATACGAGTAACCGATAGTATGATCTTCTGTGCGCCCATGCAGCACCATACTAACTACAACGTATAAAATCCAGAACCATGATTTGCATATAATCAAATGCAAATAATTGTTTATTAATTAAATATATTAAATGCTATGATCGGGAGTTTACCGTTACTTAAATCTAGACATTAAGTACACAATTCCAACAATCTCCCACTTGTACTAAGGTCTAGTCATTTCCTCCAAACTCCCGGTTCCCATACTCATCACGTGCTTTAAAGTGTACTTCCGAGAAGTACTATGTGAGTGAGCAATCTAGGTTGCCGCTCTGAAGTTATCTTGGTGACTACTACGTCGTCTCCCTGACGATGACTCGTATCAGGTGGTACTTGCTCTATGTGTTAACATCACTTTTTACTTATGACCTCTTCTAGTTCACCGTGCACCGCTATCTAATAGCCTTTGGTAAACTAAGAGTCATATCCAAGTCAAGAGGTTATCCCGGAACCTAACCAAAACTTCCGCTGCCTCTGAGGCTGCTGTTCGGTTATGAGAGTCTCTGAAAAGCGTCCCGCTTATCACTCTTTTACTTCATGGTTCCACCTCTTTCTAAAAGTGAACACATAGCCTGATATCGACTTTCACTGGTCCTTTTCTGATTCTTGGATCTGAGAATCTGTAATCTAAGAAGATTTCGTCTTGCTCAAGCCAGTACTATGAAAGTACTCTTGCAGCATTCGAACATCCCTTATCCAGATTACTTTGATATCCTCCCACTACGCAAACCGCATAGTTGATATCAGGTTCTTGTTTTACAACATTGCATCTATAAAGCTTTCCATACTTGAAGTACAGGAAACTGCTTTGTCTTCATCTATCTCCTTCATGTGTTCGAACACACACCCTTTAGATAGATGTATATTCTGTCTCTGAAAGGCAATAACCTTTCTCAGAAGTATGCATGTTTGAAACAAACCTTAATCGTACAAGATGTCTAGGAGAAGTACAATGTTCTTATCTCTAGATCATAAGATCTTAAGAACATGCTCTAACTTCTTCTCAATCTTATATCTTGATTTATTTAGACAACCATTATTTTATGTCTGATGACACTTTTACATTGTTGCCAATGATAAAATGTTATCTACATAAAATCTCCGAGAAACACCACCTTGTTTCCATTACGTCTTTAACACACCTCTCGTCTATGCCTTTTAATGAATCCATCAAATGGACTATCCCATCAATCCGCAAGTTCCACGATTCATAGCTTCATTTCAATCCACAAATGGATTTACTAAGCCTGTACTCTAAATGATCTAGCCTCTCAACAATAATCCTTATTGTTCCAAGCAGGCACATTTAGGTCTAGTACCGCCCTTATGCAGATCTAGGGGTCGATTTCATCTTTACTAGATCCAGAGTCCGAACTCCTCTAGTCTTATGAATATCCCTGGTTGTCCAACAATCTCCCACTGCAATGGCGTTACGGTGTATAACAGTAATAACAATAGGTGCAGTCAGTGGTGTACCGCCACTCGGTTAGGCTGGTTATCAGTCTTTCCCTTTCCTCATTTTAAAGTACTTTGTCAATTAGGGCATTGTAGTTCATCTAATAGCTTTTCCTCTATGAACCGGGCGAGAACACCCTTCTGGTTAGTAGTACTATTGAACATACAATTACTTGTTCTTCTATGATATTCTACAACCACAAAAAAATGTGCCGTTGCGTCTAGAAATATCCATAGAACATAGGTAGTTCCGAACAACTTGTTCTCTTATTTTTTGATTTCCATTTCTTTACAACGCACCATCTTTACACGTAAGTGTATGGCGCGTCTCTTTTGGGATTTAATCCCAATCTTTGATTATGCTATGTGTTATCTAGATAGGTGATGGCCTCCGCGACCGAGTCGCAGGCTTCTAATGGATATACTTTGATGGTTCCCCATAATAACTTTGTGTCCATTGACAAGTCAAAACACTTTGCTTTTATGGCACATCAAGCATTCTAATCCATCACTGAGTATTCTTTGAAAGAATTACTCACACCTCTCTAATATACACATATGTCTGCATATCTAATCATTTCCAATACTTGTCTGAATTCTATCCTTTTTCCAGAAAGGTTTGCTTAGACGTATTATCCTCCAAATTCAATCCTTAGGTCGGAAGGTCCATTCCTTCAACTATAATTGATCAAATCAATTTCGACCATTTGAATTTCATTTGAAAATACTACTAAGTATGAGATTTCACAAGTATAATGATAAAGAAATATCTAATAAGTAAAACAAGTTATATAACGGTTTGTTGCATCGTGGTAGACTAGGGATTCATCATTCACATATTGCTATCTAATGTACCATAATGAATATCACCATTATTTCTTATCCAAACCATCCAATGATTAAAGAAATAAAATATCCATTAATAAAGAAAAACAGAACGAAGTTATTTTTCAAAATAAAGGGGTACATAAGCAATAACTGAAAATGAAAATTTAAAACAGATAAATGTCTTCCACTGCAACCGCTGCTACCCCAACAGCTTTGCCCATGTAGACTCGAATTCTTCTTCTCTAAGTCGCCGGGTTTTCTGGAACCCCTGCATTCAAAATGCACATACCGTCAGTGGTTCCATATCTACACACCAGAATTCTGGTAGATAATACCGCTGACTATGTTTTTACGACTAAAGAAAGATTCGTACCTTTGAGAGGACATTCAGACTTCCAGTGTCCCATCTTGTTGCATCGGAAGCACTTACCCTTTGGCTTTGCAGCCCCCACTTGTGGTGCAGTCCTCTTGACACCACTGGGTTTCCAGGCTTGCTTCCTTTTCTTGCCCCTACCTCCACCAGGCTTAAAGCCTTTGGACTTGGTAGCTACAAGCGCTTGAGACTTGCCCTTCTTGTAGATCCCCTCTGCCGCCTTTAGTTCAGTCAGGAGTTGCGCAAGAGTATAAGATAGTTTACCCATATTATAGCTCATACGAAACTGCTCAAAACTAGGGGCCAGAGACTGGAGTATGATGTCGACTTGCGTCTCACCATCAATAGAAGCTCCTAGGACCTCAAGTTCATTCAACAAACTCATCATCTTAAGAACGTGCTCCCCAACGGGCGTTCCTTCAGATTGAGTAGTCGACATAAGGACTCTCATGGCTTCTTGCCTAGCCGCACGATCTTGCTCCCCAAACATCTCCTTGAGGTTAAACATCATATCATAGGCAGTGTCCATCGACTCATGTTGGGTTTGGAGTACATTTGACATGGAAGCCAAAATATAACACCTAGCCATCTCATCAGCCTTTTTCCACTTCCGATATGTTAGTTTTTCCTCATCAGTTGAGGCAGCCGTGGGCTCGGCAGGGCACACTTCATGGAGTACAAACTTGTACTCCTCCGAAGTCAGGACAATGTCTAAATTTCTCTTCCAATCAATATAGTTGGTGCCAGTGAGCTTATGCTCCTTGAGTATCATAGAAAGTGGGTTCATAGCTATTCTCTAAACCTATAAGCACATTTAAACAAACAATTAATTTAATATCCGATATTATCTCCCTTAAAATAATATCATTAAATTACTAATCACATCTAAAATCCCATCAGGTAAGGCAAGCCACGTGGTGTGGACGTTTACCCACCCAAATGATTTAGCAATTAGTTTTTCTTTGGTCATACATCGCTTATAGCGGAACCTCGTGGGGAGGAATACTACAAGGCGTATCTAAGTGTAAACCATTACTCATCACCAAAGTGAATCACTTGGAATTGCTACATTACCGCAAGCCACGTGGTGTGGACGTTTACGACAACTTCACAACTCTTCACAATTCCTTACAACTGTCTACATCAATTAATCCAAAATCCGTCAGTGCAGCAAGCCACGTGGTGTGGACGTTTACTTCACTAAGAGACTTTTATAATTGACTCCCAATTACCAGATCCATTAGATTTTTGTAAATCAAGACGCGGAGAATCATAAGTGAAACTCGAAGTTTCTAACCAGTGATTCACCATGCGAGCGACCCTATCTCTCACGAATGAGGGAGCCGAGCAGACAAGCGACCCATCTATCAAAGAATGGCACGAAAGTCTCTAATTTGTGTCCTCTACATGACCAAGTGGCTCTGGCTCCATTCCACTCCCCGGGGTGAGAATGAGTCGACTTGAAGTCAGTTTCAGAAAGACAAATTAGGCATTGTTTGATAAACTTGATCAATGTTTCTTGTAAGAGGAATTACAAGAATTCTCCTCCAATGACACATCTATACGAACTTCAAAAGTCCATAAGAGTCACCAAGAGAACAGTAATGGAGACCATGGGAATGTTTCCATCCCCTCTCCCACTTAGCTTTTTATAACAAAGGGATACGCTATCTAATGCATAATTAAACACATAAGCATGCATGAAAGCAATAAAGCACATAGCACATAGTCAAAAATAATGCTAGAGAAATTATTTTTCCCCGACTATCATGGCTTTATCTTCATATGCATCTTCTAGTCTTCAGTCTTCGTTTCTTGAATGCTCCATGTGACGAGAATATTAATCTCTAATATTTAAATCTATTTATTTTTAATTAATCCAAAAGTTACTTAATTCGAAAATTAAGTCAATCGAATATATCAAAAATAAAATTAAATATTATTAATATTTTTATTTATTTATTTTCCTATCTAGTTCTTATTAAATCTTTAGAATAATCTATCCAAGTAAAACTTGGAATATTCTAGAAGATATCTATAATAGAACAAGGAAATAAAATAAATAGATTAGGACTACTACTTTTCAAATTTATTTTCATTCCTAATCCATGAATATTCCCATGAGTAGGAATAATCAAATAGGAAAAATAAATTTAGTACTAAATTAATTAAATTTCTAATCTATGAATATTTCCATGAAGGAAATAAAACAATATAAAATAAAATTAATTTAAATTAATTCTTTTCCTAATCCATGAGAGTTTCCAAAAGGAAAGTACTCAAATAGGAAAAATCCGAATTAATTGGGAAAGTAGAATTTTTTTAGGAATAGCACGGGATTAGGAGATCCCACGCCATCCCCACGATGATGGATCGGCCGGCCACTCGGGAGGAGCGCCGCCGCCGCCTAGCCACCGCCGGCTAGGCTATGGGTCGATCACCATCATGTGATCGATCCCAAGCCCTTGTCTTCTCGTCACTTCTTCGTCTTCCGGCGATCGTCTCATCATCGAACCAACGTAATTAAAATTACAAAATTTAAATTACAACTCCGGTATCGATTCTATACATGAAATCGACCCTATACATTTTCCGGAAAAAAAAGTGCGTAATAATAAATCCTAAATTCGGTCAACCCCCGAATTTTTACTATTACAAACATTCAACCACACAAAACGAATCTCGACATGTCCGAGAGTTTAACAATCATGATAATTAATTAAAAAACAATTAATTAAATCCAACCATGATAGCCGGAAATCCTGCAAGGTAGAACAATAATCGAACATATACATGAACACGAAACCGAACGCTCTGATACCATTTGCTGGGATTCGATGTCCCGGGCTATCAAAAAAATGCGGAAACGATAACCCGACCGAAAACCCGTCGCCGGAGATCGCACGAACACCAACTCATCCGCAGGAGTCCGACCTTTGGAGACTACGCGCCCGAAGACACGCAGCCCGCCCCCAGTCGATTTTCTCCCACGAGTCGGATCTACGAACGCGAACACCACGCGAAGAACCGGGCTCGACAAGAGCGTCGCCGCGGGATAAACCCGCGGCTAAACCCTAGCCGAACCCCATCCGCGGGGTTCGCGATCGCCGTGCATGGCGATCGCTGGGGCTGTTCGGAACAGCCCCCTGGCGGTGAGTCCGGCGACTCACCGCCGCCATCCGACGGGAGGAGGGGCGCCTAGTCGAGGCACCAGCCCTCGACTGCCCCGCGATCGAGCTAGGGCTCGATCGCTCCAGCCGCGGCATCCAGCCGCGGCTGCCCCCCGTTGCACGCGCCGCCGTCGAAGGGGCGGCTGGGGTCCGCCACGGCACCAGCCCGTGGCACCCCAGCGATCGACCGGAGTCGATCGCGTGCCCCGGCGTCCAGCCGGGGCTTCGCCCCTCGTCGCGCGCGCCGGGCGGTCAAACCCTAGGGTTTCGACCGCCCCCTTCGAACTTCGCCGGGGATCTCGAATCCCCGTCCGCGATGATCGTCGTTTTTCCCGGATCGCGTATTCATGTATACATCACAATTATTCAACGCACATAATCAAAAAGGGGTTTTCTCGATTATTACCTCGAATCGTTGTACGGAGAAACGAATTCGGTTGACGACCTCGTGATCTTCCCGCGTATTCCTTGCACCTCGTCCGAACGTCGTGTGGGCGACGATCTATCGGATTCCTATGGATCTTCCTCACTCTCAGAACTTTATGATTTGGCGTAACTTAGGTTGTGAAAAGTGAAGACCATGTAGTGCTTATATAGGCTACGAAGGGGATCATAAGGAGAATAAATATTGGGCTTCAATATTGAAAATTAAATTGGGTCCAACCCAAATCTATTAATTCTTATCAATATTAATTTTATTTATTTTCCACTATATAAATAAAATTGCACTCCCAATATTATTCCATATTATATCAAATAATATTTCTCCATCTTAGTATTATTTATTCCGTGTATTTAAGATTTAAATATCCATGAATAAATTTATTTATTGCCCAATAAATTATATTCATCTCTTGAATCCGAGACTAGTACCATTCAACCTTAACTATTGTGCGGAACGAATCCACTCATGAGGTTTACACAATAATTCCTTATGAACTCATCTCGGGGATATTATCAACCCTTCCGGGATACACTGCTCCTTCAAGAATTCACGGCATGCCATATATAAAATATAGTGACCCAACTTAACCGGTAATTAACCCAATAATTAAATCGGTTAATTCCTTTGGTAAATCAAAGTCACTTATATTAAATATACACACCCGCAATTGTTTCAGGGATTGAGAATAAAATACTCCGAGTCTCAAATCAATTATCGCCGAGCAATCCTAATTGATGAGTCTCGATCGATCCGCCCAATACACCAAGTGTACAAGTGTGATAAAATAATTAAGATAAATTATTTTCTCTCTCACACAACGACTATACCGATGGATTAGTTCGTATCCATCTAGGTCGTGAGCAACTGTTCGATTAAATACGAGTAACCGATAGTATGATCTTCTGTGCGCCCATGCAGCACCATACTAACTACAACGTATAAAATCCAGAACCATGATTTGCATATAATCAAATGCAAATAATTGTTTATTAATTAAATAGATTAAATGCTATGATCGGGAGTTTACCGTTACTTAAATCTAGACATTAAGTACACAACTCCAACAGGAGCCGAGCAGACAATCGATCCATTTCAGGAAATGGTACGAAGGTCTCTAATTTGTGTTATCCACATGACCAAGTGGCTTTGGCTCCATTCCACTCCCCGGGGTGAGAATGAGTCGACTTGAAGTCAGTTTCAGAAAGACAAATTAGGCGTTGTTTGATAAACTTAATCAATGTTTCTCGTAAAAGGAATTACAAGAATTCTCCTCCAATGACATGTCTATATGAACTTCGAAAGCTCATAAATGTCACAAAGAGAACAGTAATGGAGACCATGGGATTGTTTCCATCCCCTCTCCCACTTAGCTTTTTATAACAAAGGGATACGCTATCTAGTGCATAAAGTAAACACATATAGAATGCATACAAGTAATAAAGCACATAATCACATAGTCAAAATAATGCTAGAAAATTATTTTCCGACTATCATGGCTTTATTCCATCTCCGTACGCATCTTCTAGTCTTCAGTCTTCGTTCTTGAATGCTCCATGTGACGAGAATATTAATTCCAATATTTAAATCTATTTATTTTTAATAAATCCAAAAGATACTTAATTCGAAAATTATGGCAATCGAATAAATCAAAAATAAAATTAAATATTATTAATATTTTTATTTATTTATTTTCCTTTCTAATTCTATTAAATCTCTAAAATCCTATCCAAGTAAGACTTGGAATATTCTAGAAGACTTCTATAATAGAATAAGGAAATAAAATAAATTAGGATTCTTCTACTTTCCAAAATTAATTAATTTCCATGTCCATGAAAATTCCCATAAAATAGGAATAATCAATTAGGAAATAAATTAATTTAATAATTAATTATTTTCCTTTCTAATTCTATTAAATCTCTAGAATCCTATCCAAGTACGACTTGGAATATTCTAGAAGAGTTCTATAATAGAATAAGAAAATAAATTAATTCCAATTAATTCTTTTCCTATTTCCATGAGAGTTCCCAAACTTAGGAATACTCAAAATAGGAAAAACCGAATCAATTAGGAAAGTGAATCTTGGTAGGAGTAGCATGGGTTGGGAGACCCCACACCACCCCCACCATCGACCGGCCGGCCCCTGGGGAGGAGCACCGCCGCCCAGCCACGTCGGCCAGCCACCGAACCGGCGGGAGCCCGCGGCTAGGGCGATCCCGCCCCACCCCATGCCCTTGATCGATCATGGGGTCGATCATGGGGATGATCGACCCCCCCCCCCCCCCCCCCGGTTTTTCGTCCTCTTCGTCTTCTTCGTCACACGTGTTCTCCGACGGTCGTCTCGGCATCGATCCAACGTAAATAAATTACAAAATAATAAATTTACAATTCCGGTATCGATTCTATACATGAAATCGACCCTATACAATTTCCGGAAAACATAGAACAATAATAATAAATCTAAATTCGATCAACCCCCGAATTTTTACTATTACAAGCATTCATCCACACAAAACGAATCTCGACATGTCCGAGAGTTTAATAAACGAATAATCATGGTAAAAATAATTAACAATTAATTAAACCATGGATAGTCGGAATCCTTGCAAGGTAGAATAATAATTGAACACATACATGAACACGAAACCAACGCTCTGATACCAATTGCAGGAATTCAATGTCCCGGGGTATCAAAAATTGCGGAACCGATAACCCCGACCGAAATCCCATCGCCGGAAACCGATCACGAACACTTCGCAAATCCGGACTCGACAAGAGCATCGTCGCGGGATGAACCCGCGGCTAAACCCTAGCCGAACCCTTGCTAGGGTTCGCGATCGCCGTGCATGGCAATCGCATGGGGCTGCATGGGGCAGCCTCCGGCGGTGAGTCCGGCGACTCACCGCCACCGCCAGGAGCCGCGGTCTACCCCCGACGATCGATCTCACGATCGATCGCCCACCCCGGCCCAGCCGGGGTGCCTCCTTGCACACGCCGCCGGCGAGGGCGGCTGGAATCCGCCGCGACGCCAGCCCGCGGCATCCCAGCAATCGACCGAAGTCGATCGCATGCCCCGGCGTCCAGCCGGGGCTCCCCTCATCGCGCGGTACCGGCGGTCGAACCCTAGGGTTCGGCCGCCCCTTCTCGATCCCGACGGGGATCACGACGATCCCCGTATCCCGGTCTCGACGTTTTCCCGGATCGTATGTTCATGTATATATCACAATTATATATTCACATAAAATCATACAAGGGAGTTTATGATTTTACCTTTGATTCGTTGTGCGGAGAAACGAAATCAAATTGAAGACCTTTGAATCTTCCTACGTATTCCTTGCACCTCGTTCGAACGTCGTGTGGGCGAAGATCCTCCGAACTCTATGGATCTACTTCACGAACTCTCTAGAATATCAAGTATGATATTCTTATGGTGTGTTTAATTGTGAAGACCATGTAGTGCTTTTATAGGCTACGTAGGGGATCTAAAGGAGGTGGAATATTGGGCTTCCAATATTGATGATTAAATTGAGCTCAAGCCCAAATCTATTAATCCCATCAATATTAATTAATTTATTTTCCACTATATAAATTAATTACACTCCCAATATTAAACCATATTATATCAAATAATATTTCTCCGGTAGTATTATTTATTTTGTGTATTTAAGATTTAAATATCCATGAATAAAATTAATTTATTGCTAATTAATTTATTCATCTCTTGTATCCGAGAATAGTACCATTTAACCTTAATTATTATGCGGAACAAATCCACTCATGAGGTTTACATAATAATTCCTTATGAACTCATTTCGGGGATATTATCAACCCTTCCGGGATACACTTTCCCTTCAAGTATTCACGGCATGCCATATATAAAATATAGTGACCCAACTTAGCCGGTAAACCCAATAATTAAATCGGTTAATTCCTTTGGAAAATCAAAGTCACTTATATTAAATATACACACCCGCAATAGTATCGGGGATTGAGAATAAAATACTCTGAGACTTGAATCAATTATCAACGACAATCCTAATTGATAAGTCTCAGAGTATTTTATTCTCAATCCCCAATACTATTGCGGGTGTGTATATTTAATATAAGTGACTTTGAGTTTCCAAAGGAATTAACCGATTTAATTATTGGGTTAATTACCGGCTAAGTTGGGTCACTATATTTTATATATGGCATGCCATGAATACTTGACGGGAAAGTGTATCCCGGAAGGGTTGATAATATCCCCGAGATGAGTTCATAAGGAATTATTATGTAAACCTCATGAGTGGATTTGTTCCGCATAATAATTTAGGTTGAATGGTACTATTCTCGGATACAAGAGATGAATAAATTAATTAGCAATAAATTAATTTTATTCATGGATATTTAAATCTTAAATACACGGAATAAATAATACTACCGGAGAAATATTATTTGATATAATATGGTTTAATATTGGGAGTGCAATTAATTTATATAGTGGAAAATAAATTAATTAATATTGATAAGGATTAATAGACTTGGGCTTGGGCTCAATTTAATCATCAATAATGGAAGCCCAATATTCCACCTCCTTTTGATCCCCTACGTAGCCTATAAAAGCACTACATGGCCTTCATAATTTACACACATCATAAGACAAGAATATCATACTTGATATTTCTTGAGAGTTGAAGGAGATCCATAGGAGTTCGATAGATCGTCGCCCACACGACGTTCGGACGAGGTGCAAGGAATACGTAGGAAGATTCGAAGGTCTTCAACGCGTTTAATTCGTTTCTCCGCACAACGAATCGAGGTACAAAATCATAAACCCCTTCTATGATTTTATGTGCATATAATTGTGATATATACATGAACATACGATCCGGGTAAACGACGAACCTCGGGGACGAGGATTCGAGATCCCCGGCGAGGATCGAAGGTGGCGGTTGAACCCTAGGGTTCGGACCGCCGGTACCGCCGACAAAGGGGAGCCCCGGCTGGACGCCGGGGCACGCGATCGACTTCGGTCGATCGCTGGGGGTTCGCCGTGGGCTGGAGCCACGGCGGATGAACCCCCCGGCCACCCTCGATCGGCGGCACGTGCGCGGGAAGCTCCGGCTTCGGCTGGAGCGGGCGATCGAGCCTTGCTCGATCGCGAGGGCAGCCGCGGGCTGGAGCCGCGGCTGGGCGCCCTCCTCCCCGTATGGTGGTGGCGGTGAGTCGCCGGACTCACCGCCGGGGGCTGCCCCATGCAGCCCCATGCGATCGCCATGCACGGCGATCGCGAGCCCCGGCGGGGGCGTGGCTAGGGTTTAGCCGCGGGTTCGCCCGTGGCGATGCCTTGGTCGTGCTCCGGCTCGTTCAGTGTTCGCGATCGGTTTCCGGCGATAGGATTTCAGTCGGGCTATTATCTTCCGCAATTTTAATGGCCCGGGATATCGATTTCCAGCAATTGGTATCAGAGCGTTTGGTTTCGTGTTCATGTATATGTTCTATTATTGTTCTACCTTGCAGGGATTTCCGGCTATCATGGTTGGATTTAATTATTGTGTTAATTAATTATCATGATTATTCGTTTATTAAACTCTCTGACATGTCGAGATTCGTTTTGTGTGGATGAATGTTTGTAATAGTAAAAATTCAGGGGTTGACCGAATTTAGGATTTATTATTACGTTCTATGTTTTCCGGAAAGTGTATAGGATCGATTTCATGTATAGAATCGATACCGGATAGTGTAATTTAAATTCTTGTAATTTATTTACGTTGGTTCGATGATGAGATGATCACCGGAAGACGAAGATGTGACATAGAAGACGAAGGACCGAAGGGCCGATCATGCCCATGATCGACCCTTGCATCGATCAAGGTGGGAGGGGGCGACACCTCCCTTGGTCGTGGGCTGCCGCCGGTGGGTGGTGGCTGGCCGGCTGGGGTGGTGGCGGCCCTCCTCGTGGTGGTCGACGGTGGGGGTGGTGTGGGGATCCCCAACCCATGCTACTCCTACCAAGATTCACTTTCCTAAATTAATTCGGTTTTCCTATTTGAGTGTTCTTCCTTTTGGAAACTCTCATGGATTAGGAAAAGAATTAATTGGAATTAATTTATTTCCTTATTCTATTATGGAAGTCTTCTAGAATATTCCAAGTTCTACTTGGAATAGGATTCTAGAGATTTAATAGAATTAGATAGGAAAATAATTAATTAATAAATTGATTTATTTCCTATTTGATTATTCCTATTTATTTCATAGACATGGAAATTAATTAATTTTGGAAAGTTGAGGAGTCCTAATTTATTTTATTTCCTTATTCTATTATAGAAGTCTCCTAGAATATTCCATGTTTTACTTGGATAGATTATTCTAGAGATTTAATAGAATTAGATAGGAAAATAAATAAATAAAAATATTAATAATATTTAATTTTATTTTTGATTTATTCGATTGACTTAATTTTCTAATTAAGTATCTTTTGGATTTATTGAAAATAAATAGATTTAAATATTGGAATTAATATTCTCGTCACATGAAGCATTCAAGAACGAAGACTGAAGACTAGAAGAAGCATACGGAGATGGAATAAAGCCATGATAGTCGGAAAATAATTTTCTAGCATTATTTTGACTATGTGATACTATGTGCTTTATTACTTGTATGCATGCTTATGTGTTTAATTATGCATTAGATAGCGTATCCCTTTTGTTATAAAAAGCTAAGTGGGAGAGGGGATGGAAACATTCCCATGGTCTCCATTATTGTTCTCTTGGTGACATTTATGAGCTTTTGAAGTTCATATAGATATGTCATTGGAGGAGAATTCTTGTAATTCCTTTTACGAGAAACATTGATTAAGTCTATCAAACAATGCCTAATTTGTCTTTCTGAAACTGACTTCAAGTCGACTCATTCTCACCCCGGGGAGTGGAATGGAGCCAAAGCCACTTGGTCATGTGGATGACACAAATTAGAGACATTCGTACCATTCTTTTGAAGATGGATCGTTTGTCTGCTCGGCTCCCTCATCTAATGAGAGATAGGGTTGTTCGCATGGTGAATCACTGGTTAGAAACTTCGAGATTCACTTATGATTCTCCGCGTCTTGATTTACGAAAATCGAATGGATCTTGTGTTTGGGAGTCAATTATAAAAATCTCTTGGTGTAGTAAACGTCCACACCCCGTGGCTTGCTATACTAACGGATTTTGGATTAATTGATGTAGACAGTTGTAAGGAATTGTGAAGAGTTGTGAAGTTATCGTAAACGTCCACACCACGTGGCTTGCGGTAATGTAGCAAT